>OY992540.1:137005487-137663312 GCA_963921195.1 Pegoplata infirma | reverse complement strand
AAAGACGTAAAATTTTAAAATCTACCAACTACTCATTTAATTTCAAAACATTCTGAAAAATTTCCTTTTTGGAAATTCCTATTTTACTGGGCAAATACGTGCAAAGTAGTGAACTTTGTAACTTTTTCTATCTCCTGAAAAGTTGGTCATAAAAAGTTGAAATGTTGGATCCTCCAGCCCAAAAAATCATTCTAAAAAAGTACCTTCTGGAAATTTAGATTTTAATGGGGATAAGGGTAAATTATTGTAATGTGGTACTTTTATTTTTTTTTTTTAAAGAATGAAGCCTACATGGAACGAAATGAATTGGGATTCAGAACAAAATGGAATAAAAAGGGGACCAAATGAATAGAGAAGGAAACGAAATGGAATAGAACGGGGAACGAAATGGAGTGAAACGGGGAATGAAAAGGTTTCAATAATTACGATATAAGGGCTCGAAAATTTTCAAGAACATTATTTACCGAAACGAACATGTTTCCAAGCCAAACGGGGCTGTTTTAATTTTATTGCTTATTTTAAATAGTTTTTATGAAAGACTTCAACGATAAAAATTAAATAAAAATTCTGTAGAGGAGAATTTAAGAAATGGAGACTCTAATCCTGATCTTTCTTTAATCAGGTATTTAATATTACCGGGGGCGAAGTTCCGGGCGGGCCTGCTAGTTTAATATAAAATTACTTTTTCACTACTCGTAACACCTTATATATTATCTTCTGGTATGCTATATTATTTCATTTCTCTTTGTTGTGTCTGCGAAATTTTTTAATTTTTTTCGGGACTTAAAAGTATTGAGATGACTTATTAAGGCGCGTTAACACCGGAGAGAAAACTGCTAGACAAATACCAAAAAACGACTCTGTGTACCTGTAAATTTGACTTTTGCAATAATTGTGTCAAATCAAAATTATTTCTTACGTTTTTTATGATAATGTTACAGATTTTTGGAAGAGTTTGCTCTTATTGTTGATTTGAAGTCTGTATTTTGTTTATTAAAAAAATTATAACGTAAACAAAATTTATTTTTTTAGAGATGATATTTAAAAAGGCTAGAGTTGACAAATTTTCGATTTTTCTATCGAGATTTCTTTCTCGTGTGAACGCACCTTTAAGTGGCATTTTGTCTTCAACTTTTGTTTTTAACAAGTGTTCGGGTAAATGTTTGTTCTACTAGACCTAAAATGTATGTGGTACAAATTTGAGGTCAATCGAATTGAATAAACCCGCGGCTTTCTTTCCTGCGTTCAAGAAATTTTTTACAAAAACTTTAAAATGTTCTTTACCTTGACCATTTTACAGAGCTTTAGATAAGCTTTCATTTAAAACTAATTTCAGCCAAATCCGATCATTTTAACCCGTGGTTTTAAAACATTTTGTATTTTTAGGTTATGTGGAATGCACCAAAATTTTGAAGGTGTCCTTACACTTTCGTTCATAACATTTTATCCGTTAAACCAATAATGCTCAAATGTTATACCAAACTTCTCGGAACAACATCGGGTAAATAGGAAAAGTTTCAACCATTTCAACAGGCAGACTAGAATGTTTTAGAATCAATCACTGATATAATATACTTTAGGAGGTACAAGATCGCTTTTTTGATGTGTTACAAACGGAATGATAAACTTATCTACCCTCTACTATTAAGTGGAGGATATACAAAAAAAGTCAAACTAACTGAGGTTATTGTTAAAGTTAAATCCTTGGCATTATAAAATTTAAACATAAATGCCAAAAAACAAAAAAACGAAACGACATTTGTGGAAAATTGAAAAAAAAACTTTAAAGTAAATAACTTACGACACACTAAAATCCATGCCAAAACAAATATGAAGTAATTTTACGTATGAACAATTTTTTAAAATCAAACAAGGATTTAGGAATAAAAATTGAATTTTTATTTGAAAAATCTATAACGTATAAAAAGGATATAAACATCAAAAACCAACTTAAAATACACACCCAAAATATGAACTAAACACCATAAACAATTTAAGATTATAAATGGAATTGAAATAAAAAAATATGAAAATCCTAGAAAATTGAAAAAATTAGTTATGGTAGGATTTTATAATATTATCAAAGTAAAAAAAACAACAAGTAATAAACCATTTTGACACAACATGTAGACGCAAGTTAAGCCAAGAAAATAAAGCTTATGTTTATAACATAGAAATAAAAAAATAAAAAATATGGAAAAATAAAGGATAAAACGCAATAAATGTTATACACTATAATAAATTTGAAGGTAAAATCAACTAAAAAAAATTTATTCGAGAAAAAAAATTATAAAAACAAGTAGAAAAGTTAAGTTCAATGCGCTTTACAAGTGATAGTAAATTTGCTAACGTGAAAAAATAGCATTTTTAATTAGAAATATTTTATTTTGTGTTAAAAAAATTTTTTTTAAAGTAATTTTTGAACAAAAAAAAAATAATTTACTAATTTTTTTATTTGAGTGTAAAATTTTGTTTGAAGGGCAGTTTACACGTTAACTACCCTTGACCACCCTTATCTACTATTTCCCAGTATTGGTGATACGGTTTGCCGGGTTTAAATAATTTTGTATGAAAAATTATTTGAATTTGACAATTGCTATCCTCCAATACTGGGAAATAGTAGATAAGGGTAGTCAAGGGTAGTTAACGTGTAAATCAAGCTTGAGTGTAATTTTTTTTTTTTTTTATCTCGTAAATTCACGAAAAATCCTTGCCAAAATTCAGCCTTTTGCTCATAACTTTTGAACTACTGAACCGATTACGCTGGATTGCAATACCAACCTGATCAGGTAAATGCCCAACATATATGCCAAAATTTAGCGTGTTTTCAACACGTTTCAAAATTTAGTGTGTTTTCAACAGACAGACAGACGGACGGACACCGCTAGATCGTCTTAAAATTGATCGAGGATCATCAGTATATATACTTTATTGGGTCCTAGACCAATATTTCGAGGTGTTACAAAAAAAATTAAACGGTAAAATCTTAAAAAATAAAATTATTAAATCTACCAATATATTTTTTTTTATATAAGGCAAAAAAGTTTTTCTTCCGATTTTGAACGTTTGGGCGAATTTTTCTTCTACACACAAAAAAGAGCCTTGTCAAATACTAGAAAAAGTCTCGTAATCCCTGTACATGTCGCCACCCTAATGTCTTTCATTAATCTCTTACATTATTAGTGTACTATATTTCACATGTAGAGGGCTCTAAACTGCTATAACATGTACTAAAAATTCTATCTCCTTGCTTTTGAAATCCCATAAACTGTATTGTTAAGTTAGTTAAGTCTTAGAATTAGAAGAACAAACATTGTCGAATAAAAGAATTTCTACAATAAGCAAATCAACTACTGGCTTTTATTTGGCAACTACTCAGCAAAGATTTTAACTCTGGTCCTTCATCTTTTCATGGTCCTCTACGAACCGGATAACCAGGGCCGTGGATTCTACAAGCACTATATTTTCTTCCAATAAGAAAATAATTTCGAAGTTTGTCGTTTTCCTTTTAAAAAGATAAACACATTCAACAAGGGTACTCAGAAAATATTTCTAATATGCACAATTTCTAATAAGGTTTTCTGGGTACTCTATGCAAATAATAAAGCAACAAATTCTTTAAGTCACCTACTCTGGAATAATTCTCATGCAACAATTAATTCAACAAGAATTCCGGTGTAATTCATGCAAAAGATAAGTATTAATTTTCCATAAAAATTTAAATTACTTCATCTCAAGCTATTCACAATAGATTAAAATCATCTATCCTATGAATTTGGCCAATTATTTTTAAAAATCAAATCTTCATCAACGGTCACCGTATCACTCCATCTACATTCCAAATTACATAATCAATCATCCAATTAAACGTTTCTCATCAAAGGAGGTACCGATTACATAATTAACATCACTAAGCTGTCAAAAGGAATTTTCTGTAAGTTGCTCTTTCTACTATTCCATTCCAATAGTTGTGCGGTGTTAAAACGAGACGGTATAGAAAAAACGCGAAGATCGGTAAAAAAGCCTAAAAATTAATTAAAATTGTGAAAAAACGCAAAGAAAATTGTTAAAAAACTTTAAAAACATTACAAACAAGAAACTCTGAAAGAAAAACAATAAAATTCGGATAAAAAAGTGATTAATTAAAACAAAATCGTTTAACAAAAAAAACCCAAATCTTCTCATAAAAAAAAAATACAGCCAAACAAAAATCTGTGTAAAAAACAACAAAATCAGTGTCTAATTTATATAAAAAAAAGTTCAAACCTCGACTATTAAAGAGAAAATAATTGGCGGTATATTTCTTGCAAAAAAAGTGTACATTAATTTCCATATATCAAATTGACAAAAAAAATCGTGAAACAACAAATATATTTTCTAAAAATTTAAACGGTATTTTTGGTATAACTATTGTTGTATTTAAAAAAAAAAAAAATCTTAAAACAAATATTTTTGCTAAAATTCAAACGGTAATTTTTTGGTGTAACCACTATACTATTGTAAAATAAAATTGAACGGTATTTTGTTTTGTGTTGATGCAAAATAAAATTCTAAAAAGAAGAAACGGAAAATAGTGCTGAAAAAACAACAAAAAAATACAATTGCCTTTACAAAATTTCAAACGGTATTTTTTCGGGTGTATATGCCTACAAATTATACCAACATTCCAAATCTTCACATGTGAATTTGTTTAAAAGAAGTTCAACAACAATTTTGGCATATGTGCATATCGTTTACCGTTACATTTTTTTCTTTAATTTTCGAAGTGGTTGTTTAAAATAAAAAAAAAAACACAAAAATTCTTTTTACTCTTTTCAAAGTTGTCCCAACTTGTGTTTCATATTTCACATCGTTCCACTTCAATCGCTGAAGAAAAGTAAATTTAAAAAAAAAAATATTCAAAGCTCATTTGTTAGACAAAAAATCCAAAAGCAAAAAATGTTGAAAACACATTATCCATAATAAGAAACATTTTTAAAAATTAAAAAAAAGGTTTCGAAACATGTGCTAATCTTTTAATTTCTGGTTGTAAGTGTAGCAACATTTTCTTCTTTTTTAATTTGTTGCCGAATTTTGCTAATGATCATTTGCTTTTACTTTTTTAAATTCAAAGCTTTTTTTTCCAAAATTTTGTAGCATTGCTGCAATAAACAACAACACCAAATAAAAACAACAACACAACAAAAATATAAAGAGAAAGACAAAAAAAGCTTTTTCAATAGTTATTTTTTTTTGACAAACACAACTGACATTGATAAAAGAAGAGCGAAGAAATAAAAGTTTTTTTTTTGTAGTTATTTTGTTGGACAAACAAAAACAACAATATAAAAAAAAAAACCAGAACACTTTAAGAATGCTTTCATTGCACTTTTTTATGATAAATTCGTTCATTTAAATTTATAAAACAACATTTTGTGAAAATATTAAAATTCTCATATACAAAAAAAAAAAAATAAAAATCAAATTAAATTGATTTTTGTAAAATTCAAAATTCTTAAATTAATTTCAACAACATAAAATAAAAAAAAGACACAAACAATTAAAAAAAAAAAAATTAAAATCAACATACACTCAATGAAACAACGTACACTCAAAAAAAAAAACAACGTACACTCAAAGAAAAAACATTCACTTAAAAGACATCTCGATTAAAAGAATAATAAACAATCAATAAATATTTATACCAGCCACAATTTAAATTAACAAAATTTACAATAAAAATATTTTAAATTAATGAAACCAAAATAAACATACATTTTCTAATTACAAAAAAAAAAAACGTTATTGCAAAAAAAAAACAAATACATTAATATTTCGTTTCGTTCAATTAATCGTTGAAATTTCGGTCGATTTAAATACAAATTAATTTCGATTGCTGTCGTGTTCGAAGAATTTTTCAACAAAAACGTAAATTTTGAGCAACTGGTAACTAAAAAAAAAAAAAATATATATTTTATTATTTATTATTATATTGATTTCACAATTTACTATCCTCATTTTCCCATTTCATTATCCAATTTTTCTTAACAATTATCACATCAATTAATTTGTGTTCAAGAGTGATCAGAAATTGAAATTTTTTTTCAATATTGTTAGTTTTTTCCAATTTTCGTGTCCTTTTTGCTATTATTGATTCATAATTCGTTAAAAATCCTTCGTGAGCCTTTGATAAAATCTTACAACATGACTCACTTACAGCAATTCATAAGATGCACGGATAAACTTATTCAATTCGATGCTGAATTCGAGGAGTCACATCTTTCCCGAGAATCTATAGATTCACTTGAAGTTCATCGTGACGAGATGAAGTCTATTTGGGCAGGAGTTAAACTTATATACGGAAAGGTTCTTGACGAGATTGATATCACAACCGAGGAAAATAAAGAAGGGAAAAAGAAGAAAAATCAAACAGAAGATGACGACGATGAGCCTGCTGCAAACGATAAAGAGATTGTTACCACAAAGTACCAAACAGCATACTCTACATACGTCCGATTCATTTCTCGATTTAGTTCCCGCATTAATGAGTTATCTTCTCTTAGAGTAACCCCTCAACTTCTTCCAAATGTAGCTTCTGGCCCCATGCCTCTCTACAATATGCACCTTCCTCCATGTGATACAGGAATCTTTAAGGGCGATTACCAATCCTGGCCTTCCTTTCGCGACTTATTTACTGCTCTTTATATTAATAATCCACGTCTTTGCAAAATTCAAAAACTTTTTCATTTAAATCGAAACACCAGCGGTGAGGCAAAGGATATTGTCCAAAAATGTCCACCAACAGATGAGGGGTTCGAGTTAGCGTGGGCAAATTTGAAGGAACGCTTTGAAAATAAAAGACTGCTTGTTAATAGCCAGCTTAGAATACTTTCTACTCTTCCTCATATTTCACAAGAATCTTGCGAAGATATAAAGAATTTAGTAAGAACAGTTGATAGTTGTGTTTCCGCTCTTAAGCTTTATAAAAAGAACATAGAAGCCTTGGATGATGTGTTCGTTTTTCACTGTACCAATAGTCTTCCTCCGATCACATTAGCTCTTTGGGAGCAATCTTTTAAGAAAAACGAAGATCCCACTTGGTCCCAAATGAGTATATTTCTCACTAATCGTTTCCAAACTCTCGAGACAGTATCCGAAGTTAAAGATTTTCGACAAAATGCTACACCACGGTCAGATATACTTTCTAAAACAGAAAATGTCAAAATTAAGCCACAACCAAAACGATTTAATAGCCATCATGCAAATGTTTCTACAAATAATTATGTCCAGTGTAGTCTGTGTACAAGTCAGCATCCTCTCAGGCAATGCCCTAAATTTCTTGAAAAGAATATCGATGATAGAAACTCATATGCCAAAACCAACAATTTTTGTCTGAATTGTCTTACTAAAAATCACCACGTAACCGATTGTAAAAGTTCTTTTAGTTGTCGTACTTGTCGTAAAAAACACAACACACTTCTTCATAAAGAGAGCATACAACCTTCTTCTTCGGCTACAACTAATAGTTCAGCTTTATCTTTAGAACCCTCAACTTCCACAAATATTCGTTCCAACTTTGCATCAAATTCAAAGTCCGTTGTACTTGCTACTGCCATGGTTCAAATTCACCACAATGGTGTTCAATTTCCTGCTAGAGCATTCATTGATTCAGGTTCCGAGGGGACATTTATTTCAGAACGTCTTTTTAGACGAATTGGCCTTCCTTTCCAATCAATTAATGCACAAATAAGCGGTTTAAATGGCTCTATTTCTGCACAGTCCAGAAAAATCTGCCAACTAGTGGTTGGTTCAAATGGCTATAGAAATGATAAAGTCGAAATAAATGCTCTTGTTCTTAAAGAACTTTCAGGAAATCTTCCCACCTGTAATATTGATCAAAATATTGTATCAAAAATTCCAAATTTGACATTGGCCGATCCGTATTTTTACAAAAATTCAGAAGTAGACATTCTCATCGGCGAAGATACAATAGATCGATTCGAACTAGATGGATTTATACGAAATATTTTTGGACGTTTGAAAGCAAAGGAAACACTTTTTGGTTGGGTTTTGTCTGGAAATCTTGAGCATGATGATTCTAATCCTACTAGAGTTCTCACATGCGTTTCTAAAGTGTCTCTTGAAAAACAGCTAACGCGTTTTTGGGAGGTGGAGGATGTTCCACAAAAACCAATAGTTTCACAAGCAGATAGATATTGTGAAGATTTATACGTACGAACTACCCAACGACAAGGCGATGGTCGTTTTATCGTGTCACTCCCGTTTAAAAAATCATTTTTAGATGGATCAGAAGGTTTAGGAAATTCAAGAAGTATTGCTCTTGCTCAATTTCTTCGCAATGAATTACGACTTTCTAAAAATATAGAACAAAAAGTCATATATGATTCCGTAGTCGAAGAATATTTTGCATTGAACCATATGAAAAAAGTCCCCATTCCTACATCTGTTCATAACTTCGGAAACTATTATCTTCCACACCATGCGGTCATAAAGCCAGAAAGCTCCACCACAAAAGTCAGGGTCGTATTTAATGCGTCTTGCCCAACAACAAACGGAACTTCATTAAATGACATGCTATATCCAGGTCCTGTCCTACAAAATGACCTTATCATTCTTCTTTTAAAATGGAGATTTCATAGATATGTCTTTAATAGTGACATCGAAAAGATGTATCGACAAATTCTTGTCAATCCAAATGATACTCCTTACCAGCGAATACTTTTCCGAAATTCGATTAATGATAATATCCAAGATTTTGAATTAAATACCGTAACCTTTGGGGTTAATTGCGCTCCTTATTTAGCAATCCGTACTCTTGTCCAATTAGCTTCTGATGTAGAAAACCTATACCCGTTCGCTAGCGATATTCTGAAAAATAATATGTACGTAGACGATGCCTTATATGGAGCTCCTGATATTCCAACGGCACTTCAAGCTCGAAATCAACTAATAGATGCACTTAGTTCAGCAGGGTTCAATCTCCGAAAATGGACATCTAATTCGCCAGAAGTTTTAGAAGGAATTCCAAGAAGTCATCTTCTCCAAGAAGATTTTTGCGAATTCGAAGATACAAGCAATGCCAAAACTTTAGGCGTACGGTGGAATGCTAAATCTGATGTTTTCTATTTTTCTGCAAAACCTTTAACCACAAGAAAGAATATTACAAAGAGACAGGTTTTGTCCGAAATTTCTAAATTATTCGACCCCGCAGGTTGGCTTTCTCCGTTTATAATTCTGTCCAAGATTCTAATGAGAAAAGTTTGGGAATCCAAGTCCGACTGGGACGAATGTTTGTCAGATGATTGTCTTCGAGATTGGAATTTATTCTTACATCATTATTCGGATATCAACAAAATCGTAATACCAAGATGGATTTCTTTTGTTCCAAAATGTACTATAGAAATTCACGGATTCTGCGACTCTTCGGAAAAGGCTTACGCTGCAGCTATTTATGTTCGAATTATTGCTAACGAAACCATTACCGTGAATCTTTTAACAGCTAAATCCAAAGTTGCTCCCGTAAAGTGCATTTCGCTTCCTAGACTTGAGCTTTGCGGCGCCGTACTTTTATCCAATATGATTGATTCTATTCTCCCTTCACTTAATATTCCTGAATATTCTCTGTTTAAATGGTCCGATTCTACAATTGTTCTTTCGTGGCTTCGAAAATCCCCAAGTAATTGGAAAACATTCGTTGCGAATCGTGTTTCTAAAATTCTTCAAACTGTCGGATGTGACAACTGGTCCCACGTTCCATCTCAAGAAAACCCAGCAGATATTGCCACAAGAGGACTGTATCCAACCGACTTATCTAACAGCAATTTATGGTGGCATGGACCGGCTTGGCTTAAGCTTTCACGAAACAGCTGGCCTAAACTTAACCATCATATTGATGAAACTGAAGAAGAACAGAAACCAATTCGAGTCAACTTTGCATACTTTTCAGATTATAACGATATTTTGGATAGATTCTCAAAGTTTCCTACTGCAATTCGAACCCTTTGCTATATTTTTAGATTTTTGCATAGAACTCACCCAAAGTACAAAGATTCATTTCATTACGATTCCACTCTTATTACGAGCAGTGAATTTACTCATATGCGAAATCGTCTTATCCTTATAGCTCAAAAGGTTGCTTACCCAAATGAATACAAATCTATCCAAAATAATGAGAATATTCAAAAAACGAGCTCTATCCTGAATTTAAATCCATTCCTAGATTCTAACAAACTTCTACGAGTAAACGGTCGATTAGCTAATTCGCCATCTCTCTCCTATGACGAAAAGTATCCTATTATTCTTCCTTACAATTGTCGATTTTCTAAACTACTGGTTCAATTTTCGCATATAATTTCGCTTCATGGTGGAAATCAACAAGTTTTACGTTTTGTCCGAATGCAATTTTGGATTCCAAAGCTAAAGAATTTAATCAAAACAACTATTCATAACTGCAAGGAATGTGTTTTGCATAAGGCAAAAGTAAAAACTCAGCTTATGTCAGCGTTACCTCCAGAAAGAACTGAGTTACAACGGCCTTTTTACAACACAGGACTGGATTTCGCAGGTCCTTTCGACTTGAAGAACTTTTCAGGTAGAGGCTGCAGAGTAACAAAGGGCTACGTGTGCGTATTTGTGTGCTTTGCCACAAAAGCCATTCATTTGGAAGCAACAACGGATCTTTCGACTTCAGCATTCATGGCAGCCTTTTACCGCTTTATATCAAGACGTGGATATCCGTTAAGGCTATACTCAGACAATGGCAAAACTTTCGTCGGGGCTTCTAAACAAATGGCAAAAGATTACCTGTTAGCTTCTCGTTCCGAACTTCTATCCACATTCATATATCAGAATATTCAATGGCACTTTATTCCGCCAGGTTCACCACATATGGGCGGTCTATGGGAAGCAGGAGTCAAAAGCTTCAAAACCCACTTCCGAAAAATCGCTGGTTCGTTCAAATATACATATGAAGAGTTTTCTACATTACTTTCAAGAATTGAATCTTGTTTAAATTCCAGACCGATTTCTCCTATGTCCGAAGATCCAATGGATTTGAATGCTTTGACTCCAGGCCACTTCCTCATAGGTAGCCCTTTCCTTGCTCCTCCAGACCCACAAATTGATAATCAACCAATCTCCATCATCAATCGCTGGCAACGACTGAAAGCTATCCAACAACAATTCTGTCAACGTTGGAAAAGTGAATATCTTAAAGAGCTTCACAAAAGGAATAAATGGAAAACGCCAGAAGAAAATATTTCCGTTGGCACGATGGTTGTTATCAAAGACGATAATGTTTCTATCAACGAATGGCGACTTGGTCGTGTGACTAAAATTTACACTGGATCCGATGGCAGAGTTACAATGTCATCTAATCATGTTATCACCAAAAACCGTAAAAATAATGACCCGTTTCGATGCCGTTTATGTCAAGGTTCGCATCCACTTCGACTATGTGAAGCCTTTTTAAAGATGGATGTCGAAAAACGATTGCAAGCTGTTTCACTGTTCGACTACTGCCCAAACTGCCTTGCTCACGTGCATTCAGAGAAGTCATGTTTTCACAAAACGGGATGCCATATTTGTTCTAAGCAACACCACACTTTATTGCACTCTGAGGAATCATCTCGAGACAAACGTAGCCGTGAGACCAGTACTCTTTCTCGAGTTTCACGTATCAAACGTGATAACACACCAAATCGAAGAGACGGAATTTCTACGATAAGTCAAAATGATTCAATATCATCAATTGTCTCTCGTCATTTGGTACCATTGCTACCTACAGCAAACGTGATCGTGGTTTCAAACAACAACCGGCAAACAATTAGAGCTCTAATCGATGTTTGCTCCGAACATAGCCGAATTGAACAGCAGCTGGCTGATACTCTTCAGTTAAAAACGTATCAGCTCAACAACGCAACGTATGCGATACTCATGCTCACAGCAAAACACGATCGTCAATTTCGTGTAGCAGTAGACGCCAGAATTGTGGGTAGATTACCAATGAAAACCCCATCTGCATCATTGAATTCCAGTGTTCTTGACAAATTCTCCCATCTACTACTCGCTGATGATTTCTTTTACGTATCACAAGGCATTTCTTTGGTGATTGGAAATGATAGCTACACAAAAATCATCAAACCCAGAGTTATACCTGGAGACTATGGTTTACCATTGGCACAGGACACAGTATTCGGATGGGTACTTTCTGGATCTTGTGCCCAATAATTTCAAGTAAAATCTTAATATTTAACATAAATGTCAATTTATCATTCTTTTTTTTACCCATTACTGAATTGGTATTTTTTTTGTAAAAATCTCTCTACTTCATAGAAAATGAATTTAAAATCTAATGAATTGTAATACTTCATACAATATTATTTTCCATAACTATCCATTATCTTAAAAATTAACTATTTCACTAAAATTTATATGAATTTATATCCGAACAATGAATTCCTTTTTATAAAAATTATTTAAATTGCAGTTCCTGCAAGAGGGCCGGAATGTACATGTCGCCACCCTAATGTCTTTCATTAATCTCTTACATTATTAGTGTACTATATTTCACATGTAGAGGGCTCTAAACTGCTATAACATGTACTAAAAATTCTATCTCCTTGCTTTTGAAATCCCATAAACTGTATTGTTAAGTTAGTTAAGTCTTAGAATTAGAAGAACAAACATTGTCGAATAAAAGAATTTCTACAATAAGCAAATCAACTACTGGCTTTTATTTGGCAACTACTCAGCAAAGATTTTAACTCTGGTCCTTCATCTTTTCAATCCCCTTTTACCAATATCTGACAGTTTTCCTTGTTTTTTAACAAAAATATTTTGACCGAAATTTAATTTTTTTTTGTAATTTTACAATTTTTTTTTTGTTATTTTACAAAGTTTTTTTTTTGTAATTTTACAATTTTTGTTTGTAATTTTAAAATTTTGTTTTGTAATTTTACAATTTTTTTTTGTAACTTTACAAGTTTCCAAGATTATTTACAAGTAAATTTAGTAAATTAACGAGAATTCTTTGTATGTTTTATTGCGCCAAAATGTTTTAAATTTACAATTTTATGGGTAAAATGCTTGTAAAATTACTAAAAAAAATCGCTATTTGTATACCCTCCACTCTAGTGATAGAGGGTATATATAAGTTTGTCTTTCCGTTTGTAACACCTCGAAATATTGGTCTAGGACCCCATAAAGTATATATATTTATGATCCTCGATCGATTTTAAGTCGATCTAGCGATGTCCGTCCGTCCGTCCGTCCGTCCGTCCGTCTGTCTGTCTGTCTGTCCGTAGAAAACACGCTAACTTTTGAAAAACTTTATAGAGGATACTGAAGTTTGGCACATATGTTTGTCATTTACCTGGTCAGTGGTTCAAAAGTTATGAGCAAAAGAGTAAATTTCGGCAAGTGTGTTTCGCGAATTTACGAGATAAAAACCACGATAACTTTCGAAAGACAATAATGAGACTACTGAAGCTTGGCATGTTTCTTTGCCGTTCCCCGGGTCTATTTGGTATTAAATTTCAGCTCAATCGGTCTGGTGGTTCAAAAGTTATAAGCAAAACCCTGAATTTCAGATTAGTTTCATCTAAAATGCCACGTGTTTTAACAAGTTTTAAAAGCATTGGTGGTAATTAAACAATGCTTTTCAAACTTGTTTAATTTTAAAACAATGCTTTTTAAACTTGTTTAGTTTTAAAAGCATTGGTAACTTAAAAATTACACTCGAAAAAAATTATACACTCAAAAAAAATTTTACACTCAAAAAAAAATTTACACAAAATAAAATTTAGTTATTTTTTTACAAAAATTACAATATTTTATGTACATACGTACGTGCATTCACTCAGAAATATTTTTACTGTGAAAAAAACATTACACTCGAAAAAAAATTTACACTCAAAAAAATAAAATTAGTAATTTTTCTTTTAAAAAAAAAAAAAAAATTAGTAATTTTTCTTTTTTTTTTTTTTAAAAAATTACAAAAAAAGAGTTTTTTACTCAAAATAAAATATTTCTATCAAAATTGTTAATTTTTTCACGTTAAAAAATGTACTACCCTTTAAAAAATGCATTGTGGAGGGTATTCATAGATTCGGCAAAGTCGAATTTAACTTTTCTACTTGTTACAACTCGTAAATTTACAATTTTAATAGTAAAAAGATTGTAAAATTACAAAATTATTGGTAAAAAGCTTGTAAAATTTTTAGGAATTCTCGTCAAATAGGAGGTAGCAAAAAATAAAAACAACAAGCTTTTCTTGTCATTTTACAAGTTTTTTTTGTATTGTACTAGGCTTCAAATGTATGTGGTACAAATTTGAGGCCAATCGGAATTAATTAACCCTTGGCGCCCAGCGATCAAAGTTATGGATTTGAGAACATTAAAGAAAAAAAATATGTCTTGCAGCACATCATTTTTAAAATCGGTCAAACGGTTTTCGAGATATCGACTTTGAAATTTACAAAAAACTGAGGTTTTTTCCCACGCTCAAGAAATTGAAAAAACACCCAAAATTTCTTTGACCTTTTCATACTTAATTTGAGCCACAGCCGATAATTTTAAAGTGTGGCGCCACAATTTCCACCAAATTTTTGAATTTTTTCAACATAAAACAAGTAAGAAAATTATAATCGGGAAGGTGGTTTGTATGGGGGCTATAAGAAGAACTGGTCCGATTTCTTTAAAATTTGGAATGGTAAATGGCTTAGATGAAACATGATTAGCTGCCAAATTTCGAAACGATAGCAATTATGATGCGGTTATTAGATTCATTTGAGTCAAAACTAAAGAGGACCTTTGTATGGGGGCTATGTCTAAATATGAACCGATTTTTTCCAAAAATCTAGTAAAATCCAACCTCCTTGTCAGTTTTATCGCGTCAAAAAATTTGTAAATTTACAGTTTTATTGGTAAAAAGCTTGCAAAATTACAAAATTATTGGTAAAAAGTTTGTAAAATTAGAAGAAATTGTTGTCAAATAGGAGGTAGCAAAAAAAAAAGTTACAAACTTTTCTTGTCGTGTTAAAGGCTTTTTTTTTTTTGAGTGTATAGAACAAGAAAATTGTAATATCTATAATTTTTCAAGGATATTACGATGTTTAAGTTTTTTTACTTTTGATTAAAAAAAAGAAAGAAACAGCGTAAAGATCACAAATCAAAAACTACCACCTTAGTTTTATAATATAGTAAAATTTTCTTATAATGTCAAATAACATGATGATAAATGAAGGAAAAAAAACGAAACGGAACGAACTAACTGCATTTTAAACTTATATTGAATTAAAGTTAAACCACACCAACCCCCAGAACATTTTAACTTAAACATGATAATTTACCATAAAACTAATAAGGATTTAACTTCCGTTTCCTTAATAAAAAATTACAAGCAAGTGGGTTTGTGTGTGTGTGCAAGGGTGTGAGTGTATATCAGGCATTCCATAGAAAAATATTTCTATGCAGAAAAAGATAAAGTAATTTACCAATTAAGCTTTAATTGATAGACATTTTTTTAAAAACTGGTTTAAAGCTTTGCGTTTCTCGCGGCAAACGAAAAAAATACCGGTGTTTTTTTTTTTTAATTCAATTGCACACAAAAAATTATTGACTAAAAATTTTCAATTAAGTAAATCTATTGATCAACAAAATTTAAATAAGTCAATCAATGTTTTGATTGAAATTTTTGTGATTTTTTTTAACTGTCGAATTACAAATTTTCAACATACCAGATTTTTTTTCGCTTTAATTTATTTGAATAGATTAATTCAAAAATATACAAAATAATCGGGTTTTACTTTTTTATTGTTGGCAACATATTGGAAAGCAAAAAAGATGAATTTATGGATAATTTTGTCAAAAGCTTACAATTCATTTGTTAAATCAATCATTATTTTGATTGACTATAAATAAAAAATTGATGAAATTTTTGATCAAAATTGAAAAAATGTTTGATTGAAAAAATTTTCAATCAATCACCTACAATTTGATGATTGGTATAACAATTTTCTTAATTGGAGGAATTTCAATCAAAAAATTTATTGAATCCGTGTTTTTTGTTGATTGAAATTCGTTTCAAATTTTAATGTGGAATTAATGTGGAATGAAAAACAAGTGATAGTGTTAAATTCGGCCGTGCCGAATCTGTTATACCCTCCAACATGCAAATAAATAAAAAAAAAAAATTGCAGGGGCGTTTTATTTTTTTGGGGGGGGGTCGGTAGTGGTAATTGGGGGGGGGGGCATTTCTTTTCGAATATGTGTTTAAGAATTCATTCTTATACTTTTTGCTCTAAAGAAATACAAGTTTATCATTATTTAAAACAAAAAAATTATTCCACGCCCATAAAAGGGGGGGGGGGCGGACCGAAAAAACTACATTTTCTAATTCGGTGGGTCCAAATGCAGGACTTTGAACTTCTTGTAGCATAAAAATGTTGTATTTGTTAAACCAAAACAAAGAAAATCATGTAAAAATATGGTATTTTTCAGAGGTTGGTTTAGTTCTTCAAGGGGGAACTTTTTTCCCCCTGGTCCGATTTTGCTCCTTTACGAACTTAACCTGCCTAGGAACATAAGACATATTCGTGCCAAATGTCAAGAGTCTAGCTCTTTTATTTTGGACTGCAGACGGACAGACGGACAGACGGACAGACGGACGGACGGACATCGCTAGAATGTCTTAGAATCGATCACAGATCATAAATATATATACTTTATGGGGTCCTAGACCGATATTTTGATGCGTTACACACGGAATGACAAAGTGAGTATACCCTCATACTGTAGTTGGAGGGTATAATAAATCGAATGCATTCGATATTTATAAATCAAATGAGTCTAAATAAGTGTTCGAAAAAAAAAACGATATGTTATATAACGTACGGTTTTTTCAAAGAACACATTCACTAAATTTTTTTTTTAGTGATTGTGTTCGTGTACGCAAACAGAATACCGAACGTTATGCTTGCGAAATGACGAGCTCAAACATTACGATAATGTACTGCACTATAAACAGAAACGCTACATCGTAGTGGTTGTATGTTTTTGAACGATCACAAACAAACCAAGTAAGAAAGTTATAGTCGGTCAAGACCGACCATATGATACCCTACACCAGTGGTTTCCGGAAAATGGGTCCCAAGTCCAAACATGGACCGATTGTATCTGTCTTTTGTTAAATCTTTATTTAGTGCAGACAACATACACAGATCAAATTTTAGTGTAATTGGATTATTTTTTGTCAATAAACCAATTTAACTGAATATCGGTCGAAATTTTTATATGGGGGACTAAGTCCAAAAATGGTCCAATTATGTTCCGATTTTATTTGGTTACTGAAGTACACGTTTAACACCTAAAAATAAAATTTTTATCAAATATTTCCATTTTTATGAATTTTGATGGAATTATGTGAATATCGGGAAGGTGGTTTGTATGGGGACTACCAAAGGAACCGATTCCTTTGAAATTTGGAATGGTGATTTCTGCATATAAAATTTTATTACCTGCTGAATTTAAACGCGATATCTATTTTAATACGGTTATAAGAGTCATTTAAGCCGAATCCAAAGGGGGCGTTTGTATGGGGGCTGGGTCTTAACATGGACCGATTTTCTCCAGTTTCAATAGGCTTCGTCCTTGGACCAAAAGATGCTGAAGTTTCAAATTTCAAGTCAATTGATGAAAAATTGCGACCTGTATCGTGCTTAAACCGATAGATGGACAGACGGACGGACGGACGGACAGACGGACGGACGGACAGACGGACGGACGGACGGACAGACGGACGGACGGACAGACGGACGGACGGACATCGCTAAATCGACTCAAAAAGTGATTCTGAGTCGATCGGTATACTTGAAGGTAGGTCTAGGACCAATATTTCGGGTAGTTACAAACATCAGCACAAACTCATTATACCCTGTACCACAGAGTGGTGTAGGGTATAATAAAGTACTTTTAGTGTACTGTTTCCGTACTTAGCAGATTTTTTGTTTTAAACTTAAAATGGCGATATCTCGAAAACTAAGCAAGATAGAGCAAAAAAGAGGCCCGGCGATACTATGGAGCCGGGCCTCTTTTTCTTGCTTAGTTTTCGAGATATCGCCATTTTAAGTTTTTAAAAAAATCTGTTAAGTACGCAAACAGTACACTAAAAGTACTTTATTTTGCTTGTGTACATAGCACAGTACAAAATCGTAAAGATTGTGTTCGTCAAGTCGCAAGCATAACGTTCGGTATTTTGTTTGCGTACACGAACACAACCACTTAAAATAATTTTTAGTGTTTTTGTATTTTTTTGTTGGGAATGTGTTTGCGTATTTTCATTGGCATAGTTTAGTACAGAACACTAACGTACCGTTTGTTAGTGTTTTTTTCGAACCCTGGTCTAAAGTGAATTCATTCAATTCGCTAAAATGTGATTGGGGAATGTTTTTTAGCAATTATTTTTCGATCGAAATTTAATTTTGTAATTTTACAGTTTTTCTTGTAATTTTACAAATTTCGAAGGTTTTTTACAAAAAAATCTAGTAAATTTACTAGAATTTCTTGTAAGTTTTATTTCGCCAAAAAAGTTGTAAATTTACAATTTTATTGGTAAAAATCTTGTAAAATCACAAAAAGGCTTGTAATTTTTTCTATGAATTCTCGTAAAATAGGAAGTTGCAAAAAATCTAGTAAAGTCACGAAACCTCCTTGCAAGTTTTATCGCGTCCACAAAACTTTTAATTTACAATTTTTTGTTGGTTAAAAACTTGTAAAATTACAAAATTATTAGAAAAGGAATTCTTGTCAAATAGGAGGTAGCGAAAAAAATTTTACAAACTTTTCTTGTAATTTTACAAGGTTTTTTTTTTTGAGTGTATAATCGATCAGAAATTGCATTTCTTCAATCTTTCGACTGCCGGAATACCACAATTTATCTTCTAGACATTTATTGTGAATTGACATAAAGTAATTTCACTGTAGCAAGTGCATATTGTATTAGTTATCCAGTTGTACATATATAATTTTTTCTTCCATCTTGCGCAATTTTAATGAATTGTAAAATCCAAAATTCTATTCCAAAAGCTGCAGCCACACAGTAGCAAACATCAGTGACAGCAACTTAAGACATCTTTAGGTGTTTCGCCTTATTATAAGCTTTGTCAGCTTATGTTAATGTGTTTTAACAGATTTTGGACCATTACATTTGATGACCGTACGTACATAAGTAAAATGCATGTAAATTGTAAATTGTACTGCAGTATTTGCTATTTCTATACAAGTTCCTTGTATTAAGTATAAAGTCTTTCATTTCGTATGCTGTGGTAAAGCTAATGCATTTAACTTAAAGGATTTTCGGGGTGGATGTTATCTTTTTGCATGCTATTAACACAGCAGCTAAAACAGCAGTAGCAGCAGCAGCATTCAAAAGCAACTAAGCAAAATGGTTTGAAAACAATTTTGGATTATTAGTTTGAAGCTTAGCACGTGACATAAAGATTTAATAGCTTTTAATTTTCCCTGATATTATTAGTTTACTTAGTTAGGGATAGAAAATTAATTTTGTATGAAATATTGTTAAAGAGTGTGAGGGTGCCATAAGGTGGATTTAAGGAATTTGATTGGAAGAAAAATTAAAAGAAGTTAAAATGTACCAGAAGTTGGGGTGGATTTACACAATAAATAACCAATTACTGGAATTGTTTACATATTTTACTTAATGAAAACAATTATTAAAATTAAAAATAAAAACATGTTTTTTTAATTATTGCGTAGTCAGGTAAAATTTATTCGTAATGTCGTCTGTATAAATCAGTTTTTTACGTTGTTTACACTCAAAATAATCACTCTGTTAAATTACAGAGATACTCTGCTGAGCCAGCAGAAAATACCATAGATTTCCAACCAGCAAGATTTTTTGTTATTTTACGAAGAAAACTCTGTAAAATGATTTCGATAAAAAAAAACTGTAAATTTATAGAATTATCTGTAAAATATTGATAAAACGGAAAAGAATTTTACCAAAAAAGCTCTGTAAATTTACAAAGTTTGAGTTAAATGCATTTTATGAGTTCAAAATTTTACAAAAAAAACTCTGTAAACTTACAAAGTTTTAGTTAAATCGATTTTATGAGTAAAACTTCTCTGCTTCAAAAGCATTAAAATTTTGTTTTTGTTTTATCGCTTTAATGCTTCCAAATTGCAAATTTAATTTTTTATTTTTGTGAATATTATGAGTTTTTAACAAGTAACTCCAATTTTACACGTCATCCTCGTAAAATTACCAGTTGTTATTGTAATTTAAGACACTTTTTAAAGGGGGGTTTAGTTTTTTGAAGTGATTTTTATTTTTACAGAGCAATAAGTAAAATTACAAATGAAATTTAGTATTTTGGTTACGAGAAAAAAACAAAGTATTTTTCTAAAATTCGTATTTTAACAAAAAAACTGTTTATTATCTGTAAAATAGAGATTACAAAGTAAAAAGTAAAATTACAGATAAAATTTTGTTTTTTGGTCACAAGAAAATACAAAGTATTTTCTTAAAATCTGTATTTCGACAGATAACTTTGTCAAATATTTGTCGAATTGAGATTACAGTCATTTTACAGAGTATTTAACAGAGTAATTATTTTGAGTGTACGTGATTTTATTATTTACAAACATAATATTATTCAATGAATATTTAAATCAACCAGTGACCTGATAAAAAAATGTTTTAAAAGGAGTGAACAATTTATTTTCGTATTGTTTACATAGTTTACATTATGTAAAGAATTGGTTAAATCTAAAATATAAGCAAACTGTTTACATAGAAATGTAGCAATTTTGCAAAGTATTCTTGATGTCATTTTTCAAAATATTTTTTTTTTAAATATTCAAGGCAATGTTAACAATTCTATACATTATTTACATTATAATTTTCCCAAGTGTCCGAGCAAATTTTTATTCTACTAGACCTAAAAGTTATGTGGTACAAATTGGAGGCCAATCAACTAACCCATGGCGACCAGCGGTCAAAGTTTTGGATTTTTGAAATTAAAAAAAAATAATAAAAATAAAAAAACAAAAAAAATTAAAAAAATGCCTTGCGACACATCATTTTTATGTGCTGAATACGAATATCAAAAAGGAATAAAAATCTGTTGAACGGTTTTCGAGATATTGCTATTTGAAATTTGAAAAAATGGCGGGTTTTTCATACGTTCAAGAAATTAAAAAAAAAAATAAAATAATATTTTCGTATCAGTTTAAGTCATTTTAAGATTTTTTTACAACATAGTTTGCGATTCTTTACATTATTTACATATTTTACATTATATAAGATATGAATAATTACAATGATTTCTTAAACTTTTACGTTTTAAAATGGATAAAAAATCATTGTAACAATTGTTTACATAGTTTAAATAATGTAAATAATTGTTTACATTGTTTACCCAATAAATTTCTGAAATAAGAAAAAACAAATGAGAGTGTTAAATTCGGCTGTGCCGAATCTTTTATACCCTCCAATTTGCAAAAAAATAAAAAATTGCATTTTTTGGGGGGAGGAGTGGACATTTGGGGGACAAATTTCCCTTCGAAATATATGTTTAAAAATTCATTCTTAAGCTTTTTGCACTAAATAGGTACAGTTTAGTTTAGCAATAAATTTTTTTAAACAAATTTCTTTAATAAACGCCCACAAAGAGGGCGGACCAAATAAAAACGACATTTTTTAATCCCCTTGTTCCAAATCCATGACTTTGAACTTCTTGTAGCAAAAAAATGTTGCATTTGTTAAACAAACACACAAAAATCATGTAAAAAATTTGTGTTTTTCAGAGGTTGGTTTAGTTTTTCAGGGGGGAACTTTTTTCCCCCTGGTCCGATTTTGATCGTTTACGAACTTAACATGTCCAGGAACATAAGACATATTTGTGCCAAATTTCGGGAGTCTAGCTCTTTTATTTTGGACTGCATAGTGTTAACAACAGACGGACAAAAAGACGGACATCGCTAGAACGTCTTAGAATCGATCACTTGTCATTAGACTGGTATTTTTCTGTATAGCAAAATTTTTTCTTCTCCGATTTTCAAAGTCCGGGCATTTTTTTATTCTACAAGGCCTAAACCTCATGTGGTACCAATTTGAGGCCAATCGAATTAAATTAACCCGTGGCGACCGGTGGTCAAAGTTTTGGATTTTTGAAAAATTAAAAAAAAATAAATAAAAAATAAATATATCTTTCTGCACATCATATTTGTTAATTTTTATGTGCTGAGCACGAATATCAAAAAAAAATAAAATCGGTCGAACAGTTTTCGAGATATAGCTATTTGAAATTTGCAAAAAATTGCGGTTTTTTCCTACGTTCAAGAAATTTTTTAAAAAAAGTCTCAAAATTTCATTCCACCGACCCTTTTGTAGAGCTTGAGACAATCTTTCATTTAAAACTAATTTAAGCCAAATTCGATCATTTTAACCCGTGGCGCCCCTCGATCAAAGTTTTGGACTTTTTGAAAATTTCCACCAAAATTTTGGATTTTTGAAAATGAAATGAAAAAATAAAATAAAAATATCTTGCGATACATTACTTTTATTAATTTTAGCATGCTGAATACGAATATTGAAAATTTTTTAAAATCGGTCGAACGGTTTTCGAGATATCGCCATTTAAAATTTGTCAAAAAATTGCAAAACGGGGGGTTTTTTCCTACGTTTAAGAATTTTTTTTAAAAAAACTCTAAAAATTTCTTTATTTTAACCATTTTATAGAGCTTTATACAATCTTTCATTTAAGCTTAATTGGAGCCAAATCCGACCATTTTAACCCGTGGCACCCTTCGATCAAAGTTTAGGGTTTTTGGTGTAAAGTTTCTAAAAAGCCAAAACTTTGATCGATGGGCGCCACGGCTTAAAATGATCGGATTGGGCTCAAATTAGTTTTAAATGAAAGATTGATTGAAAGCGGAATGAAATTTTGACTCTTTTTAAAAAAAAATTCTTGAACGTAGGAAAAAACCGCCATTTTTTACAAATTTGAAATGGCGATATCTCGAAAACCGATCAAGCGATTTTAATTTTGTTTGATATTTGTGCTCAGCACATCGAAATTAACAAATTTGATGTGTAGAAAGATAAATTTTTTTAAATTTTATTTTTAAAAATTTTTCAAAAATCCAAAACTTTGACCGCCGGGCGCAACGGGTTAATTTAATCCGATTGTCCTCAAATTTGTACCACAAAAATTTTAGACCTAGGACAATAAAAATTTGCCCGGACACTTGGGAAAATTGAAAGATGACAAAAAAATGCCAGTATACTTATCATCGGAAGTCTAGCTCTTTTATTTTGGACTGTATCGTGTCCTCTACAGACGGACAGACGGACAGACGGACGGACGGACATCGCTAGAATGTCTCAGAATCGATCATAGATCAATAATATATATGGGGCATTCCATGTGAAATCGGACACCTTGAAAAACTTTACTCTACAAACTCCTCTACAGACGGACAGACGGACTGACGGACGGACGGACATCGCTAGAATGTCTTAGAATCGATCATAGATCAATAATATGTATGGGGCATTCCATGTGATATCGGACACTTTGAAAAACTTTTCTTTTTTAGATTTTCCCAATTTGTTTACAGTTTTTAGTACCCTTCGAAAACTCCTTCGTGGTAAATTTTCAGATTTTTTGGATGACCCGTTCAACAGATATCGAATTTTTAAAAATTGGTAGTTTGTTCCTTTACTCAAACTTCTTTCAATCATAACTTCTTCAATAATGGTCCAAATTTAAATTTTTGTTTTCAAAGTTTTTGTTTTTTTACGTACTTTCTAAAAAAAAATCCCGAAAAATTTTTAAAAGCGTTCTAGTATTCGATTTTTAAGTTTAAAAATTTAAATCTCATTTTTGAAAATGTTTGTACTCTTCGATTTTTATGAAATTTTTTTGTGTAAAACTTCTATCAATTCTACAAAAATTTTTTGCCCAGGAAGATTGTGGGATAACGATTATTACTATTTTTTTAAATTTTTTGAAAAACTTTTATTGTAATTTTTCCATCTTAAAATCATTTCTACTGCTCCAATGGTGCGTCATAGAGGGGTCCTTTATAAGACCGACCCCCATTAATTTTTACGTTTTAACATTTCTTTGGAACAAACTAATACCCTATCTCCAATTTCTAAGGGGGCTCCCACACAAAACGAAATTTTTTTAAATTTGTTCCAACCGCTCTAACTGCCCTAATAGTGCCCTAAGAGCAACAAAATGTACGACCGACCCACAATATTTTTTTATTCCAAACATTTTCTCTGAACACACCTACCCTCTATCTTTAACTGTAAAGGTGGGTAAGTTGTTCGGTTTTCACGTGAAAATCTGTCAAACTGCATATAAAAAAAACATAAATTTCACACTGGCTTTACAAAAGCGTAAAAATTTCGCTGAAGAGGTATTCTGTTCACTGGTGAAAAACCGGCAAAATAACCCGGTATATGTTGCATCAATACGCATCAACACTATAAGCAACATTTTTTTAAATTGTACAGACCATTTAAAAAGCCGTGAAATTTAACATTCAGATGTAAAATGAAGTAATTATAAGTGTTTGGGACTGTAAACATTAATAATATCACATAACTTACCAAAAAATATTATTTAAAGTTATTTTATGTATTCTGACGCGCAAAACATAACCAAACATATGACTGTCAAATTTTCGCTACAAATTAATTGATGTTTCGAAACATTTTTTTTCACCGGTGAACAACTTACTTAGCTTTAAGGCGGTCCCCATACAATTTTTTTTATTTTTTGGAAATTTTTTTTATTAAATCAGCTTCTACCGGTCCAATGGTGCGTCCGAGAGGGGTCATTAGTAGGAACGACCCCCATTTATTTTTACCTTACAACATTTTTTCAAAACATACCTACGACCTATCTCCAATCCCTAAGTAGGCTCCCATACAAATAACAGTTGGGGCAAATTTTATAAAAATGTAATTTTGTATGGGAGCCTACTTAGGGAGTGGAGATAGGGCGTAGGTATGTTTTGAAAAAATGTTGTAAATTAAAAATAAATGGGGGTCGGTCTCACTAATGACCCCTCTCGGACGCACCATTGCACACAGGGCCAGCTGATCCAATTCCGGCCAAAAGTCTTTATCGTTGTTGGATCGATCTGAAAATGTGCTTCCAGAGGAATTCGAGGTCGCTGATTTCAAAATTTAGCTAAAAACCAAAAAAACAAAATGGCGGACCCAATATGGCGGACAATTTTTTTTTAAAAATTGTCCGATTGAACTCAAATTTTGTTTTATGCAGGTCTTGGAGTTACTGAATAAGAATTATTACTCCGAATTTTAAAAACAAAATGGCGGACTAAATATGGTTCTTAAAGTTTAAAGAATGATCCAACTCCATCTAAAAGTACTTATCGTTGTTGGATCCGGCTGAAAATATGCTTCAGGAGTATTCCGGGGTCGCTGATTTCAAAATTCAACTAAAAACGAAAAAAATCAAAATGGCGCATATAATATGGCGGAAATTTTTTTTTTAATAATTGTCCGATTTAACTCAAATTTTGTTTTAAGTGGGTCTTGGAGTTACTGAATCTGTATTACTGGCGTTAATTTTGAAAAACAAAATGGCGGACTAAATATGCTTAGTAAAGTTTGTTACAAGTAATTAAAAAACAGTTATATTCCTTTTCTTTGTTGAAGCTAGCTGAAAGTGTGGCCTAGTAAATTTCCGGGTCTGTTATCTTAAAATCGAACTGATAAAATTCAATATGGCGGAAACAATATGGCGGCTAGATTTTTTAACTTTGTCTGATCTAACTAAAAATTAGTTTTAAGAGTATAAAGAGTGTCTAAAGTTAAATCTACGCACATAATTTTAATACATATTTTTTATATTTTTGATATAAATATGGAAATGGTGTAAATGACTTACATAGTTTCAGAAAAGCTTTTGGAAATGGTGACGAAAAATTATTCACTTTTTTTCTTTATTTTGGAAATTCAATAAAAAATCTTTGAATTTAATTGGAAATGGTGAAGCTGATATTTTCCATAATTCTACAAAAAAACTAGAAATGTAGATATTTTCCTACACTTAAAGCACTCTCTGACGATTAAAAAACTATTCAAGCCGCAAAACATTATTTTGGGTTAAATTATTGTTTTAAAAAACAAATCTCGGACCACTGCATATATAGCTGTAATTTGGCCATTTATCATTTCGAGCAAGTTTGGGCAACTTTTTTCGAAAGATATGATTCCATTCTATATCAAAACAAGTAGAAAAATTTAATTCGACTTGGTCGAATCTATGAATACCCTCCACAATGTTATCTGATAGTAATTTTCTAAAAAAAAATTTAAAAAAATTGCATTACAAATTTTTTATTAGAAATATGTATATTATTTTGAGTCAAACTTTCTTTTAATCAATCAAATTTTTTTGAGTGTACAATTTTTTGACTGTCAACATTTTTTTGAGTCTGCCATTTCATTCAAAAAAATAATAATGTGTAAATTTTTTTTTTTGAGTGTAACATTATTTTTTTGAGTTTAAATTTTTTTTTGAGTGTAAATTTTTTTTAGTGTACAAATTCTTTGATTAACAAATTACTTTGTAAAATATTTTTGTTGTTTTATACCTACATATATGTAATACAAAAAAAAACTATTTCACATATTTTCCTATTTTTATATTACCATCCTTTTCTTTAAAAACCAAAAACAAATTAACATTCAATCATACACATACTTTATTTGATTTTTTCCCGCTATATGCAGTTACACTAACAATAACAAATATTTACTTGTCTAACAACTAAACTGCACCCCAC
Organism: Pegoplata infirma; assembly: GCA_963921195.1. Taxonomy (NCBI): domain Eukaryota; kingdom Metazoa; phylum Arthropoda; class Insecta; order Diptera; family Anthomyiidae; genus Pegoplata; species Pegoplata infirma. The sequence goes on along the minus strand of OY992540.1, from coordinate 137,636,459 downwards.
GACAAGAAAACAAACAACAACAAGTTTTACAAAACTGGTATTTCACCATGCTATTAAAACTTGTTTAACGAGTTTTCAACAGTTTAAGGTGAAACAAATCTGAAATTCAGTGCATTGCTTATAACTTTTGAACCACTGAACCGATTTTGCTGAAATTCAAAACCAAACAGCCTTGGGGAACAACAAATATATACGCTAAGCTTCAGTCCCCTCAGAATTGTCTTTCGAAAGTTATAGTGGTTTTAATCTTGTAAATTCGAAAAATACCCTTCCCGAAATTTACTATTTTGCTCATAACTTTTGAACCACTGGACCGATTTCGCTGGATTGCAATACCAACCTGACCCGGTAAATGAAGAACATATATGTCAAACTTCAGGAGCCTCCGTAAAGTCTTTCAAAAGTTAGCGTGTTTTCAACGGACAGACAGACAGACGGACGGACGGACGGACATCGCTAGATCGACTTAAAATCGATCAAGGATCATGAATATATATACTTTATGGGGTCCTAGACCAATATTTCGATGTGTTACAAACGGAATGACAAACTTATATATACCCTCTATCACTAGAGTGGAGGGTATAAAAAATATAGACCGATTGTATCGAACTGAGGATCGCTGAGGATTTTTTCGGCGCGAGGTAAATAGCTAAAAAATTATAACTTTTTTCACAAAAAACGCGAATTGCTGCCAGGCAAATGAGTTTTATTTGTCCATGTTATTTTCGTTACAAAGGCTTATATATAAGGTTGAACCACTTAAACAAAAAGTTAAACATTCGCAATAGAAGTTTGGAAAAAAAATTAAAAAAGTATCTCAACTTTTAAACCAACTTTTTTAACTTTGAAGACCTGTCAAAGGAAAGGGTGTAATTGGATCATAAAGATAAGTTCAGAAAACCTGCTTCTATATATGCCCAACAAACTGGTAAACATTTTTTTGAGAATTTACAAATAAGGACTTTTGGCCGGAAATCGATCTGTCTGGCCCTCTGTGCATTGGACCGGTAGAAGCTGATTAAATAAAACAAATTTACAAAAAATAAAAAAAATTGTATTGGGACCGCCTTAACAGTTAAAGATAGAGGGTAGGTGTGTTCAGAGAAAATGTTTGGAATAAAAAAATATTGTGGGTCGGTCATACATTTTGTTGCTTTAAGGGTACTATTAGGGCAGTTAGAGCGGTTGGAACAAATTTTAAAAAATGTCGTTTTGTGTGGGAGCCCCCTTAGTAATTGGAGATAGTGTATTAGTTTGTTCCAAAGAAATGTTAAGACGTAAAAATTAATGGGGGTCTGTCTTATAAAGGACCCCTCTATGACGCACCATTGGGGCAGTCAAATTTTAAAAAATAGTAATAATCGTTATCCCACGATCTTCCTGGGCAAAAAATTTGTAGAATTGATAGAAGTTTTACACAAAAAAATTTCAAAAAAATCGAAGAGTACAAACATTTTCAAAAATGAGATTTAAATTTTAAAAGTTAAAAATCGCATACTAGAGCGCTTTTAAGAATTTTTTTGGATTTATTTTTAGAAAGTACGTAAAAAAACAAAAATTTTGAAAAAAAAATTTGAAATTTGGACCATTATTGGAGAAGTTATGATTAAAAGAAGTTTGAGTAAAGGAACAAACAACCAATTTTTAAAAATTCGATATCTTTTGAACGGGTCATCAAAAAAATTTGAAAATTTACCACGAAGGAGTTTTCGAAGGGTACTAAAAACTATAAATAAATTGGGAAAATCTAAAAAAAAAAATTTTTAAAGTATCCGATTTCACATGGAATGCCCCATATATTATTGATCTATGATCAATTCTAAGACATTCTGTGAATGTCCGTCCGTCTGTCTGTAGATAATACAATGCAGTCCAAAATAAAACAGCTAGACTTTGGAAGTTTGGCACAAATATGTCTCATGTTCATAGGCAGGTTAAGTTCGTGAATGGGCAAAATCGGGCCAGGGGGAAAAAAGTTCCCCCTTGAAGAACTGAACCAACATCTGAAAAAATACATTATTTTACATGTATTTTTTTGTATTTTTGTTAAATAAATGAAACGTTTGGTGTATTTTCGCGATGGGAAGGTGCTCTCAAAGTCCTCCACTGACCCCCATCGCAATTTTTTTGCATGTTGGAGGGTAAAAAGATTTGGCACAGTCGAATTTAACACTTTTGTTTGTTTTTTTTTTTAATTTTTATAAAAGATTTCTTTAGCTTTATTTTTATATCAGTTTAAAAGTTATTTTAAGATTTTTTTATTTAATTTATGATTCTTTACATTTTTTACATATTTTACATTATGTAAAATATGAATATATACAACGATTTCATTAATTTTAACTTTTCAAAATGTACAGAAAACCATTTTAACAATTGTTAACATAGTTTACATAATGTAAACAATTGTTTACATTGTTTACTTAATGTAAAAAAACACCAAATTAGCAAGTTAAAGCAATATAATTGAAAAAAAAAAAAAAAAATTAAATGATTTTTTAAATCTAAACTCCTTCCAAACTCTGTCATCCGCCCACAGAAACAAAAAAAACTCCCAAAACACCAACAATATATCACTTAAAATTCAGTGTCAAAGTTAAACACTATTCATTGTTGTACAAAATACCCTGATCCTCTGTAAATTGCAATGACTTTTTCTGGCCACATAAATAGCAACCAAGTAAAAACCGTTATGTGAATTTTTGGAAAAACTAATTTAAATATGTGGCTAAATGCTGTTTTTTTTTTGCAGTTGCGAGTACCAAAACTTAATTTAAAGTACAATTTTAATACACATACAATTGGAACAAAACCACATAGCAAAAGAACAAAATAGACAACAAATTTTTGGAAAAACAAATGAATGTGAATTTTAGCTGGTTTAAGCACGGTGAGCCTCAGCGATGTTTAGGTTCAACTTTAGTGTCGACGAAAAGTGTAAACGCAGTTCGATTTCTACTTGATTAAATGTCACAAAACTGTTAACAGCGAAATCGTAGCTGCTCGCATTCGCGAGATATCGCGAAATTAGTGTTTTTGTATTTTCTAAAATTTTGACAGTGAATTTTTTTAAATATCTTCAAAAAGTGAGTATGCAGATTTAATTGCATTTATTTACAGGTCACAAAATAGTAAACATCGAAATCATGTCTTCTCAATTTCGTGAGAAATCGCAAAGTTAAAAAAAAAAAATGGAATAAAAATTTTTTCGCGTAAATTAGCAGTCAAGATATTGATTTGAGCAGTTTGAGCAGTTTTACCACCTTTAACCACATAAAATTTAAACTGCATACAATATATTTGTCGTTTCTTGATTTTTGTTCCTTTATTTTAGACGCTAAAGAAAAAAAAATTAATTAATATAAAAGCTTCAACAGTAATTTTGCAATTTCTCGGGAAATTTATCATCTATAATTTTTATGCTTGCAGTTTTGTCAACTTTAATAACCTCGAATTCAAACTGCATACCACATTTTTGTCGTTAGTTGAAGTAAATGTTTTTACAGACCAAAAACAACGCAAAGTTATGAATAAATAGTAGTTTAGCGAGTTTTTTTTAGCGATATCTCGAAGAATTGAGCAGCTAGAATTTAAATGTTAACAGCCCTCTCAACTTTAATCAATAGCAAATCAAACTGCATTTCGTGTTTTTGAACAATGTTAAAGAAACTTCTTTTATTAATCAAAACAAGAAATACCCCCAAAAAGCTGTTTTTCGCTATTTCTCGCGAAAGTGAGCAGCTATAATTTTTTTGTGGGCAGTTTTAATTTCTTCCAACATGCTCAAATCAAACTGCATACCACTTTTTTTATTATTTCAAAAGAATCGGTTTTAAAATATAAATAAATAATAAAAAAAATTATATAATTACGCGGTATCTCGCGAAATTTAACACCTACAATTTCGATGTCAACAGCTGTGTGATCTTTGATCAAGCACAAGTAAAACTGCATACCATGTTTTTACGAAATTTTAAAGAAACCTATCTTAAGATAAAAAACGAAAACAAAAACATCAATAAATTAATTTCGCGATTTCTCGCGAACTAAAGAAGATAGGATTTTGATGTTTACTGTTTTGTGACCTTTAAATAAGTACAGTTAAAACTGTATACTCAGTTTTTGAAAAAATTTAAAAAACTTCAATGTCAAAATTTTAAAAAATACAAAAACACTAATTTCGCGTTATCTCGCGAATGCGAGCAGCTACGATTTCACTGTTAACAGTTTTGTGACATTGAATCTTGTAGAAATCGAACAGCGCTTACACTTTTCGTCGACACTAAAGTTCAACCTAAACATCGCTGAGGCTCACCGTGTAAGTAATTCTAGATAATATGAATGGTAAAATGGAAGTTCATGAATACGATGTTAAACAATGGTGGGTAATGGTCTATATATAGCTATGAAAATGAACAGCTCCAAAAAAGCAAATTAACAAATGTTTTGCATATTTAATGACTACAAATGACCAAGAGATGATGATGATGAAAAAACTTCCTCCCAAAGCACAATCGCAAATACACACATAATACATTAAAAAAGGACACATGTTGCTTTGGTAATTTGGAAAATTTTACATATTTTACATTTTTTACATATTTAGTATAAATTAAAAACAAAGCTAGTTAATTTAATTTTGAGATTTATTTTTGAAAATCATTTAAAGTGTATTGTTTTCTTTTTATACCCTCCACTTAGTGATAGAGGGTATATACATAAAAGTTTGTCATTATGTTTGTAACTCATCAAAATATAGGTCTGGGACCCCATAAAGTATATATATTCATGATCGCCGATCGATTTTAAGACATACTAGCGATGTCCGTCTGTCCGTCTGTCTGTCTGTGGAAATGGTGATCACGGTCAAAATATTGCACAGAAATGACTGAAATTTAACATATTTATTGGAAGTTCTCCCAAGAAGTTTGGTATTGCATTTGAGCGAAATCGGTGCAGCGGTTCAAAAGTTATGAACGAAAATGTAAGGACACCTCAAAAATTTCAGTACATTCAACATAACCTAAAAATACAAATTGCTTTAATTCAGGTGCTGGTTGACATATGTGAACATTATTAAACACCAAATGGTATTTAAACAAGTACGAACATATTTTTTGACAAAAAAAGAAATAAATCGCGGATTTTTTTTTACCAAATTTTTTTTTTTTGCGGAAATTTTTTTCAAATTTTTTTTTTTTTTTTCAAAAGTAATTTTCTTTTAAATAAAGTTTTTTGCAATAATCTTTTTGAAATTGTGGAGGGTAACACTACATTCGGCAAGGCCGAATTTAAATTTTTTACTTGTTTTTTTAAATTTACTGTTTTGTCTTGAAATTTTTAAATGAGATTTTTTTTAAATCTTTTTAAAAATATAACTTTAGTTATTCTTTTTAAATAAAAACCAACCAGACATTATAAATCTTAAGTTTAAATCCATTAAATCAAGTTTACTTTTTCTACGTTCATTCATTTCGTGTGTACTTAAAGATCTAAGACCTTTAGAAAATTTACATGATTCTAACATTTGAATGAGAACAAAAAAAAATACACAACTTTTCTTAGTTTATATTTTTTTTTTTCACTATCATAGAATAATAGAAGTTTGTATGTTTTTCTTGAAAGATTTACAGATGATTTTGAATTTGTTTTCTCATTTTTATTTTTTTGGTTTGCAAATCTTTAAATTATGGACAAAGACAAATAAATCTTAAGATTTACTTATTTTAAGATACTTAGTTTTAGTTCAGAGGCATTGTTTTGCTTTGAAAGAAAATAATAGATAAAGGTAAAAGTTAATATGAGGAGAACAAATTTTTAAAAAATAGGGACCTGAATATTTAGGAAGTTTGTAAACACAACACACCTATTTAATCATCAAATAATACTTCCATGTTTACATAGATAAAGACGATTGTTTACATCATGTAAAATATATAGATTAAATATTTTTTTAAATGAAATTTGAACATAAATTAAATTTGAACAGAGCTAGACTCCTAAAGTTTATCAAAAATATGTATTATGGTGATTGGCTGGTTAAGTTCGAGGAGGGGTCAAATCGGACCAGGGGAAAAAAAGTTCCCCATTGAGGAACTAAACCAACCTGTAACAAGTAAAAAAGTTAAATTCGGCCTTGCCGAATGTAGTGATACCCTCCACAATTTCAAAAAGATTATTGCAAAAAACTTTACTTAAATGGAAGTTACCTTTGAAAAAAAAAATAAAAATTTGGAAAAAAAATTTCCGCGAAAAAAAAATTTTTGGTAAAAAAAAAAATCCGAGATTTTTTTGTCAAAAAAATATGTTTGTACTTGTTTAAATACCATTTGGTGTTCAATTATGTTTACATATGTCAACCAGCAGCCGAATTAAAGCATTTTGTATATTTAGGTTATGTTGAATGTACTAAAATTTTTGAGGTGTCCTTACATTTTCGTTTATAACTTTTGAACCGCTGAACCGATATCGTTCAAATGCAATACCAAACTTCTCGGGAGAACTTCCAATAAATATGTTAAGTTTCAGTCATCTCCGTGTGATATTTTTGCCGTGATCCCCATTTCCACAGACAGACAGACGGACATAGCTAGATCGACTTAAAATCGATCAAGGATCATGAGTATATATGGGGCATTCCATGTCAAATCGGACACTTTGAAAATTTTTTTTTTTTAGATTTTTCTAATTTGTTAACAGTTTTTAGTACCCTTCGAAAATTCCTTCGTGGTAAATTTTCATATTTTTTTGATGACCCGTTCAAAAGATATCGAATTTTTAAAAATTGGTAGTTTGTTCCTTTACTCAAACTTCTTTTAATCATAACTTCTTCAGTAATGGTCCAAATTTCAAATTTTTTTTTTTCAAAATTTTTGTTTTTTTGCGTACTTTCTAAGAAAAAATCCCAAAAAATTCTTAAAAATTCTTAAAAGCGCTCTAGTATGCGATTTTTAAGTTTTAAAATTTAAAACTCATTTTTGAAAATGTTTGTACTCTTCGATTTTTTTTAAATTTTTTTGTGTAAAACTTCTATCAATTCTACAAATTTTTTGCCCAGGAAGATCTTGGGATAACGATTATTACTATTTTTTAAAATTTTTTGAAAAAATTTTATTGTAATTTTCCAATCTTAAAATCATTTCTACTGCTCCAATGGTGCGTCATAGAGGGGTCCTTTACGTCTTAACATTTCTTTGGAACAAACTAATACCCTATCTCCAATTTCTAAGGGGGCTCCCACACAAAACGACATTTTTTAAAATTTGTTCCAACCGCTCTAACTGCCCTAATAGTGCCCTTAGAGCAACAAAATGTATGACCGACCTACAATATTTTTTTAGTCTAAACATTTTCTCTGAACACACCTACCCTCTATCTTTAACTGTTAAGGCTTTCCCCATACAATTTTTTTTATTTTTTGAAAATTTGTTTTATTTAATCAGCTTCTACCCGTCCAATGGTGCGTCCAAGAGGGGTCATTAGTGAGACCGACCCCCACTTATTTTTACCCTACAACATTTTTTCAAAATATACCTACGCCCTATCTCCACTCCCTAAGTAGGCTCCCATACAAATAACAGTTGGAGCAAATTTTATAAAAATGAAATTTTGTATGGGAGCCTACTTAGGGAGTGGAGATAGGGCGTAGGTATATTTTGAAAAAATGTTGTAGGGTAAAAATAAATGGGGGTCGGTCTCACTAATGACCCCTCTCGGACGCACCATTGGACCGACGCTGAATAAATAAAACCAATTTACAAAAAATAAAAAAAATTGTATGGGGACCGCCTTAACAGTTAAAGATAGAGGGTAGGTGTGTTCAGAGAAAATGTTTACATATTTATTATATGTAAGATATGTAAGTTTTATAAAGAGTTAAAAAATGATATTCCGAAAACTTTATATCATGTAAACAATAGACAAAAGTATAGATATAAGCTAACGTTGCAAGTGCTCAAAAATAACATACATATGAGGAGCCGCAGAACAAAACGTACTTTTTCGCATATTAGAATTTTTTGGGAAATTGAGGTTTATTTATTTCGCCCCTTTAAAAAACTGCATGAACCTGAATATGGTAACAAGCTTTTTGCTTATCAAGAGATGCATCAAACTGCCATAAGTCACCACATTCTATGTTAAGGATGTTTAATATAAAACCACTTTTACTTTGGAAGTTTTGTTAAAAAATAACTAAAAAAGTACGTTTTGTTTAAAAATAATTGAAAAACGACGTTTTGATGTGCGTATTTTTTTAGACGATCCTATTTTGATCGAGTGTTTTAAAAATGTTCTTATTTATTAAAAACTACAAAAGAGCCTCATTGGCCCATATTTAGATACGTTACACACGAATTGGCAAAGTTAATGTGCCCCCATACTGTGGTTGTGTCGTGTAAATAGACCAATAACAAGAATAAGGGGGAAATCCTTCACTGGCCTGCAAGAAGGCCTCAAAAAATCTTGGTGGGCATTTATGTGTATATGGAATATAATAGTAAAATGACATATTATAAAATTATGAAAAATCTTGCATATGAAATGCAATGAAAAAAGTACGTTTTGATAAAAAATTATCAAAAAAGTACGTTTTGTTACACACCAATTTTTAAGGAATCCATTTTCTTGATGAAAAACAAAAATAAAAAACGCTACGGAAATTTTTTCTGATAGATTTCGAACCAAGTAATATAAAAAGAACATAAAATCAATTTGTCAAAAAATGCGAAAAATTACATTTTATTCTGCGACTCCTCATATATAAATCAATTTTTTACACAGTTTACGTTATATTAACAATTTTTTACATTTTACACATATTTTACGTAAAATATGTAAAAAAATTTAATTTTATCATATATCTTAAAATACTTTGTAAAAATTTAAATATAATGAATACGACAATTTCATACACAAAATAAATAGTACGGCCCGTCAAAAAAAACAAATAATTTACAGCTCTGAACTAAAATTTAAAATATATTACTTTTGACTAGACAAACATGCCACCAAACGTATTAGATGATCTTAGTAGTTTTTAGTTATTTCTTTTTTAAACAATATAAAAATCTAAGGTAATAATTTAGGAGATTTATTTTGTAGCCAAATAATAAGTAAAAAAAAAAACAAAATAAAAACTCTATTCTTTGTCAACTTAACATGACAATTTTCCATATAGAACTTTAAAATATATTACAAAATATAAAAAACAAAAAAAGTTACACAATTAAATGAGATGGGAAGTAAAAATCATTATGAAAATAAAAATTATCACAGTTTAGCTACACAGAAATTATTGCATTACCATTAATTTACACAATGTAAATGAAATATTCATTTCATTACCATTTGGTAAAGAAATGGTAACACAGTGCAACAACCAAAATCGGAATGGGATAAGAGCAAAAGCAAATGAAAGTTGACTATTTCCGTAACAAAATCCTACACAGAAAAAATTTTAACCGAATTTCAATCCAAAAAAACGCGGCTTCAATCAATTTTTTGATTGAAATTAATCCAATAAAGAAAATTGTTGTACCAATCATCAAATTGTAGTTGAATGTTTTTCAATCAAAATTTTGTTCAATTTTGATCAAAAATTTTATCAATTTTTTATAGTCAATCAATATAATGATTGATTTAACAAATGAATTGTAAGCTTATGACAAAATTATCAAAAATTTCATCTTTTTGCTTTCCAATATGTTGCCAACAATGAAAACGTAAAACCCGATTATTTTGTATATTTTTGAATTAATGTATTCAAAAAAATTAAAGCGAAAAAAAAATCTGGTATGTTGAAGATTTGTAATTCGACAGTTAAAGAAAAAAAAAAAAAAAATTTAATCAAAACATTGATTGACTCATTTAAATTTTGTTGATTAATAGATTTAATTGAAAATTTTTAGACAATCTTTTTTTATGTGTAAAGGCTTTTTTTAGCTTACAAGGGAAGTATCTCAACCCTTATGAACCGATTTGCTTGAAACTTAAAATATATATAAAAGAGACGATTTTAAGGTTGGAGTGTCTCGGCTTATCGGCCATATCAGTGTTTCAAAATTTCGTTGTGCCCTTATGAAACAATGTGGACCTCCGTGAAAATTTCGATAACTCCCGAACTAACAGGAATATCCTCTAGAGCAAAAATACGTGTCGACTTAAATTTAATGAAGATTATTTCGTATTCATATGGATATCTTAGGTCTACGTCTTCCTATAAATAATTCCCAAAATTTACACATTTTCATAAAAAAAGTATTTAACGATGCCAAACTTTTACAAGGTTATGCAACCGTTGGATAGGCATTAAAAAAACTTTCTTCTTATATAAACATCATATAGTTTCTTAGAAAGAAATGGCTTAAAAATCCAAAAAACGATTTTTTCGCCATTTTTTGACCCACGTTTTGAACCCCTCAATCCCCGATATGGCCGATAACCCGAGACACCCCAACCTTACAATTGTCTCTTTTATATATATTTTACGTTTCATGCAAATCGGTTCATAAGGGTTGAGATACTTCCCTTGTTAGTGCAAGATTTTTTCACACTCATAAGTTGGTGAACTATCATTATAATTATAATTACTTGAAAACTGCATAAGGGGCGTATACTTAATTTTGTAATTGCCTTTAAATAACAATCATACGCAACGGTATACAGTGGTTTATTTTTAATAATTCGGCCGTTCAGTAGTTGAGTTAAGAGTGGGTTGTAAAAGCCTATACAAGAGAAATAGGCAAGTCCAGACTTCTAATAGTCCATTGTAACTCAGACTTCTAATAGTCCATTGTACCTAAGGCCGTTCAGTAAGTACTGGACCGATTGCAATGAACTTCATGCAGATTATAGCTAACGTAAGTTCGAGCTTAACATTGAACGCTGGACCCCACATGTCCAATAATTCCAATATTTAGTGAACAAAAACTTTAAATACTTTAAAATCACCAACTTCAAACGAGTGTAAAAAAAAATCTAGCACTACACTAAAAAAACTCGAGAGTTTTGTTATGGAAAATGTAAATTTTCATTTGCTGTTGGTTTCAAGTCTACATGTTCTTATAACACCGTTCGACAAAAATGAAAAAAAAAAGTCGTTGAACACGAACTGGATAACACTGTGCTACAAAAAACACAAAATCGAATATACTTTTGAAATGAGGTAGTTAAGGTTGTAGGTCTCGTCGAAAAGATCACAAAAATGCCCATCAAACTTGCCATACACCCTCAAATTTTAAAGTTATTGTCAAAACACGTTTTTTTGGGACTTTTCTCACTAAACCAAGTGTAAATTAAAAAGTTTTAAACCGATTTTCAATTTTTTAACTGTTTTGGATAGAAGAAATATAGGGCATTTTATGTGTGTGAATTGGTCTATACATTTAAGAAAGATATGTATTGATTTTTACAACAATATCTAATTTTTTTGTTATATTTTGAAATTTTTTTCAGTTTATCGATTTCTTTCTGCTATAGTTTGTTCAACAATATTTATATTTATGAACGTATTCTTAAAGAAAATTTAATTGTGAATACGATGAGCTTTATGCCGAAAAAATCGAATAACAATTGACAGAGTTGTGATAATTTTTCTAACAAATAAAATTAAGATTTTGCATGAAATTGACGTTCGGACAACCCAGGCAAAAAAATAAAAAAAATAAACGAACATACTGAGAGGTCGCGTATCATTATTTTAAAGGTTTTTGGCCCCCTGAATTCGAATTTGACCTTGAATTTGCGCTATCTTATTAAGTTTTTGATATATCAATTTATGTTTAATATCTCAAAAACCTGGCGCGATAGAGCAATTTAAAGGCCAGATTCGGATTCAGCTCGCCAAAAACCTTAAAAAATATTGTACATGACCTCTTATGATAAATTTGTTTTTTTTTTTTGCCTGGGTTGTCAGAACGGCGATTTCCTGAAAAATATTAATTTTCTTTTTTAGAAAAATTATCACAACTCTGTCAATTCTTATCTAATTTTTACAGGATAAAGCTCATCGCTCATTCAGAACTAAATTTTCTTTAAAAATATGTTTATAAATATAAAGGTTGTTAAACGAACTATAGCAGAAAAAAATCGATAAACTCGAAAAATTTTCAAAAAATAACAAAAAAATAGATATTACAGAAAAAATCAATAGATATCTTTCTTATATGTGTAGACTAATTCATACACATGGAAAGCCCTATACTTCTTCTATCCAAAACAGTTAAAAAATTTAAAATCGGTTGAAAATTTTCTGAATTACACAAGGTTTAATCAGCAAAGTCCCAAAAAAACGTTTTTTGACAATAACTCTAAAATTTGAGCGTGTCTGGCAAGTTAAATGGGCCTTTTTGTGATCTACTCGACAAAACCAACAACCTATACCATGTCACATTAGAAGTATTTTTTCACTGTAGCACAGTGTAATATACGTTTTAAACTATAGACTAAATTTAGTAAAACTGCATTTACAGTTTTTCATTTCGTGATCCTGTTTCCTTTTAAAAAGACTTCAAAATTTTAGAGTATCAAATTTTTTAAAATATTATTTTAATATTTGTACTTGTCCTAGGATGTCACTATTGATAGCAATTGAAAGAGGAGGATCTCCCCTAAATTTCCTATTTTATTATTTTTAATAATCAGGAAAAAGAAGGCAAGTTACGTCCATTCAAAAATGTGTCCTCAAATATCATTCAAATTTTCAACAAAATATTTTGATAAAGTGTTCAAATGACTTTATTCACATCCTTTTGTCCTGATATGGCAAAATATAAAAATGGAAAAATTAGGGGAGATCCTCCTCGTTCATCTGCCGTCACTAGTGTCACTCTAGGACAATTACAAATATTTCAAAAATATTTTACAAAATACATCCTTTAAAACTTTGAAGTCATTTTAAAAGAAAACAGGATCACGAAATGAAGAACTGTAAGTGCAGTTTTACTACATTTGATCTCTACTTTCAGAAGTATATCATCCGGTTCATGTTTAATATTGGCTGTCGGATGGTGTAATAAATCCTTTTATTTGTTTTTTTTTGACATTCATTTAATTTGCTTCCACCTCTGTCAAATGTATGTAAAATTCATGTATAGATTGTTATCAGTGTAAATTGCAAAATAAAATATGACTTTTTTTATCTCAAAGTCGGGTTTTTTTTTAAACAAATGTTTTGACGTTTTCTAAACGGTCATATACAGATTTTGTAATAATAAACATGATTTTATTCTAGATTTGGTAACATAAATAAATGACGCCTTCTTGTTTAACATAAAACAAAATTTTTTAAAATTAAAAGTGTAGTTTGTCTTTTAAAATCTAAAGCTTTAAAGTAGAAAAGATGTATTATTTTCATTTAAGACATATTTTAAAATTTATGTTTAAAGTTTTTTAATTTTTTTTAAAACCCTGGACTCCTGAGTATTAATTTACACTTCCTGTCATTACAATGTCAGTTTTATGTTGTATATTAAAAAGTAAATGTACTTGGAAATTTAATAGGATTTTTAAGCTAGATTTTTTTTTTGGTTTTGAAATGACTTTAACATTTTGTCATATGACAATGACAATTGTTGTATTATACTTTACACAGAGTAAATATAAAGTTTTTCAAGATAAATATCTACATATAGTGGGTAGAATATTGTGTAATTTGAGTTAGAGGAAGGACAATTATATTGCACTCATAAAAGTTTTGCATTTATTGTTTGTAATTAAAAAACAAAGATTCTGAAAAGTTATTTCTATAAAACGCATATTTTAGATTCTGAGACATTTTTGTATATAGAAAAATGTTTAGATTTTTTAAATCTGATTGTGTAATTGAATTGAATTAATTTTCTCGAAAAAAATTACAAAAAACACATAACAGAATTTTTTTGTGTGGATAGACAAACATTTAAAAAAAAAAAAATGTTAAAAAAAATCAAAAGTGGCCGGATTTTTTAAAAATTGACTTTATTAAAAAATGGTAAACTTCAGAACGGGTTCTGAAAATTTTAATTTGATAAATATTTAAACAAGGTCCCTCGACACAAATTTTACCATTTTTCCAATATTTGACCACGCCTCCTAAGTCCAATTTTTGAAAAATTTAAAAACCAAAAACGCAAAATCTATCCATACAACCAATTCTGAAATTTACGGTACATGTTTTCGCTGGGCATTTGGTGTGGAATGCCTCATATGTTTAATAATTTGGCCGTGATCGCCATTTCCACAGACGGACATCACTAGAATGTCTTAGAATCAATCACTAATATATGGGGTATTCCATGTCAAATCGGACACTTTGAATATTTTTTTTTTTTAGATTTTCCCAATTTGTTGACAGTTGTTAGTACCCTTTCAAAACTCCTTCGTGTTAAATTTTCAGATTTTTTTATGACCCGTTCAAAAGATATCGAATTTTTAAAAATTGGTAGTTTGTTCCGTTACTAAAAATTCTTTTACTCATAACTTCTTCAATAATGGTCCAAATTGCAATTTTCTTTTTCAAAATTTTTGTTTTTTTTTACGTACTTTTTAAAAAAAAATTCTTAAAAGTGCTCTAGTATGCGATTTTTAAGTTTTAAAATTTAAATCTCATTTTTGAAATTGTATGTACTCTTTGATTTTTTTTTATTTTTTTTGTGTAAAACTTCTTTCGATTCTTCAAATTTTTTGCCCAGGAGGATCGTGGGATAATGATTATTACTATTTTTTAAATAGTAATAATCGTAATTTTCCAATCTTAAAAACCTTTCGACTGCTCCAATGGTGCGTCATAGAGGGGTCATTTATAAGACTGACCCCCATTAATTTTTACGTCTTAACATTTCTTTGGAATTAATACCCTATCTCCAATTTCTAAGGGGGCTCCCACACAAATGACATTTTTTAAAATTTGCTTTAACTGCTCTAACTGCCCTAATAGTGCCCTAAGAGCAACAAAATGTATGACCGGCCCACAATATTTTTTTAGTCCAAACATTTCCTCTGAACACACCTAACCTCTATTTTTAACTGTTAAGGCGGTCCCCATAAATTTTTTTTTATTTTTTGTAAATTTGTTTTATTTAATCAGCTTCTACCGGTCCAATGGTGCGTCCGAGAGGGGTCATTAGTGAGACCGACCCCCATTTATTTTTACCCTACAATATTTTTGTAAAACATACCTACGCCCTATCTCCACTCCCTAAGTAGGCTCCCATACAAATAACACTTGGAGCAAATTTTATAAAAATGTATTTTTAAATGGAAGCCTACTTAGGGAGTGGAGATAGAGCGTAGGTATGTTTTAAAAAAATGTTGTAGGGCAAAAATAAATGGGGGTCGGTCTCACTAATGACCCCTCTCGGACGCACCATTGTTTTAAAAAAATGTTGTAGGGTAAAAAAAATGGGGGTCGGTCTCACTTATAACCCCTCTCGCACGCACCATTGGCCCGGTAGAAGCTGATTAAATAAAACAAATTTACAAAAAATAAAAAAATTGTATGGGTACCGCCTTAACAGTTAAAGATAGAGGGTAGGTGTGTTCAGAGAAAATGTTTGGACTAAAAAAATATTGTGGGTCGGTCATACATTTTGTTGCTCTAAGGGCATTATTAGGGCAGTTAGAGCGGTTGGAGCAAATTTTAAAAAATGTAGTTTTGTGTGGGAGCCCCCTTAGAAATTCGAGATAGGGTATTAGTTTGTTCCAAAGAAATGTTAAGACGTAAAAATTAATGGGGGTCGGTCTTATAAAGGACCCCTCTATGACGCACCATTGGAGCAGTAAAAATGATTTTAAGATTGGAAAATTACAATAAAATTTTTTCAAAAAATTTTAAAAAATAGTAATAATCGTTATCCCACGATCTTCCTGGGCAAAAAATTTGTAGAATTGATAGAAGTTTTACACAAAAAAATTTCAAAAAAATCGAAGAGTACAAACATTTTCAAAAATGAGATTTAAATTTTAAAACTTAAAAATCGCATACTAGAGCGCTTTTAAGAATTTTTTTGGATTTTTTTTAGAAAGTACGTAAAAAAACAAAAATTTTGAAAAAAAAAATTTTGAAATTTGGACCATTATTGAAGAAGTTATGATTAAAAGAAGTTTGAGTGAAGGAACAAACTACCAATTTTTAAAAATTCGATATCTTTTGAACGGGTCATCAAAAAAATCTCAAAATTTACTACGAAAGAGTTTTCGAAGGGTACTAAAAACTGTAAACAAATTGGGAAAATCTAAAAAAAAAGTTTTTCAAAGTGTCCGATTTCACATGGAATGCCCCATATACCCTCTACTAGCTTACCATCCCGGTACTTCGTTACCGGTTGCATGGAATACCGGATAATAGAAGGATCAGAATTGCTCTACCGAATTCAAGAAAATTCCCCTATGTAGTCTTTGTTTTACTTACTTGTGCACGTTTAAGTCTTTCATAAAATAATATTTCAATCAAAAATTTAAACAATAAAATTTTAATAATTTTCGAGCCCTAATATCGGGATTTTGGATTTGGAGTGAATATATATTTCAGTGAATAAAGAAATTGTAATAAAAATGATTTTGAGTGAAAAAACATATAGAGAGAAAAAATGGAGTAAAAAAAGTAAAATACGAAACATTTGAGTAAAAAGTATCATTCCATATTATTCCCTGCTCTATTCCATTTCGTTCCCCGTTCTAAAAGTTTAAATTTTAAAATATGTCCTTTTCTTGGGTGTTATTTCTGGGGCTTTGAGTTTAAAAGTTAGATAGGTAACCATAACCTTGCCCCCTTTTCCCCTTAAAATTAAATTTTCCAAAAACTGTTTTTTTTTTGTGCTAGGTGATCCTTTATTTAAAATATCAAGTTTCTGAACTTATATTTCAAGAAATATAAGAATAATCATAATTTACACTTTTTCATTATTATAAGAACAAAAAAAAAAGTACCAAAAGCACACTTTCTTACCCCCGTTATAAACGGAATTTCCAAAAAGAACCTCTTTCAGAATTTTTGTTTCTTCACCGAAGGATCCTCTTTTCCATATTTCAATTTCCTAGGATCATTATTTTAGCAAATATTTAAAGTACAAAGAGGATTTTACATCCCTAATTATAAGTTTCTCGTCAAAAATATACGTCAAAAAATATCAAAGGTACCGAAAATACACCTTTTTAGCCTTTTTACCCCACTAAGAAGCGGAAAAACGTATTTTTCACAGAATATTTTTTACATTACAAATTTTAGGATTCTAGGAAATATAAAAAGTTGCTATAAATATAATTTTAGGAAATCAAAAATTGTACTTCCGCTACTTTTAAAAAAAGGTACTTTTTATAAAAGGTACATTTTATAAAAGGTACTTTTTATAAAATGAACTTTTTATAAAAGGTACTTTTTATAAAATGAACTTTTTATAAAAGGTACTTTTTATAAAAGGTACTTTTTATAAAAGGTACTTTTTATAAAAGGTACTTTTTATAAAAGGTACTTTTTATAAAAGGTACTTTTTATAAATGGTACTTTTTATAAAAGGTACTTTTTATAAAAGGTACTTTTTATAAAAGGTACTTTTTATAAAAGGTACTTTTTATAAAAGGTACTTTTTATAAAAGGTACTTTTTATAAAAGGTACTTTTTATAAAAGGTACTTTTTATAAAAGGTACTTTTTATAAAAGGTACTTTTTATAAAAGGTACTTTTTATAAAAGGTACTTTTTTATAAAAGGTACTTTTTATAAAAGGTACTTTTTATAAAAGGTACTTTTTATAAAAGGTACTTTTTATAAAAGGTACTTTTTATAAAAGGTACTTTTTATAAAAGGTACTTTTTATAAAAGGTACTTTTTATAAAAGGTACTTTTTATAAAAGGTACTTTTTATAAAAGGTACTTTTTATAAAAGGTACTTTTTATAAACGGTACAGAATTTTCAGAAAGTACTTGCTCAGAATGTTTTATTTCACTAAAGGATCCTACATTCCAAATTTGAAGTTTGAATGACCATTATTTCAGTATATAAAAAAAAAGTACCAAAAGTACACTTTTTTACCCATTTTACCCCCTTGAATCAACATTGGCAAAAACCCAGACTTAGTGAATCTTTTTTCCGGGAGGTGAACCTACATTGCAAATTTCAAGTTTCTAGTACTATTATTTAAGGAAATATAAAAGGTACCAAAAGTACAGTTTTTTACCCTTTTTACCCACTTAGAATCATCATTGGCAAAAATCAAGCCCTAGTGGATCTATATTCTGGGAGGTGAACATACAGTCCAAATTTTAAGTTTTTGTGACCATTTTTTAAGAAAATATAAAAGGTACCAAAAGTACAGTTTTTTACCCTTTTTACGCCCTTAGAATCAACATTGGCAAAAATCCAGCCTTACTGGATCTATATTCCAGGATGTGAACATACAAACCAAATTTCAAGTCTCTATGACCATTATTTCAGGAGATATAAAAAGTACCAAAAGTACAGTTTTTTACCCTTTTTACCCCCTTATAATCAACACTGGCTAAAATCCGGCCTTAGTGTATCTATGTTCCGGGAGGTGAATATACAGTCCAAATTTCAAGTCTCTATGACCATTATTTCAGGAGATATAAAAAGTACCAAAAGTACAGTTTTTTACCCTTTTTAACCCCTTAGAATCAACACTGGCAAAAATCCAGCCTTAGTGGATCTATATTCCGGGAGGATAACCTACAGTCCAAATTTCAAGTCAAAAAATCAGTCAATAAGTCAGTCAGTCAGTCAGTCACAGTACTCTTTTATATATATAGATCACTAGAGTGGAGGGTATAAAAACAAAGATACTGGAATTTTTTTATAAAAAATTTCTATAAAAAATATTTTCTATAAAAAAATATCTTAGATTCTGGGAAATTTCTTCTATATACCTTATATTTAAAACCTTGAGCTCAATTTTAAATTTCCTAAGTCATGATTTTTTCATACAATCTTAACATTTTCAAAAAATATTATTAATATTAGTTACATCATAAATCACCAACATTTTGAACACAAAACAATTTGTCAGATAATCTAAAATATATTATTAAGTGTGTATTTGTTACCAAGTTTCTATCCGATGTTATCCAATTTTCTACATCAATTGTATCAAATATCATTAAAATTATCAAACATCATCTTCATCATAATATTTACTTTATTAAAATCTGATTAAAAAAAAATAATAATGGCAAAAATCTATTGAAACCCCCAAACAACAAACAGACAACACATAATAAATAATCATAATTTTCCGGTCATTGCTAGAATTTTATGCAAAATAATAAAGAAGGAAGATTCTGCTGTTACAAAAACCAAAAAGGAAATTGAGAACCCCACTTTATTTATTTATTTATTTATTTATTTATTTATTTATTTATTTCAGTCTATGGATACAATATTATCCTTACAGACTAGCAACTAATGTCTAAAGTAAATAACTTATTTTAACAAATTATTTAAAATTACTTTAAAATTTTTGTTAGTAAAACTTAAATCTAATTGATTACAATGATTATTAAATAATCTCATAGCCCTAGTTAATGGTTCATTCATAGCGTAATCAGTTCTATGAATGTCAATATGAAAAAAAGTTACTTTATTTCTAAGTGACCGTGGAGGTACATAGATCTTGATAGCATGTAATAAAACAGGACAATCAATTGAACCCAAAATAATGCCGTGCAAAAAATTAAGCGAAAAGATATTTCTCCTAACCTCTAAAGTTTTCATTGAGAGTAAAGCACATTTATCTGCATAAGAAACATTTACATTTGAAGGAACTGGCGAGGAAAAGTTTAAAAAAGAAAGAGCATATTTTATGAACTTTTTCTGAATTCTTTCAATTCTATTAATATGAACTTCAGCATTAGGTCCCCATATAAATGAGGCATATTCTAATTTAGATCTTACGAACGAAGTAAACAACGCTTTTTTGGTATAATGATCAAAACAATTATCAGAATTACGACGGATAAAAGCAAACATTGAGTAAGCTTTAGGAATTATATAGTTTAAATGATTGTTAAAAGATAGTTTAATATCAAATACCACTCCCAAATCTAAAATTTCATCCACAGATGATAAAATATTAGTCTTTATTCTATATTCAGACACTAAAATATTACGACGCCTATGATACGACATAGAAAGGCATTTATCCACATTGAAAGGAAGACCATTTCGATCAGACCAAGAGACAACTCTATCCAAGTCCTCCTGAAGATCAGAGATATCTTTGAGGCAAGAAATTTGTTTAAAAATTTTCAAATCATCAGCATACAAAAGAAGCTGGGAGTTTTTGAAACAATTAGTAATATCGTTGATAAAAACATTAAATAAAAGTGGACCCAGAATACTACCTTGGGGAATACCCGAGGTAGGTATAAAAACATTTGAACAAACGCCATCAACAGATACAACAGAATATCTGCCAGTCAAATAATGCCTAAACCAAGACAGCATTTCCGAGTGAAAACCAATCTTGGAAAGTTTGAATAACAGAAGCTCATGTGGTACACGATCAAATGCTTTCGCAAAATCAGTGTAAATTGTGTCAACTTGTAATCCTTTTTCAAAACTAGTTATACAGAATTGAGTAAAGACAGCTAAATTAGAAGTTGTCGACCTACCAGCCATAAACCCATGCTGAGAAATAGTGATATATCGTTTCAAATTAAAGAAAAGTTTGTCATATACAATATGCTCAAAAATTTTTGCAATATTAGTCAATTTAGATATTGGTCTGTAATTACAGACATTATTTTTATTACCAGACTTATGAACAGGCAGAATAGAAGTGTATTTCCATCTTTGAATGAAATAACCAGCACTTAAAGATTTATTGAAAATCATTTTTAGCGGAAAAATTAGGGAAAAATAACATTTTTTTAAAAGGTAGGCTGAAACACCATCATTATCACATTTAAATGAATTAGATAGTTTCGAAATTCCTTCAATAATATCTTCATCAGAAATTTGCATTGATCCAAAATCAAAATACGAAACAATTCCATCAAAATCAACCTGATTAAGTTGAAAAGTGTCATCATTAAAATTTGATTGAAAGTATAAAGAAAAAAGATTTAAAGTGTCATTCAATGAATTAGATGTTAAATTATTATAATTCATTAATATAGGAATTGAAGAATTGTTTCTTTTAGAATTTACGAAACTCCAAAATCGTTTGGGATTATGTTTTAACGAATCATTAAAACTCATTATATACTGATTGTACAAAAACTTATTGAGAAAATTAAATTCTCTCTCATAATGTAGAAAAGTTTGCTTATCCACAGCATTATTTGAGGATTTATATTTTTTATGAAATTTATTTCTAAGATTTTTTAATTTAATTCTTAAAAATAATAAATTTTTTTGAAAAACTAGTGACAAAGCATATTTTGTTATAAATTAAGGGTATTCACTAAAGGAGTGAATACCCTTTCCGGTGATTGCTAGAATTTTATGCAAAATAATAAAGAAGGAAGATTCTGCTGTTACAAAAACCAAAAAGGAAATTGAGAACCCCACTTCTTAAAAATAATAACTTTTTTTTTAAAAAACTAGTGACAAAGCATATTTTGTAGAGTCCGACCGAAACCAGTTTTCGAGGCCGAACCGAAACCGAACCGAATATTCGGCTGAAAAAGTAATATTCGGCCGAAACCGAACCGAAACCGAAACTTTAAAAAAATTACCGCCTGGCATGAATAAAATTATTAAAAAGTTTTTAAAGATTAATACACAGCATATAAATGCTTTTAAACCATAGGAATTGTTGTATTTTTGAAAAAAAAAAATATGTTTTTTAAAAAACTTACAAAAAAATTGTATATTTCATTTGCAGATAAGGAGAAAATAATTTTTGAACTGAAACAGTTTTACATTTATTGCATAAACTTGTAACATTTTCTTCAATTGAACTGAAACAAGTGTAATGAAATACGAAATCAAAAAATTCACCGACTTTTTTACATATTTTTTAAAATACCAAAAAGTTTCGGTTTCGGCTAATATTCGGCCAAAATTTTGCCGAATACCGAATAGAGGCCGAAACCCTATTATTCGGCCGAAACCGAGACCGAAACCGAATATTCGGTCGGACTCTAATATTTTGTTATAAATTAAGGGTATTCAGTAGAGGAGTGAGACAAAAAATGTTTGTCCTTGCAAAGTTTTAGAATGCAACAACATTTACAGTACATTGTTAATCAACAAGTCAACAAGGGTGTGCGTTTAAATAAAATTTACAGCTGAAATTTTTTTTTATCTGAAGAACGTCGATAAATTGATTTTAATTACTCTACACAGAAAAAGTTGTTATGGAAAATTACACTGTATTTAAATTTAATAAAATAAATTGAAAAAGTAAGCTTGTAACAAAAATTTATTATTGCAAAAATGCTAAATTACAAAAATGCAAAATTGTACAATTGCAAAATTGCAATGTTAAAAGTATTCCTATTGTAACACTTTTGATATTATAATACTATAGAAAAAATTTCAGGTTCTGAGACATTTTGTCAAAATAAAAAAACAACAGTTTCTGACTCATTTTCCTTTAGCAAAAGTCTGAAACTCTGAAATATTTTTCCTAAAAAATATCTCAGATTCCGAGACATCTTGCATAAAGAAATAGCCTCAGATTCGAAATAGTTTTAGTCTATAGAAAAATTATCAGATTTTGTAAAACCTTTTCCATACAGAAAGGAAATTCCGATTCAGATACATAAAATACAAAACCAAAGTTTGCAAAGTGAATACCCTTAGTAAATATCTGAAAAACAACAACTGTTTTGTAAATTAAACATAAAATATCGTAAATCATTTAACAAATTTTCTACATAGTATAAACTTTAAACAATTCAAAAAGATACCAAGTTATAAACTCAAAGAGATATGACAGTAGTATTTTACTATACAGGGTGATTCAGTCACGACTCGCCGAATTTCACCAGCGTATTCCTTGGCTCATTTCATGAAAATAATTCTACCACGACCACTCCCGAAAATGTAAGTGTGCGAAATGGCAGCGGTTTGAAAATTTTCGGATTGGGGTTTTGAGGGTAGTAGCAAAAAATTGCTAACTTCTAAATTAGTGGTCTTTGGAACGGTAAGAGCTCTGGGCTTCGTTTAAGTTATCTGCCATCTGGCTGAGCAAATTGAGGTTATGTGCACGTTCCTATCTCTATTTTTCAAACTTTTATTTAAAAGCTCTGTATCTCGGCGATTTCACTTTTTATAATTTTTTTTGTATTGATTCTGAAAGGTCTCAGAAAGACCATTCCAACAAGCCAAAAAACAAAAAAATCCGACCACTGACACTCCGATCCCCCAATCCGAAAATTTTCTAACCGCTGCCATTTCGCACACTTGCATTTTCGGAGATGGTCGTAGTGGAATTATTTTCATGAAATACGCTGGTGAAATTCAACCTGTATATCTTTAAACTTTTTCCGGTATTTTAATTGGAAACTTTTTGCGCGGAAATTTTGAAAAATATTATAGTGTCTGCAATGAAGTCATTCATTTCATCGAAGCTCAATCTACACCATTTACAGATGTAATTCGTAAAAGATCAATTTGTAATTCGAAGATTTTACTTGTAATTTGAAGATTCCATTTGTAATTCGAAGATTCCATTTGTAATTCGAAGATTCTATTTGTAATTCCAAGATTTGTAATTCCAAGATTTGTAATTCGAAGATATTATTTGTAATTCGAATATTCCAATTGTGATTCGTAAAAGGTCAATTATAATTCGTAAAAAATCAATTTTAATTCGTAGAAGATCAATTGTAATTAGAACAAGTGAGAGTGTTACATTCGGCTGTGCCGAATCTTTTATACCTTCCAAAATGTAAAAAACAATATAAAAAAATCCAGGGGCGTCTTTTTTTTGGGGGGGGGGGGGTTGGTGGGAGACGTTAGGGGGCACCTTCTCTTGTGATTTTAAACTTCTTCTGAGATAAGAATGTTGCATTTGCTAAGCAAAAGTACAAAAAACCCTGCAAAAAATGCTTTTTTTCTTGGGTTGGTTTAGTTCTCCAAGGGGGAACTTTTTCCCCTTGATCCGATTTTGCCCATTTCCGAAGTTAACCTGCCTAGGAATATAAGACATATTCGTGCCAAACTTCGGAAGTCTAGCTCTTTTATTTTGGACTGAATCGTGTCTTCTACAGACGGACGGACGGACATCGATAGAATGTCTTAGAATCGATCACTGATCAATAATATATATACTTTATGGGGTCCTAGATCGATATTTCAATGTGTTACACACGGAATGACAAAGTGAGTATATCCCCATACTGTGGTTGGAGGGTATAAAAAGATCAATTGTAATTCGAAAAAGATCAATTGTAATTCGTAAAAGATCAATTGTAATTCGTTGAAGATCAATTGTAATTCGTAAAAGATCAATTGTAATTCGTAAAATATCAATTGTAATTCGTAAAAGATCAATTGTAATTCGTAAAAGATCAATTGTAATTCGAAGATTCCAATTGTAATTCGAAAACCATCAACTGAATTTGCATTGATAATTTACGAATTAAATTGGAATCTTCGAATTACAATTCATCTTTTTCGAATTACAATTGATCTTTTATGAATTACAATTGATCTTTTACGAATTACAATTGATCTTTTACGAATTACAATTGATCTTTTCGAATTACAATTGATCTTTTACGAATTACAAATGGAATCTTCGAATTACAATTGATCTTTTACGAATTACAATTGATCTTTTACGAATTATAATTGGAATCTACGAATTACAATTGGAATCTTCGAATTACAATTGGAGTATTCGAATTTCAAATGGAATCTTCGAATTACAAATGGAATCTTCGAACTACAAATGGAGTCTTCGAATTACAAGTATAATCTTCGAATTACAATTGATGTTTTACGAATTACATCTATAAATGGTGTAGACAATCGATTCGATTGTTGTCGATTATACAGTTGATCGCACATCGCTTTACATAGTGGGTCGTACTATGTGAAATAAACTCCCGCAGAAGTTTTCCCAGGTTCAATTTGTCCCAAAAAATTAAACTTACGAATTTAACCATTCGTACCAAACTTCAGGGGGTTAGCTTCGTGGATTCTACAAAAAGGCAGACAGATGGACATTCATAGAATGTTTGAGAATCGATGATGGAACACTTACTGTCCCTGAAAAGGCAAAGGGTCAGTCAATTGCAAACTTTTCCAGTAACCATTACTATCAAGTTTTTTTTTTTTTTTTTTTTTTTTTTTTTTGAGTGTAGTACAATGTAAGAAGAATGCTGCCCATTCAAATGAATATATTTCTGTTTGTGTGGAGGTACAAATTTTACACTCACTTATAAAGCTTAAATTACCATGCCTGTGCATGGTTGGACAGATGGACAGAAACGGACATAAAAGACAATCAAGTACGACACACAAAACAAAAGCATAAAAAGCGTGATTTACCATAAAATGTATGGTTTTCAAAACCAAAACTGCAAAAAAAAAGTAAAAAAAAGAAGATACAAACCAAATGATTTGAAAATAAATACTAGTAGCTTGCAAATCTCATATAACGTATGTTGAATGACCCCATAGTTTATTTGGGAATGAGATATTTTGGTTTTAAGGTAAAAATAAAAGGAAAGAAATAATAAGCCATTGCTTCCTTGGGGTGAGTTTTAAAGATGCCACTTAAATTTTGTTTAAGTTATAGTTGAGAATAGAACCCAGACTTAGTAGATAATAGTCCAACGCGCGAACCATTAAGCCACAGCACCCACAGTTAGTTGTTTCTCGTACGATTTATATGAAACATCAAAAGTTACACAGTGTGCTGTCACTTTTACTTGTGCACACTCAATTTACCCCTGAATGCATACTACACATGTACTGTGATAGAAAATTTGTTTGCTAACATGAGGGTAGACAAACTATTAAGTATAGAAATTTCAATTAAAAAATATCAAGTTAAAAATTCAACCCAAAACACTGTTTGAGATGACCCCCAAAATTTTAAAAACAATTTAAAAACTCTTTCATAAATAGTTTTCTATAAAAAAAAAATTATGACTAGACAACAGTTTGTTGAGACATCTATCAAAAACTAAAAACTTTCCATATGTAGAGTGGCCCTAACGTTAGACCAGTCAAAAAACACAGTATGATATTTACAAGAAAATCTTATAAATGTAACAAACTGTATGTAAAATGTTTACAAAAAAAAAATTACATGCATATATTTAAAATTTTTCATATTTATCATTTTCTCTAAATTCTGTAAATTTTTGGAATATTTGATATAATTAATTGTAATAGTAGTAATATTTTTCATATTTCAAAGTGATTTTATTTTCTCATTTTATTTTCATTTATTTTGACTTCAAAAAATAAAGTTATTATATTTTGTGTCATGTGCACACATGACAAAAAGGGATTAATATTCAAAAAACAATATATAGAATTATGAATAATTTTATAAAAGCTAATAATACCCGGTATGGAAATAAATGCAGATGAGATTTTTTTAATTCATATCATAACACTGTGCAACATATTTTAGCTCGATGACCTCAGAGACATTATTCCAATAGGAAAGGTTCTTTTAGAAAAGTCTCAGATCCTGAAACATTTTTTGATAAAAAAAGTCTCAGATTCTAAAAAAAAAATTTTACAAAACAGTCTCAGATTCTGAGACATTTTTCTTATAGAAAAAGTCTCAAAAAAAATTTTTATAGAAAAAGTCTCAGATTCTGAGACATTTTTCTTTTAGAGAAAGTCCAGATTCTGAAACATTTTTCTTATGGAAAAAGTCTCAGATTGTGAGACATTTTTCTTTTAGAGAAAGTCTCAGATTGTGAGACATTTTTCTTATAGAAAAAGTCTCAGATTGTGAGACATTTTTCTTATAGAAAAAGTCTCAGATTCTGAGACATTTTTCTTATAGAAAAAGTCTCAGATTCTGAGACATTTTTCTTATAGAAAAAGTCTCAGATTCTGAGACATTTTTCTTATAGAAAAAGTCTCAGATTCTGAGACATTTTTCTTATAGAAAAAGTCTCAGATTCTGAGACATTTTTCTTATAGAAAAAGTCTCAGATTCTGAGACATTTTTCTTATAGAAAAAGTCTCAGATTCTGAGACATTTTTCTTATAGAAAAAGTCTCAGATTCTGAGACATTTTTCTTATAGAAAAAGTCTCAGATTCTGAGACATTTTTCTTATAGAAAAAGTCTCAGATTCTGAGACATTTTTCTTATAGAAAAAGTCTCAGATTCTGAGACATTTTTCTTATAGAAAAAGTCTCAGATTCTGAGACATTTTTCTTATAGAAAAAGTCTCAGATTCTGAGACATTTTTCTTATAGAAAAAGTCTCAGATTCTGAGACATTTTTCTTATAGAAAAAGTCTCAGATTCTGAGACATTTTTCTTATAGAAAAAGTCTCAGATTCTGAGACATTTTTCTTATAGAAAAAGTCTCAGATTCTGAGACATTTTTCTTATAGAAAAAGTCTCAGATTCTGAGACATTTTTCTTATAGAAAAAGTCTCAGATTCTGAGACATTTTTCTTATAGAAAAAGTCTCAGATTCTGAGACATTTTTCTTATAGAAAAAGTCTCAGATTCTGAGACATTTTTATTATTGAAAAAGTCTCAGATTCTGAGACATTTTTCTTATAGAAAAAGTCTCAGATTCTGAGACATTTTTCTTATAGAAAAAGTCTCAGATTCTGAGACATTTTTCTTATAGAAAAAGTCTCAGATTCTGAGACATTTTTCTTATAGAAAAAGTCCCAGATTCGAAGACATTTGTTTTTATAGAAAACGTCTCACATTCTGAGACATTTTTTTATAGAAAGTCTCAGATTCTGAGAAATATTTCTTATAGAAAAAGTCTCAGATTCTGAGACATTTTTCTTATAGAAAAATTCGCAGATTCTGAGACATTTTTCTTATAGAAAAGTCGTTAATTCTAAATATATAGAAAAAGTCTCAAATTCTGAGACATTTTATAGAAAAAGTCTTAGATTCCGGCCATAAAATTCAAAAAAATATCACTGCTGCTCCTTTTTGACCATATCTTTATACATGCCAAAATTATTTATCTTTATGACTTTATCTCTTAAATTTTTTCGCTTTATTTGGCTGCCTAACTGATTTGACCCCCATTAATAAAAAAAAATATTCCCAAAAAAAATTATAGCCAAAAAAAAAAACAATACACATGAATGAATGGACATTAGGGCGTACCGTAAAATCTAAAATTTCGATTTCATGTGATAATATCTGCCGAATGATGGCCACGGAATAGCTGATTGCGATAAAATTTATAAAAAAAATTGCAAGGGCATCTTCAATCGGCAACCAGCGGGCAAATTTTGAAAAAAATTACGTTTTTCGACCAAAATTCATGTCAGTTTATATTGACCACGTCCGGCTCAAAAATTAGGAATTTTGTCGAACTTTATGGGAAAAATTAAAAAAAAATCCACAAAAAAATTTTGATTCACGATGTTGCTTTTTAAACATAAAAATTATTTTTTATACAAATTTGAGCCTTAAGTTGGAAGATGTTAAGCATGTCATCTAAAAAATATTACAAAAATAAACAAGTAGAAAAATTAAATTCGACTTGGCCGAATCTATGAATACCCTCCACAATGCCCTTTTTAAGTTATAGTTAATTTTCTAGAGTGAAAAAATAACATTTTTGATTAGAAATATTTTATTTTGTGTAAAAAACTTTTTAGTTTAACTAATTTTTGAAAAAAAAAAATAATTTACTAAATTTTTTTTTGAGTGTAAAATTTTTTTTGAGTGTAAAATTTTTTTCGAGTGTATTTTTTTTTTTTTTAGTGTAAAAATATTTTTGAGTGACAAAAATGCGATGTAAAATATTTTTGTGACTTACCAATGTTTTTAAAACATGTTTAACGGGTTTTCAACACGTGAATTTAAGGTGAGACGAATCTGAAATTTACGGTTTTGCTAATAACTTTTGAACCACTGGACCGATTTGGCTGAAATTTAA
Source organism: Pegoplata infirma (assembly GCA_963921195.1). Classification (NCBI taxonomy): domain Eukaryota; kingdom Metazoa; phylum Arthropoda; class Insecta; order Diptera; family Anthomyiidae; genus Pegoplata; species Pegoplata infirma. The sequence goes on along the minus strand of OY992540.1, from coordinate 137,607,452 downwards.
AACGAACCGGACCTGAAGAACGACAAATATATATGCTACACTTCAGCACCCTCAGAATTGCTGTTCGAAAGTTACCGAGTGTTTTATCTCGTAAATTCCCAAAAAAAACCCTTGCCGAAATTCACTCATTTGCTTATAACTTTTGAACCACTGGACCGATTTCGCTGGATTGCAATACCAACCTGACCAGGTAAATGCCCAACATATATGCCAAACTTCAGGAGCCTCCAAACTTCAGGAGCCTCTTTCAAAAGTTAGCGTGTTTTCAACAGACAGACAGACGGACAGACGGACAGACGGACGGACGGACGGACATCGCTAGATCGTCTTTCAATCGATCGAGGATCATGAATATATATACTTTATGGGGTCCTAGACCAATACTTCGAGGTGTTACAAACGGAATGACAAACTTATATATACCCTCTATCACTAGAGTGGAGGGTATAAAAACCTTATTTTGGTCCACAAATGCTGTTCCACATTATTGGACCAAAATCGTGTTTTTTTTTTTAACTTTTAAGACCAATTTGTTAAAAAAAAAAAAATTATATTTAAAAATCAGCAAAACCGCTATTTTGGAATTTTTTTAAATATGTATTTTCCGCTATAAAGGTCGCAAACATTATAATTTTTAAGCCTGATTTAGTTAAAAAATTCGACCACGAATTTTGGCTGAAAAACGTCTTTTAAACTTTTACCGCCGGTTGCCGACTGAAGATGCCCGCGCAAAATTGTTTTCATCAATTTTCCCACATTGGCCAGCGTTCGGCAGGTATTACGATACAAATTTCAAAAGTTTAGATTTAACGGGACGCCCTAATGTACATCATTCCTACACATTACATTTGTACAACCAAAATTGAGTAAAATACATAAAGACAATACCATATTGCGAAGAATATATGTAAGTCCAAAAAATATATACAAAGGAAAGACATTCACACTTTCATTGGCAATTAGCTTTAAGCAAAACAATCATATAAAATAAATTGCAACATGAGGCAGGCAAACAGCAACAAACAGTTGCCACTCAATTTGGCTACTGTGTGTATAAAACAACAGACGAAACATTTTCAAAAACATGGAACATAATAAACATTTAAAAAGATATCAAGCGAAATAAAATGCTTGGCTGAATTATATGCAGGGAATGAACGCATGGGAAGAATTTGTGGCATACGCAGGAAAAGGAGGCTGTATTAAGTTGAACATACATTTTGTGACATCTACACCAGTTTCAGATGTAATTTAAAAGTCAGAAGTTTGATTTTTAAGATTCTGCACCATTTGCAACAAAAAAAGTTTGTAGCTGCAATACGACTATAAAAATAGGAAAACTTCTAAAAATACCAAAAATTAATTTTTGAGCGTTTTACAGACTAAAAACTAAAAAATACACAATTTTTACTTTGCCAAAAAAATTTAAACATATTTAAAAATGAAAATCTGGCTTTACAAGTCGAAATTTTTAATGTTTCGAAATTTTATTAGAAAAGGCCTAGAGGCCTAGTCTGTCGTGTAGTCTCACACGTGCATCCATGTGCCCATCTCTGATTAGTCTCCGTCGCGGATCAAGGCAGTAGAGTTTTCTCGCAGTTTCAAGAGGCACACCAACACTTTCCAATTCTGACTCTGTGCTCTGGGACCTATATGATTCGTATGTCAAACTGCATGGCCATCTCATTCAAAGACGTGCGGCAGTTAAGGGCAGATCAGTGTGCCTTTTTGAGCGTCACTTAAGATCTTGACAATGGACTTCGAGTCCATGTGTGCTGACGTAAAATATCAGCAGACTCTTAGAACTACGGGAAAATCTTCTTTTCATAAACTTTGTCTCCAGAGACTTGACAGCGGCTTGACTGTAAGAAGAGTTGTTAAGTGCGGTTATAGACAAGACATTGCAACTGAACCAGTCAGCCACTTTCTATATTGCCAGCATCTCTGCCTGGTAAAAATTGTAATTATCTGGCAATCTTCGAGCCAGGTTTAACCCAAGCTCTTCCGAAAAGACTCCGAAGCCAACTTGTTTGTGTAGCTTCGATCCAACTGTGTAGAAATTAATGGAGGCTTCACTACCCGGAATGCCCCTCATTCAAGACTCCATGAATGGTATCATAGTGGTAAAGTAACGCTCAAAAAGGCTCATAGAGAACGCGCAGTCTACATTTTGTGGAATTGTTATCTTTAAGATCGCACTATGGACACAATCGCTGCCATTCCATTGCAGTGTGCTATTTAGTCGAAGGAGGATTTCTAAGTGTAGTACGAAAAGCACCAGTGATGCACGTCGACGCCATTCTCTGTACCTTCGTGATAAAGACACAGTTCTCTTTTGTCTCTAAAGCAGGATAACAGAAAATGATTCCATACAGCATAATTGGACGCACCACTGCTGTATTAATCCAATGAAATAATATAGGGCCAAAGCCCCATCGTTTTCCAATGGCTCTTTTACAGGAATATAAAGCAATCGTTGCTTTTCTCACCCGTTCCTCAATATTACTCCTGAAATTCAACTTTCCATCTGGAAATACTTCAAGATACTTGGCTCCAACTGAGATGGTGATTTAGTGGAGGATCAAAAGCAGGAATCTTATTTTTTTCATGCTCTGTTTTACTAAGATTAACTGCCAGTCCACAGCCTCTTGTTCATTAAGACAGATCTTTCGGAGAACCCTGAAGAATGTAACACAATGTTGGCAGATGCATTCCCTTTACCGCTATCGCGACATCGTCAGCATATGCGACAATATGACAACCAACTGCTTCTAGAGAGCGCAGCATTGAATTTAGTGCCAGGTTGCAAAGAAGCGGCGAAAGAATACCTCCCTGTGGTGTGCTCCTATTGACAAATCGAGATTTGGTAGACGCTCCCAATGCAGTCTTTATACGTCTATTGGCAAAAAGGTTTTCCCAACATTAAAACGATTCCACGCTTCACTCCCACACCAGACAATGCCACAATTATCGAGTCTGGGATGAGATTATTAAAATCCCCCTTCATATCTATAGAAAGTACACCATAGTGTACTGCCGAAAGCGATCTCTTGATGGTTCCAACAAGCTCATGAAGGGCAGTTTTCGTTGATCTACCCTTGCTGTATGCATGTTGCCTACACAGAGAAAACAGTTTAATTGTGCCAGCCGAATTTAGAGCCAACTGGATTGTTTAATTACAACAACTGAAATTTTCGGTTGCTATTACCGAAATTTATTTGAACCAACAGAAGTTAAGTTGTTATAAACAAATTTCGGTTATCGCAGCCGAAAATTTCGGTTCGTCTTATTAAACCATGCAGTTGGCTCTTAATTCGGCTAGCACAACTGAACTGTTTTCTTTGTGTAGTCTCGGGAAACCTCGGGTTTATCACTCTTCGCAAATATAAAAAAGAAAACAGACAAGTTGGTCTAAAGTCCTTTGGAGCTGCCTCCGGGATAAAAACGAATTTCTCCATTTTACAATTTTCTCCATTCTACATCCAAGGTACTATACAGGCCGACACTGAAGCTTTTAATCGCCCAGACCAATGTTGGCATATTTATTATTTCCGAAGCAATTTAGATGCTTGATCGTCAGAACGTCCCAAAGCCTGAAACAGCGTTATAGAATTGCCCGGGAAAAGCATGTTTAGAATTAGATCCAGCGACTTCACACCGCAGGTAGACCACACCCCATTTCCCGGGGTGAAAGGAGAAGTGAGAACTTTGCGCAGCCTGGATTCCTCAGAAACGTCTTTTATATTTTCACAAAAGTTTTTACAAGAATCACACTTGGCAATTCTGGTCATCTTCTTATAACTTTTAAGTTGCAGCCTATACGCAGACAAGTCCTCGTCCGCTCTTGAAGATTTTGATATATTAAAGAGCTTTTTGCACGAATCTCTGTCCTTTGCTGAAGGGCAAGACGAGTCCAGCAATCTATTAAAAACATATATGGTCAACCAGACAGTCAATTTCAGCCAAACAATGCGGTTCCGATAAGGGTTCTTCATATATTTCACCCAGTTTAGTGTCTCTTCACAATACAGCAGCAAAATTTGTGCATGTATTTTGTTGTTGGCACAACTGCTGTATTGTTAAGAGCCACTTATTCTCTTCAGATTTCTAGAGACTGTCTCAATATGGGAATATTTATGAAAAAATCTTGCAAGGTCATGTTCAGTCGGCAACCAGCGGTCAAAGTTGAAAAAAATTACGTATTTCGACCATAATTAATGTCCGAATTTTTTAACCAAATCCGGATCAAAAATTCGAAAATTTTGCGTACTTTATTGGAAAAATATTTTAAAAATTCCAAAACCACGATTTTGATCCACAGATGCTGATAATGATTACTATTTTCTTAAATTAAAACAAAAATTGATTAAATTAAAGAAAATGCGTTTTGGAATTTAAGAATAGTACTTATTTGATTTAAGGTCTTAAAAATGTCAATACTTAAAGATATGTGAAGTCTCCCTTCTTCTGTTAAACCCTCTCTTAAATTCCCTTTGCAAAGTCCGCCATCGAACTGGACGTTTGATCAAACCAAAAAAAAATCCCTCAAGTTCGATATAAACAAAAAAAAGTGTTGCAGTGTGGCGATTTTCAGACTAAAGCTAGCGTTTTTTTTCATCTAGCTGTAAAAAAAGTTTTTTTTGTGGATTATCGGGAAATCCAATGACTTTTTATTTGCTGACAATTTGTTTTAAACATTTTTTAAGGTATTTCTTAAATAATATTAACATAAAAATTATAAATTGATACATTTTTTTAAAATCTATTAAGCGCTTTTTCGATATAAAAAGTTAGCATTATTTGTCAAACCAACAATGTTAATTTAACATTATCGTATTTTCGTCGTCTAATAGTTTTCGTACCTTCTGTTATCAAGTTCCAAAATTTTAAGAGTGGGAGACAAAAAGCTTGCTATTTTTAAGTAAGCGCCATACACTCAAAAAAAAACTGTAATGTTAGCAAAAAAAGCTTGTAAACCTACAAGAAAATTTGCTGATTTTGAACCTACAATTTTTTTGGTAAAGTTAGCAAAAATGTTTTGACAAAAATTAGTTAACTGAAATTTTTTTTATTTTGACTTAATTCATACAGATTTGAGGACCCCATTGGGTGTGACGGCTCAACTCCCCGAAGGCCAATTTTCCTGGAGACCGGTGCTACCATTACTTCCGGCCGTGCTCAGGGCAAATGAGGTGGTGTTCTTGTCTCCATTGAAATTGGACGGAGCCAGCCACTATAAAATTTAGGTAGCTGCAAATTTTTGAATACCAATTAAACAGACGGAAAAGAAACAACAAAAAAATAACGTAAAGAAAGAAGATGTAAAAGACACACCCTAACAAACATAAAATCCTATAGCAGCATGAAGTTTAAGAGAAGAGGTTAAAGATCGTATTGCCCCTTCATATTCTCTACCCACCCTACCTTGCTATCTTATATGAGTTATCTGATAGCCCATTCTGAACCTAACTGAGTTTACTTAAACTTTTCGCGAATACAAAAAAAATCTACAACCGCATCATTTTAATTAAAACGAACATTTATTTAAAAAAAAAATCAACGCACTTAAAATTAGTTTAAAATTATCAAACATTATTTCGAGCCATAAAAGATATTAATTCTAAAGGTGTACAAATGAGATAAAAAAAAAATATTTAAAACCGTCAAAATAGTGAAATGCAAATGAAATTTTAATTTACGAAAAAATATTATATTGAAAGATGCTGATTTAATCTTTACAATTGGTGGGATCAACCATATTTTATTCTCCACTGGACTGCAGGCCTGAAGTACGGGGTATAGGTGCTTGATGGAATCAAATATTATTATCGAATTTAATTATCGTTATCGATTAAAGTAAATTGTTTAAATAAGATATAAGTAAAAAGTATTTTAAAATGTATGAGTGTAGGGTGTATGCATGTTTTGTGATTCTGTATGTAAGTGAAGGTGTATTTCGCGTATGTAGTCGAATTAAGAATTAAAAGTTAAATTAGCATTATTTTTAGGACCGAATTGATTTAAAAAAAAAAAATATTAAATATTAAATAACAAAAAAAATTAATTAATCGATAAATTTATCGATTACCATAATAAAATAATTATTTTTGGTCAAGCTACAAAAACAATAACTAATCGATAAATTTATCGATTGTGAAACATCACGTAAAAAAACTTAAAAAAAACAAATTTAATTGTTATCGATAATTTATCGGTAGGTTTTTAAATGTCACGGTATTTGGATGAAATTTGTCGAATCTGGTAATGAAAGTCGAATTTTGCAATGACCAATATGGACAAAGTATTGAGTATCTATGTTGTCGATTACAGTTTTACTTCAACGATATTAAACGATCACTATGATAATTATCTCGGATTCGCGGTTATCGATTGTAGCCGAATAAAGATGTTGATACGCTGATGTAAATTCCGATGATGATATCGATGATCTTGGGTACAATAAATGCCAAAATAACTTTTCCGTTGATTTTTCAACTGTATCCCCTTTCAACCAATGTTGACTCCTTTGCCAAAATTTCATAGAATTTACACGCAGATTAAGATTTTCGACTATTTGGTAACTATCAATGTCGAGCCGATTTACCAATATGTTTGGCCACTAAATATCCTGACCAAACCCCCTTTAAATCTAATAAAAAAACGCCACTTTTATTATTCTGTATTTTTTAACCGAAAATTGCAGTCTTACCTATAATCCAATTTATTATTATTGCCTTTTATAAAACGAAATTTCCCCGCCAAATCCTCTGTCCTTAATTTGTTTTTTCCTCCTTTTAAAATCTCTTAAATTTTCTGTATATTTGTCCGACTTTCTTTCCAAATAATAAAATTTATTGAAAATTTTTGAACGAAATTTCCTTGGAAAATTCGATTTGAATTTATTTCAAAAATTCAAATTTGAAATAACTACAGTTTTGAATACAAAAGTAGCACGACTGAAGGTAATTTATTCAACCTCTAAACCATTGTGAGAGTAATCTCACAAGGGTTCGGACCCGATAGGTCCAGACCCCGATGGGCCTAGAACTGGTTGGGTTCCTTAAAAATCGTCATAGTTTTTGATCCAAAATTTTTGTCCGTTTCGCTCTATCTTGCTTAGTTTTTGAGATACGTGATTTTAGGGGACCACTAGGGTTTTGAGAATTAAAAAACTCGATAACTTCAAAAATATTACTCGAAGAGCTTTTGGTTATTTTGTGGTTTTGGACTTTTGGACTTTTTATCGTGTCGGCAATATTTACCGAGATACGAGAATTTTAAAATTTTCGGGAATGCTAACTTTTTTGGATCCAAAGTTAGGACCGGCAATACAATGGAGAGCTCGAGAACCAAAAATGGCCTCCGTTTTGCTCTATCTGGCATAGTTTACGAGATAGCGCCATTTTAAGTTGTATAAAAAAAAAAATACAATTTATTTTTGCTAATATTAGCAAAAAAGCTTGTAAAAATTTGGTCAACACAATTTTAAATTTAGCAAAAAAATTAGTTCAAATTTTGTTTAAAATTGCTAATGCGCTAAATGAAGTTTACAAGATATTTTTGCTAACAAGCTAAAAAAAACGTTTTTTTTTTCTTAAATGCAATCAATTCGCCATAAATGAAAAGAACTTTTAATAGAATAATTAATTAAAAAAAAAAAAAAAAAAAACAAAGCTCTTGTGATTTTTTAATTATTTGCATGTACTTTCTTCAAGTTTATTGTACAGTCGAACCCGGTTATAACGAACTCCGAGGGACCAGTAAAAATAGTTCGTTATAAGCGAAGTTCGCTATAAGCGGGGTATATTTTTTATCAACCCAGTTTTATTTCCAAAAAAAATAGATCCAATTTTGTTTTATTTGATGTGTTTTCGTAAATTATTACTACTTTATTGAGGAGAATCATTAAAAATATAAATAAATTTTATCAAAATTATAATATAATACAAAAAAATCCAACCTTTTGTTATTTTGATAAACATGATTGCTACTCATTTAAAAATATTTATGGGAGTTCGTTATTAAAAGGTAAATAAACATGCAATTGTGTTCGTGGGACCATTATAAGCAGTTCGTTTTAACCGAGGATTCGTTATAACCGAGTTCGTTATAAAAGAAGTATTTTGTGTGAAAATAGATGCCAAAACGTCGGGAATTTAGAATTAGTTCGTTATAACCGAGAATTCGTTATAACCGAGTTCGTTATAACCGAGTTTGACTGTATTTGTTTTAAGTAAAACCACCTTATATCAAGTTATATTAAAATAAATTAAAAAAAAATGTTTACTTAAATTAATTACAGTGTTTACTTAATTTCAGTATAGTTATTTTTTTCAGTGTTTGTAATGGAAATCGATCGATTTCATTAAAAATCGAAATTTAAAAAGTAAATAAAAAAGCCAAAATAATTTGAAATTATTTTGAAAAGATTGAAACATGAGGGAAAATGATAAAATGTTTAAAACATGTAATTAGTGTTGCCACCAGTGAACCAATAAATTATCCAGAAGTTTGTCCGAAATTATCCAAAATCTCTAAAATTATCCAAAATATCAAAAAAAAAAATTTTTTACGAAACAAAAGTGGTTTATTTAAATTCAATTTAAAGAATAAGGGCGGATTACTCAATGAAAAGTTACCTGCTATCTGCTGATTTAACGGAGCCTTATGTCAAAATTTGTATGAAAAAGTTAAATTTAACGGAGAGTTATTTTATAACGGAGCATTGAGTAATCCAGCCTAAATGAAATTATTTTTTAAATAAAAATCATACATTTTGTTCAAAATAAAAATTATTTTATAATAATAGCTAAATTTTTTTAAACATTTCTATTGTGAGCTCAAGGTTTGAACCCCTATTTCTTTCAATGCCTACTTTTGTAAAAAGAATTGAAGCAACAGTATTTGAAGATAATTGATTTCGTAAATCGGTTTTTGTTATCTTTAATTTACTAAAAACTCTACTGATGAATTAGAAAATGGAAGAATCATAAGAAATTTAAAAACATTTTCTAAATTTAGAAAAAGATTTTCACCAGCACAATTTGTAATTTTAAAAATGTTTGCTCAATTAATTTGGACATCCAAATAATCAAAAAGACCATATTTTTTGTGGTCCAATAAGGCTTTGAAATTTGAAAAGCTCCAAATTTAAAGATATTGCCAAAACTAAGAACAAAAGAAGTGCTGTCAAATAAGAAATAACTAACGAAAATCGCTAAATTAAATTAAAATAAAAAAAAAATATATTTAGTCCATTTAAAACTTTAAATTGTAACTGATAAAATTATCCATAAATTATCCAAAAATGTAATTATCCAAAGAGTATCCAAAAATTTTAAATTATCCAATTTTTGGATAATTATCCAAGAAGTGGCAACACTGCATGTAATGCTAAGAGATTAAAAAACTTTATTTTTTGTATCCTTAAAATCTGATAAAGTGTTACCAACAATTCGTCTAAACCACATAGACTTTTTGTTTTCTTTACTATATTTTGCATGCCAAAAAAAAAACAAGTTTTTTATGAGAAGTCAAAACCCAAACCATACGTAAGCACTCAAGTTTAGTGGAAAACGATTGTAATGATTTACAAAAAAAATGCATATTTTAAAGATGAAAGATTCAATTTAATAAATTTTGAAAATGCATTTCAAGAAAATGCATTTCAAAAAAATAACATTGTTGTACATAAAGATTATATACTCAAGTGTTTGCCATAATATTTTTTTTTATATTTTTTTATAAAATAATTAAAATTTACATTAAGATTTACAATTAAGATTCCTTTGCATCAAAACATCAATGAAATTTAAATCATTAAAATGTAATTAATATTCCCACCCTCTTTTTTCTTTGCAGCATGTGAATGTCATCCTATAGGATCGACGGGAAAAACATGTAATCATACCTCCGGTCAATGTCCCTGTAAGGATGGTGTCACCGGTTTGACATGTAATCGTTGTGCTCGTGGTTATCAACAAAGTCGTTCCCATATTGCGCCCTGCATAAGTAAGTTGTAAATTTGTAATTTACATATTTCATTCATAAATTCTTTTACAATTTACACAAATACATTAATCGTCATCGTCTATTCATTCATAATTTCATTGAAAATTTTAATTCTACTCTCTCTTTCTTCTATTTTTTTGTGTTTTAGAAATCCCTCCTCGTATTAGCAATATGTTGGATACACAAAATACTGCACCAGAACCTCATCATGACTCCGCATCACCTTACCGTACGGAAGGTGGGAGGGGTAAGTAAGTGTTGCTTTTTTCATTCATCATTTTGTTTTGTGTATGTATTTTATGTTTGTTTTTAATTTATGTTTACACCAAAAGAGAAACATACTAAAGAGTGTGAAAGAGACAATTTTGGATTAAGAACTTAATTGTATGTGACTACTAATTGCACTTTTACGCACATTAACAAAATTTACGTTTTTCATAAACAATTGGCATCACTGACCACACAAACTAAACGTCAGGACAATCGGTGGGTGCCCACCGAAAGACCTTCCTTGTAAGATTTTTTTAGAATCTACACAGAAAAATACACCTTGTCAAATTACAAAAAAAGTCTCGTAATCCCATTTTACCAATGGTTGACAGTTTTCCTTGTTTTTTAACAAAAATGTTCAATCGATTTTTTTTTTTTTTTGTAATTTTACAGTTTTTCTTGTAGTTTTACAGTTTTCTTGTAATTTTACAGTTTTTCTTGTAATTATACAGTTTTTCTTGTAATTTTACAAAGTTCCAAGTTTTTACAAAAAATATCTAGTAATTTACTACGAAAATTTCTTGAAAGTTTTATTCCGCTAAAAAAGTTGTAAATTTAAAATTTTATTGGTAAAAATCTTGTAAAATTACAAAAAAGGTCGTAATTTTTACTAGGAATTCTCGTAAAATAGGAGGTAGCAAAAAATCTAGTAAAATCACGAAACCTTCTTGAAAGTTTTATTGCGTCAAAAAAAATTTAAATTTACATTTTTTTAGGTAAAAAGTTAGTAAAATTACAAAATTATTGGTAAAAAGCTTGTAAAATAACAAGGAATTCTTGTCAAATAGGAGGTAGCAAATACAAAGTTACAAACTTTTCTTGTAATTTTACAAGGTTTTTTTTTGAGTGTAAAAATTTTCTTTTACGAAAAATTTTTGAGGATTTGAGAATCTAAAAATTACTTTAAAATACAGAATTTACATATTCTGAATTTTTTTTATAATATTCAGATTTTGAAAATTTTTATTTAGAAACACTGTCTTAGAATCTCAGATTACTTCCATATAGAGAAAGTTAAAGAATCTCAGACATTTTCCATAAGAAAAATCTTAAATTTGAGAATATTTTTTACATAAAAAAAATATTTTTCTATATAAAACAAGGAAGAGTTTTAAATTCGGCTGTGCCGAATCTTTTATACCCTCCAACATGTAAAACTATAAAAAATTAAAATTTGACAGAGGCGTTTTTAAGGGGGGGGCAAGGTGGGAGAGGTCATTGAGCTGGGGGGACTCCTTGGACCTCGCGGTATATGTTTACAATTTCATTTTTGTCTGCTTTGAGCACTTAAGTATTATAGTTTTGTAATTATTTAAACTTTTTTTTATCCATGCCCTTAAAAGAGAGGCGGGGAAATTTTTTTAATCCCCTGTGTCCAAGCGCAGGACTATAAACTTCTGCGAACATAAAAATGTTACATTTGTTTCACAAAAATAGCAAAAACGTCTAAAAAATTGTAATTTTTAAGAGGTCGGTTTAGTTCTTCAAGGGGAAACTTCGTTCCCCCTGGTCCCATTTGGCTCATTTCCGAACTTAACCTGCCTAGGACCATAAGACATATTTATGCCAAACTTGAGGGGGTAGCTCTTTTATTTTGGACTGCATCGTGTTAACTACAGACGGACGGACGGACGGACATCGCTAGAATGTCTTAGAATTCATGGTATAATCATACCTGATTTTAAAGAAATGTTGGCACTTTTTATTAAAAAGTTAGTAAAAATTTTTTTTTTTATAAAAAGGAATTATTTTGTTACTTTTTATAAAAAAATTACTTATTTCGTACTTTCTATCAAAAACATTATTTTTTGTACTTTTATTAAAAAATATTATATTGACTATTGTTATAAAAAGTACTATTTTGCTACTTTTATTTATTAAAAAGTACTAATTTGATACTTTTTGCTAAGGAGTATTATTTTGGTAATTTTTATTAAAAATTTTTATTTTGGTACTTTTTATTAAAAAGTATTATTTTGGTACTTTTTATTCATTTTTAACTGTACCTTTTACAAAAAAAGAATACTTTGATACTTTTTTTATTAAAAAGTACTATTTCGGTAGTTTTTATAAAAGGTACTCATACAGTAATTTTATGGTACAGTACTTATATAGTTAGGTACTAAGATGGTACTTTTTATAGAAAATTACAATTTTGGTATTTTCAAAAAGTATTATCTTCGTATTTTCTATTTCAAACTATTTTGATTCCTGTTTTTTAAAAGTAGTACTTACAAGGAGAGTCTCCTTAGTGTCACCCTCCGATCTTCATGAAATTTGGATATGTTGTTCAGAACGAAAATTAATTCGATACATATTTTTTTTTTTTTTTTTGGCGGCCCAAATTCATTTTTAGGGGGGGTCGATTTGTATGGGGGGATTTTGATTTGATTTAATTTTTTTTACGATTTACGCCTATTTACTCAAAATTATATAGGCATATTGGGTATCAGATTAAAGGTATTTAAAATACCGATCTCGTGATGCTAACAACGTGCCAAAAAAGTAAATATTTTTCGACTTATTAACAAAAATGTCTTTAAATTTTGGCATTTTACCTAATATGACAAAAAGTTGTGCATGTTTGGGCACGTTATTGCCACACGAAGATAGGTTTTCCAAAGACCTTTCATTTGGTGTGTAACATGACTAGGTTTCTTTGTATAATGTAGGAGATAAAAGCAAAAAACTGAAAAATTACCCTTTCTTACCCCCTCATTTTCACACCTAAATATGAATTTGAGCCGCTAAAAAAAATACGTGTCCCTTTATTTTTCCTGCTTTACAAAATAAAATCAATTCCATAAAGATCGGCGGGTGACACCAGGGAGACTTCCCTTGTTAGATCCTTTTTTTTAAATACCGAAAAGTACTATTTTGGTCGGTTTTTTTAAAAAGAGCCAAATCAAAGCTATTTTTTTGAATGGATGCGCCTAATTTTTTTGAGCAGAGTGGAAAGTAAAAAACGAGCGAAAATCAATAAAAATATGTTGGTACTTTTTGTATCAAAATTCTATTTTGAAACATAATAATAAACAGATCTGTTTAGGTTATATTTATTAAAAACAGCTAATGTGGTACTTTTTATTAAAAAGTACAATTTGTTTATTCTAATATTGGTGCCACAAAATTGTCAAACATAACGAAACAAAAGATAAATTCTTTATAGAATTAATTCATATAGTTTAGAGCAGAGACTAATACAGACTCGACAAATATGACAGGTGTCAAAAAAGTATTCTTTAACCATATGGTTAATATTTTCAAATTTTTCTACGAATTAGGTTAGAAAGAGAAAACTGATATAACGCGCCATAAGAAAAATAGATGCCAGATCTGTTTTTGTTGTTTCACTCACTCCTAAGTCGTAGAAAGTGTTGCCATGTTAGCGTAAAACGGACTAAAAACCGCTCTGTTTTCTCCTAAAATCGCTCTGTTTTCCCCCATTTTTTCTTATAAAACTCTACTGTCGAGTCTGTATATCGTCTGTGGTTTAGAGCGTCAAAACTGTCTGTAAAAACGTTCATGGATCCCCCTCAGTTTACACCATCTTCTACATAAATGTGTGATGGGAGGATGTGATGCTGATGGCAGTGTTAATGATTTGACATTATATTATGTCAATTTCATTTTCAAACATACTACACTCAAAATAATAACTCTGTAAAATACTCTGTAAAATGACTGTAATCTCAATTCAACAGATATTTGACAGAGTTTTCTGTCAAAATACAGATTTAAAGAAAATACTTTGTATTTTGTTGTGACAAAAAAAACAAAGTTTCCTCTGTTATATTACTTTTTACTTTGTAATCTTAATTTAACAGATAATTAACAGAGTTTTCTGCTAAAATACAGAAAATACTTCGTATTTTTTTATAACCAAAAAAGTTTTGTGTTTTGAGTAGTTTTTGTTTTTGTTACCAAACATCAAAATTTTCTATGTATATTTTTTTTTTTTTTGAGAAAAAGTAGCAAAAAAAGTTATCAAAATTTTTTTTCAGAACTCTTATAAAAATTTTACAAAATAACATGCAACTAAACTCTGTAAATTTACAGAGTTTTTTCTGTAAATTTTTTTTGCATCAAATGTATTTTACAAATATATGTAAATTTACATAGTTTTCTTTGCTAAATGGTGGTTTATTTAACTAATGTTTTACTAGAAACTCTGTAAATTAACAGTTTTTTTTTGTCCAAATCATTTTACAGAGTTTTATAGTTAAATAACAGAGTTTTCTCTGTAAAAAAGCTTTCATATTTAACCAATATTTTACTATAAACTCTGTAAATTAACAGTTTTTTTCTGTCAAAATCATTTTACAGAGTTTTTTAGTAAAATTACCAAGAAATGTTGTTAGCTGGAAAAGTATGGTGTACTCTGTTAAATTAGCAGAGTTTTTCTGTAATTTAACAGAGTTATTATTTTGAGTGTACCTACAACATTAAGTATATGTTTGAGTTATTAACACCTATCGGTTCAAGTGTCTTTTTGTACTGGAATTTTTCTGTCATCACACACAGTTGTTAACTCCTGCTCTTTAGTATTTTTGAGTTGTTTTTTTTTTTATTCTAACATTTTCTGTTCTTAATTAATTATTATTTGCAAAACATTAACGTTTTTTAAGTTTCCTTTTTAATTTTGTAGTTAAGTGTTTTTAGTCTCTACTAAGTTCATTAGCCGCTAAGGAAGTTAAATGTTTTTATTGAAATGCATTTTAAAAAGTGAAAAAAAGGTCTGGAGTTTAAAAAAAAAAACATATTTACCTGTAAAATGGAGTTGATTTGATAGAAAAAATTAAGCAGTCTATGATAAGTTCTTTAAGAATTTCAATTTACTAAAATTGTTACCGAATCTATAATTTTTTTTTTTTGATGTTCAAAAATATTTTAGCATTTGAAAATTTTTCTATATAGAAAAAATGTTTTAGCAGTTTCGATATTATTCTATAGGGAAAAATTTATTTCATACACCGAAAAATTTGGGAGAAAAAATTTTGAGTAATCACTTGTTTAAATTCAAAAAAAAAAATAAGTTATTTTTTAATTGAAGCAATTAAATTTGTACTTAAAAGTTTTTAAAAAAATGTAAGTAAATAATTTAATAAAATTTTAAGAGTTTTTTTAATTTTTAGAATTCTCATTTGGTTTGTAGTTTTTTGTATTTGTATATTAGAGTGTCCCTTATTTTGGAAATGTTTGAAATGTTGAGACGGTACCCGCTCTTCCATTTGACTTAAAAATAACTCAGGAAAAATTGTACGCCCCTACGTCACGCCTTCCCTTTGCGACGGGGCCTTAAAAATCATTTTTCCATACAAACCAAAAAAAATTTTGATTTTTATTTTTTTTTGTTATTAATTATTATATAACTTGGTTAGCTTATTCACGACAAAAAATTTGATTTTGGTGGGATAAGGCTCTCAGCTTGTAGAATGTCACCGCCGTAGGCCTGAAAGCCCTCCGAATTATAGTTTTTGAGATTTTTCATGTTCAAATTTCTCAAGACACCATTCCCATATCTCGAAAAGTAAGCAAGGTAGGGCGAATCTGATCAAAATTTTGCATTAAAATCGATGGTGGACCTATAAGAGTGCAGACACCTACTCATGTGCGGACCCGTACACACAAAAAATTATTGGCTAAAAATTGAGTCAATTAATGTTTTGATTAAAATTTTTGCTATTTTTTGTTACAAATTTTCAACATACCAGATTTTTTTTTCGCTTTAATTTATTTGAATAGATTAATTCAAAAATATACAAAACAAGTAAGAGTGTTAAATTCGGCTGTGCCGAATCTTTTATACCCTCCAACATGCAAAAAAAAATAACAAAAATGCAGGGGCGTATTGATTTTTTTTTTGGGGGGGGGTCAGGGGGTCGCTAGTAGTAATTGAGGGGGGTTAAATTTTCCCTCGAATATGTGTTTAAAAATTCATTCTTATGCTTTTTGCACTAAACAAATACAAGATTATCATTATTTAAAAAAAAATGTTTTATTCCACGCCCATAAAAGGGGGGCGGGCCGAAAAAACGGCATTTTCTAATTCTCTGGGTCCAAATGCAGGACTTTGAACTTTTTGTGGCATAAAAATGTTGCATTTGTTAAACAAAAACACAAAAAATCATGTAAAAATATGGTATTTTTCAGAGGTTGGTTTAGTTCTTCAAGGGGGAACTTTTTCCCCCCTCGGCCGATTTTGCTCATTTACGAACTTAACCTGCCTATGAACATGAGACATATTCGTGCCAAATGTCGGGAGTCTAGCTCTTTTATTTTTGACTGCATCGTGTTAACTACAGACGGACAGACGGACAGACGGACAGACGGACAGACGGACAGACGGACGGACGGACATCGCTAGAATGTCTTAGAATCGATCACTGATCATAAATATATATACTTTATGGGATCCTAGACCGATATTTTGATGCGTTACACACGGAATGACAAAGTGAGTATACCCCCATACTGTAGTTGGAGGGTATAATAATCGGGCTTTACATTTTTTACTGTTGGCAACATATTGGAAAGCAAAAAATATGATTTTTTCGATAGTTTTGCCATAAGCTTACAATTCATTTGTTAAATCAATCATTATTTTGATTGACTTTAAACAAAAAAAATTGATCAAATTTTTGATCAAAATCGAAAAAATGTTTAATTGAAAAAATTTTCAATCAATCACCTACAATTTGATGATTGGTATAACAATTTTTTAATTGGAGGAATTTCAATCAAAAAAATTGATTGAATCAGCGTTTTTGTTGATTGAAATTCGTTTCAAATTTTTTCTGTGTAGGATCATCACAATGGGACCCCACAGGGTCTAAATAATAAAATGGGTAAAAAGAATTACAACTTACATTAAATAAAATACCTTTAAGATTCGATTACGAACAAGCTTGACTATTTTTTAGGAAATATCGTACTTAAAATAAGAAATAATAAATTCTTTAAAGCTCTCGCGAGCCCAATTTTTTTTATATTAAGGTCAACATGCTTTGAATTTAGTATACTGTTTTTCCGTGTACGTAACATTTGTTTGTAAAATAAATATATTCTTAACATTAATTTAAAACAGTTATTTTTCTCTATAACCTCAATTAAAATTTTATTACGATGCCATTTAATTTATGATTAACAGGTAATTATGCTGCAATTCTTGTTTTTCCAATTTGTTTTACTGTACATATAAAAATTATCTTAACCAAAATCAGCTGAAATAGCATGTAGTATTAGAGTGGCATTTTTTCTTCAACTTTTGATTTTCCCAAGTGTCCGGGCAAATTTTTATTCTAGTGGACCTAAAAAATATGTGGTACAAATTTGAGGTCAATCGGATTAAACTAACCCGTGGCGCCCGGCGGTCAAAGTTTAAGATTTTTAAAAATTTGTTGAAAAAAAAAAAAATAAATAAAACTATATCTTGCGAAACATCATACTTTTGATGCGCTGAACACGAATATCAAAGAATTTTTAAAATCGGTTAAACGGTTTTCGAGATATCGTTATTTTAAATTTGCGAAAAATGGCGGTGTTTTCCTACGTTCCAGACATTTTTTAAAAAAATCTCAAAATTTCTTCCCTTAACCTTTTCAAATAGCTTGACACAATCTTTCATTCAAAATCAATTTGAGCCAAATCTAATCATTTTGACCCGTGGCGAATTTTTAAATCGGTCAAACGGTTTTCGAGATATCGTTATTTGAAATTTGCGAAAAATGGCGGTTTTTTCCTACGTTCTAGACATTTTTTAAAAAAACCTCAAAATTTCTTACCCTTAACCCTTTCAAAGAGCTTAACACCATCTTTCATTCAAAATTAATTTGAGCCAAATCTGATCATATTGACTTCGATCAAAGTTTTGCTTTTTTACAAAGTTTTCACCAAAAACTCTTAACTTTGATCGAAGGGTGCGCCATGGGTTAAAATGGTCTGATTTGGCTTAAATTAAGTTTAAGTGAAAGCTTGTCTACAGCTCTATAAAATAGTTAACGAAAACAAAATTTTAAGATTTTTTTAAAAAATTTCTTGAACGTAGGAAAAAACCGCCATTTGTGAAATTTTTTGACAAATTTCAAATGGCGATAACTCAAAAACCGTTCGACCGATTTAAGATATTTTTTGATTTTTGTGTTCAGCATTAATAAAAATAATGTATCGCGTGATATTTTTTTTTTATTTTTCAAAAATCTTAAATTTTGGTGGAAATTTTTTAAAAATGTAAATCTTTGATTGAAGGGCGCCACGGGCTAAAATGATCGGATATGGCTCAAATTAATTGAATAAAATATTGTGTCAAGCTCTTTGAAAGGGTCAAATGTTAGAAATATTGAGATTTTTTTTTTTTTAATTCCTAGAACGTAGGAAAAACCCCCATTTTTTGCAAATTTCAAATAGCGATATCTCGAAAACCGTTTGACCTATTTTAAAAATTCTTTGATATTCGTGCTCAGCGCATCAAAATAATAAGTATGATGTGTCGCAAGACATAGTTTTTTTATTTTTCTAAAAATTTTCAAAAATCCTAAACTTAGGTCGCCGGGCGCCACGGTTTAATTTAATCCGATTGGCCTCAAGTTTGTACCACATAAGTTTTAGACCTAAAAGAATAAAAAATTGGCCTGACGTTGAAAATCGGAAGAAAAACTTTTTTGCCATACAACAAAGTGCCAGTCTAATGTAGTATGTCTGTTAGTTTTGTAATAAAAAATAACATTTTAACCCCTTAAATGCACATTTTATTGGACTTCAATGTCAGTTTTTTTTTTAAAGGACTAAAATGACCCCTTAAAATTAGCAATAGAGGGTTAATATGTTCTAAGAAAATAAGCACCATTAAAAAAATAAAAGAGATACCCTTCTAAAGTTTGGCACGAATATGCCTTAAGGTCATAGGCTGGTTAAGTTCGGAAAGGGGCAAAATCGGAACAGGCGGAAAATAATTTCAGCTTAAAGAACTAATGCAACCTTTGAAAAAACTCAATTTCCTTAAAAGTTTTTTTTTTGTATTTTTGTAACAAATGAAACATTTTTGTATCACAATTTGTTCAAAGTCCTGCAAAGGACCCTGGTTATAAAAAACAAGTTAAAGTGTTAAATTCGGCTGTTCCGAATCTATTATACCCTTCAACATGTAAAAAAATTTAAAAAAAAAATTGACATGGGCGTTGTTTTAAGGGGTAAGGAAGGGGGGGGGGTCGTTGAGGTGGGGTGACTCCTTGGCCCTCACGGTATATGTTTACAAGTTCATTTTTGTCTGCTTTGTGCACTAAAGCATTATAGTTTTATAATTATTTAAATTATTTTTTTATCCACGCCCTTAAAAAAGGGGCGGTGCAAAAAAGCGACATTTTTTAAATCCCCTGGGTCCAAGCGCAGGACTATAAACTTCTACGAACATAAAAATGTCTCATTTGGTTCACAAAAATACAAAAAAACGTTAAAAAAAATTAGCATTTTTAAGAGGTTGGTTCAGTTCTTCAAGGGGGAACTTTTTTCCCCCTGGTCCGATTTGGCCCATTTCCGAACTTAACCTGTCTAGGAGCATAAGACATATTTATGCCAAACTTGAAGGCTTTTTTTATTTTGGACTGCATCGTGTTAACTACAGACGGACGGACCGACAGACGGACGGACGGACGGACATCGCTAAAATGTCTTAGAATCGATCACTGATCAATAAAATATATATACTTTATGGGGTCCCCGGCCGATATTTCGATGCGTTACACACGGAATGACAAAGTGAGTATACCCTCATAGTTGGAGGGTATAAAAATAAATTTTTTGGGACCGACCCCATTTTGTGGGTGTGGATATAAAATTGGATAAAAGTGGAAATATAACACAGTCCGGCAAAATTGAAAAAAAAATCGTTAAACATGAACAGGATAATAAACTTTTGAAACTAGAGAACAAATGTAGTAAAATTACATTTACAGTTTTTCATTTCGTGATCCTGTTTCCTTTTAAAAGGACTTCAAAGCTTTAAAGGACTATAAAATATTTTTTTAGTATTTGTACTTGTCCTAGGATGCCACAAGTGATAGCAAATGAAAGACGAGGATCTCCCCTAATTTTCTTATTTTATTATTTTTACATATCAGGAAAAAAGTGGTAAGTTACGTCCTTTCAAAACTTTATCCTTTAATATCATTCAAAATTTTCAACAAAATATTTTGATAAAGTTTTCAAAGGACTTTATTCACATCCTTTTATCCTGATTGGGTAAAATCAAAAAATGGGAAAATTAGGGGAGATCTTCGTCTATCATTTGCCATCACCAGTGGCATCCTAGGACAGGTACAAATATTTCAAAAATATTTTACAAAATGTATCCTTAAAAACTTTGAAGTACTTTTAAAAGGAAACAGGGTCCCGAAATGAAAAAATTGTAAATGCAGTTTTACTCCATTTGATATCTTCTTTTAGACGTATATCATCCGGTTCATGTTTAATATTGACATGTTTAATATTGGGCAGTGTAATTTTTTAAGAATGATAAAATTTGATTACTTCAGTGCCAAAATCCTAAAAAATTAAATTTTTAAACTTTATCGGCTCCCCATAATAAAACGCCCCTGAGAAAAAAGTGTTTTAAAACAGTTTAGCCTGAAATTCATAAATGCCAGCTGAAATTCACAGAAGTCATAAGACATATTCGTGCCCAATTTTAGCGGTCTAGCTCTTTTGGTGTGGATTGTATCGTGCTTTCCCCAGACGCACACAAAAAATTATTGGCTTAAAATTTTGAATTAAATTTATTGATCAACAAAATTTAAATTTCTTTAACTGTCGAATTACAAATTTTCAACATAGCAGATTTTTTTTTCGCTTTAATTTATTTAAATAGATTAATTAGATTATTGTTGGCAACATCTTAGAAAGCAAAAAGATGAATTTTTTGATAATTTTGTCATAAGCTTACAATTCATTTGTTGAATTAATCATTATTTTGATTGACTATAAATAAAAAAATTGATCAAAATCGAAAATATGTTTGATTGAAAAAATTTTCAATCAATCACCTACAATTTGATGATTGGTATAACAATTTTTTTGATTGGAGGAATTTCAATCAAAAAATTTATTGAATCCGCGTTTTTGTTGATTGAAATTCGTTTGGAATTTTTTCTGTCCGAACATCGTTTGATTTGGGTAGCACTTAGCCTACTGTGCGGCTTTTACCACATATATTTACTGCTTTTTATGATTTTTAAGCCATATTTCCTCAGTAAACACATAATTATTAATACATTCTCGTATGGAGTCTTTAAATCATTTTCTCCTCTAATAATGTTTGTGTTACAACGGTTTTTCGCGCCGTACCATCATTAAAATCTCCACAATGCTGGGATTATGTGAGTGTGAATCCATAAAGAAAAATTTGAAAAGTTGTTTAATTGTAAAATAGTAGTGGTGGGGTATCATTTATTGTTTTAACAGTAGTGTTTATTATTTTTTTTAAACAGAAACGGAAAATGCATACAGTGACTCAAAGTAATAATGGGACAGCATATATTTGTTAGCATTTCTTTAAAGAAAAAGTTATCAATACTCAATCTGATTATTATCCATCGATTATTTTTGAAAAAGTGCTATATAGGAAATTTTCCAAGCTTTAATTTAAGCTAGATAGCGTCCAGATTGAGCAAACATTAAATGAGATACGAGGGTCACACTGGAAAATGAAATTAAAACAATAAAATATTTTCTTTGTTTACAAAAAAAATTGGTGGTCAAACGAGTTGGAGGTCAAAAAATGTATTTAAAAAATTTCATTTTTTTTTGGTTGTTGGAAAAACTAGCTTATAACTAAATAAAAATTATTGGATAATATTTTAAATTTTCAAAAATCGACATTTTTAAAAAATTTCAAAAAAACATCTACAAACAGAGCTTTATGGGGTCTGTGACCCCATAAAGCATGTATTTGTGATCCTAGATCGATTTTAAGGCCTTATAGCGATGTCCGTCTGTCTGTTGGAATCGTGATCACGGCTATAATATGGCACAGAGTTGACTAATTCGATTTGTCATTCTGAATGAAAATTTAGTGATTGCATTTCCCAATCACATTTTAGCGAATTGAATGAATTCACTTTAGACTCATTCGATTTATAAATATCGAATGCATTCGATTTATTTTTCATTCGACTTTCAAAAATCGAATGCATTCGATTTTTTCCCCATTCGACATTTAAAAATCGAATGCATTCACTTGCGAATGCAATCGATTTTCTTTTCATTCAATTTAAAAAATCGAATGGCTTATTCATTCATTGCATAAAAAACTTAAAAAAACTAACCATGATAGAGCAAAACGGAGCCAATTTTTTGTCAATAGTATCGCCAAGACTCTTCACATTTTTTGTCGTATATGCAGTTAATATGTGCATTTTTTAAATTTTCGGGAACACCAATATTTTTGGATTCAAAATTAGATCCCATTAGGGTCATCGTATGTAAAGAGAGTCGGCGATACTATGGACCAAAATTTGGCTCCGTTTTGATCTATCTATTTAAAAAATCGATTGCATTCGCAATGGAATGATAAACAAGTAGAAAAGTTAAATTCGACTTGGCCGAATCTATGAATACCCTCCACAATGCCCATTTTAAGTGATAGTAAATTTTCTAACGTGAAATTTTTTTTTTAGTAATTTAAAAAATTTTTATTTTAGTAATTTAAAAAAAAAAAAAAAAATATTTTTTTTTTGAGTGTAAAATACTTTTTCGAAAATTTTTTTTAGTAATTTAAAAAAAAAAAATAATTTTTTTTTTGGAGTGTAAATTTTTTTTTGAATTTTACATTAAAAAAAAAAAATTTACTAATTTTTTTTTTGAGTGCAAAATTTTTTTTGAGTGTAACATTTTTTTCGAGTGTATTTTTTTTTGTTTTGGTATACAAATATTTTTGAGTGACAAAAATACGTTTTAAAATATTTTTGTGACTAACCAATTGTTGTAAAACAGGTTTAACGGGTTTTCACCACTTGAATTTAAGGTGAAGCTAATCTGATATTCACGGTTTGCTAATAACTTTTGAACCACTGGACCGATTTTGGTGAAATTCAATACGAACTAGGCTGGAGGAACGAGAAATATATATGCCAAGCTTCAGCATCCTCAGAATTGATTTTCGAAAGTTATAGTGCTTTTTATCTCATAAATTCACGAAAAACCCTTGCCGAAATTCAGTCTTTTGCTCATAACTTTTGAACCACTGGACCGATTTCGCTGGATTGCAATACCAACCTGACCAGGTAAATGCCAAACATATATGCCAAACTTCAGGAGCCTCCGTGAAGTCTTTCAAAAGTTAGCGTGTTTTCAACAGACAGACAGACGGACAGACGGACGGACGGACGGACGAACGGACATCGCTAGATCGTCTTAAAATCGATCAAGGATCATGAATATATATACTTTATGGGGTCCTAGACCAATATTTCGAGGTGTTACAAACGGAATGACAAACTTATATATACCCTCTATCACTAGAGTGGAGGGTATAAAAATCGAATGCATTCGATTTTTCTTAATCGAATGAACAAGAAATCGAATTCATTAATTTTTTTCCATTCGATCGAATGAATTCCAAGGACTGCATTCAATGTTGATTTATGAAATCGAATGCATTCACTGACTATGAAAATTGAATGGATTTTTTTAATAATTCATTCGAAAAGGATTTAATTTTTCGAAGCTCTGTCTACAAATAATTTAATTTTCCAGTGCGACCCACGTATCTCATTTAATATTTGCTCAATCTGGACGCTATCGAGCTTAAATTAAAGCTTGGAAAATTTCCTATATAGCTTTTTTTTCAGAAATAGTCGATTGATTATAATAAGGTTTAGTATTGTTAACTTTTCCTTCAAAGAACTTACAAACAAATATATGCTGTTCCATTATTACTTTGAGTCACTGTATTCTTCTGCGTTAAAGAAAAATGGGATACATAAATTGCGTTAACGACACCTATTACATGTGGATGTACTATATTATTGACTTGGTTTATGAGCTACTGATGATTTATGTGCTGAAAATCTTATTAAGTAAGATTTTTTTATAAGAATTTGACACCAGTAAACAAATTTGTAGTACTGATTAAAATTGTAATTGAAAAAAATTAGAAAAAATTTTTCGCTAAAACTCTATTTTTTCTGTGTTTTCACGATAGAGGATTTAATTTTTACACAAATTTAAAAATTCTGAAAATAAAATTTAAAATTCTGAAAACTTTTTGTGCTGCATAAAACATTTTAGGTGTGGGTGAATAAATTCTCAATTTCTAAAAAGTTTTCCCATTAAAAACAAAATTTTCCGATCCTAATATATTTGAGTTGAGTATTTTTATGACTACTTTAAAAATATATTTAATGTATATTTTTATCTTTCAAAAGAAAAATAATACCAACAAAGTTTATTTCATAAAATACGAGTAATAAAAACACTCTCACTGTTTTTAAGTCTTAAGTAAATCATAACACCCAAATAAAGGAAAAAAAAAACTTTAGTACACTGAAAAAAAAATAAATTAAATTAAGTTCACGACTAATTTAAGTTTTTTTTTAAATTAATTTTTTCTTAAACTTACTGCAAATTAAATTCACACCAAAAAATGTATCTTAAGTAGAAATTAAAGAAAGAACTTTAATTTAGTAAACTTTTCGTTCAGTGCATATTGGAAATTTTAAGAATTTTATGAATTGGTTTTCTTTTACAAGGGGGAGCTTGTTTCCCCTGGTCCGATTTTGACCGCTTACGAACTTAACCAGCCTATGGCAATAAGACATATTCATTCCAAACTTCAGGAGTCTAGCTCTTTTATTTAGGAATGCAGTATCGTGTCTTCCACAGACGGACTAACAGGATATTTCGATGCGTTACACATAATGGCAAAACCCAACCGTAATGTGTGGTTGGAGGGTATAACAAGTGAGAGTGTTTATTTAAGCTGTGTCGAATCTTTTGTTCCATTGCGATAAAAATTGGGGCACCTTTTTCTGACATAAAAATGTTGAATTTGCTTAAGAAAAGTACAAAAAATCCTGCAAAAAATTTAATTTTTCTAACGTTGGTTTAGTTCTCTAAGGGGGAACTTTTTTGCCCTTGGTCCGATTTTTCCCATTTCCGAACTTAACCTGCCTAAGAATATAAGACATATTCGTGCAAAACTTCGGAAGTCTACCTCTTTTATTTTGGACTGTATCGTGTCCTCTACAGAATTACGGACGGACGGACATCGCTAGAATGTCTTAGAATCGATCACTGCTCAATAAAATATATACTTTATAGGTTCCTAAACCGATGTTTCAATGCATTACACACGGACTGACAAAGTGAGTATACCCCCATACTATGGTTGGAAGGTTTAACAAGTGAGAGTGTTAAATTCCCTGTGCCGAATCTTTTATACCCTCCAAAATTTGTTAGGGGTGTTTTTTTTTTGGTGGGAGGTGATGGGGTCTGTGGGGGACGTTGAGAGCACCTTTCCATCGCGATAAATATACCAAATGTTTCATTTATTTAACAAAAATACAAAAAAAAACATGTAAAAAAGTGTATTTTTCAGAGGTTGCTTCAGTTCTTTAACCCATTTCGATCCTCTGTTCGATTTTTCGAACAGTAGAGAACACCTTTTTCAAAAAAATATTTATGTATGAAAAAGGTGGAATTTCGGGTAAATATGGTTACGAATGTTAAGTTTCATCTTTTTGAAATTAAAAAAAAATATCCCCACTTGACCAACGCAATTTATATGTCCGTGAAATGCAATGCAAATCAGCACAGAAATTGTTTCAAGCAAAAACGAAAATTTAGCATTTTTTTATTTTCGGCTTTTAATTTTTATACCCTCCACTCTGGTGATAGAGGGTATATATAAGTTTGTCATTCCGTATGTAACACATTGAAATATTGGTTTAGGACCCCATAAAGTATATATATTCATGATCCTTGATCGATTTTAAGTCGATCTAGCGATGTCCGTCTGTCTGTCTGTCTGTCCGTCCGTCTGTCTGTTGAAATCACGTTTTTGGCAATACTGCGCAACCGATTTAAACACTTGGGGTACCAAAAGTTGCGTAATTTTCCCAGGCAAAAACTGATGTATTTTTTTTTTTAATCGGTTAAGTATTTTAAAAGTTATGAGCGAATTACTGAAAAACACATTTTTTTTAACATAACCCTAAATTAACTCATATTTTGTGTGGTACATAAGAAAGAAAACGGAAATGAAAAAAAAAACTGAGAAAAAGGAAAAAAATCTTTACACAAAAGCTTTAAAATATGTAAAACAAAATCTAAATTTAATTAAAAAAAAAGTTCGTTAAGTAATAATAAAAAAATTAATAGTTATTTTTATATAGCATGTGTGTGTGTGTGTCCATTTTTTGCTTCGTCATATTAACGGGGTTGCCAGACTTTTTTTTGGCTTTGTCGCCAAATCGGATGTAAAATATTGCCAAAATTCAATTTTGTTCAGATTTCTTAAAAAAAAAAATTTTTTCATTTAAAAAAATAAATTTTGTTAAATAATAAAAGACAGAAATAAACTTTATGGCAAAAATCGCCCAAATCCGGAAAATTTATATATATAAAAGAGTAATATGACTGACTGACATACTCATTCATCATCGCCCAGCCCAAACCGCTGAAGTTAGAGACTTGAAATTTGGACTGTAGTTTGACCTTCCGGAATAAAGATCCACTAAGGCTGGATTTTTGCCAATGTTGATTCTAAGGGGGTGAAAAGGGTAAAAATTTGTACTTTTGGTACTTTTAATATCTCCCGATATAATGGTCATAAAGACTTGAAATTTGGACTGTATGTTACCCTCCCGCAATATAGATCCACTATGGCTGGAGTTTAGCCAATGGTAAGGGGGTAAAAATGGTAAAAACTGTACTTTTGGTACTTTTTAAATCTTCTGACATAATGATCATAGAGACTTGAAATTGGGACTGTATGTTCACCTCCCGGAATATAGATCCATTAAGGCTGGATTTTTGCCAGTGTTAATTCTAAGGGGGTCAAAAGGGTAAAAAACTGTACTTTTGGTGCTTTTTATATCTCCTGAAATAATTGTCATAGAAACTTGAAATTTGGACAGTATGTTCACATCCTAGAATATAGATTCAGTACGGCTGGATTATTGCCAATGTTGATTCTAAGAGGGTAAAAAGGGAAAAAAATCTGTACTTTTGGCACCTTTTATATTTCCTTAAAAAATTGTCACATAGACTTGAAATTTGGACTGTATGTTCACCTCCCGGAATATAGATCCCCTAAGGCTGGGTTTTTACCAATGATTTTTCTAATAGGGTAAAAAGGGTAAAAATATGTACTTTTGTTACATTTTATATTTCCTTAAATAATGGTACTAGAAAATGGAAATTTGCAATGTCGGTTCACCTTCCGGAAAAAAGATTCACTAAGGCTCGGGTTTTGCCAATGTTGATTCAACTGAGGTAAAATGGGTAAAAAAGTACTTTTGGTACTTTTTTTTATTTACTGAAATTTTATTCAAACTTGAAATTTAGAATGTAGGATCCTGAAATAAAACATTCTGGAACAAGTACTTTCCGAAAATTCTGTACCGTTTTCAAAAAGTACCTTCTTAGAATCGATCATGGATCAATAAATATATATACTTTATGGGGTCCCCGACCGATATTTCGATGCATTACAAAAGGAATGACAAAGTGAGTATACCTGTATACTGTAATTGGAGGGTATAAAAAATACGCGAAAGCCTTTTAAGCAATAGTTTTTGAGTTATCCAGTTTATAAGATTCTCAAGACCCCATTAGGCCCCTAAATTCCTGTATCTCAAAAACTAATCAAGGTAGAGCGAAACGGACAAAACTTTTGGATCAAAATCTATGGCGACCCTTAAAAGACCCAATGGGGTCTCAATCCAACGGGATCTAGACCGATGAGGTCCGAACCAAATGGTGTCTGGACATAATCTAGCCCACAAATGCGTATAAAATAAAGTAGAATTAATTTCTTCCCACTTTCTAGTTATTTTCTTTGTTTTTAACAAAAATATGAACTAAAATCAAATAAAACAAGTGTGAGTGCTTAATTCGGCTGTGCCGAATCGTTTATACCCTCAATATGTAAAAAAAATAAAAAAAAAATAAAAAAAAAAATCCGGGGTTTTTTTTTAGGTGTGTGGGGTGTTTTATATAGTGTCCCGACTAAAAATAAATATACAGGTCCATTAGAGTAAAAATTTTTTAAAAATTTTTTTTTTTTAGTTTTGACAAGCAACCGTTTTAGTTGTAATGTTGCTTTTAATGATATATATTCATAACAAGTAGAAAAGTTAAATTCGACTTTGCCGAATCTATGAATACCCTCCACAATGCATTTTTTTAAAGGGTAGTACATTTTTTAACGTGAAAAAATTAACAATTTTGATTAGAAATATTTTATTTTGAGTAAAAAACTCTGTTTTTGTCTTTTTTTTTTAAAAAAAAAGAAAAATTACTATTTTTTTTTTTTTTTGAGTGTAAAATTTTTTTCGAGTGTAATATTTTTTTACTGTAAATATATTTCTGAGTAAATGCACGTACGTATGTACACAAAATATTGTCATTTTTGTAATAAAAAAACCTAAATTTTTTTTGGTGTAAATTTTTTTTTTGAGTGTAAAATTTTTTTTGAGTGTAAAATTTTTTTTTGTGTGTAAAATTTTTTTCGAATGTAATTTTTAAGTTACCAATGCTTTTAAAACTAAACAAGTATAAAAAGCATTGCTTTAAAATTAAACAAGTTTGAAAAGCATTGTTTAGTTACCACCAATGCTTTTAAAACTTGTTAAAACACGTGGCATTTTAGATGAAACTAATCTAAAATTCAGGGTTTTGCTTATAACTTTTGAATCACTGGACCGATTGAGCTGAAATTTAATACCCACCAGACCCGGGGAACGGCAAAGATATATGCCAAGCTTCAGTAGTCTCATTATTGTCTTTCGAAAGTTATAGTGTTTTTTATCTCGTAAATTCACGAAACACTCTTGCCGAAATTTACTCTTTTGCTCATAACTTTTGAACCACTGGACCGATTTGGCTGGATTGCAATACCAACCTGACCAGGTAAATGACAAACATATTAGCCAAACTTCAGTAGCCTCTGTAAAGTCTTTCAAAAGTTAGCGTGTTTTCTACGGACGGACAGACAGACAGACAGACAGACAGACAGACAGACAGACAGACAGACAGACAGACAGACAGACAGACAGACAGACAGACAGACAGACAGACAGACAGACAGACAGACAGACAGACAGACAGACAGACAGACAGACAGACAGACGGACGGACGGACGGACGGACGGACGGACGGACATCGCTAGATCGACTTAAAATCGATCGAGGATCATAAATATATATACTTTATTGGGTCCTAGACCAATATTTCGAGGTGTTACAAACGGAATGACAAACTTATATATACCCTCTATCACTAGAGTGGAGGGTATAAAAAAATATTATTCATATCTGTGACATCTTGATCGTGTATCGAAAAACATCAAAAATGCATTTTTTAACCTTAGATCACGATAAAGATGTCACAGATAGGAATAATATTTTTTTATGAAAATATATCATTAAAAGCAACAATTCAACTAAAACGGTTGCTTGTCAAAACTAAAAAAAATATTTTTTAAAAAATTTTTACTGTAGGACCCCAAAAGCTCAAAATTTTTTTTTTCGAAAAATTTTTTAGAACTGAAAGCCTCATCCCACCAAAATCAAATTTTTTTGTCGTGAATAAGCTAACCAAGTAATATTATAATTAGGGATGAGATTTCCATGCAAATGCATGTTTTTTGTCGAAAGTCTAAGAACGATATCGACCAGTTATCTTTCCGAATCAAGAAATTTGCGTTAAAATGGCATCGATTTGTTTTTGCATATTTTTGCATATTTTGGTGAAAATGCATATTTTTGCATATTTTGATTTTAAATGTATATTTTGCACATATTTCACACTTTTGAGTGCATATTTTTGCATATATTGGCATAAATTAGCAAAAACAGAAATTAAAATTTATTTTTTTAAAAAACAATTTTAAATTTTAAAAAATTATTTTGAAAATACGAAAAATTATTTTTTTGTCTTTCTAATTTTTTTTATAGATTTTCTTAATTTCTAAAAAATCTTGCTTCTATAAAGTTTTAAATGTTACTATTTAAAGCCGGCGTTATTTTTTACTTTTTGAAAATTTATTCTATGAAAACAAGATTTTTATTGTACACAATTTATTTTTTAGTGCATATTTTTAGGGTTTTTAGTGCATATTTTGAATTTTAAAGCGCATATTTTAAGCGCATATTTTCGATTTTTTAGTGCATGAAAATCTCATCCCTAATTATAATTAATAACAAAAAAATTTAAAATCAAAAAAAAATTTTTTGCTTTGTATGGAAAAATGATTTTTAAGGCCCCGCTCTTTACGGCCCCGTCGCGTAGGGAAGGCGTGGTCGTAGGGCGTAAAATTTTTCCTGAGTTATTTTTTAGTCAAAAGGAAAAAAATGAGGGGGTACCGTCTCAACATTTCCAACATTTCCAAAATAAGGGACACTCTAAGGTCCATATATAATTTGAAATTGAGCCATATATAATTTAATATGGCCCAACACGTATTTGGATAAAATAAGATGATGAAATTGGTGGATCAAAATAGCTCAAAATTTGTTATATTAGATTAAATATGATCGTTTTTGATCCGAATATTGGGTTTATCAAATTTGATATAATTGTATATAATTTTATATCATAAGATAAAATATGTAGAATTTTGCATAAAATATTTTTTTTTATCTCATAATTTACAAATTAATCCCAATTTTTTTCGGGAATTGCAAAAAAAATTCTGTCTGGGACTTAGAAATTTAAAAAAAAAAATCGAAATTTAAAAAAATTTTTCTTAAAACTTTGTTAATAAATTTTTACTTCAAAACGCAAAAAATTTACCAAAAATATTTTTTATCCAGGACTTAGAAAATTCTACAAAACTTTTTCAGGACTTGTAAAATTTTTCAAAGTTTGACTAAATTTTTTTTTGGTTTAAATCATTTTTAATGAAATTCTTAACTCCAAAACGCAAAAATTTTTTGTGTCTGGAAATTTTAAAAAATTTTCTCGGGACTTAGAAAACTTTTTTCCCCCGATTCGGCACCATATATATATGTATGTATATCTCATCTGGAGTTGTATATCATATATTTATTTATCTAATTTTGTATGAGGTCATTCATGGAGTCATATATAATATTATATGCAATATCTAATTTAATAAAGCTTTATATATTGTATGTGGAGCAAAACTTAATACAAGATACATTTACATATAATTATGTAAAGTACTGTGTATGGCCATATATAAATATATTAAATAATATGTTGCTATATCTAAACTTTTTTAGTCGGGGTTTTATCATTATTTTATCTATTTTTTATATTCACGCCCACAAAAAGGGGGCGGGCAGAAAAACGTAAAAAAACGCTTAAAAACTTGAGTTTTTTAAAGGTTGATTAAGTTCCTTATGGAGTGGGTTTAGTTTCCCCGCGGTCCGATTTTGCTCATTTACGAACTTAACCTGCCTAGAACTATAAGACATGCTCGTGCTAAACTTCAGAAGGATATGTAGCTGTGTTTTCTTTATCACTTTGTTAAGTACTTTCTTAAGTAGCAAATAAGTTAAAAAAACAAAAATTCAAAAATAAAAACTTTAGAAAATCATAACTTTGTTGTTTTTCAACGGATTTTCTATTACTTATTTAGGATTTGTTTTAAAGTTTTAATTAAGAATTTTTGGTTTTCAACTCATCTGCTAATAAATAAAGTACTTAACAAAGTTATTAAGAAAAACTGTGAGTATTTCCGTACTCTATGGACTCCAACCAACCCGAATTTTTATATGAGAACCCTTGTTATTTTCTGCAAAAACTTTGTTACAAAACTAAGCTACAATAACAAAAATTTGGAAAAGTTTACAAAAACTTGGTAAAGTTTATAATAACTTGGTTATGTTAACAAAAAAACTTGGTTACCAAAAACTTGGTTAAGTTTACCAAAAACTTGGTTAAGTTTACAAAAACTTGGTTAAGTTTACAAAAACTTGGTTAAGTTTACAAAAACTTGGTCAAGTTTACAAAAACTTGGTTAAGTTTACAAAAACTTGGTCAAGTTTACAAAAAATCGATAAAGTTTATAAAAACTTGGTTAATTTTACAAAAACTTGGCTAAGTTTATACAAATTTTGTTAAGTTTATAAAAAATTTGGTTAAGTTTACAAAAAAAAACTTGGTTAAGTTTACAAGAACTTGGTCAAATTTACAAAAATTGGTTAAGTTTATTAAAACTTACTTAATTTTATAAAAACTTAGTTAATTTTATAAAAACTTATTATTAGATAAATTTACAAAAACTTAGTTACAAAACTAAGCTACATTAACAAAAATTTGGTTAAGTTAACAAAAACTTGGCTAATTTTACAAGAACTTGGTCAAGTTTACAAAAACTGGTTAAGTTTACCAAAACTTACTGAATTTTAAAAAAAATTACAAGGAAGGTCTCCCTGGTGTCACCCTCCGATCTTTATGGAATTGGTTTTATTTTGTAGAGCAGGCAAAATAAAGGGACACGTATTTTTTTTTAGCGGCCTTATCTCCTACATTATGCAAAGAAACCTAGTCATGTTACATACCAAATGAAAGGTCTTTGGAAAACCAATCTGCGTGTGCTGAGAACGTGTTCAAACATGCACAACTTTTCGTCATATTGAGTAAAATACCAAAATTTTACGACATTTTTGTTAATAAGTCGAAAAATATTAACTTCTTTGGCCCGCTGTTAGCATCACGAGATAGGTATTTTTAATACCTTTAATCTGATGACACACATGCCTATATTAATTTTGTTTAAATAGGCGTAAATCTTAAAAAACTGAAAAAGGTCAATTTCCCCCAATACAAATCGACCCTAAAAATGAGTTTGGGCCGCTAAAAAAAAATACGTGTCGAATTAATTTTCGTTCTTAACAACATATCCAAATTTCATGATAATCGGAGGGTGACACCAGGAAGACTTCCCTTGTAAGTTTACAAAAAATTTGGTTAAGTTTACAAAAAAACTTGTTTACAAGAACTTGGTCAAGTTTACAAAGATTGTTTAAGTTTACCAAAACTTATTTAATTTTATAAAAACTTAGTTAATTTTATAAAAACTTATTATTAGATAAATTTACAAAAACTCATTTACAAAACTAAGCAACTTTAACAAAAAGTTGATTAAGTTAACAAAAACTTGGCTAATTTTACAAAAAACTTGGTTAAGTTTACAAAAACTTGGTAAAATTTACAAAACTTGGTTAAATTTAAAAAAACTAAGCAAAATTTACAAAAACTTGGTTAATCTTACTATAACGAAGATAAATTTACAAAAAAAAAATTATTAAAAACTTAGTTAAGTTTACAAAAACCTAGTTAAGTTAACAAAAACTTAGTTCAGTTAATAAAAACTTTGTTAAGTTAACAAAATATTAGCTTAGTAAATAAAAACTTTATTAATTTAACAAAATATTAACTTCTTATACCCAATTCACACCTGAGGTGAAATCTCGTTCAAACGAGATTTCGATCATACTTTGTTAAGTTAACAAAATATTAGCTTAGTTAACAAAAACTTCGGTATGTTTACTTAAACTTAGTTAAGCTACCAAAAACAAAGTTAAGTTAACAAAAACTTACTTAAGTTAAATAAAAAAACTTAGCTAAGTTAACAAAAACTTAGTTAAGTTAAAAAAAAATTAAAATACATTTTTGTTATAAAATTATTAACATGGCTTAAAGGTCTGCTTATTAAGATTACAAAAAAACTCTTAATATCGAACAAAATTTTTTTGTGTGTACTTTTCGCTGTGTAGCAAAAATAACAAGAAAATAGAAAAAATATATACATAACTGAATTACAAACTCAAACACTAACAGGATAACACTTAATAAATCCTTTTGATAAACATCTAGTAAAAATATTGAAACTATTATAAAAGTTGGTAGAAGCTTAAGTTAAAGTTAGAGTATTTAGTTCAGTTGAATAAAAGATGAAAAACAGACAGAGGGAGAAGAACCAAAAAACGTAAAAAAAGAAAAAAACACTTAATGCTTTTTAAAACTGTTGTCATAAAAACAAAGTTATGGCTAATTGCTTAGTTATTACCAGTAGTTCTTTCTTTTAGTTTTTTGTGTGAAAGATAAAAATAATATTAGCATAATTGGCAAATACTAGTTAGTTAACTAACTGCTTATGGAATATAAAAAAAAACACAAACTTAAATACTAGGTTTAATGAAAAGTTGTAATAAAAAACAAAAATGTTAATAGATTTTTTGTGCGTGGCGACAGAAGAAAACACGAGTAAAAAAACATTTTATACAATTATATATTAGGCTTTATTTTTGCAGACCGGAGAATTGTTTTACCCCGAGTACAAAAGTTTTGATATAATCATATAGTTTTTTATATAATTGTATATAAATAGATCCATCATTTGATCCTAAAAATGGAGGATCTAAAAATATACGATTATATCTTATTAGATCAAATTTGATATAATTAGATATAATAAGATTCCCAAAATGGAACGGTAAATTTCATCTTATTTGATGTTAAAGATCATATTAGATCTAATAAGATATAATTATATATTATTAAATCTTATTAGATCTAATTTTTTATAATATCAAATTTGATAATATTTACCGTTCCATTTTTGGGATCTAATTATATCTTATTATCTAAATTTTGATCTAATAAGATATAATCATATATTTTTGGATCCTCCATTTTTGGGATCAAATGTTATATGGCACCGTATTATTTTTTTTGAGTCGGGACTTTAAATAAAAAATATAAAATTTGATACAATTTGATTCGGAATTTGGTCAAATCTAATTATACCAAATTGATCCTATAATATCTCCTTTTATACAATTTAATGGAAAAAAACGAAATAGTAATCTAACCATATATGGAGCAATATCTTATAAGATTGTATCAAATTATATATGATTATATCAAAAAATTTTTACTCGGCTAGTACTATTTTTTTCGATATTGTGAAATTTTTTTTAAAGTTTTCCAATATTTATATCACATATTTTGCTCCAATGGTGCGTCATAAAGTGGTCAATACTGATACCGACGACTCCCATTAAGTTTTACCCCAAAAACATTTTTTTTCGAATAAACTTATACTATATCTCCAATTCCTAAGGGGGCTGCCATACAATTTGTGTAAAAAAAAAATGTCGCAGAGTCTGAGAATTTTAGTATAGAAAAAATATCTCAGAATCTGAGACTTTTTCTATAGAAAAATGTATCAGAATCGGAGAATTTTTGTATAGAAAAAATGTCTCAGAATATGAGAATTTTTCTAAAGAAAAAATTCACAGAATCTGAGAAATTTTCTATTGAAAAAATAACTCAGTTTCTGAAAATTTTTTAAAAATAAAAAATGTCCGAGGATCTGGAAGTTTTTCTATAAAAAAGAATCAGAGATTTTTTCAATAGAAAAAAGCCCCATAATCTAAGATTTTTCTATAGAAATATGGTATGGAATCTGCGAGTTATTCTATAAAAAAAATGTCTTAGAATCAGCGAGTTTTTCTATTTACAAAAATTCTCAGATTGTGAGACATTTTTTTTATAGAAAAAGTCTCAGATTCTGAGACATTTTTTCTATAGAAAAAGTCTCAGATTCTGAGACATTTTTTCCATAGAAAAAGTCTCAGATTCTGAGACATTTTTTCTATAGAAAAAGTCTCAGATTCTGAGACATTTTTTCTATAGAAAAAGTCTCAGATTCTGAGACATTTTTTCTATAGAAAAAGTCTCAGATTCTGAGACATTTTTTCTATAGAAAAAGTCTCAGATTCTGAGACATTTTTTCTATAGAAAAAGTCCCAGATTATGAGACATTTTTCCTATAGAAAAAGTCTCAGATTCTGAGACATTTTTTCTATAGAAAAAGTCCCAGATTATGAGACATTTTTCCTATAGAAAAAGTCTCAGATTCTGAGACATTTTTCCTATAGAAAAAGTCTCAGATTCTGAGACATTTTTCCTATAGAAAAAGTCTCAGATTCTGAGACATTTTTCCTATAGAAAAAGTCTCAGATTCTGAGACATTTTTCCTATAGAAAAAGTCTCAGATTCTGAGACATTTTTCCTATAGAAAAAGTCTCAGATTCTGAGACATTTTTCCTATAGAAAAAGTCTCAGATTCTGAGACATTTTTCCTATAGAAAAAGTCTCAGATTCTGAGACATTTTTCCTATAGAAAAAGTCTCAGATTCTGAGACATTTTTCCTATAGAAAAAGTCTCAGATTCTGAGACATTTTTCCTATAGAAAAAGTCTCAGATTCTGAGACATTTTTCCTATAGAAAAAGTCTCAGATTCTGAGACATTTTTCCTATAGAAAAAGTCTCAGATTCTGAGACATTTTTCCTATAGAAAAAGTCTCAGATTCTGAGACATTTTTCCTATAGAAAAAGTCTCAGATTCTGAGACATTTTTCCTATAGAAAAAGTCTCAGATTCTGAGACATTTTTCCTATAGAAAAAGTCTCAGATTCTGAGACATTTTTCCTATAGAAAAAGTCTCAGATTCTGAGACATTTTTCCTATAGAAAAAGTCTCAGATTCTGAGACATTTTTCCTATAGAAAAAGTCTCAGATTCTGAGACATTTTTCCTATAGAAAAAGTCTCAGATTCTGAGACATTTTTCCTATAGAAAAAGTCTCAGATTCTGAGACATTTTTCCTATAGAAAAAGTCTCAGATTCTGAGACATTTTTCCTATAGAAAAAGTCTCAGATTCTGAGACATTTTTCCTATAGAAAAAGTCTCAGATTCTGAGACATTTTTCCTATAGAAAAAGTCTCAGATTCTGAGACATTTTTCCTATAGAAAAAGTCTCAGATTCTGAGACATTTTTCCTATAGAAAAAGTCTCAGATTCTGAGACATTTTTCCTATAGAAAAAGTCTCAGATTCTGAGACATTTTTCCTATAGAAAAAGTCTCAGATTCTGAGAAATTTTTCCTATAGAAAAAGTCTCAGATTCTGAGACATTTTTCCTATAGAAAAAGTCTCAGATTCTGAGACATTTTTCCTATAGAAAAAGTCTCAGATTCTGAGACATTTTTCCTATAGAAAAAGTCTCAGATTCTGAGACATTTTTCCTATAAAAAAAGTCTCAGATTCTGAGACTTTTTCTATAGGAAAAATGTCGCAGAATCTAAGAATTTTTATATAGAAAAAATGTCTCAGAATCTGCGAATTTTAGTATAGAAAAAATATCTCAGAAGCTTAGACTTTTTCTATAGAAAAATGTATCAGAATCTGATAAGTTTTGTATATAAAAACCGTCTTAGAATCTGAGAATTCTTCTTAAGAAAAAATTCACAGAATCTGAGAAATTTGATATTGAAAAAATGTCTCAGTTTCTGAAAATTTTTTAAAAATAAAAAATGCCCGAGAATCTGGAAGTTTTTCTATAAAAAAATGTCTTAGCATCTGAGATTTTTTCAATAGAAAAATATCCCATAATCTAAGATTTTTTCTATAGAAAAATGGTATGGAATCTGCGAGTTATTCTATAGAAAATATGTCT
Source organism: Pegoplata infirma (assembly GCA_963921195.1). NCBI lineage: Eukaryota > Metazoa > Arthropoda > Insecta > Diptera > Anthomyiidae > Pegoplata > Pegoplata infirma. The sequence continues at coordinate 137,569,458 of OY992540.1, read as the reverse complement.
TAGAATCCGAGAGTTTTTCTATGGAAATAATGTCTCAGAATCTGAGAATTTGCTATAGGAAAATCTCTCAGAATCTGAGACTTTTTCTATAGGAAAAATGTGTCAAAATCTGAGACTTTTTCTACAGGAAAAATGTCTCAGAAAAATGTCTCAGAATCTGAGACTTTTTCTATAGGAAAAATGTCTCAGAATCTGAGACTTTTTCTATAGGAAAAATGTCTCAGAATCTGAGACTTTTTCTATAGGAAAAATGTCTCATAATCTGAGACTTTTTCTATAGGAAAAATGTCTCAGAATCTGAGACTTTTTCTATAGGAAAAATGACTCAGTATCTGAGACTTTTTCTATAGGAAAAATGTCTCAGAATCTGAGACTTTTTCTATAGGAAAAATGTCTCAGAATCTGAGACTTTTTCTATAGGAAAAATGTCTCAGAATCTGAGACTTTTTCTATAGGAAAAATGTCTCAGAATCTAAGACTTTTTCTATAGGAAAAATGTCTCAGAATCTGAGACTTTTTCTATAGGAAAAATGTCTCAGAATCTGAGACTTTTTCTGTAGGAAAAATGTCTCAGAATCTGAGAATTTTTTTAAAGAAAATACGTCACAGAATCTGAGAAATTTTCTATTGAAAAAATGTCTTAGTTTCTGAAAACTTTTATAAAACAAAAATGTCCCAGAATTTGGGAGTATTTCTATATAAAAATGTCACAGAATCTAAGACTTTTGCTATAGGAAAAAGGTCTCAAAATCTGAGACTTTTTCTATAGGAAAAATGTGTCAGAGTCTGAGACTTTTTCTATAGGAAAAATGTCTCAGTATCTGAGATTTTTTTATAGGAAAAATATCTCAGAAAACGAGACTTTATCTATAGAAAAAATGTCTCAGAATCTGAAACTTTTTCTATAGGAAAAATGTCACAAAATCTGAGACTTTCTATAGGAAAAATGTCTTCGAATCAGTGACACTTTTATAGAGCTCGTTTTTTCTGCAAAAAAAAATGTCCCACAACCTAAGAATCTTAGATTTTTTCTATCGGAAAAACGTCAGGATCTAAGACTTTTTCTTAGTTTTTTTTTATATGAAAAATTACTTTTAATTTCAAGGAAATAGGCCGTAAAAAAATCAAAATATAGACGGATATGTGGAGTTAAAAAAAATATTTGAGCCTGGGAAATGCTGGATACGTCCCTGGCCCCATACATAATAGTCTATAGTTATATATAGAATTTTATATAATTTTATCAAATTAAATATAAAATTATATAAAAACTTTTTTATTCAGGAAGCTATAGAAAGCTATAGACCATTGTGGTCTGTTTTGGCTTTAAAACAAAATAAGATTTTGCTGACTTGAGGGAAAATTTAAAGTGATGTCATTGGAGGAAAAAAGTTTTCTCTAACTTTTCTCTATAAAAAAATGTTTAAAGAGTTTTTATGAATTTGTAAACAGCTGATTTCAATCCGACACTCATTAAGTGCGAAAATCGAAAAGCGCTGATGATGAAAATATGGCAACATTTAAAAGCTTGTAACATCTCCGCTTAGCTTGAGCTGTCATTTAATTTTTCTTTTTTGGTTATTTCCCAAATACCACTTCCCGATTCAATACTTCATTTTTAAATATCATACTTTTCACTTTTTTTTTGGAAAATCTTTTTTTCACATATCCAATCCTTTAACCGAACTGAAATCCTATCCTTTCAATTTTTTTCTCGGTCTGAAATTCTTTTACAATATTTAATGTTTGCATAAATCAACAATAACAAAAGCATTTAAAAAATTTTACATGCCTAATTGAAATGTATAAAAATAAATTCTACGAGTATCAAAAAAAATCAACATTGCAAATCAAGAAATTGTGCCTTTATAACCAAATAATGAATACATCTGCTGCAGACATACATACTCCGAAATCATTAAGACGATTTAAATTTAAACGCATTACAATTCAATTACCAATGCCAATTAGTAAAGCATTCATGTTGAATGCCAAAGTAAGAATAGTTTTCAAAAATATGTACAAAAAGTAAAAATAAAAAGGGGAATATTTTTCAAAGACTTTACTTACATGAAGATTGAAGAAGGAAATCTTTTTAACGATTTTAAATTAGACTACACTATAATGTTTTAATTTTTTGAAACAAATGAGGGGCTTTAAGCACTAGGGGTTCAAGTGACTTGTGTTTAAAAATGAGAAATGGGAGATGAAAGTTGTGATAACTTGGCTGATTTTCAACCGATTTTAGTTTTAATTTTACTAGAGCGACAATTTACTGCAAATCACAATTTGATAATCACTCAAAATATCGAAGAAATTGAGAAAATTAATAGAAAGACAATTTTAAGAAAAATACACTTGAACCCCTTGTACTCTAAGCCCCTCATATTGCTTATTGTAAATAATTGAGATTTACAGTGGTCGCCAAAAGTCTACATACGATTACATAGTAGATGTAATTTGTTAACGACAAAGTTAAAGATAATAGACCTTATTATTATCAAACAAGTCTTTTTGTATAAAGTGCTGTGTATGTCATTTATCAAGCTTTAATTTAAGCTTAATGGCATCCAGATTGAGTAAATATTAAATGTGTTGAAATGGAAATTTTTTAGAAAATTTTTAAAAAATATTTTTAAGTCGATTTTTTTCCAAGCTAAAACATTCAAATTATATTCAGTTATTAACAGTTTTTTTTCCAAAGCCTCAAACAAAAATTAAAATTTTTTACATAAATACAGCAAAAGAAATCCGAATTTTGTGTACTCCAATTTTTTTGACTGCCAATTTTTTGTAAACAAAGAAGATGTTTAATAATTTTTATATCAAAATCGAAAACATGCGATTATATGGGCTTAAAAATTCAAAATATACACTAGAAAATAAATTGTGTGCAATAAAAATCTTGTTTTCTTACGAAAAATTTGTTAAAAAGCAAAAAATTATTTTTCTTATTTTCAAAATAAATTTTTAAAATTTAAAATAGTTTAAAATAAATTTCAATTTGTGTTTTTGCTCATTTATGCTAAAATATGCACTTAAAAGTTGGAAATACACACAAAATATGCATTTAAAACCAAAATATGCAAAAACATGAATTTTCATCAAAATATGTAAAAATGTGCAAAACAAATCGATGCCATTTTAACGCAAATTTCTTGATTCGGAAAGATAATTGGCCGATATCGTTTTTAGACTATCAACAAAAAACATGCAATTGCATGGAAATCATATTCCTACACTCAAAATAATAATTCCGTAAAATACTCTGTAAAATTACTGTAATCTCAATTCAACAGATATTTGAAAGAGTTGTCTGTCCAAATACGGATTTAAAGAAAATACTTTGTATTGTGACAAAAAAACAAAGTTTCATCTGTTAAATTACTTTTAGCTTTGTAATCTTAATTTTACATATAATTAACAGAGTTTTCTGCTAAAATACAGATTTAAGCGAAATACTCTGTATTTTTTATAACCAAAAAACTAAGTTTTACCTGTATTTTTACTTTTTTTTATGTAATCTTAATTTCATAGTTAAAAAAAATCTTTTTAAAAATTTTATAAAAATTTTACAAAATAAAATGTATTTTACTAAACTCTGTAAATTTGCAGAGTTTTTTCTGTAAACGCATTTCACAAATATATATATGTAAAATTACAGAGTTTTTCTTTGCTAAATGATGTTTTACTTACCCAATATTTTACTAGAAACTCTGTAAAATGACATTTTTTTTTGTCAAAATCATTTTACGGAGTTTTTTAGTAAAATTACCAAAAAATGTTGCTAGCTGGAAAAGTATGGTGTACTCTGTTAAATTATCAGAGTTTTTCTGTAATGTAACAGAGTTATCATTTTGAGTGTAGAAAAAATCGGTTCATAATTAGACCTAGACCCCATACAAACGTCCCCTCTAAATTTGGTTAAAATTGCTCTAAATAGGTATTATCTTTTAATAGGTATTATCTTGAAATCTGACAGATAAACGTATTTCGTATTCATACACTCAAAAAATAACTCTGTTAAATCACAGAAAAACTTTGCTAATTTAACAGAGTACTTTTCCAGCTAGCAACATTTCTTGGTAATTTTACTATAAAACTCTGTAAAATAATTTTGACAAAAAAAAATAGTTAATTTACAGAGTTTCTAGAAAAATATTGGTGAAATAAAACACCATTCAGCAAAGAAAGACTATTTAAATTTACATATATTTGTAAAATGCATTTGATGCAACCAAAATTTTACAGCAAAAACTTTACAGAGTTTAGTATAATACATGTTATTTTGTAAAATTTTTATAAGATTTTTAAAAAAATTTTTTTGGTACTTTTTTAATATATTCTCAAAAAAATACAGAAAAAATTTTGGTGAAAACTGTGTTTTTAAACATAAAATTACACTCAAAATATTAACTCTGTAAAATATTCTGTAAAATGACTGTAATCTCAATTCAACAGATATTTACCAGAGTTTTCTGTTAAAATACAGATTTAAAGAAAATACTTTGTATTTTGTTGTGACAAAAAAAACAAAGTTTCCTCTGTTATATTACTTTTCACTTTGTAATCTTAATTTTACAGATAGTTAACAGAGTTTTCTGCTAAAATACAGATTTAAGCAAAATACTTTGTATTTTTTATAACCAAAAAGCTTTCTGTTTTGAGTATTTTTTGTTTTTGTTACCAAACATCAAAATTTTATCTGTATATTTTTTTTTTAAGAAAAAGTTAAAAAAGTAGCAAAAAAAGTTATAAACAAATCTTTTCAGAAATCTTATAAAAATTTTACAAAATATCATGCATCTAACTAAACTCTGTTAATTTACAGAGTTTATTCTGTAAATTTTTTTGCGCATCAAATGCATTTTACAAATATATGTAAATTTACATAGTTTTCTTCGCTAAATGGTGGTTTATTTATTTAACCAATATTTTACTAGAAACTCTATAAATTAACAGTTTTTTTTTATCCAAATCATTTTACAGAGTTTTAAAGTAAAATTACAGAGTTTTCTATGTCAAAAAGCTTTCATATTTAACCAATAGTTTACTATAAACTCTGTAAATTAACAGTTTTTTTTTTTTGTCAAAATCATTTTACAGAGTTTTTTAGTAAAATTACCAAGAAATGTTGTTAGCTGGAAAAGTATGGTGTACTCTGTTAAATTAGCAGAGTTTTTCTGTAATTTAACAGAGTTATTATTTTGAGTGTAATATGAAATAGAATAGGTAAAAATACAGATAAAACTTAGTTAAAGAGTATTTCGTCTAAATCTGTATTTTAGCAGAAATTCTGTTTATTATCTGTAAAATTAAGTTTACAAAGTTAAAAGTAATATAACAGATGAAACTTTGTTTTTTTTTTGTCACAACAAAATACAAAGTATTTTCTTTAAATCTGTATTTTGACAGAAAACTCTGTAAAATATCTGTTGAATTGAGATTACAGTCATTTTACAGAGTATTTTACAGAGTTATTATTTTGAGTGTAAATAACCATTTAAAATTTTAAAGAAATCGGAACAGTCCTTCTTGTAGTCCCCATACAATCCACCCTCCCGATATTCACATAAATCTCTCAAAAATTAAGAAAATAGAAAATATTTGATTGGAACTTTAAGAGTTTGCAGAAAACATGTTTTGGTAATCCTAAAAATCTAATTGTGTTTTGACCATTTTTGGAGAGTCTCCCTGTTGTCACCCTCCAATCTTCATGAAATTTGGATATGTTGTTCAGAACGAATAATAATTCGACACATATTTTTTTTTAGCGACCCAAACTCATTTTTAGGGAGGGTCGATTTGTATGGTGAGTTGACCCTTTTAAGTTTTTAACGATTTACGCCTATTAATACAAAAAAAAAATATAGAGAAAAATATACAAAATTAATAGAGGCATATGTGGTATCAGATTAAAGGTATTTAAAATACTATCTCGTGATGCTAACAACGTGCCAAAAAAGGAAATGTTTTTCGATTTATTAACAAAAATGTCCTATTATTTTGGCATTTTACTCAATATGACGAAAAGTTGTGCATGTTTGGACACGTTCTTTACACAATAAGATAGGTTTTCCAAAGAACTTTCATTTGGTATGTAACATGACTAGGTTTCTTTGTATTATATAGGAGATAAACGCAAAAAACTGAAAAATGCCCGTTTCTTCCCCCCTCATTTTCACCCATTCATTTCAAAATCATATTTATTTGGGCCGCTAAAAAAAATACGTGTCCCTTTATTTTTCCTGCTCTACAAAATAAAACAAATTCCATAAAGATTGGCGGGTGACACCAGGGAAACCTTCCTTAGTTAGACTAAGTCGCCCGATATTCACTTAAATCGGTCTATTGGCAACAAAAAAAAGCCTATTTCAGCCAAATTTGGATTGTGTGTGTTTTTACACTAATTAAAGATAAAACAGAAGAAATGTCCAATTGGTCCATGTTTGGACATAGGACCCATTTTCGAGAAAGCACTAGTGTAGGGTATTATATAGCCGGTCTTGACCGACTATAGTTTTCTTACTTGTTTTTATTGAATTTGGCATCTACACTCAAAAAAAAAGTGAACTAAAATCTGGGAAAATTAACTCAATTTTGAGAAAAAGAGGGAATGATTTGGCTCCAAAGATTTTTTTTCTTGGTTTTAGTTCATAATTTTCCCAAAAATTAGGAAAACTAAGTTATTTAATTTTAAGCCAATTTTAACTAGAAAATGGGAAAAATTATACTTAACATTTAAGAAATAGATTGGGTCAAGACCCTGGACCCATGGGTTCGGACCCCATTTAACTCGAGACCCCGTTGGGTCCTTTAAGTGTCCCATAGATTTTGAACCAAAACTTGTGTCCGTTTCGCTCTAACTTGCTTAGTTTTTGAGATACGGTAATAAGGGGCTTTATAGGGTCTTGAGAATCTTAAAAACCGGATAACTCAAAAACTATTAATCGGAGGGCTTTCGGGTATTTTTCGGAAGTGTTCTACGAGTCAAGAGCTACAAAAATGCCGTTAGACGTTTTCTCGTGTTGGAAGTATTTACCGAGATATGTGTATCTATAAAATCTCGGGAATTTCAAATTTTAGATCTAAAATTAGGGTCTTGAGACCCCGACAGATATGCAGAGCTAGGCTGTTCCATATTTTTCTTTGTAGTCTTTCTTTTGGAAATTTCATCCGTTTCGCTCTATCTAGCTTAGTTTTCGAGATATCGCCATTTTGAATTTTTAACTAAATTCTAAGAAGTTATTTACTAAATTCTCAGAAGTCATTAACTAAATTCTAAGAAGTACACTTCCTCAATTCAAAGAAGAGAAATACGATGATGTTTTTTTTTAGTAAATTTTAACTAAACTTGAACTAAATTGTTTTTTAAGAAATATGTCTTAAAAATAAAGATACGATTCTTAGATTTATGGAAAATTTCTTTGGCAGTAAGAATTTTTTCCCTAATATTTAAAAAATCCATTTAAAGAAAACTTTGAACTAATTATAAGTAAATGAACTAAAATTTTTTCCTCATAGTTAAGAAAATTTCTCATTTTTAAGTTAAATTTAACTAAATTTTAGGAAAATTCATGATAAATTTTCAAAGACATTTTTTCTTTAAATTTAGTTATGTCTTTTTTTTTCAGTGTAAAGACAAATATCAAGAAATGCCTTTCGATCCACAGGTTTTCGAGATATCGCCATTTAAAATTTGCCAAAGAAATGCTCAAAAATGGCGGTTTTAATAGCTTTAAGAAATTTAAAAAAAAAATCTTAAAATTGTTTTCCCCTGACCGTTTCAGATTGCTTGAGACAAACTTTCATTTAAACTTAATTTGGGGCAAATGCAAATATTTTAACCCGTGGCGCCCTTTCATCAAAGTTTTGAATTTTTGAAAAATTTCCGTTGAAACGTTGATTTAAAAAAAAATAATTCCGAAAATTTTAACCCGTGGCAATATCAATGGCGATATCTCAAAAACCTTTCGACCGATTCAAAAAAATTCTTAGTATTCGAGTTCAGCATGGTGAAATTTTTTCAAAAATCCAAAACTGTTGGCGAAGGGTAAAATTTTGGATTTGTCTCAAATTAGGTTTAAGCTCTATAAAATGGTGAAGATAAAAAATTTTTAGTTTTTTTAAACAAAATTTTTGAACGCCATATTTTCCAACTTTAAAATGGCGATATCTCGAAAGCCGTTCGACATATTATAAAAGTTTTTCATATTCGACTTCAACGCATCAAAATCAATAAATTTACCTGTAGCAAGACATTTTTTATAATATTTAAAAACAAAATAAAAAATTCAAAACTTTGTTCACCGGGCGCCACAGATTAATTTAATCCGATTGACCTCAAATTGTAAAAAAGAAAATTTTACTTTTTATATTTATTTATTGAAAAAAGACACTATTTTTTTATTTTTGTATGTTTCCACTGCATTAAAAAGCACATGTTTTCGCAAAACATAATGTAATAGAAGTATTGCTCAATTGTAATAGCATAAAGTTCAAAGCGATATGATTTTCGAAAACATGTGTTTTTTAATGCAGTGGAAACATAACATTAAATTAAAATCTCAAGCATTTTGTGTGACAAGAAAAATTACAAAAGTGACTCTTTCGTTAGCGAAATTTTCTTTTTTGATTAGGAATTTGATTTATCTAAATATTACTGATTAGTAAACATTTTTTAAATTCTTTCGAATCAACATAAAATAATTGGCAAACTTAATTAGCTAAAAAAAATATTTGGCATAAATATTTTTTGGCTGCTTTTCTAAATGAAACGTGAATCCAATTTAAGAAAATTAACCTTTTGATCTAAATCGTGTATTTGGCACAAATAATTTCAAAAAAATTTCCTTCACTATTTGTTTTTTAGATTAGGGATCGATTAATACTCTTCATTGTTGCATAAATTTGGCAACACTTTTGATTAAAATATTTTGAACATTTTTAAGTGCAACTCGAGTAAAATAGATGGCGCCAAAGTAAAAATAAAAAATACATTTATATTAATTTTAGCATATAAAAGTTCATCATTTCTAAATACATTTTTTATAAGGAATTTCCTTTTATAGAAGATCAAACTTCTCGAATTCAAACAGATTCTTGCAAATCAAAATACACAACAACCCACCAGGAGGCTAATTACAGGAGTCGATCGACATATCGCTACCTTAAAATACGAATGTCGTATGTAGCAAAACAGAAATTTCAGGTTTTAAATATCAAATATCTTCAAAATGGCCCTATCGATTCTCTCCAGTTTTGGATTAAATATAGTCTGAGTATTCTATTTTCATCAGCCTATGTCAAATTTACTGTTATTGTAATCAAAAAGGCGCTTTAGCATTTTTGCCTCCGAATATTTTTGTAGAAAAAAATTACATACGATATTCGTATATTGAGGTAGCGATATGCAAAGGCGAAATTACTAAAAATCCCGATCATATTGTAAGGTAAATTTTGATCGTGATTTTGAAAGTGCAAGAATAATTTTTACCACTTTTGACTCCAGTTATAAGACGGATAGTCCTGGTGTCTAGCAAATCTAGTGAGAGATATGGAACCTAACAAGGGACGTCTCCCTAGTGTCACCCGCGGATCTTTATGGAATTGGTTTTATTTTGTAGAGCAGAAAAAATAAAGGGACACGTATTTTTTTTTTAGCGGCCCAAATTCATATTTAGGGGGTAAAAAAGAGGGGGGAAGACAAGGCCATTTTTCAGTTTTTTTCGTTTATCTCCTAAATTATGCAAAGAAACCTAGCCATGTTACATACCAAATGAAAGGTCTTTGGAAAACCTATCTACGTGTGCTAAGAACGTGTCCAAACATGCAAAACTTTTCGTCATATTGAGTTAAATACCAAAATTTTAGGACATTTTTGTTAATAAGTCGAAAAATATTAACTTCTTTGGCCCGTTGTTAGCACCACGAGATAGGTATTTTTAATACCTTTAATCTGATGCCACACATGCCTATATTAATTTTGTATAAATAGGCGTAAATCGTAAAAAAATTAAAAAGGTAAATTTCCCCCCCATACCAATCGACCCACCCTAAAAAAGAGTTTGGGCCGCTAAAAAAAATACGTGTCGAATTTTTTTCGTTCTTAACAACATATCCAAATTTCATACACTCAAAATAATAACTCTGTAAAATACTCTGTAAAATGACTGTAATATCAATTTAACAGATATTTGATAGAGTTTTCTGTCAAAATACAGATTTAAAGAAAATACTTTGTGTTTTGTTGTTACAAAAAAACAAAGTTTCATTTGTTATTTTACTTTTAACTTTGTAATCTTTATTTTACAGATAATTAACAGAGTTTTCTGCTAAAATACAGATTTAAGCGAAATACTCTGTATATTTTATAACCAAAAAACTAAGTTTTATCTGTATTTTTACTTATTTCTATGTAATCTTAATTTTATAGTTAAAAACAGAGTTTTCTGTAAAAACACCAAAATTTTATCGGTATTTTTTTTTTTTTTTTTTGAGAAAGTGTTAAAAAAAGTACAAAAAAAAAATCTTTTCAAAAATCTTATAACAATTTTACAAAATAACATGTTTTTTACTAAACTCTGTAAATTTACAGAGTTTTATTCTGTAAAATTTTGATTGCATCAAATGCATTTTACAAATATATGTAAATTTACAGAGTTTTTCTTTGCTAAATGGTATTTTATTTAACCAATATTTTACTAAAAACTCTGTAAATTAACAGTTTTTTTTTTGTCAAAATCTTTTTACAGAGTTTTATAGTAAAATTACCAAGAAATGTTGCTAGCTGGAAAAGTATGGTGTACTCTGTTAAATAAGTAGAGTTTTTCTGTAATTTAACAGAGTTATTATTTTGAGTGTAAAGATTGCATGGTGACACCAGGGAGACTTCCCTTGTAAGTTGGCAATTCTATCACTTCAGCTCAATCATAATAACTTTACATTGGCAAACTTAGCGTTGCCAACTTTAATTTTAAAATGTTAATATTTCAAAAAAAAAAAAACTTGCACTCATAATAATAACTCTGTAAAATACTCTGTAAAATGACTGTAATCTCAATTCAACAGATATTTGACAGAGTTTTCTGTCAAAATACAGATTTAAAGAAAAAACTTTGTATTTTGTTGTGACAAAAAACAAAGTTTCCTCTGTTATGTTACTTTTTTTTTTGTAATCTTAATTTTACAGATAATTAACAGAGTTTTCTGCTAAAATACAGATCTAAGCAAAATACTTCGCATTTTTTTATAACCAAAAAAGTTTTCTGTTTTGAGTAGTTTTTTGTTACCAAACATTAAAATTTTATCTGTAATTTTTTTTTTTGAGAAAAAGTTGAAAAAGTAGCAAAAAAAGTTATCAAAATTTATTTTTCAAAAATCTTATAAAAATTTTACAAAATAACATGCATTTAACTAAACTCTGTAAATTTACAGAGTTTTTTCTGTAAATTTTTTTTTCATCAAATATATGTAAATTTCATAGTTTTCCTTTCAAAATGTTGGTTTATTTCTTTAACCAATATTTTACTAGGAACTCTGTAAATTAACAGTTTTTTTTGTCCAAATCATTTTACAGACTTTTATGGTAAAATTACAGAGTTTTCTCTGTAAAAAAGCTTTCATATTTAACCAATATTTTACTATAAACTCTGTAAATTAACAGTTTTTTTTCTGTCAAAATCATTTTACAGAGTTTTTTAGTAAAATTACCAAGAAATGTTGTTAGCTGGAAAAGTATGGTGTACTCTGTTAAATTAGCAGAGTTTTTCTGTAATTTAACAGAGTTATTATTTTGAGTGTGGTAATAATTTTATTTCAACAAAATTGCTTACACAAAATATATGCGTATTCTCCAAACCACAAATAAAATTCACATATAATTAAATTCTAAATGTAGGGTATAATTAAAAATAGAAGAAGATATATAAAACTATTTAAATACTTAAATTAGAACAAGCGGAAATGGTATGACATATCAAATTGTCAATCAAAACCAATAACCTAGAAAAGTTTTGGAAGAAGATTTATGATCAAATAAATAAAATACCAGCGAAAAGAATAAAAAAAAATAAAGTTTCTAAATTTATATAAAAACAAGTAAGAAAATTATAGTCGGTCAAGACCGACCATATAATACCCTACACCAGAGTTTCCCGGACCATGGGTCCCAAGTTCAAACATGGACTGATTAGATCTATATTTTGTCAAATCTCTAATAAGTGTTAAAAGCAATCACTAATCAAATTTGAGTGGAATAGGCTTCTTTTTGTTGACAATAAATCGCTTCAACTGAATATCGGGCGAAATTTCCACATGGGACCTAAGTCCAAAATGGTCCGATGATAATTAGATTTGATAAGGTTCACTCAAAAAAAAAGTGAACTAAAATCGGGGAAAATTAACTCAATTTTGAGAAAAAGAGGGAATGATTTGGCTCCAAAGATTTTTTTTCTTGGTTTTAGTTCATTATTTTCCCAAAAATAAGGAAAACAAAGTTATTTAATTTTAACCCAATTTTAACTAGAAAATGGGAAAAATTATACTTCACATTTTAGAAATAGATTGGGTCTAGACCCTAGACCCATGGGTTCGGACCCTATTTAACTCAAGACCTCGTTGGGTCCTTGAAGGGTCCCCATAGATTTTGAACCAAAACTTGTGTCCGTTTCACTCTAACTTGCTTAGTTTTTGAGATACGATAATAAGGGGCCTGATAGGGTCTTGAGAATCTTAAAAACCGGATAACTCAAAAACTATTAATCGGAGGGCTTTCGCGTATTTTGCGGAAGTGTTCTACGAGTCAAGAGCTACAAAAATGCCGTTGGACGTTTTCTCGTGTTGGCAGTATTTACCGAGATATGTGTATATATAAAATCTCGGAAATTTCAAATTTTAGATCTAAAATTAGGGTCTTGAGACCCCGACAGATATGCAGAGCTAGGCTATTCCATATTTTTCTTTGTAGTCTTTCTTTTGAAAATTTCATCCGTTTCGCTCTATCTCGCTTAGTTTTCGAGATATCGCCATTTTGAATTTTTAACTAAATTCTAAAAAGTTATTTACTAAATTCTCAGAAGTCATTAACTAAATTCTAAGAAGTACACTTCCTCAATTCAAAGAAGAGAAATACGATGATGTTTTTTTTTAGTAAATTTTAACTAAACTTGAACTAAATTGTTTTTTAAGAAATATGTCTTAAAAATAAAGATACGATTCTTAGATTTGTGGAAAATTTCTTTGGCAGTAGGAATTTTTTTCCTAATATTTAAAAAATCCATTTAAAGAAAACTTTGAACTAATTATCAGAGCCCCCCGTTTCCCGGGTAGACGAGTACCCGAGCTACCCGGGAAGCTCAACTACCCGGGATTGCTACCCGGGTAGTTGAGCTACCCGGGTAGTTGAAATACAATTTTTTTACGTTTAAAACCGTGTAAAATCTAAACTATTATTAGAAAGTATAGCAAAGTTATATAAATTTTAATGGAGAGATTGCAAGGAATAACCTCAAAAAATTGTATGCAAATCTAACGACAACTGCGGCTTCGGCATACAACTACCCGTCTCGGCTCGTCCACTTTCCATACAAATATGTGAAAAACTGTACAATTTTCAAGTTTGACATCATTTTATGAAAATTTTTTAAAAACGACTTGTTAAAAAAATTACATGGCTGGGATCGGCTTATAATTGTTAATTCTTGTTTAAAATTTCAAAAGAATCCGATGAAAATTGTGGCCTTGCCAAACTACTACCCGTCCCGGCTCGTCCACTTTCCATACAAATGTGTAAAAAAGTGTACAATTTTCAAGTTTGAAGTCATTTTATGAAAATATTTTCAAAGAGACTTGTTAAAAAAAATACATGGCTGGAATCGGCATATAATTGTGATTACTTGTTTAAAATTTCAAAAGAATCCGATGAAAATTGTTGCCTGGCCAAACTACTACCCGACTACCCGTCACGGCTAGTCCACTGAAAAAAAAAAATGAAAAAAATCCAAAAAAAAAAAAAAATTTTTTTTTACTAATTATAATTGACTATATTCAAGGACACCAAATTTCAAATTTTAGTACAATCCGATGAATTTTGTGGCATTGGCGAACTACTACCCGTCCCAGCTCGCCCAATCACCATACAAATGTGTGAAAAAGCGAAAAATTTTCAAGTTTGAAGTCATTTTATGAAAAAAATTTCAAAGAGACTTGTTGAAAAAATTACATGGCTGGAATTGGCATATAATTGTGATTACTCGTTTAAAATTTCAAAAGAATCCGATGAAAATTGTGGTCTGGCCAAACTACTACCCGACTACCCGTCTAAGCTAGTCCACTTAAAAAAAAAATGTAAAAAATAAAAAAAAAAAAAAAAAAATTTTTTATTTACTAATTAGAATTGACTATATTCAAGGACACCAAATTTCAAATTTTAGTGCAGTCCGATGAATTTTGTGGCATTGGCGAACTACTACCCGTCCCAGCTCGCCCAATTTCCATACAAATGTATGAAAAAGTGTACAATTTTCAACTTTGAAGTCATTTTATGAAAAAATTTTCAAAGAGGCTTGTTGAAAAAATTACATGGCTGGAATCGGCATATAATTGTGATTACTTGTTTAAAATTTCAAAAGAATCCGATGAAAATTGTGGCCTGGCCATACTACTACCCGTCCCGGCTCGTCCACTTTCCATACAAATGTGTGAAAAAGTGTTCAATTTTCAAGTTTGAAGTCATTTTATGAAAAATTTTTAAAAAAGACTTGTTAAAAAAATTACATGGCTGGAATCGGCTTATAATTGTTATTACTTGTGTAAAATTGCATAAGAATCCGATGAAAATTTTGGCCTGGCAATACTACTACCCGTTCCGGCTCGTCCACTTTCCATGCAATTGTGTGAAAAAGTGTACAATTTTCAAGTTTGAAGTCATTTTATGAAACATTTTTTAAAAAGACTTTTTAAAAAAATTACATGGCTGGAATCGGCTTATAATTGTTATTACTTGTTCAAAATTTCATAAGAATCCGATGAAAATTGTGGCCTGGCCATACTACTACCCGTCCCGGCTCGTCCACTTTCCATACAAATGTGTGAAAAAGCGAAAAATTTTCAAGTTTGAAGTCATTTTATGAAAAAAATTTCAAAGAGACTTGTTCAAAAAATTACATGGCTGGAATTGGCATATAATTGTGATTACTCGTTTAAAATTTCAAAAGAATCCGATGAAAATTGTGGCCTGGCCAAACTACTACCCGACTACCCGTATCGGCTTGTCCACTTAAAAAAAAAATGTAAAAAATCAAAAAAAAAAAAAAATATTTTTTTTATTTACTAATTAGAATTGACTATATTCAAGGACACCAAATTTCAAATTTTAGTGCAGTCCGATGAATTTTGTGGCATTGGCGAACTACTACCCGTCCTAGCTCGTCCAATTTTCATACAAATGTATGAAAAAGTGTACAATTTTCAACTTTGAAGTCATTTTATGAAAAAAATTTCAAAGAGGCTTGTTGAAAAAATTACATGGCTGGAATCGGCTTATAATTGCTATTACTCGTTTAAAATTTCAGAAGAATCCGATGAAAATTGTGGCCTGGCCTTACTACTACCCGTCCCGGCTCGTCCACTTTCCATACAAATGTGTGAAAAAGTGTACAATTTTCAAGTTTGAAGTCATTTTATGAAAAATTTTTAAAAACGACTTGTTAAAAAAATTACATGGCTGGAATGGGCTTATAATTGTTATTACTTGTGTAAAATTTCATAAGAATCCGATGAAAATTGTGGCCTGGCCATACTACTACCCGTCCCGGCTCGTCCACTTTCCATACAAATTTGTGAAATAGTGTACAATTTTCAAGTTTGAAGTCATTTTATGAAAAATTTTTAAAAAAGACTTGTTGAAAAAATTACATGGCTTGAATCGGCATATAATTGTGATTACTTGTTTAACATTTCAAAAGAATCCGATGAAAATTGTGGCCTGGCCACACTACTACCCGTCCCGGCTCGTCCACTTTCCATACAAATTTGTGAAATAGTGTAAAGTTTTCAAGTTTGAAGTCATTTTATGAAACATTTTTAAAAAAGACTTTTTAAAAAAATTACATGGCTGGAATCGGCTTATAATTGTGATTACTTGTTTAAAGTTTCAAAAGAATCCAATGAAAATTGTGGCCTGGCCAAACTACTACCCGACTACCCGTCTCGGCTAGTCCACTTAAAAAAAAAAAATGTAAAAAATCAAAAAAAAAAAAAAACATTTTTTTTATTTACTAATTAGAATTGACTATATTCAAGGACACCAAATTTTAAATTTTAGTGCAGTCCGATGAATTTTGTGGCATTGGCGAACTACTACCCGTCCTAGCTCGTCCAATCTCCATACAAATGTATGAAAAAGTGTACATTTTTCAACTTTGAAGTCATTTTATGAAAAAATTTTTAAAGAGGCTTGTTGAAAAAATTACATGGCTAGAATCGGCATATAATTGTGATTACTCGTTTAAAATTTTAAAAGAATCCGATGAAAATTGTGGCCTGGCCAAACTACTACCCGACTACCCGTCTCGGCTAGTCCACTTAAAAAAAAATGTAAAAAATCAAAAAAAAAAAAAAAATTTTTTTTATTTACTAATTAGAATTGACTATATTCAAGGACACCAAATTTCAAATTTTAGTGCAGTCCGATGAATTTTGTGGCATTGGCGAACTACTACCCGTCCTAGCTCGTCCAATTTTCATACAAATGTATGAAAAAGTGTACAATTTTCAACTTTGAAGTCATTTTATGAAAAAAATTTCAAAGAGGCTTGTTGAAAAAATTACATGGCTGGAATCGGCTTATAATTGCTATTACTTGTTTAAAATTTCATAAGAATCCGATGAAAGTTGTGGCCTGGCCTTACTACTACCCGTCCCGGCTCGTCCACTTTCCATACAAATGGGTGAAAAAGTGCACAATTTTCAAGTTTGAAGTCATTTTATGAAAAATTTTTAAAAAAGACTTGTTAAAAAAATTACATAGCTGGAATGGGCTTATAATTGTTATTACTTGTGTAAAATTTCATAAGAATCCGATGAAAATTGTGGCCTGGCCATACTACTACCCGTCCCGGCTCGTCCACTTTCCATACAAATTTGTGAAATAGTGTACAATTTTCAAGTTTGAAGTCATTTTATGAAAAATTTTTAAAAAAGACTTGTTGAAAAAATTACATGGCTGGAATCGGCATATAATTGTGATTACTTGTTTAAAATTTCAAAAGAATCCGATGAAAATTGTGGCCTGGCCATACTACTACCCGTCCCGGCCTTTCCACTTTCCATACAAATGTGTGAAAAAGTGTACAATTTTCAAGTTTGAAGTCATTTTATGAAAAATTTTTAAAAAAGACTTGTTAAAAAAATTACATGATTGGAATAAGCATATAATTGTGATTACTTGTTTAAAATTTCAAAAGAATCCGATGAAAATTGTGGCCTGGCCATACTACTACCCGTCCCGGCTCTTCCACTTTCCATACAAATGTGTGAAAAAGTGTACAATTTTCAAGTCATTTTATGAAAAAATTTTCAATGAAACTTCTAAAAAAAAAATTACATGGCTGGGATCGGCATGCTTAAAATTTCAAAAGAATCGGATGAAAATTGTGGCCTGGCTAAACTACTACCTGTCACGAGTTTTTTACTTTTGCTAAAAAAAACACTCTTATCCCAAAATGTGTACTACACTGTGCGTGTGGCAATTTCTATTAAGTTCTAAAACGTAATTTCACCATTGATAAATTTTTCCTATGCTTAAAAAGGATCCAGTCGCATTTAAATAAACAAACATCTTGATATATTCTGAATCTAAGTACTACCTGCTCTTATAGAGTTTTATGATAGAGTTTTATGATAGGTAGTTAGTTTCACTTACAAGTGCGCAAATTTTTTAAGAATATGGTTTTATGATAGATAATTTTATTAACTTTTGTTAAATATTTCGCGAGAAGTTGTAAAAAATATGTTACATCGCATTTTAGGTAGTGATTTTGATGACAAAAAAAAGGTATATAAAGCAGCCAAAATTTGTGTAATTTATCAGTCTACGTTTGGATTACCGCAAATACCATTGGATTAGTAAAACTGCTCAAAATTTGTTTGAACTTTAACAGCAAGTAAACTATTGGATTATTTTTTCAACTGCTAACTTTTCGAATATCTCTTCAAATACAAACATACTTTTCACAAAAACATAAACAAACAACATCAAACCTAAAAAAATTGACTTTTTCTCACAATTGTGTGGAACGTGGACGAGCTGAGACGGGTAGTAGTTTGGCCAGGCCACAATTTTCATCGGATTCTTTTGAAACTTTAAACAAGTAATCACAATTATAAGCCGATTCCAGCCATGTAATTTTTTTAACAAGTCTCTTTGAAAATTTTCTTATAAAATGTCTTCAAACTTGAAAATTGTACACTTTTTCACACATTTGTATGGAAAGTGGACGAGCCGGGACGGGTAGTAGTATGGCCAGGCCAACATTTTAATCGGATTCTTTTGAAATTTTAAACAAGTAATAACAATTATAAGCCGATTCCAGCCATGTAATTTTTTTAAAAAGTCTTTTTTAAAAATGTTTCATAAAATGACTTCAAACTTGAAAACTGTACACTATTTCACAAATTTGTATGGAAAGTGGACGAGCCGGGACGGGTAGTAGTATGGCCAGGCCACAATTTTCATCGGATTCTTTTAAAATTTTAAACAAGTAATCACAATTATATGCCAATTCCAGCCATGTAATTTTTTCAACAAGTCTTTTTTAAAAATTTTTCATAAAATGACTTCAAACTTGAAAATTGTACACTATTTCACAAATTTGTATGGAAAGTGGACGAGCCGGGACGGGTAGTAGTATGGCCAGGCCACAATTTTCATCGGATTCTTATGAAATTTTACACAAGTAATAACAATTATAAGCCCATTCCAGCCATGTAATTTTTTTAACAAGTCTTTTTTAAAAATTTTTCATAAAATGACTTCAAACTTAAAAATTGTACACTTTTTCACACATTTGTATGGAAAGTGGACGAGCCGGGACGGGTAGTAGTAAGGCCAGGCCACAACTTTCATCGGATTCTTATGAAATTTTAAACGAGTAATAGCAATTATAAGCCGATTCCAGCCATGTAATTTTTTCAACAAGCCTCTTTGAAATTTTTTTCATAAAATGACTTCAAAGTTGAAAATTGTACACTTTTTCATACATTTGTATGAAAATTGGACGAGCTAGGACGGGTAGTAGTTCGCCAATGCCACAAAATTCATCGGACTGCACTAAAATTTGAAATTTGGTGTCCTTGAATATAGTCAATTCTAATTAGTAAATAAAAAAATATTTTTTTTTTTTTTTGATTTTTTACATTTTTTTTTAAGTGGACTAGCCGAGACGGGTAGTCGGGTAGTAGTTTGGCCAGGCCACAATTTTCACCGGATTCTTTTGAAATTTTAAACGAGTAATCACAATTATATGCCAATTCCAGCCATGTAATTTTTTCAACAAGTCTCTTTGACATTTTTTTCATAAAATGACTTTAAACTTGAAAATTTTTCGCTTTTTCACACATTTGTATGGAAAGTGGACGAGCCGGGACGGGTAGTAGTATGGCCAGGCCACAATTTTCATCGGATTCTTTTGAAATTTTAAACGAGTAATCACAATTATATGCCGATTCCAGCCATGTAATTTTTTCAACAAGCCTCTTTGAAAATTTTTTCATAAAATGACTTCAAAGTTGAAAATTGTACACTTTTTCATACATTTGTATGGAGATTGGACGAGCTAGGACGGGTAGTAGTTCGCCAATGCCACAAAATTCATCGGACTGCACTAAAATTTGAAATTTGGTGTCCTTGAATATAGTCAATTCTAATTAGTAAATAAAAAAAATATTTTTTTTTTTTTTTTTGATTTTTTACATTTTTTTTTTAAGTGGACTAGGCGAGACGGGTAGTCGGGTAGTAGTTTGGCCAGGCCACAATTTTCATCGGATTCTTTTGAAATTTTAAACGAGTAATCACAATTATATGCCAATTCCAGCCATGTAATTTTTTCAACAAGTCTCTTTGAAATTTTTTTTTTAAAATGACTTCAAACTTGAAAATTTTTCGCTTTTTCACACATTTGTATGGAAAGTGGACGAGCCGGGACGGGTAGTTGTATGGCCAGGCCACAATTTTCATCGGATTCTTATGAAATTTTGAACAAGTAATAACAATTATAAGCCGATTCCAGCCATGTAATTTTTTTAAAAAGTCTTTTTAAAAAATGTTTCATAAAATGACTTCAAACTTGAAAATTGTACACTATTTCACACAATTGCATGGAAAGTGGACGAGCCGGGACGGGTAGTAGTATGGCCAGGCCACAATTTTCATCGGATTCTTATGAAATTTTGAACAAGTAATAACAATTATAAGCCGATTCCAGCCATGTAATTTTTTTAAAAAGTCTTTTTAAAAAATGTTTCATAAAATGACTTCAAACTTGAAAATTGTACACTATTTCACACAATTGCATGGAAAGTGGACGAGCCGGGACGGGTAGTAGTATGGCCAGGCCACAATTTTCATCGGATTCTTATGAAATTTTACACAAGTAATAACAATTATAAGCCCATTCCAGCCATGTAATTTTTTTAACAAGTCTTTTTTAAAAATTTTTCATAAAATGACTTCAAACTTGAAAATTGTACACTTTTTCACACATTTGTATGGAAAGTGGACGAGCCGGGACGGGTAGTAGTAAGGCCAGGCCACAATTTTCATCGGATTCTTATGAAATTTTAAACGAGTAATAGCAATTATAAGCCGATTCCAGCCATGTAATTTTTTCAACAAGCCTCTTTGAAATTTTTTTCATAAAATGACTTCAAAGTTGAAAATTGTACACTTTTTCATACATTTGTATGAAAATTGGACGAGCTAGGACGGGTAGTAGTTCGCCAATGCCACAAAATTCATCGGACTGCACTAAAATTTGAAATTTGGTGTCCTTGAATATAGTCAATTCTAATTAGTAAATAAAAAAAATATTTTTTTTTTTTTTGATTTTTTACATTTTTTTTTTAAGTGGACTAGCCGATACGGGTAGTCGGGTAGTAGTTTGGCCAGGCCACAATTTTCATCGGATTCTTTTGAAATTTTAAACGAGTAATCACAATTATATGCCAATTCCAGCCATGTAATTTTTTCAACAAGTCTCTTTGAAATTTTTTTCATAAAATGACTTCAAACTTGAAAATTTTTCGCTTTTTCACACATTTGTATGGAAAGTGGACGAGCCGGGACGGGTAGTAGTATGGCCATGCCAATTCCAGCCATGTAATTTTTTCAACAAGTCTCTTTGAAATTTTTTTCTTAAAATGACTTTAAACTTGAAAATTTTTCGCTTTTTCACACATTTGTATGGAAAGTGGACGAGCCGGGACGGGTAGTAGTATGGCCAGGCCACAATTTTCATCGGATTCTTTTGAAATTTTGAACAAGTAATAACAATTATAAGCCGATTCCAGCCATGTAATTTTTTTAAAAAGTCTTTTTAAAAAATGTTTCATAAAATGACTTCAAACTTGAAAATTGTACACTTTTTCACACATTTGTATGAAAAGTGGATGAGCCGGGACGGGTAATAGTATTGCCAGGCCAAAATTTTCATCGGATTCTTATGCAATTTTACACAAGTAATAACAATTATAAGCCGATTCCAGCCATGTAATTTTTTTAACAAGTCTTTTTTAAAAATTTTTCATAAAATGACTTCAAACTTGAAAATTGAACACTTTTTCACACATTTGTATGGAAAGTGGACGAGCCGGGACGGGTAGTAGTATGGCCAGGCCACAATTTTCATCGGATTCTTTTGAAATTTTAAACAAGTAATCACAATTATATGCCGATTCCTGCCATGTAATTTTTTCAACAAGCCTCTTTGAAAATTTTTTCATAAAATGACTTCAAAGTTGAAAATTGTACACTTTGTCATACATTTGTATGGAAATTGGACGAGCTGGGACGGGTAGTAGTTCGCCAATGCCACAAAATTCATCGGACTGCACTAAAATTTAAAATTTGGTGTCCTTGAATATAGTCAATTCTAATTAGTAAATAAAAAAAAAGTTTATTTTTTTTTTTATTTTTTACATTTTTTTTTTCAAGTGGACTAGCTTAGACGGGTAGTCGGGTAGTAGTTTGGCCAGGCCACAATTTTTATCGGATTCTTTTGAAATTTTAAACGAGTAATCACAATTATATGCCGATTCCAGCCATATAATTTTTTCAACAAGTCTCTTTGAAATTTTTTTCATAAAATGACTTCAAACTTGAAAATTTTTCGCTTTTTCACACATTTGTATGGTGATTGGGCGAGCTGGGACGGGTAGTAGTTCGCCAATGCCACAAAATTCATCGGATTGTACTAAAATTTGAAATTTGGTGTCCTTGAATATAGTCAATTATAATTAGTAAAAAAAATTTTTTTTTTTTTTTTGATTTTTTTCATTTTTTTTTTTTTCAGTGGACTAGCCGTGACGGGTAGTCGGGTAGTAGTTTGGCCAGGCAACAATTTTCATCGGATTCTTTTGAAATTTTAAACAAGTAATCACAATTATATGCCGATTCCAGCCATGTATTTTTTTTAACAAGTCTCTTTGAAAATATTTTCATAAAATGACTTCAAACTTGAAAATTGTACACTTTTTTACACATTTGTATGGAAAGTGGACGAGCCGGGACGGGTAGTAGTTTGGCAAGGCCACAATTTTCATCGGATTCTTTTGAAATTTTAAACAAGAATTAACAATTATAAGCCGATCCCAGCCATGTAATTTTTTTAACAAGTCGTTTTTAAACAATTTTCATAAAATGATGTCAAACTTGAAAATTGTACAGTTTTTCACATATTTGTATGGAAAGTGGACGAGCCGAGACGGGTAGTTGTATGCCGAAGCCACAGTTGTCGTTAGATTTGCATAAAATTTTTTGAGGTCATTCCTTGCAATCTCTCCATTTAAATTTATATAACTTTGCTATACTTTCTAGTAATAGTTTAGACTTTACACGGTTTTAAAAGTAAAAAAAGCTCATTTCAACTACCCGGGTAGCTCAACTACCCGGGTAGTAATCCCGGGTAGTTGAGCTTCCCGGGTAGGCGAGTTCCCGGGTACTCGAGCTTCCCGGTTCTGACCGCAGGCTCTGCTAATTATAAGTAAATGAACTAAAATTTTTTCCTCATAGTTAGGAAAATTTCTCATTTTTAAGTTAAATTTAACTAAATTTTAGGAAAATTCATGATAAATTTTCAAAGACATTTTTTCCTTAAATTTAGTTATGTCTTTTTTTTCAGTGTTATTAAAGTACGCGTTTAACATACACAAACAGAATTTTAATTAAATATTTTCTATTTTCATGAAAATTGAGAGATTTATGTGAAAATCGGGAAGGTGGTTTGTATGGGGGCTACTAGAAGAACTGGTTCGATTTCTTTAAAATTCGGAATGGTGATTTGTGTGTATAAAACATTAATTCCTGCCAAATTTTGAAAAGATACCTATTAAAATGCGACTATTAGAGTCATTTGAGCCAAAACTAAAGAGGACCTTTGTATGGGGGCTAGGTCTAAATATGGACCGATTTTTTCCAATTTCAATAGGCTTCGTCCTTGGGCCAAAAGAGGCTTAAGTTTTAAATTTCAAGTCAATTGATCGAGAATTGCGACCTGTATCGTGTTTACACCGTTTACATGGACAGACAGACGGACGGACGGACGGACGGACGGACAGACGGACGGACGGACGGACGGACGGACAGACGGACGGACGGACGGACGGACATCGCTAAATCGACTCAAAAAGTGATTCTAAGTCGATCGGTATACTTAAAAGTGGGTCTAGGACCAATATTTCGGGTAGTTACAAACATCAGCACAAACTCATTATACCCTGTACCACAGTGTGGTGTAGGGTATAAAAACGTAATTTTTAAAAAGATAAAAACTCATCCAATATTTCTAAAAAAATACTTTTACGCACTTATTTTCACCAGCATTTTAATTATTATAGTGTTTAATTATAGTGTTAATTTATAAATTATACTCATTACATGGATTTCTTTCAATTTAATATTCGAATGATCTAATAGGCTAAATGAAATCTAAATATTTTTAGATAACTTTTTTTTTTTTACTTTTAGTTTTCAACAAATGTTTATACACTTGAAATTTGCTGCGACTAGCCAGACGTAATACATTACTTTTTTTTAAGTATAGATTACACCATTTTCGTGGTGGTATGTTTAAAAATCTTGTGCCGAATCTTTTATACCCTCCAACTTGTAAACAAATTAAAAAAATTGCAGGGGCGTTTTTTTTTTAGGGGAGGGGTCGAAAGGGGTGATTGGGTACACTTTTTTTCTCGCGGTAAATGTTTACAAATTCATTTTTTATCCTTTTTGCACTAAAGTAATACAGTTTTACCATTATTTAAATACAGTTTTCATATCCACGCCCACAAAAGGGGGAGGACCAAAAAAAACGGAAATTTGTAATCCCCAGGTCCAAGTCAAACTTCTTTTGACAAAAAAAGTTTTATTTGCTCAATTAAAGTATAAAAAACATTGTAAAAAATTTATTTTTTTTGAGGTTGGTTTAGTTCTTCAAGGGGAAACTTTTCCCACTGATCCGATTTTAACCATCTCCGAACTTAACCAGCCTATTAGCCCAGGAAAATAAGGAGAAAAAAAGGGCAATCTGCGGAAAATCGGATAGGTTCTCTGAAAACTTGCACAGACCTTTGTTTTGACAATCTAAATAAGAAAAAAAAAGTCCCCAGAAATCACCCGTGTCCTTGCTGAGATATTGAGGTCAAAGGTCACAAAAACCGGGTTTTTTACAGTTTTTTGCTAATATCTCGCTTGATATGCGTCCAACGCTTTAAGAGTCTATTATAAAACTTGTAGAACATAAAATTATCTACAATATGTTTCTCAATACTTTTTTCGTATCTCTCACCGTTTCTGAGATATTTAGGCCAAAATTCACAAAAACCAGATTTTTTACAGTTTTTTGCTAATAGCTCGCTTGATATGAGTAATACGCTTTAAAAGTCTATTAAGGAACTTATAGAATATAAAATTATGTACAAATTTCTCTTTAAATTTTTTTTCGTATCCCTCACCGTTTTTGAGATATGGGCGAATTTATCTTTAATTTATGAATATAATAGGGGGACACAAAATAATGACACCAAACATGAAAACTGAAAAGGGCATATCTTTAAAACGAAATCGTGTATTACTAAAAAATAAAAAGTGCTACGTAGATAACACTGTGCTACAGTGAAAAAATACTTCTGATGTGACATAGTATAGGTTGTTGGTCTTGTCGAGTAGATCACAAAAATGCCCATTAAACTTGCCAGACACCCTCAAATTTTAAAGTTATTGTCAAAAAACGTTTTTTTGGGACTTTTCTCACTAAACCCTGTGTAATTCAAAAATTTTTCAACCGATTTTAAATTTTTAAACTGTTTTGGATAGAAAAGGGATAGGGCTTTCCATGTGTGTGAATTGGTCAATACGTTAAAGAAAGATATCTATTGATTTTTTCTATAAAATCAATTTTTTTTGTTATTTTTTGAAAATTTTTCGAGTTTATCGATTTTTTTCTGCTATAGTTCGTTTAACAACCTTTGTGTTTATGAGCGTTTTTTTAAGGATAATTTAATTCTAAGTACGACAAGCTTTATCCTGAAAAAATCGGATAATAATTGACAGAGTTATGATAATTTTTCTAAAAAAGAAAATTAAGATTTTGCAGGAAATCGCCGTTCAGATAACCCGGACAAAAAAAATTAATTTATCATAAATGGTCATGTACAATATTTTAAAAGGTTTCTGGCGCGCTGAATCCGAATCTGGCCTTTAAATTGCTCTATCTCGTCAGGTTTTTGAGATATTTAACATAAATTGATATATCAAAAACTTAGTAAGATAGCGCAATTTCAAGGTCAAATTCGAATTCAGGAGGTCAAAACCTTTAAAATAATAATACGCGACCTCTCAGTATGTTCGTTTATTTTTTTATTTTTTTTGCCTGGGTTATCCGCACGGCAATTTCATAAAAAATCTTAATTTTCTTTTTTAGAAAAATTATCACAACTCTGTCAATTGTTATCCGATTTTTTTGGCATAAAGCTCATCGTATTCACAATTAAATTTTCTTTAGGAATATGTTTATTAATATAAATGTTGTTGAACAAACTATAGCAGAAAAAAATCGATAAACTCAAAAAATTTTCAAAAAATAACAAAAAAATTAGATATTGTTGAAAAAATCAATACATGTTTTTCTTATATGTATAGACCAATTCACACACATGAAAAGCCCTATCCTTCTTCTATCCAAAACAGTTGAAAAATTTAAAATCGGTTGAAAAATGTTTAAGTTACACGTGGTTTAATGAGAAAAGTTCCAAAAAAACGTTTTTTGACAATAACTTTATAATTTGAGGGTGTCTGGCAAGTTTGATGGGTATTTTTGTGATCTTTTCGACGAGACCAACAACCTTAACTACCACATTTTAAAAGTATATTAGATTTTGTGTTTTTTGTAGCACAGTGTAATTAATCTAGCTTTTATTTGAGTCTGTTCTAGAGCAGATTGTGTAATTAATGAAAATGCTGCGAAGTTATGTTAAAATATTTTTTAGATACAGGTAACTAAGTGTAAAGTAATTAAAAAAAGCAACAAAAATATTTCTTGTGTTATAAAAAAAGTTGGAGGTCATTAATTAAAAGTTTCAGACAATCCTGGTCTGAAATTTTTGTTAATCGGTAAGTTATATGATACATGAAGATAAACAAAAAGATTATTACTAAAAATACAAAATTTTGAACTTAGAAAAAATCGAGCTATTTTGGGAAACATATTGGGAAACCTGTATCAAAAAATATTTTAATATAATTTTATTTTCTAGCTCGACTCTCGTAGCATACACTTAAAATAAAACCTATGTCAAAGCTGCAGAAAAATCTGCCCATTTTGAGCTAAATGAGAAAATCTATCAAGACAGCAGACAAATCTGCTGATTTCAGCTGAAAATTTCCTGATTTTAGCAGAAAAATCAGCTCATTTTAGCAGAAAAAATCTGTTGATTTCAGCTAAACAATCTAATGATTGGTTGAAAAAAAAAACTTTTTTTAAAAATAGTTGCTAAATATTTCTGTAAAATTAGAAAAATAATCTGCTGATTTCTATTATTTTCTTTACTAAATGGCTGAAAACTTAGTAAAAAGATCCATTTCAGCAGAAAAATCTGCTTAAAGTTTGAAGCTTAAAGTTGTTTACAGATCTTTTGACAAGATTTTTTTCCTGAGTGTATTCATTAATTACACAATCTGCTCTAGATCAGACTCAAATAAAAGTTAGATTAATTATCTACGTAGCACTTTTTATTTTTTAGTAATACACGATTTTGTTTTAAAGATATGCCCTTTTCAGTTTTCATGCTTGGTGTCATTATTTCGTGTCCCTATTATATTCATAAATTTAAGATAAATTCGCCCATATCTCAAAAACGGTGAGGGATACGAAAAAAATTATAAAGAGAAATTTGTACATAATTTTATATTCGATAAGTTCTTTAATAAACTTTTAAAGTGTAAGACTCATATCAAGCGAGATATTAGCAAAAAGCTGTAAAAAATCTGGTTATTGTGAGTTTTGGCCTTAATATCTCAAAAACGGTGAGAGATACGAAAAAAGTATTAAGAAACATATTGTAGACAATTTTATATTCTACAAATTTTATAATAGACTCCTAAAGCGTTGGACGCATATCAAGCGAGATATTAGCAAAAAACTGTAAAAAACCCGGATTTTGTGACCTTTGGCCTCAATATCTCAGCAAGGACACGGGTGATTTCTTGGGACTTTTTTTTTCTTATTTAGATTGTCAAAACAAAGGTCTGTGCAAGTTTTCAGAGAACCTATCCGATTTTCCGCAGATGACCTCTTATTTTCCTGGGCTATATGACCATTAGACATATTCGTGACAAATTTTAGGAGTCTAGCTCTTTTATTTTGGACTGTATCGTGTCCTCCACAGACAGACGGACTGATCAATAATATATAATAATAATAATAATAATTTGATCCAATGATCAGTTTTTTATTTATTTTTCCAATTTTTATTTACAACTCATTTTAAATAATTTTAACCTAACCGAGAACTGGTAACAATGACCGTCGTTTCGTTGTAGCGAAATCGACCAAGGGTTTTGGTGGGAATCGAACCCACGACCCTCTGTTTCATAGGCTAGCACGCTACCAACTAGCCTACAGGGCCCCCTAATCAATAATATATATGGGGCATTCCAGGTCAAATCACTCACTTTTAGACCCGACCCCTTTGGATTTATTTTATTTTTGGATAATTTTATTAAATGCAACTTGGACACCAATTTTCAGCCTTTTATTCCAAGATGGTGTTGAGTAATCAATTTTTCAAAATGGCGATTTTTTCAAAAAAATTAAAAAATTAAAATTTTCAATTAATTTTGAAAATTTAAAAATATACTTAGGTATCTTAAAAAAAAGTTGGACAACGTTTTGTTGGTATTTAAATGTAGTTTTAGAAAAAAATATTAAAAAAATTATTCGAAGTAATTATCACTTATTTTTTAACGTTTGAAAGTTAAAATCGACTTTTTGAAAAAGTCCGAAACCTTAGATTTTTTTTTAACGTCTAAAAGTACTACTCTAAATTACGCAACTTTTAAGCTACACACAAAAAAATTATTGGCTAAAAATTATCAATTAAATCTATTGATCAACAAAATTTAAATGAGTCAATCAATGTTTTGATTAAAATTTTTTTATTATTTTCTTTAACTGTCGAATTACAAATTTTCAACATACCAGATTTTTTTTTTGCTTTAATTTATTTTAATAAATTAATTCAAAAATATACAAAATAATCGGGTTTAACTTTTCTATTGTTGGCAACATATTCGAAAGCAAAAAATAAGATGTTTTTGATAATTTTGTCATAAGCTTACAATTCATTTGTTAAATCAATAGAGTCCGACCGAATATTCGGTTTCGGTCTCGGTTTCGGCCGAATAATGGGGTTTCGGCCGAAACCGAAACATTTTGGTATTTTAAAAAATATGTAAAAAAGTCGCTGAATTTTTTGATTTCATGATTCATTACACTTGTTTCAGTCCAATTGAAGAAAATGTTACAAGGTTGTGCAATAAATGTAAAACTGTTTCAGTTCAAAAATTGTTTTCTTCTAATCTACAAACAAAATATACAATTTTTTTGTAAGTTTTTTTAAAATATATATTTTTTTGAAAATGCAACAATTTCTATTGTTTAAAAGCATTATGTGCTGTATATTTATCATTACCAACTTTTTAATAATTTTATTCATGCCAGGCGGTAATTGTTTTTAAGTTTCGGTTTCGGCCGAATATTACTTTTTCGGCCGAATATTCGGTTCGGTTTCGGTTCGGCCTCGAAAACTGGTTTCGGTCGGACTCTATAAATCAATCATTATTTTGATTGACTATAAATAAAAAATTGATCAAATTTTTGATCAAATTCGAAAAAATGTTTTATTGAAAAAAATTTTAATCAACCACCTACAATTTGATGATTGGTATAACAATTTTTTTAATTGGAGGAATTTCAATCAAAAAATTGTTTGAATTCTCGTTTTTGTTGATTGAAATTCGTTTCAAATTTTTTCTGTGTATAATTCGAGATGTGATCGCAATTTGTTCTATTTTTTTTTTAATTTTGAAAATTGCACCTTTAATTTTTGGACTCTGATTTATTTTATATGGTGCTCCAAAAAAATAAAATTGGTAGATACTGACCCTAACTTACCCTAGGTATATTAATTTCGAGGTAAAAATACGCCTCACAAAAATTAAGAACGATCGGACATGGGTAAAGCGTTCCGCATGGGCCTTGAAGTTTAGAAAACGGATTTAAAGGAAAAATATGAATTTTTTTCTGTTTTCTCAATTTTTTTGGTATTTTAAGTTAAGTTTTGTGAGACGTATTTTTACCTCCAAGTGAATATATCTAGGGTAATTAAGGGTCAGTATCAACCAATTTATTTTTTTTGGAGCACCATATAAAATAAATCAGAGCCAAAAAATTAAAGGTGCAATTTTAAAAATTAAAAAAAAAATAGTAAGAATTGTGAGTATACCTCTATACTTTGGTTGGAGGGTATAAAAAAAATCGTTTTTTCCTTAAGTTCAGAAAACTTTTTTTAAAAAAGAATCTCAAACTTGACCGTTTCATAAAGACAATCATTCATTTAAACTTAGATTGAGCAAAATCCCACAATTTTATTCTAACGGGGCGTCCATCATTCAGATTTTGATTTTTAAAAACTTTTCAAAAAAATTTTTGAATTTTTGAATAATAAAAAAAATATAAAAATATTATCTTGCGATTCATTATTTTTATTAATTTTCGCATGATTAATACGAATATAATTTTTGAAATAGGTCGAGCAGTTTTCCAGATACGCTATTTGAAATTTGTCAAACAATTTCCAAAAATGTCGGATTATTCCTACGTTCAAGAAATTTTTTAAAGAGATTTAAATTTTTTCATAGCTATTTATTTCATAGATCTTGAGACAAACATTAATTTAAACTAAATATTAACCAAATCAGACCACATTAACCCATGGGCTACCTTCGGATTTGGCTCAAATTTGTTTTTAATATAAATTTGTCTGAAGTTCTTTAAAAGGGTCAATGAAAACAAATTCTGAGATTTTTTTTCAATTTTTTGACCATACACTCAAAAAAAAAAAACTTGTAAAGTTATAAAAAAAATCTCGTGATTTTACGAGGCTATTCTCGTAAAATAGGAGGTAGGTAAAATTCTCGTAAAATTACGAGGATTTCCTCGTAATTTTGAATGCGCCAAAAATTAGTAAAATAACCTATTTTATTGGTAAAAATATTGTTTTAAAACTGGAAAAATAAAAAAAAATGGTAAATCTACAAACCAAAATGGTAAATTTACATAAAAACGTTAGTAAAATCTTCTACAAAAGAAATGGGTCTCTCAAAAAGGGAAACTATGGTATTTATACCAAGGAACGTATGGAGACTTTGGAGTTGCTGTTACGTATTCACTTTCCTGATTCGACCTTATGTGATCCTATAGGAAATAATAGTATACACGACTCCAAAAGACTCTGTAGGGGAACATCTAATATTTCAGGTGTCATCCTTGACGAATAAGGTTAAAAATAAATGTTGCTGTTTGTTAAAATAAATGAATAATTACTGGGATGGTTTTCAATTGTTTATTCACTTGTTTTAAGTGTGTTTTTCTTTTGTTTTTGCCTACAAAATATTTTGAGTGTACAGTAACAATCGAAGAGTGCTGACGAAGGAAGGGTAGCTTCTTCAGAAAGCTGTCGACATCTCCACTTAGCCTGTGTTGTCAATTAATTTTTTCAGATTTTCTCATTGTACAACAAAAATAATTACTTCTCAGAAATAATTAATATGGACTCAAACCGAAATAAATAAAAACTTCAGTTAATTTACAAATTTTCAAAATTTTTTACAAAAAAAAATCTAGTAAATTCACGAGATTTCCTAGTAAGTTTTATTGTGCCAAGAAAGTTGTAAATTTACAATTTTATTGGTAAAAATCTTGTAAAGGTACGAAAATTAACCTAGCCACCATACAAACGTCTCAACTGACTCTAACAACAGTTTTGTAAAAGGTGTCCCTTCGAAATTTGGCAGGTAATCGTGTATTGTATTCACCATGCCGAATTTCAAAGCAATCGGACCAGTTCTTCTTGTAGCCCCTATACAAACCACATACCCGATATTCACAAAAATCTCTAAAATTTCATGAAAATCGAAAATATTTTATTAACATTTTGTTTGTATGTATTAAACGCGTCTTTAATAACCTTATCACAGCCGATTATTATCGGACCATTTTTGGACCTAGACCCATATAAAAATTTCGCCCGATATTCAGTTAAAGTGGATTATTTGCAACAAATAGAAGCCTAATTCACTAAAACTTGGTTTATAAGTGTTTTTTACACTTATTATAGATTTAACAAAAGATAGATCCCATCAGTCCATTTTTGAACTTGGGACCCATTTTCCGGGAAACACCAGTGAAGGGTATTATATAGCCGGTCTTGACCGTCTATAATTTTCTTACTTGTTCAAATTGCAATTGATCTTTTTATACCCTCCACTTAGTGATAGAGGGTATATATAAGTTTGTCATTCCGTTAGTAACTCATCGAAATATCGGTCTGGGACCCCATAAAGTATATACAGTGACGAGCAAAAGTGTAACAGGGTTCACATTGCTTAGATAATCTGCTCTATATTTTAAACTACACAAGATAAAGTATTGAAGTTTTTTGATAATTTTATTAGTTAATTGATCAGAATTTATAAACATTATCGAAATATGCTGTAAAATTTTTTATAAAAAAAATATAGTAAAAATTCCATAAAAAGGCAAGTGTTACATTATTGCACTCATGATTTTTCTACATAAATCTTTAGGACAACTTTTATATTTCGCGCATATAGACCCGGATTTTGCAATTTTTTTATAAAACTTAATAAATAACATAAAAATAATTCATTTGTTGAAAAGAAATTTTGGCTAAACATTTTTTTAACTCAAAAGTCCGTCCTTTTAACGATTTTAGGAGAGCCACAAGTATTACTCAAGCTTAGAATATACAGACATTATTTTTTTGGAATGGCGTTTTTATCCGGCGATAGTAGAGCCCATTTATAATCAAATTCATAAGTGGTTTGTTTATTTTGCAATTAATACAATTTTTTTATTGGGTACTCAATTTGGGTTTTTGGCGGAATTTCAAATATTTTTGCAGATATTCAACATTTTTCGGATGAATACGAGCCAATTCTGGCCGATGATGTTTTTTCTATATTCGGTCTTAAATATATCGTCAATTAAAATCATCAGTAGATTGACAATATTGTTATAAAGAATGTAGTTATTATTAAATCCCTATTTAAAATTATTGTTTGGGGTACCTAAATTGAATTAGTGAATTTCGTCCAATGATAAGAGCAGCAAAAGACTTTTATTTATTAAACATTATTTATTTTTGTTCTTTCTGAAAAAATTAACTCCAAAGATTGCGTTCTGATTCGATAATGTGACACTATGGCACTACCCCGAGGATAATGTCCAAAACCACGAAATGTGATAGTGGTTTTAAATGGCATAAACCCATTCTTAACAAAATTTATGATCAACTGGTGATATAACTTGTTGATTTATTTACGGTTGAATTAGGAAAACACTTCTTGAGGCAAAATTGGCCTTTATTCAGCCAAAAAAATGTCGAATTTCGGCAAAAATATTTGAAATTCCTCCAGAAACCCAACCCCAGTACACAATAACTTTTTTTTTAGTAATTGCAAAAGCAACAATCCATTTACGAAATTTTTTTATAAATGGTCTCTATTATCGCCTGATATAAACACCATTCAAAAAAAATAATTTCTGCAAATTCTTAGCTTGATAAATATGCGTGGTTCCCCAAAAAACAAAAAAGGACGGACTTTTGAGTTAAAAAAAATGTTTAGCCAAAATTTCTTTTCAACAAATGAATTATTTTTATGTTATTTATTAAGTTTTATAAAAAAATTGCAAAATCCGGGTCTATATGCGCGAAATATAAAAGTTGTCCTAAAGATTTATGTAGAAAAATCATGAGTGCAATAATGTAACACTTGCCTTTTTATGGAATTTTTACTATATTTTTTTTTATAAAAAATTTTACAGCATATTTCGATAATGTTTATAAATTCTGATCAATTAACTAATAAAATTATCAAAAAACTTCAATACTTTATCTTGTGTAGTTTAAAATATAGAGCAGATTATCTAAGCAATGTGAACCCTGTTACACTTTTGCTCGTCACTGTATATTCATGATGCCCGATCGATTTTAAGACATTCTAGCGATGTCCGTCTGTCCGTCTGTCTGTCTGTGGAAAATGCTCTCACGGACAAAATATTGCACAGAGATGACTGAAACTTAACGTATTTATTGGAAGTTCTCCCGAGAAGTTTGGTATTGCATTAGAGCGATATCGGTTCAGCGGTTCAAAAGTTATGAACGAAAATGTAAGCACACCTCAAAAATTTCAGTACATTCAACATAACCTAAAAATACAAAATGCTTTAATTCGACTTCTGGTTGACATATGTGAACATAATTGAACACCAAATGGTATTTAAACAAGTACGAACATATTTTTTGACAAAAAAAAGAAAAAATCGCGGATTTTTTTACCAACATTTTTTTCGCGGAATTTTTTTTTCAAAAATTTTTTTTTTTTTTAAAAATATTTCCTTTTAAATAAAGTTTTTTGCAATAATCTTTTTGAAATTGTGGAGGGTATCACTACATTCGGCAAGGCCGAATTTAACTTTTTTACTTGTTTGAATTACAATTGTTCTTGTTCGAATTACAACCCGACTAAAAAAAAGTAATACGGCGCCATATATCATTTGATCCCAAAAATGGAGGATCCAAATATATATGATTATATCTTTTTAAATCAAATTTGATATAATTAGATATAATTAGATCCCAAAAATGGAACGGTAAATATTATCTAATTTGATATTATAAAAAATTAGATCTAATAAGATATAATATATAATTATATCATATTAGATCTAATATGATCTTCAATATCAAATTGGATAAAATTTACCGTTTCATTTTTGGGATCAAATTATATATACTTATATCAAATTTGATCTAATAAGATATAATCATACATGTTTAGATCCTCCATTTTTGGGATCAAATGATAGATCAATTTATATATAATTATATGAAAAATTATATGATCATATCAAAACTTTTTTACTCGGGAATTGATCTTGTTTAAATTACAATTGATCTCTTAGGAATTACAATCGCTTTTTTACAAATTACAATTGATATTTTTCGAATTTCAAATGATCTTTCTCAAATTTATATTAATCTTTTTCGAATTACAATTAAACTTTTTCGAATTATAATTGATTTTTTACGAATTATAATTAGAAACTTCGAATTACAAATGATCTTTTTCAAATTGCAATTGATCTTTTTTAAATTACAATTGATTTTTTTCGAATTATAATTGATCTTTTTCAAATTACAATTGATCTTTTTCGGATTGCAATTAATCTTTTTCGAATTATAACACTGTGCTACAAAAAAAACAAAATCAAATATACTTTTAAAATGAGGTAGTTAAGGTTGTAGGTCTCGTCGAAAAGATCACAAAAATGCCCATCAAACTTGCCAGACACCCTCAAATTTAAAAGTTATTGTCAAAAAACGATTTTTTGGGACTTTTCTCACTAAACCACGTGTAACTTAAACATTTTTCAACCGATTTTCAATTTTTCAACTGTTTTCGATAGAAGAAAAACAGGGCTTTGCGTGATGTGAAGTGGTCTATACATATAAAAAAGATATGTATTGATTTTTACAACAATATCAAATTTTTTGTTTTTTTTTTTGAAAATTTTTTGAGTTTATCGACTTTTTTCTGTTATAGTTCGTTCAACAACATTTATATTTATAAACGTATTCATAAAACAAATTTAATTGTGAATACGATGAGCTTTATTTCGAAAAAATCGGATAACAATTGACAGAGTTGTGATAATTTTTCTAAAAAAGAAAATTAAGATTTTGCTTGAAATTGCCGTTCGGATAACCCAGGCAAAAAAAATAAACGAACATACTAAGAGGTCGCGTATCATTATTTTAAAGGTTTTTGGCCTCCTGAATTTGAATTTGACCTTGAAATTGCGCTATCTTATTAAGTTTTTGATATATCAGTTTATGTTAAATATCTCAAAAACCGGACGAGATAGAGCATTTTTAAGGCCAGATTCGGATTCAGAGCGCCAAAAACCTTTAAAAATATTGTACATGACCTCTTATGATAAAATAATTTTTTTTGCCTGGGATATCTGAACGGCGATTTCCTCCAAAATCTTAATTTTCTTTTTTAGAAAAATTATCACAACTCTGTCAATTGTTATCCGATTTCTTCAGGATAAAGCTTATCGTATGCAGAATCAAATTTTCTTTAAAAATACGTTTATAAATATAAAGGTTGTTAAACGAACTATAGCAGAAAAATATCGATAAACTCGAAAAATTTTCAAAAAATAACAAAAAAATTAGATTTTATAGAAAAAATCAATAAATATCTTTCTTATATGTATAGACCAATTCACACACATGGAAAGCCCCATCCTTCTTCTATCAAAAACAGTTAACAAATTTAAAATCGGTTGAAAATTTTCTGAATTACAAAAGGTTTAGTGAGAAAAGCCCCAAAAAAACGTTATTTTACAATAACTCTAAAATTTGAGGGTGTCTGGCAAGTTTAATGGGCATTTTTGTGATCTACTCGACAAGACCAACAACCTATAATATGTCACATCAGAAGTATTTTTTCACTGTAGCACAGTGTAATTGATCATTTTCAAATAACAATTGATCTTTTTCAAATTACAATTGATCTTTTTCGAATTCCAAATGGAATCTGTGAAAAAAATATCCTCTTTAAAAATTATAATTTCATTCTTTTTTAATATAAAACTGAAAATGGTGTAGACAAATAAAAAAAATTTTATATTTTTATGTATGAACACCGCGGCTCTTTTCATTTTCACAAAAAAAATTTCATACTAAAATTTAATGTCTACACGCACTTTACCCTAAAAATGTTGATACCATAATTTAAAAAAGAAAATCTTAAAAAAAAATTAAATAAAAGAAAATTGTGTGTGTGTGTGTGAAAATTGTGACTCATTTTAGTGTTGAATTTTCTTAAATACATTATTTCATTAAATTTACGTTATAATTTCGATTGAATTTGAAAAATCAAAAAAAAATATATATATTTAAAAGACGATCATACACGCGTCATGCGTGTGTAAATTGAATGAACTGAACTGTTCATACTAGATTATTGTTCACGTTCACGGAACGCCTCTTAATTGTTTTTGAAAAGGCCAATTCAATAAGTTATTTTCTTCTTCAAACATTTCAAAGATTTTCTGTCGAACAAATTTTTTGTAGAAATGAGTCAATAAATTTGTTAAATTTATTAACACACTTGGTTGCGATGTTTAATCGCTTGTTTTGATAGTTGAAATGGTTGTGTAGAATTTGTATTCTCGAAAGAAAATATTTTCTAAGAAGATTTAATGATATTATGTCCTCGTTCGCTAAAAATCAATTAGTTAAACATTAAAATTTACATAAATATGTATTCTAAAATAACAAAAACAAAAATAAAACTACAAAAACAATTTGTTAATTGTTTGTTCGTTATTTGTTTATTTTTTATTTAAAATTTATTTAATTGTTTGTAAATTTATTTAATTTTTTAATGGAAATTGTGTTCATATTTTTTTTTTTTTGTTTTTTTTTTTTTGGTAATATCATAATTTTTAAAAACAAATATAGGATTTCCGTTTTTTATTTAATTGAAATTTTATAAATTATGTGAAATTTTGTTAATTTTAATAGAATTTGTGAAATTATGTAAATTTAAAGCGTTTTTAAAATATCAAAAATAATCATATGCCAACCCTGTATTTTTTTTTTTTAACTTGGCAGCACTTTTTTTCAAGTTTAATAGCGGATTACTAAATGTAACTGCGATTTCTACGCAGCCCTAACAAAATTTAAGATTTTGATATATGTTTCATTAGAGTGACATTTTTTCTTTAACTTTTGGTTTTCCTAAGTGTCCTTTCTGCACAGAAAAAAAATATGTTGGAAAAATTTTTGAGTAATCACTTGTTTAAATTTTAAACAAAAAATTTAGTAATTTTTAAATTGACACAATTTAAAACTTAACTCAAAAGTTTTTAAAAAAATTTAAGTAAATAATTTAATAAAAATTAATTTCTATTTTTTTTTTATTCTCTTACAAGGAGAGTCTCCCTGGTGGCACCCTCCGATCTTCATGAAATTTCAATATGTTGTTCAGAACGAAAAATAATTCGACACATATTTTTTTTTAGCGGCCCAAACTAATTTTTACGGGGAGTCGATTTGTATGGGGGAAAATTGACCTTTTTCAGTTTTTTACGGTTTACACCTATTACTTCAAATTAAATATAGGCATATTTGGTATCAGATTAAAGGTATTTAAAATACCTATCTCTTGATGCTAACAACGTGTCAAACAAGTTAATATTTTTTGACTTATTAACAAAAGTGTCCTAAAATTTTAGTATTTTACTCAATATGACGAAAAGTTGTGCATGTTTGGACACGTTCTTTGCTCACGATGATAGGTTTTCGAAAGACCTTTCATTTGGTATGTAACATGACTACATTTATGTGAGTATAGGAGATAAACGCAAAAAACTGAAAAATTACCAATTCTTGCCCCTCATTTTCATGAATTTGGGCCGCTAAAGAAAAATACGTGTCCCTTTATTTTTCCTGCTCTACAAAATAAAACCAATTCCATAAAAATCAGCGGGTGACACCACACAAATAAAAATAAAAAAAATATTGAGTAAATTTTTAATACTATTGAGTAAAAAATTACTCAATTTTGCACCAGTAAACGATTTAATAGTATAATGTAAACTTTTAATAAAAAATTACACTGTGCTACAAAAAACACAAAATCAAATATACTTTTAAAATGAGGTAGTTAAGATTGTAGGTCTCGTCAAAAAGATCACAAAAATGCCCATCAGACTTGCCAGACACCCTCGAATTTTAAAGTTATTGTCAAAACCCGATTTTATGGGACCTTTCTCTCTAAACCACGTGTAACTTAAACATTTTTCAACTGTTTTGGATAGAAGAAGGATAGGGATTTTTATACGTGTGAATTAGTCTACACATATAAAAAAGATATGTATTGATTTTTTCAACAATATCTAATTTTTTTTGTTATTTTTTGAAAATTTTTTGAGTTTATCGATTTTTTTCTGTTATAGTTCGTTCAACAACATTTATATTTATAAACATATTCTTAAAGAAAATTTAATTGTGAATACGATGAAATTTATGCCAAAAAAATTTGACAACAATTGACAGAGTTGTGATAATTTTTCTAAAAAAGAAAATTAAGATTTTGTTTAAAATTGCCGTTAGGATAATCCAGGCAAAAAACATAAAAAAAATAAACGAACATACTAAATGGTTCGCGTATCATTATTTTAAAGGTTTTTGGCCTCCTGAATTAAATTTTGACCTTGAAATCGCGCTATCTTATTAAGTTTTTGATATATCAATTTATGTTAAATATCTCAAAAACCTGACAAGATAGAGCAATTTAAGGGCCAGATTCGGATTCAGAGCACCAAAAACCTTTAACAAAATTATACATGACCTTTTATGATAAAATATTTCCTGCAAAATCTTAATTTTCATTTTTAGAAAAATTATCAGAACTCTGTCAATTGTTATCCGATATCTTCAGGATAAAGCTTATCGTATTGAGAATCAAATTTTCTTTAAAAATACGTTTATAAATATAAAGGCTGTTAAACGAACTATAGCAGAAAAAAATCGATAAACTCGAAAAATTTTCAAAAAATAACAAAAAAAAATAGATTTTATAGAAAAAATCAATAAATATCTTTCTTATATGTATAGACCAATTCACACACATGGAAAGGCCCATCTTTCTTCTATCAAAAACAGTTAAAAAATTTAAAATCGGTTGAAAATTTTCTGAATTACAAAAGTTTTAGTGAGAAAAGTCCCAAAAAAACGTTTTTGACAATAACTCTAAAATTTGAGGGTGTCTGGCAAGCTTAATGGGCATTTTTGTGATCTACTCGACAAGACCAACAACCTATACTGTGTCACATCAGAAGTATTTTTTCACTGTAGCACAGTGTTATTAAATGCTTAACAAAAAATTTGAGTAAATTATTAATTCACACAATTAAAACTTTACTTAAAAATTTTCAACATTTTTAAGTAAGTTTTTAATTGTGTCAATTATAAATTTACTCAAAATGTATAAATTTATTTTTTTTTTTTAAGTTTAAAAAGTTTCAAATTTAAAAAAAAATCAAGACAAAGGAAAATTGGTAAAAAGTTTATTTCAAACTTTCATATACATATACATATACAAAAAACTATAAACTAAATGAGAATTCTAAACACCAAGAGAATAAAAAAAAATTAAATTATTTACTCAAATTTTATTTTCAATTTTTGAGTAAACTTTTAATTGCGTTAATTAAAAAATTACTCAAATTTGTTTTAAAAATTTAATTTTGTCTATGTCTTCAAGACATAAATATATTTGATAAAATTTTGAAAAAAAAAAGTTTTTTTTGTAAAAATAATTTTTCTAAACTTAAAAAAAATAAATTGATAAATTTTAAGTAGATTTTTATTTGACACAATTAAAAACTTAATTTAAAAAAAACGAAAAATTTTGAGTAAAGTTTTAATTGTGTCAATTAGAAAATAACTAAATTTTTTTTCATACATTTAAAAATTTTTTATTAAAAGTTTACTCAATACTATTCAATCGTTTACTGGTGCAAAATTGAATAATTTTTTACATAATAGTGCTAAAACTTTACTATTTTTTTTTTTTCTGTGTGGGCAAACATGGACCATTTGGATCTATCTTTTGTCAAATATTTAATATGTGTGAAAACCACTCACAAACCAAATTTGAGTGAAATAGTACTCTATCTGTTGTTGAGTTGAGGGTGGGTTGTACAAGCCTAAAAATAGGTAAATTTTTAGGCAAGTCCATGGCGCTCAGACTTAAAATAGTCCATTGTTGTTAATAGACCGCTTTAACTCAATATCGGGCGAAATTTTCATATGGGGCCTAAGTCTAAAAATGGTCTAATTATAATCAGGTTTGATTAGGTTATTAACAAACGCATTAAACACTTAAGTGGGTCTAGGACCAATATATTGGGTACACTAAAAAGAAAAACTTTCCCGTGTAAAAATCGATTAGATATGATTGGATTTGTTTAGGTCTTATTATATAAATTGCATCTGATCAGATCTTTTATATCCGAGTTTAGTCTCCATTTTCGAGATCTGCTCAGATACAATTACTGATCAGATCTACTTTGATCTCGAAAATGGGGACAAATCTCGGATATAATAGATCTGATCAGATACAATTGTTAAAATTAGATCCAAATAGATCAGCCAGATCTAATAAATTTTTACACGGGCTGTCAAAAAATCTGTAAAACGATTTTCATTTTGATTTAGAAAACTTTTAGCAGA
Source organism: Pegoplata infirma (assembly GCA_963921195.1). NCBI lineage: Eukaryota > Metazoa > Arthropoda > Insecta > Diptera > Anthomyiidae > Pegoplata > Pegoplata infirma. Next base: position 137,528,070 of record OY992540.1, on the reverse strand, counting down.
TTTTTATGCTAAAATGGATATTTTTAAACATTTTTTTGAAAATATTTTTAGCAGATTATTTTGTAATTTTAGAGAAATTGCTTGCTGTCATCCTTTTTTTCAAAGTGTTAATTTTTTTTGTTTTTTATACAAGTAAATCAATTGAGACTAATAATTGACAAAACTAAAAAATAAATATGATGATACTGGTACTTTTACAGAACATTTTTTTTTATTTTTTTAAGTTAAAATTAAAAAAAAACAAGTGAGAGTGTTAAATTCGGCTGTGCCGAATCTTTTATTTATTTAACAAAAATACAAAAAAACATTTAAAAACGTGTATATTTTTAGAGGTTGGTTTAGTTCTTCAAGGGGGAACTTTTTCCCCCTGGTCGGATTTGGCCAATTTCCTAACTTAACCTGCCTAGGAACATAAGACATATTTGTGCCAAACTTGAGGTTCCTAACTCTTTTATTTTGGACTGCATCGTGTTAACTACAGACGGACGGACAGACAGACGGACGGACGGACATCGCTAGAATGTCTTAGAATCGATCACTGATCAATAATATATATACTTTATGGGGTCCCCGACCGATATTTCGATGCGTTACACACGGAATGACATAGTGAGTATACCCCCATACTGTAGTTACACTGAAAAAAAAGACATAACTAAATTTAAGGAAAAAATGTCTTAGAAAATTTATCATGAATTTTCCTAAAATTTAGTTAAATTTAACTTAAAAATGGGAAATTTTCTTAACTATGAGGAAAAAATTTTAGTTCATTTACTTATAATTAGTTCAAAGTTTTCTTTAAATGGATTTTTTAAATATTAGGAAAAAAATTCTTACTGTCAAAGAAATTTTCCACAAATCTAAGAATCGTATCTTTATTTTTAAGACATATTTCTTAAAAAACAATTTAGTTCAAGTTTAGTTAAAATTTACTAAAAAAACATCATCGTATTTCTCTTCTTTGAATTGAGGAAGTGTACTTCTTAGAATGTAGTTAATGACTTCTGAGAATTTAGTAAATAACTTCTTAGAATTTAGTTAAAAATTCAAAATGGCGATATCTTGAAAACTAAGCGAGATAGAGCAAAACGGATGAAATTTTCAAAAGAAAGACCACAAAGAAAAATATGGAATAGCCTAGCTCTGCATATCTGTCGGGGTCTCAAGACCCTAATTTTAGATCTAAATTTTGAAATTCCCGAGATTTTATATATACACATATCGTGGTAAATACTGCCAATACGAGAAAAAGTTCAACGGCATTTTTTTAGCTCTTGACTCGTAGAACACTTCCGAAAAATACCCGAAAGCCCTCCGATTAATAGTTTTTGAGTTATCCGGTTTTTAAGATTCTCAAGACCCTATCAGGCCCCTTTTTACCGTATCTCAAAAACTAAGCAAGTTAGAGCGAAACGGACACAAATTTTGGGTCAAAATCTATGGGGACCCTTAAAGGACCCAACGGGGTCTCGAGTTAAATGGGGTCCGAACCCATGGGTCCAGGGTCAAGACCCAATCTTTTTCTAAAATGTGAAGTATAATTTTTCCCATTTTCTAGTAAAAATTGGCTTAAAATTAAATAACTTTGTTTTCCTCATTTTTGGGAAAATTATGAACTAAAACCAAGAAAAAAAATCTTTGGAGCCAAATCATTCCCTCTTTTTCTCAAAATTGAGTTAATTTTCCCAGATTTTAGTTCACTTTTTTTTTGAGTGTAGAGGGTATAAAAACTATTAAAGGAATGTTGTTGTTTCTAAGGATCGTAATATTGTTTGTGTTAAATAAAAATCTTCTGTTGACGTCACACACATGACATCTGTAATAGGCTGGGTCGTATTCCAACAAAGTGCTCAGATCAACTATTAATAGTGAAAAAAAGTTGGTACAAGTAAATGCAAGCAGTTTAAAACCAAAATGAACAAAATCGGTCCATGGCTTCCGTTCTCGCATCGCGGGTCAAAATTGCGGTTTTTGAAAAAATGGACATAATTACAAAAAAAAAATTAAATATTTAAAAAAAAAATTATTAAAAAAAAAAAAATTTTTTTGTATCTCATTAAATCAAAGATATTTAGAAAAATTTCGTTTGTTTTTTTCGGATATCGATAACCCACCCAAATGTGAGGCCAAAAAAAACTCACATTTTTAACATGGAGCTCAAAACTACTTTTTCACTATTTTAAAAATTTAGTGAAACAAAATTTTTAAATATATTAGTTTATCCATTTGATATCATTGAATACATCTTAGGGATTGTAGAAAAAAATTCTTAGTTAAATTCCTTCGTCCAGTTGGTGTGTGGAGCGATTTGAATTAAGCGGATTTCCAGAACATGTGTTTTTATCGACATTTTTGACTAATTTGTAGTTGTTATCAACATTTTACTTAAATTAACCAACTTTTGTTGTTCAAATGGTTGTTTTGGACCATAGTAACTCTGCTTTGAAATAATAGACTTTTTGGACAACGTTAACCCTTGCCGGCACGAGGTTAAAAATTCCTCCAATGAAATTTTCGAAAATTCCTCACTCTAAACTCGTGTATGTGTTTAAATAATGAACAATTACAAATTTATACAAAGTTTTCTTGAAAGACATCTTTAACCCTTGTTGAACGAACGCCCAAAAAATTTCAAACAGCTGTTTTTTTGCTCAAATGGACTTTTTTGACATATTAAATAATATATTTTTATTTTTAGTTTTACACAGTAAAAACGACGAAGACGTAATGAAATTTCGGATGCCATTTTTTTTTATTTTATTTAGTTCAACAAGGGTTAAAGATGTCCTTCAAGAAAACTTTGTATAAATTTGTAATTGTTCATTATTTAAACACATACACGATTTTAGAGTGAGGAATTTTCAAAAATTTCATTGGAGGAATTTTTTAACCCCGTGCCGGCAAGGGTTAACGTTTTCCAAAAAGCCTATTATTTCAAAGCAGAGTTACTATGGTCCAAAACAACCATTTGAACAAAAAAAGTTGGTTAATTTAAGTAAAATGTTGCTAACAACTACAAATTAGTCAAAAATGTCGATAAAAACACATGTTCTGGAAATCCGCTAAATTCAAATCGCTCCACACACCAACTGGACGAAGGAATTTAACTAAGAATTTTTTTCTACAATCCCTGAGATGTATTCAATGATATCAAGTGGATAAACTAATATATTTAAAAATTTTGTTTCACTAAATTTTTAAAATAGTGAAAAAGTAGTTTTGAGCTCCATGTTAAAAATGTGAGTTTTTTTTGGCCTCACATTTGGGTGGGTTATCGATATCCGAAAAAAACAAGCAAAATTTTTCTAAATATATTTGATTTAATGCGATACAAAAAAAATTTTTTTTTTTTAAATAATTTTTTTTTAAATATTTAATTTTTTTTTTGTAAATATGTCCATTTTTTCAAAAACCGCATTTTTGACCCGCGATGCGAGAACGGAAGCCATGGACCGATTTTGTTCATTTTGGTTTTAATTTGCTTGTATTTACTTGTACCAACTTTTTTTCACTATTAATAGTTGATCTGAGCACTTTGTTGGAATACGACCCAGCCTAATCTGTAATGAAATACGAACCAGAGCGATAACCCAGATGGTTAAGTGCTAGCTTTGCAGACTGATAGAAAATTTCATGAACGTGGGTTCGAATCCAATCAGAGTCAAGTCTGTTGATGAAAAAACATATAGAAAAAACAGTCTTACAAAAATCAAAAAAATTTAATCCAATGTAATTTACTCCACTGAAGACGTAGGTGGCTACAGAAACCATGGTCTGGAATAAATCCACATTAAAAATAATCCTTAGAAATTCAATGTTTTCTTCTTCAATCACAAACCCTTAATAACAAATAGAAATGGCATACGCCGATAAAAACACTAAAATACAAAATCTAGTAAAGTTTTTATGAAAACAAAAAAAATTTATTTTGAGGATGTTTATTCTGGCTCAAGGCCATTATTTTCTTTACTAATTAAAACCATGATATTCTCATAGCATAATTTTCAAGAAAATTATTTTTTGTTTTAAATTTATTTATGTTGGTCATTTTTGCAAGACTTAATCGACACGTGTTTCGGAGTATGGAGTATTTCTCACAACAACAACACAAAAAACATATTGTGTTAGTCCAATGGACTATCGTATGTAAAATTGTTTTTAATATTTTTGTTGGTTATTGACAATCGTTGCCTTATTAGTATGGTACAATTTCTTCGTCTTTCTAATTCTCATTGTGAATAGAGGCGAATATGTATTAATATTCTAGTTTGTGCACAAACGATTTGTCATTAGACTCGTTTGCTACTTTGTAGTAAATCGTTTCTATTTTTGCTAAATAATCTTGACAATGGAATCTTGACAAATTCCGAAACACGTGTCGATTAAGTCTTGCAAAAATGACCAACATAAATAAATTTAAAACAAAAAATAATTTTCTTGAAAATTATGCTATGAGAATATCATGGTTTTAATTAGTAAAGAAAATAATGACCTTGAGCCAGAATAAACATCCTCAAAATATAATATTTTAAAGGTCGAATAAAACAATTTTTTATTTTTAATAAAAATTAATCAGAATTAAAACAAAAAAATTCTAGAAAATTTTTTAGCAGATTTCTCTTCTGTTTTGGCACATTTCTCTGCTGATTTCACCTAATCATGATGGATTGGAAAATGGGTGTATTTTTAGCAGATTTTTTTGCAGATTGGATAGAGAATTTATTTTGAGTGTAGTTACAAACATCAGCACAAACTCATTATACCCTGCACCACAGAGTGTTGTAGGGTATAATTAAAATCAAGCAAACGGGTTTCCAGCTATCGCTATTTGAAATTTGCAAAAAAAAAATGGCGTTTTAAAAATATTTTCAGCAGATTTTTCTGCTGATTAGACCGACCTTTTATTGTCGGTGTATAAAAGATATTTTTTTTGGGTTCTATGACATTTTCATTATAAAAAAACTCTGAAGCAAAATTTTCATTGAATAATTTTAAAATTTAAAGAACTATTCTGCACACTCAAAAAACTATTAGTACATTAATCAATTGTTTAACAAAACTTTTAGTAAATCTCCCGGAAAACTTTTAAAAAGGATAATATTAAGCTATCTGATGCTAGAAAATTTGTCAAATTTGTCTTACGACATGTCGTAAAAACTTGTCATACGACATGTCGCGAAGACTTGTCATACGACATGTCGTAAAAACTTGTCATACGACATGTCGTCAAGACTTCGCGTACGACATCAGCTATCTATGTGCCAAAATCGCTTGTTTGATGTTTAAGTAGAACTAACCCTTAATCGCATTATATAAAATATTTAAATTTAATAGCGGTACATACAAAAATTACTAATCCAAGACGTATGGCATTTTCGTAACTAACCCCTTCATGTACTAAACTTTAAGTTAAAAAACTGATTTCTAAAAATATCTAAAACCGTAATTTTTTTTTATTTTTCTTTACAGAGTGCGAAAAATGCAAAATAAGCACAAAAAGACTAAACCTCAACAAGTTTTGCAAAAGAGATTACGGTAAGTTTAAAACACTAGTTCTAAGTCTTAAAAATACAAGGAAACTCGTCGAAAAATAAAACCAAATTAATTATGTCAGAAAATTGCATTTTGTCGTTATTAATTTTTTTTTTACGGGTTTCCGCAACAATTGAGCGAGCGGGAACCCATCTAAAATCTCTCTCTTTAATATTCCTTATAGCAATAATGGCCAAAGTAATTGGTCGGGAACAGAGTACCGAGGTAACGAGCAGCGAACAATATACCAAAGAAAACCAAAACCAACAAATGAACGACGCCGACAGCGCGGAGGTGGACGCTCAAATGGCAACAGTGAAGTTCGATATACAGATTCAGGCAATATTCAAACGAACACCCCTAGAGTACGCAACTACGAATACAATACTAAGACGAGGTCCTATGACTTGGATCATTCCAGTGAAGAATTTGGAGTGTAGATGTCCAAAAATTAAAATGAATAAGTGAGTATTGAGTTAATTATAAAACGATTCTACGTCCGTTTCAATTGAAATTCAGAAAAGCTTAACTGAAATTTTAGTTGGAACTTAAAAAAGCTGAATTAAAAAACAAGAAAACACAATAAAAGTTTAAGAACCCGAGTAAAAAAGTTTTTATACAATTATATATAATTTGATAAAATTATATCAAATTATATATAATTATATAAAATTATATAAAGAGCTAAAATTTTCAAAATTTTATTAAATTATATATAATTTGATATAATTTTATATAATTATATCCACCAAATCCTGGATATAATTATATATAATTTTATCAAATTATATATAATTTTATATAATTTTATCCAAATTTTTGGAAAATTTTAGCTCTTCATATAATTTTATATAATTATATATTATTTGATATAATTTTATCAAATTATATATAATTATATCAAAAACTTTTTTACTCGGGAAGCACAATGTAAAATTCAGAAAAGTGCAGTTGAAATTTAGAAGAACTCAATTTTAATTCAGTCGAACTTTGTGTTAAGACTACAATTATGATTTCTGAATTTTTATGGAGCTTTTCTGAATTCAATGATTTCTGAAATATGGACTGTTCCAGTTTTAAATTATGGTTTCTGAGTTTTAATTAAGGTTTTTGCAAAACTCAGAAAGCACAGTTGAAATTTAAAAGATCACAATTACAATTCAGAAAATTTGAATTGAATTTCAGAACATTTTAAATTAAATTTTGAACAACATAATAGATATTCGGAAAACTTAAATTTATATTCAAAAAAGCTCCATTGAGTTAACTGAAAGCCCAATTGAAGTTCAGAAAAGCTCATTTAAAATTCAGAAAAAACAATTGAACCTAAATTAAGCTTAAATGAAACTCCAGTTCTTATTTATCAAATCAAAATTGAAAAACAAGAAAGAACAATTAAAGTACAATGTAGAATTCAGAAAAGCACAGTTTAAATTTAAAGTTCAAAAAAGTTCAATCAAGTTTAAGAAAAGCTCAAATAAAGTTCTGAACAGTGCAATTAAAATTCTGAAAAACTTTAATTGATATTGAAAAAGGTCAATTGGGTCAATTGAATGTCAGATAAGGTTAATTGGAATTCGGAAAAGCATAATTAAAACAAGTAAAAAAGTTAAATTCGGCCTTGCCGAATGTAGTGATACCCTCCACAATTTCAAAAAGATTATCGCAAAAAACTTTATTTAAAAGGAAATTACTTTTGAAAAAAAAAAAATTAAAAAAAAAAAATTTCCGCGAAAAAAATTTTTGGTAAAAAAAAAATGCGCGATTTTTTTCTTTTTTTGTAAAAAATATGTTTGTACTTGTTTAAATACCTTTTGGTGTTCAATTATGTTCACATATGTCAACCAGAAGCTGAATTAAAGCATTTTGTATTTTTAGGTTATGTTGAATGTACTGAAATTTTTGAGGTGTGCTTACATTTTCGTTCATAACTTTTGAACCGCTGAACCGATATCGCTCAAATGCAATACCAAACTTCTCGGGAGAACTTCCAATAAATATGTTAAGTTTCAGTCATCTCTGTGCAATATTTTGTCCGCTACAGCATTTTCCACAGACAGACGGACAGACGGACATCGCTAGAATGTCTTAAGATCGATCGGGCATCATGAATATATATACTTTATGGGGTCCCAGACCGATATTTCGATGAGTTACAAACGGAATGACAAACTTATATATACCCTCTATCACTAACAAGGGAAGTATCTCAACCCTTATGAACCGATTTGCCTGAAACTTGAAATATATATCAAAGAGACAATTCTAAGGTTGGGGTGTCTCGGCTTATCGGCCATATCGGGGATCTTCTTAAAAAGAAATGGCTGAAAAATCCAAAAAACGATTTTTTCGCCATTTTTTGACCCATGTTTTGAACCCCTAAATCCCCGATATGGCCGATAAGCCGAGACACCCCAACCTTAAAATCGTCTCTTTAGTATATATTTTAAGTTTCAGGCAAATCGGTTCATAAGGGTTGAGATACTTCCCTTGTAAGTGGAGGGTATAAAAAGCGCAATTTAAATTTAGAAAAGCCCAATTTTAATTATTCTTCAATACTTTTATTAATTAATATTGCGAAAAGGTCAAATGGGTCAATTGAATGTCAGATAAGGTCAATTGAAATTCAGAAAAGCGTAAATAAAATTCAAAAAAAGACTAATTGAATTTTATGTAAACTTTTTTAAAAATTTTATTTCTGAATTTTTATAGAGCTTTTCTGAATTGAATGGTGATTTCTGAAATTTGAATTGCTCCAGTTTTCAATTGCACTACTAAACATTTTTAAAAAAACTTGATGCGACGGGGACGCGACCTTACAGAGTCAATTGCAATTGTTCTAGTGATCACAAATCTAGTCTCCAAACTTTTCCATCACATCAGGTTTTTGAGAAAATTGAGGTCAAAGTTCAAAAATTCGCCGTTTTGGGAATTTTTGACAACTTATAGCGGATGAACCCGATGTGATAGCGACTTAAAAATAAGTCGAAGGTAAAGCTTAAACATGTCTCTTAAGGAGGCTGAACTTATTTGGTCAGTCGCATTAACACTTTGGGTACCAATTGTCCTTCAATGATGTCTTATTTCCCAAAAAATGATTTTTTTCATTTCATATGAAAAAATAATTTGATGCGAATGTTAAGTCACCTTGTACACATGATAACATTTTATCTCCTGGTCACAAATCCGGTCCCCAAACTTTTCCATTACATCAGGTTTTTGAGAAATTTTAAATAAAAAAAAATCAGTTTTTGGACATATTTGACAACTCATAGCGGATGAACCCGATGTGCAGATGACTTAACAGTAAGTCAAGGATTAAGCCCAAACATTGCTTTTTAAGATACAATACTCACACAGAAAAAAATATGGAGGAAACAAATTTGAGTAATCACTTGTTTAAATTTAAAAACAAAAATTGAGTAATTTTTTAATTGACGCAATTAAAAATTTACTTAAAAATTTTAAAAACAATTTAAGTAAATAATTTAATAAAAATTTAATAGTTTTTTATTTTTTTAAACTCTTATAGTTTTTTGAATTCTCGTTTAGTTTATAGTTTTTTGTGTATGTATATGAAAGTTTGCAACCGTCGTTATAAAATTTTCCTATGTTTTTGAGACATAAATATGTTTGGTAAAATTCAAATTTTTTTAAACTTAAAAAAAACTTAATAGATAAATTTTGAGTAAATTTTTAATTGTGTTAATTAAAAACTTACTCAAATTTTTTTACTGGTGCAAAATTAAGTAATTTTTTACTCAATAGTATTAAAAATTTACTCAAATAATTTTTTTATTTTTTTCTGTGCATTTGATCAGTCGCTTTAACCGCTAGATCACCAATTGTCTTTTAATAAGGTATTTTCCACCAAAACCTTTTTTTTAATACTAAGGAATAAGACATCATTGAAAGACAATTGGTGCCCAACGAGTTAATGTGAGTGACCAAATGAGTTCTGCAAACTAATGCTTAAGCTTTACCCTCGACTTATTTTTAAGTCGCCATTACATCGGGTTCATCCGCTGCAAGTTGCCAAAAATCCCCAAAACTGCGATTTTTTTAACTTTGACCTTAATTTTCTCAAAAACCTGATGTGATGGAAAAGTTTAGAGACCGGATTTTTGAGAGGCAGAACTAATGTAATCAAATGTATAAGGTCGCGTCCCAGTCGCATTTTCAATATTTGGTAGTGTTATTGTTTCTAAATTTTAATTAAGCTTTTCAAAATTCAGAAAAACACAATAGAAATTTAAAAGAGCACAAATGAAATTTCGAAAATGTGAATTTAATTGCCGAAAAGTTTAAATTAAATTTAAAACAACATAATAGACATTCGGAAAACTTTAATTTTTGTTCAGAAAAGGCTTTTCTGAATTTTAATTGAAAAGTTTCAGAGCTTCAGTTGAGCTTCTGAATTTTAATTATTATTTTCTAAATTTTATTTGAAAAGTTTAACTAATAAATGCATTTTTTTTTAATTATTTCAGATCTTATTTAATTTTGGGTAAAGACTCTGAAGCTGCTCCTGGTTATTTAGGAATTGGTCCTCGTTCAATTGTTATCGAATGGAAAGATGAATGGTATCGGCGCATGAAACGTTTTCAGCGCAGAGCGCGTACATGCGAATAAGTTAGTTTTTTTTTTTGTAAGAAGCCAATAAATATAAATATTTAATATGTGTAAGAAAAACAGTAAAACTTTAAAAAAATAAGTTTTAAATGTGTAAAAATTTTAAGATTTTTTTTATTATTAGATTTTACAAAGGAAAAAAATAGATTTTATGAAAAACTAAAAAAAAGCAATAATAATAAAAAAAAATTAAAAAAAAAATGGAAAAAAGTTTTGAAACAAAATTATAGCACAACTTTTTTGAGGATTTTTTTGGGGGAAAGTTTGGAGGATTTTTAATGAAAGTATTTTAATGATAGTTGTTTTAAAAAATATAATCAATATAATTTCAATCAAGTTTTTATTGTTTTAACAACAAAAAATTAAAATTTCTTTCAATGAAAACTTACATGAAAATAATTAAAATATTCATAGAACTTGTTAAAAACTTTTTATGAAGTTTTTCATGAAATGAATAAAAGTATTCATTGATTTAATTTGGAATAGCAGTAGTAGAATGAGGAAAAATTGCAAATTGTAATTAATGAAAATGTTCATTAATAACACAGTGCAACACCCAAAATCGGAATGGGATGAAACCAAAAGCAAATGAAAGTTGACATACTCCATAACAAACCCCTCAAGGCTTTTTCCTAGTTCAGAGCTAGATTTTGTTTTACACGCATTTGAAGTTAGTGCACTTTTATTATAATTACAATAATAAATGCTTGAAAACTGTATTAGTGGCGAATGATTAATATTGTAATTGCCTTTAAATAACAATCATACGCAACGGTGTCCAGTGATTTATATTAATAATTGCCTTTAAATAACAATCATACGCAACGGTGTACATGGTTTATTTTAATAATTTGGCTATTCAGTAAATAGGTACTGGTCCGATTGCAGCAAAATTCATACCAGTCATAGCTGAAGTAATTTTGAGCTTAAGTTTGGAAACTGGACCCTACATGTCCAATAAGGCCACCACCAGGGGTCTTTAAAGTTGGACACGTTTAGTACACAAAAACTTTAAATGCTTTAAAATCACCAACTTTAAATGCGTGAAAAATAAAATCTAGCTCTGACCTAAAAAAAAAGGCCTTGAGGGTTTTGTTATGGAAAACGTCAGCTTTCATTTGCTTTTGGTTTCATCCTATTCCGATTCCGAAAGTTCGATTTTGTATCACTGTGTAACAATTTTTGGTGAGTCACATGTAACCGTTACTAAAATTTTATTTAATTTACGTGGTAAAAAAAACTACAAATTTTTTATGGTTTTCACTTTCTCACACAAAATTTTACTCCATTAGTAAAACCACTAAATAATAATTTATTAAATATAAAATTAATAATTTACTTCTCATTTTAAAAAATTTGAAAAAAACTACAAAAACAAGTTAGAAAAATACACTTTCACATTTTTTTATTAACTGATTTCACTCAGTTTTTTCTCACAAAATTTTACTATATCCCTTAATTTTAATACGTAAATAAAACCACGAAATAATATAAAACAACGCGAATTTCAGTTAATATACAATTAATCAATTAAATTTCATCTCAAATTTCGTTAAATTTTTTTTTAAAAAATCACAAAATAATTTCGTGCCGCTCTAATCAATGCGCGTTAGCATACGAAAATGACGCGACTCGAGAGGTGTCAAATAACAACAAGTTTTTTAAAAAAATTTAATGAAATTTTTTAATGAAACTATGAAATCTAATGAAGTAAATTTCATGAAATTTGTTTCCAATATGCATGATATTTTTGTAAGCTTATGAATGTCTTCATTGGTTAAATGAAAACAAAATATTGAATCCGTTTTATTTATATCACGAAAGGTTTTTTTTCAGTGTTTAATTCATTTGAATACATTATTTGAAAAAATATACAAAATAATTGGATTTTACTTTTCTATTGTTGACAACATATAATACTAATACATACAATACTTTAAAAAAAAAACAGGTACTTTTTTCCTAAAAAAGCACATTTTTCTAAAAAAGTACTTTTTCTAAAAAAAGTACTTTAATACTATTAAAAAATTTAATTTTTTTAATAATTTTGTAGCAAAAAAGTACTTTGTTCTAAAAAAGTATTAAAAAAGGTACTTTTTCTTAGAAAAGATACTTTTTTCTACAAAATGTACTTTGTTCTAAAAAAGTATTAAAAAATGTACTTTTTCTTAAAAAAGATACTTTTTTCTACAAAATGTACTTTTTCTAAAAAATAGTACTTTTTCTAAAAAAAGTACTTTTTTAAAAAAAATTTACTTTTTTCCTAAATAAACACTTTTCTAAAAAAGTAGTATTAAATTACTTTTTTTTAGAAAAAAGTATTTATTTTAGAAAAAGTACATTTTTGTAGAAAAAGTACTTATTTTAGAAATAGTACTAATTTTAGAAAAAAGTATTAAAAAAGTATTTTTTTTTAGAAAAAAAGAACTTTTTAACAAAAAAAAATACTTTTTTGTCTAAAAAGTAAAAATTACCACGAAGGAGTTTTCGAAGGGTACTAAAAACTGTAAAAAATTGGGAAAATCTAAAAAAAAATTATAAAGTGTCCGATTGACAACCAGAGCTTTCCATATAATTGATTTCAAATGATTTTTATAAATACCCAAATAAATTTAAAAAAAAAAGTATTTATCTTTTATTTACCCGGTATTTACCCATGTATCGTGAAATACCGGATAGAATCCCATCACTTAACATATAAATAAAAATAAATAAATAAAAATAAGCATTTTAAATTCGTTCGTTAAATCAATCATTATTTTGATCGACTAATCTAACTCGAAAAATGTTTGATTGAAAAAATATTCTATTAATCACCTTAATTTGATTTTTCTTTATCGGAGGAGATTTAATCAAAAAATTGATTGAAACCGTGTTTTTCGATAGTGTAAAACTAATATCGACATTATATCTTTTTGAATCAAATTTGCATAAAAAAATGGATCATATTTTTTTGCATATTTCGATTTTAAATGCATATTTTGACACAAATTATTAAATTCGTTAAGTGCATATTTTTTATTATTTAATGAATATTTTGAATTTTTGGATATATTTTTTGATATTTTAGTGCATAAAAATCGAAGTTTTACTGATAAGTTTTCTCTAAATTTATCATATTAACAATTTAAATTGTTAATTTTAATTGTTTTTACCAAAAATTTAATAAATTCAATTTGCTGGAAAATTAATTTGTCATATTAGCCAATTTTTAAATTGTTACCAATTTAATTTTTTTTAATAAACTAATTTAATTGAGCTTACATTGCAGTTGCATAATTTTAGTCAATATTCTATAAATAATATCGACAATATATTTTTTCGAATCAATAAATTTGCATAAAAATGGCATCAATATTTTTTTGCATAAAAACATATTGATAAAAATGCATATTTGAACTCATTTTTATTTGAAATGCATATTTTGTGCATATTTTTAATGCAACGTTTTGCATATGTTGACATAAATTGACAAATGAAAAAAAAAATGCACATATTTTATGTGCGTAGTGGATATTTTGGTTTTTTTAGCGCATATTTTGGATTTTAATTGCATGAAAATCGCTGCCCTACTGATAAGTTTTCTCTTAACAAATCAATTTGTCATATTAACAATTTTAATTGTTAACATTAATTGTTTTGACCATAAACTTAATTAATACATTTCGTTGGATAATTTATATCTCTGTTTTCAAAAATTTTAATAAGACGATTTTTTCTTTTTATTACATTTTACATTCGCGAATTTTATTTTTAGCCTTTTTACAATTATGCTAAAATCTCGTTTAAACGAGAGTTTGATCATATGGTACTGTATCATTAGAGTGACATTTTTTTTTTAATTTTTATTTTTCCCAAGTGTCCGGGCAAATTTTTTTTTTCTACTAGACCTAAAAATTATGTGGTACAAATTTGAGGCAAATCGGATAAAATAAACGGATAAATAAAACTTTTGTGGAATAAATTTGAGGTCAATATCGGATAAAATTAACCATTGCGCCTGGCGTCAACGTTTTGGATTTTTGAAAACTTAAAAAAAAAAAATTACAAAAAATATATCTTGTCGAAGGGCGGCATGGGTTAAGATCGTCTGGTTTGGCTCAAATTAAGCTTTAATGAAAGTTTGTCTCAATCTCTATGAAAATGTCACATTTTTTTTAGTTTTTTTAACATAGAAAAACCCGCACTTTTGGTAAATTTTTTGACAAATTTTAAATGGCGATATCTCGAAAACCGCTTGAACCAAATCCACACATTTTAACCCGTGGCGTCCTTCGATCAAAGTTTTGACATTTTTAAAAAAAAATTCACCAAAAACTCTAAACTTTGATCGAAAGGCGCCTTGGGTTAAGATCGTCTGGTTTGGCTCAAATTAAGCTTTAATGAAAGTTTGTCTCAATCTCTATTTAAAAGTCAATTTTAAAAAAAAAAAATTTAGTTTTAAACGTAGGAAAAAAAACGCCATTTTGGAAAATTTTTTGACAATTTTTAAATGGCTATATCTCGAAAACCGCTTGCTTGATTTTTTATTTTTTAATTTTTCAAAACTTTCCAAATATCCAAAACTTTAATCGGAGCGCGCCACGGGTTAAAATACTCGGATTTGGCTTAAATTAAGTTTAAATAAAAAATTGTCTCAAGCTCTTTGAAGAGAAAAAAAAATGTTGAGATTTTTTTTTAATTCTTGAACGTAGGAAAACCCCGTGATTTTCAAATAAAATTGTACTGCTTACTACTACTTGTACTGTTTTGAAAAGCCAGTTTTAACTACTTTTTTTTACTTTGGCGAAATTTTTTCTTTTCATTTCATTTTAATTTGTTGATTTGTATCCGTAATTTGACTCCATCAAAAAGTGTGTTATAATTTTGTTAGTAACATTTTTATAAAAAATAACAAAAAAAAATAATCAAATTATATACTAACTGCATTTATTTATTAAATATAATTATTATTTCATTTGTAAATTATAATTTTTTACTTAATTTTGATTTTTTTATCGTAGTAAAAATACCGAATATTAATCAAAATAGTTTTTAGTTGTGTTTTTTACATGTGGCATTTCACAGTATCAGTTCCAGAATCTAAGATTTTTTTTATTCGGAAAAATATCTCAGAATCTGAAAATTTCTTCCATACGGAAAAATGTCTCAGAATCTGAGAATTTTTCTGATAAGGAAAACTTCTCAAAAACAAAGAATTTTTCCTATACGGAAAAATTTTTCAGAATCTGAGAATTTTTTCTTTACGGAAAAATGTCTCAGAATCTGAGAATTTTCTGATAGGGAAAATTCTTTGTTTTTGAGAATTTGAGAATTTGAGAATTTTTTATAAATAAAAGTGCATTAGATTTTTAAAAATTTTTTCAGAATGTGAGAACTTTATCTGTATGAAAAAATTTTTGAGATTCTAAGAAAATGTGTTAGAATCTGAGAATTTTATCTATACGGAAAAATGTCTCAGAACCTATTTTTCTATACGAAAAAATGTCCCAGAATCTGAAAATTTTTCTCTAAGGAAAAATGTTCCAGAATCTGAGAATTTTTCTCCAAGGAAAAATGTCCCAGAATCTAAAACATTTTCGGAGATTTTTTTCTATACGGGAAATGTCTCAGAATGACTAAGATCCTAATAATTTTTTTTACGGAAAAATGACTTAGATCCTAAGAATTTTGTCTATGGGAAAAAATGACTCAGATACTGAGAATTTTTTCTATACGGAAAAATGTGGAAAAATGTCACAGAATCTGAGAATTTTTCTGATAAGAAAAAGTTTCTTAAAATCAAAGAATGTTTTTGTTAGGAAAAATTTCTAAAAATTTAAGAATTTTTTATACAGAAAAGTGCATTAGATTTAAAAATTTTTATATACGGAAAAATGTCTCAGAATGTGAGTATTTTTTCTATACGGAAAAATATATCAGAATCTAAGAATTTTTTCTATACGGAAAAAAGTCTTAGAACCTGAAATTTTTTATAAGAAAAAATGTCTAAAAGTAGAGAAGTTTTTCTATTCTTAGTATCTGAGAATTTAACCTATACCGAAAAATTACTCAGATCCTGAAATTTTTTTCTATACGGAAAAATGACTCAGATCCTGAGAATTTTTTCTATACGGAAAAATGACTCACAAGGGAAGTCTCCCTAGTGTCACCCGCGGATCTTTATTGAATTGTTTTTTTTTTTATAGAGTAGAAAAAATAAAGCGACACGTATTTTTTTTAGCGGCCCAAATTCATATTTAGGGGGTAAAAAGGAGGGGGGGGGAAGACAAGGCCATTTTTCAGTTTTTTTCGTTTATCGCCTATATTATGCTAAGAAATCTAGTCATGTTACATACCAAATGAAAGGTCTTTGGAAAACCTATCTACGTGTGCTAAGAACGTGTCCAAACATGCACAACTTTTCGTCATATTGAGTAAAATACCAAAATTTTAAAACATTTTTGTTAATAAGTCGAAAAATATTAACTTCTTTGGCCCGTTGTTAGCACCACGAGATAGGTATTTTTAATACCTTTAATCTGATACCACACATGCCTATATTAATTTTGTATAAATAGGCGTAAATCGTAAAAAACTGCAAAAGGTCAATTTCCCCCCTACAAATCGACTCCCCCTAAAAATGAGTTTGGGCCGCTAAAAAAATACGTGTCGAATTAATTTTCCATCTTAACAACATATCCAAATTTCATGAAGATCGGAGGGTGACACCAGGGAAACTTCCCTTGTCAGATCCCTAGAATTTTTTTCTATACGGACAAATGTGAAAAAATGTCTCAGAATCTGAGAATTTTTCTGACAAGAAAAAGCTTTTTAAAATCAAAGAATTTTTTAAATGGAAAAATGTCTAAAAATTTAAGAATTTTTTATAAAGAACAGCGCATTAGATTTTAAAATTTTTATATACGGAAAAATGTCTGAGAATCTGAGTATTTTTTCTATTCAGAAAAATACATCAGAATCTAAGAATTTTTTCTATACCGAAAAATGTTTTAGAATCTAAAATTTTTTATTAGAAAAAATATCTAAAAACATGAGAATTTAATGTTAGAATTTTTTCTATACGAAAAAATGTCTCAAAATCTGACACACTCAAAAAAATAAAACTGTAAAGTTAACAAATTTTTTTTTTGTTAACTCGAGTTTACTGGCTTTTAAGCAAATTTTTAGTTAAAATCAGCGTTTTAACTACTTTTTTTAGTTAAGTTCAATTTACGAAAATACTAGTTTTGAACAAATTTTGAATTAATTTTTTTTGTTGACTTCAAAACTGAGTTTACGAATTTTTACTAATTAATTTGCTGATTTTTCGTAACAAATTTGTTAAGTGAAATTTCTTATGTAGCCTCCTATGCAAATCTCATAAGTTCTACTTAAGCTGATGAAAAAACAGAAAAAATAAACTAACAATTTTTACAAAATATTTTGTAAATTTTAGTTTACGAAAAGTAACAAAAAGTTTAGCTGAATTCAACTAATTTTTTTGTTAATATATGTACATAAAAACGTTACGAAATTTCAGCTAAATTTTTAGTTAAAGTTACGGTTTTTTTTGCTACATTCATTCTACGAAAAGTTAGCTAAATATTTTTAGTTAAATTAACTAAAAATTTAGTAGGCCCAAAATCAGGTGCTTTTTTAGTTAAATTTAACTAAATTTTTTGCTAACTTTACAGTTTTTTTTTTTTTAGTGCAATTTTTTCTATACGGAAAAATATTTCAGAATCTAAGAATTTTTTCTAAAGAAAAAATGCCTCAGAATCTAAGAATTTTTCTGATAAGGACAAATTTTCCAGAATGTAAGAACTTTTTATAAGAAAAAAATTTTAAAAATCTTAGAATTTTTTAAGGAAATATGTCTCAGAATCTGAAAAATTTTTGTATAAGGAAAAGTATCTCGGAATCTGAGAACTTTCCTCTACGATAAATGTCTCAAAATTCAAAAACTTTTCTGCGTGAAAAACATCTCATAATTTTGTTAGCGTTTATTTGTAGATATTTGCTGTGGAATGCCTCATATGTATGTAGATGATTTCCTAATAACACTATAGTCCCAAAAAATATTAAGACTCTTTTAAAAACCGAAACTTAAGCCATAACAAAACGAACACTTTGTAAAAAGTGTAACATTAAAATACTTTTAAATGTTTTTTTAATGTAAATTAAAAAATAATTTTTAAAAGATCAAAAAATAACGAATTTTATAAAAGTTAAAGTTAAAAATATATATAAAAAAAATTATTTTAAAAACGAAACAAATATTTATATTTAAATCAATAGGAAAAATCAAACTATAAATTAAACAGGTTTAGTAGAAGTGCAAATTTGCACTTTTGCAAGACTTGTTTTCACAAAAATAATTATTGTCCTTTATTATTAACTCCTAAAAGTAGTTTAAAAAAAAAAACAACAAAACTGTGTTAAAAAAAATGTCCCTCTCTCCATTGCCCGCCTAAGTAATCTCATACAAAAAAATTTCCCTGTCTCTATAAAGCTCCTCATAAAGCTCTTTCTTTCTCTCATACAATTCCTTCTCATAAAACTCCGCAATGCCATATAAGTAAATAACAAATAATCAAATCCTTCAATAAACAAATATAAATGAACTAAATGCAATAACTTTTTAATTTAATTTTTTTTTTTTTAATTTTGTAACAAAAACAATAAATAACACACAAACCAACAAAATAGTATTAATTAATTGTAATATAAAATTATTTAACAATATTAAACAATATTTTTTTTTAAAAAAATATTTCTGTATCGGTACTGTATTTTATATTTTAATTTATAAATAATCTTCTTAAGTCTGATAATTAATTCATCTCTTTTGTGTAATAAATTTATTGTAGTTTTAATAAACATTTCATTTATTCTCGTAAATTATATTGAAAACAAAATATTAATTGAATATTATTATTTAAACAAAATATGCACTGCAAATTTTAAATGTCCATTTATTAAATATTTTGAATATACTAAATTGAATGTCAATTGGGAAATTAACAAAACAAAAAAAATATATCATATTTAAAAATATTAATAAAAAAAAACTAATATTGTACAGTTAAACAAAACAAAAATGCTGTTTTATTTGAAATTTTAGATTTGCGAATATGAGGCATTCCACACCAAATGTCCCGCTACAAAAAAACATGTGTCCCGTAAATTTCTGAATAGGTTGTTTGGATAGCCCTATATGAAACTAAGAAAATTGCGTTTTCGGTTTTTCAAATTTTCAAAAACTGGGCTTAGGAGGCGTGGTCAAATATTGGAAAAATGGTAAAATTTGTGGCAAGTTGCCTTGATTAAATATTTATCACATTAAAACGGAATGCACCACAATGTCAAAAATTTACATTCTTATATAGTTTTGTATGGGCTATCGATTAAATTTTTTTTTTTTTGGAAAATTTTCAGAATCCATTCTGAAATTTTCCATTTTTTAAAAAAGTTAATTTATCAAAAATCCGGCCACTTTTTTTTTTCTTTTTTAAATTTTTTTTTAAAAGTTTAGATGTTTCTCCATCCACACAAAAAAATTCAGAAACACGTTCTTCCTTTTTGTTTGAAAAAATCGCATTTGAACTTTAAATTTCATAACAATTTTGTGATTTGATTGTATTTCTTTGTTTTAACGTTGCGAATGAGTATTATTAATTGCATAAATATTCCTCATACACTCTGTTGAAACAAGAAAATACAAGCAACCCAGCAAAACTTTGGTAATGGGTAGTGATTATATAACACATTACCAGGTAATGCATATAACTTATTTGTAGCATTATTTTATGATGTCTTACCAAACATTTGTTCCACAACGTATTATTTTCAAGTGAAAAATAATGCATTACTAATAATTTGCTACGTAATGCATGATTATTGGAAAAAATGTATTTCATATTTGTTATTTCTAAACATTAAATCATGGATGACTTATATTTGGTTACATTATGTATTATTTGAAAGTTTGAAATAATGCATTATTTATAATTGGATGCATAATGCATTACAATAACATAAAAAAATAATTATTTTATAAAAAAATGCATAAGTTTAAACCAGAGATTGTCTCACGACAGGAAATTTCAAACTACACACACTCACGAGCATATTTTATCTACTTACACTCACTTACAATCACGTGAGTAAATTTAATACAAAATTACTTTTTCACTACTCGTAACACCTTATATATTACGTTCTGGTATGCTATATTATCTACCTTACTCGTAACCTATAAAATATCATATATTTTACACCTTACTCGTATTCTTCGTTATAAATGTATGACTTATTTTATACCTTACTGGTATTCTTTGTGATAATGTGGATGCATTACTTTGAGTCTCATCGCCTGTTAAAATCATCAATGCTGCAATGTATAAAATAAGAGATCCTATACCTTATTTTATACCTTATTTGGTAATCTAAGTTTTGCTGGGAAATTACTAAATTGTTATGAAATTTAAAATTCAAATGCGATTTTCTCGAAAAAAAAACGAAAAATGTGTCTCTGAATTTTTTTTTGTCTGGATGGACAAACATCTAAACTTAAAAAAAAAAAATTAAAAAAGAAAAAAAAAGGGGCCGGATTATTGATAAATTGACTTTTTTTTAAAAAATGGAAAATTTCAGAACGGGTTCTGAAAATTTTCCAAAAAAAAAATTTTTAATCGATAGCCCATACAAAACTTTATAAGAATCGGGTCGTTTATGGAACCAATGCGGATTGGTTTGACAACACTTTTTCACGGAAATCAGCTGTATGTGTTTATGAATCCAATCCAATTCCAATCAAAGAAAAAATGTGAAAATTTCCGTTCGAAAACGAAAATGTGCGTTCATGAATTCCACTCAGTTGGTTTGACAGTTGGAAAATTTTCGTCAACGTTTGGCTTCGGGGATTTGTAAGAAAAGTTGAAAATAATTAATTTAAAAAAAATTAAAAACAAAAGTTAAATGAAAAAATGTAAGCAAGATGTTCTTTTTTGTTTTCGACTTTTTTAAAAAATATTTTTCCTCTTTTTTTATAAGGGAAAGGTACGAAATTAATGAGCAAAATGCAGTTAGTTCTTCATGAGTTTGTGGAAATAAATCCCGATATATCGAAGGGATTTGTGTTTTAAGGCCTTAAATATAAACAAAAGTAATACACATTAAAAAATGTGAAAATAAAATTTCCAAATTTTTTTGTGTCCTAGATTTAACTTCCGTAAAAGTAAAACGAATGCACTTTTTTATAATTTTAAAATTTTAGTTATTCGATTTTAACTTTGAGTGAAAACGTAAACAACAACACTAAATTGGATTTCATGTGATTCGGAAAATGTGAATTGAAAAGTTATGAAAGGCAGAACAGAGGCCTTTGTAAAGTGTCTCTGAGGCTTCTGTTGTCTTTCACAACTTTTCAATTCACATGAAATTTTCCGAATGACATGAAATCGAGTTGATTTTTTTGTTGTTCACGTTTTCATTCGGAGTTGAAATCAAATAATTAAAATTTAAAAAATTAAAAGGGAAAAAGTGCATTCGTTTTACTTTCACCAAACCTTATTTTTGTGAAACAAAACGAAAAAAAAAGGCGGAAGTGAAATCTAGAACACCAAAAAAATTCGGAAATTTTCACTTTCACATTTTTTTTGTGAATTACTTTTTTTGGAACAGCAAAAGGCAGAAAGTTTCTTATAAAATTCTTGAAAAAAGTATCATACACACTTTAGCTTATTAACGAAAAATAACGGACAAGTATTTCGATTCCGAAATTGGGCGCAAAAAATAATAAGAGTCCAAATTGGCAAAAAGTTACCGATGTTTAAAAAAAAATCATAAAAAAGGAACAAATAAGCTAAAACTTTATACAAAATATGACCCAAAAATATGCATTTATAGCCATTTTTTAAAAGCAAATTCTTTGATGTGCAAAGACATTTATCCTGAGCCAATTAAATATGTGAAGCAACTGGTATTTTTCCATACAAAATAACAGATCCCAAGTATATATTAGACTTAAGGAAAACAAAAGATGGATTTGTATAAAACCCCTTCCTTAATGGATCAATAATCAAAAAAAATTAATTCAAAACAAATGCTTGACAGTTTATTTGTTAACAAATTATTTTTTTTTTACAAACTGCATTATTATAACAACTCTGACTTTGACTTTCTAACAGAGTTGCTATAAAATACGACTCTGTATTTGCAAAAACAGAGTCGTATTTTGTAAATACTTGTGTCTGCGCTAAGTTCGAACGCAATAGATATTTTTTTTCGAACAAAGCAATTCGTCACGGTTTCATGAACGCTTCGAAAATTGGAAACGGAATTGAATTTCGTTTCCAATCCAATTTCGTTGTGGATTCATGAACGGCCTGAATGTACGGTGGCTCGCAGCTTATTTCGTGTGAAAGATATTAGTTAGCAATCCATTCAAGACAAAGTTAACCAAAATAGACCTAATTATTATCAAATAAGAATTTTTGTAAAAAGTCCTGTGTATGTAAATAATCAAGCTTTAATTAAAGCTTAATGACGTTCAGATTGTCTAAATATTAAATGTGCTACGAGGGTCGAACTGGAAATTGAAATTATTGAAAGACCTTTTTTAGAAAATTTCTTAAAAATATTTCTAGGTCGATTTTAGCAAAGCTCAAACATAAAAAAATTAAAAAATTGTTCAATAGTCAATATTCATTTATTAAATAATTTTTCCAAAGACCCAAACAAAAATCAAAATTTTTAAAACACAGTAGAAGAAATCCAAATTTTTTGACCTCCAATTTTTTTGACCATCAATTTTTGGTAAACAAAGAAAAGATTTAGTTGTTTACTACTTTCAGTGCACCTAAGTGTATAGTATTGAGATATAAAAATAATTGAACATTTCCTTTGTTTACAAAAAATTGGTGGTCAAAAGAATTGGAGGTCAAAAAATTCGGATTTCTTCGACTGCATATTAAAAATTTTGATTTTTGTTTGGGTCATTGGAAAAATTATTTGATAAATGACTATATACTACTGGACAATTTTTTAAATTTTTAATCTTTGAGCTTGGGAAAAATCGATCTAAAAATGTTTTTAAGAAATTTTCTAAACAACGTCTTTCAATAATTTCAATTTCCATTTCGACCCTCGTAGCATGATTAATATTTACTCAATCTGGACGCCATTAAGCTTAAATTAAAGCTCGATAAATTACCTACACAGCACTTTTAATAAAGATACTCGTCTGATAATAATTAGGTGTATTATTGGAAACTTTATCTTAAGTGGATTGCGTACTGATATCTCACACACGAAATAAGCTGCGAGTCACTGTAAATTTTTGAGATTGTGGTGCATTCCGTTTTAATGTGATAAATATTTAATCAAGACAAATCGACATGTTTTTTTCGCTGGGCATTTGGTGTGGAATGCCTCATATCTTAAAAACGGTAAGTGCTAGAAAAAATTGGATGGCTGATTTGGATTTAGGAGAGCAAAATCTATATCAGTTGGATATTTCACTGGGAGGTTTTTGTTGTCGAACAGTGTAATTATTTAGCAATAACTCGAAAACAGGATCAGCTAGGATTTCCGTGTAAACGATTTTTTAAGTGCAAAATCGGGTCACCATTTTAACACAACCTAAACTTGCTAGAGGGGTGTGTCCATTAACCTGTCCCGAAAAAATTTAAGGTAAAAACAAAAAGACGATGCTTTTTCAAGAGCTGCGTCATCGTTAGCTCATTATTCTATTACCATAAAATGACACTATATGGTAATGGAATAACAACGGAAACGATACGATTGACGACTATCAAGTAACATAATTACCCCCCTGATAATGGGAAAAATAATCCTCGTAATTTTGAATGCGCCAAAAATTGGTAAAATAATCAATTTTATTGGTAAAAATATTGTTTTAAAACCGGAAAAATAAAAAAACAAGTAAGAAAGTTATAGTCGGTCAAGACCGAACATATAATACCTTACACCAGTGTTTCCCGGTAAATGGGTCAAAAGTTTAAACATGGACCGATTGGATCAATCTTTTTTCAAATCTTTAATAAGTGTTAAAAACACTCACAAACCAAATTTGAGTAAAATAGGCTTTTATTTGTTGCCAATAAACCGCTTTAACTGAATATCGGGCGAAATTTTCATATGGAGCCTAAGTCCAAAAATGGTCCGATTATAATCAGATTTGATTAGGTCATTTAAGTATGCGTTAAACACACACAAACAAAATTTTAATAAAATATTTTATATTTTCATAAAATTTGAGAGATTTATGTGAATATCGGGAAGGTGGTTTGTGTTGGGGCTACAAGAAGAACTGGTCCGATTTCTTAAAAATTTGGAATAGTGATTACTGAATACAAAACACGTTAACCTGCCAAATTTCGAAAGGATGTCTATTATAATACGGTTATTAGAGTCATTTGTGCCAAAATAAAGAGGACCTTTGTATGGGGGCTAGGTCTAAACATGGACCGATTTTTTCCAATTTCAATAGGCTTCGTCCTTAGGCCAAACGAAGCTTAAGTTTTAAATTTCAGCCAAATTGATTGATAATTGCGACCTGTATTGTGCTTACAACGTTTACATGGACGGATGGACAGACAGACGGACGGACATGACTAGAATGACTTAAAAAGTTATTCTGAGTCGATCGGTATACTTGAAGTGGGTCTAGGACCAATATTTCGGGTAGTTACAAACATCAGCACAAAGTCATTATACCCTGTACCACAGAGTGGTGTAGGGTATATAAATGGTAAACTTACAAGAAAAAATGGTTAATATGTTTAAAAAAAATGGTAAATTTACAAACCAAAATGGTAAATTTACAAAAAAAAATTTTTTGTTAAACAACATAAATCCTCGTAATAAAATCATTTTTGTAAAATTAAGTTTTTTTTTGTAAAATAACATTTCAAAATGGTAGAATACAATTACAAAAATAAATTTGTAAAATTACCAGTAAAACTGTAGTTCTCGTTTGAGCAAAGTACAAGATTTTTTGTTAAAAAACAAGGAAAATTGTTAAATATTGGTAGAACGGGATTATAAGGCATTTTACCAGGCGTTTTACCAGTTTTTTTTAGTGTATTTATATTCATGATACTCGATCGATTTTAAGACGATCTAACGATGTCCGTCCGTCTGTCTGTCTATCTGTTGAAAACACGCCAACTTTTGAAAGACTATACGGAGGCTCCTGAAGTTTGGATAAATATGTTGGGCATTTACCTGGTCAGGTTGGTATTGCAATCCAGCGAAATCGGTCCAGTGGTTCAAAAGTTATGAGCAAAAGACTGAATTTCGGCAAGGGTTTTTCGTGAATTTATTAGCATAACCGTGAATTTCAGATTAGTTTCACCTTAAATTCACGTGTTGAAAACCCGTTAAACATATTTTAAAAACATTGGTAAGTCGCAAATATACTTTACAACTTATTTTTGTCACTCAAAATTATTTTTACACTAAAAAAAAAAAACACTCGAAAAAAATTTTACACTAAAAAAAAGTTTACACTCAAAAAAAATGAAGTAAATTACTTTTTTTTTCAAAAATTACTTAAAAACAAAAGTTTTTTTACACCAAAAAAATATTTCTGATCAAAAACGTTATTTTTTTATGTTAGAAAATTTACTATCACTTAAAAAGGGCATTGTGGAGAGTATTCATAGATTCGGCCAAGTCGAATTTAGCTTTTCTACTTGTTTGTATAATGGTTTGTACACTCAAAATAATTCTACAGTAAAAGGTTTAGTAAGTGATTTTGTACAAAAATCTACTAATTATTTACTAATTTTAGTATCTTCAAAGTACTAAAATTAGTAATTTTTACTGGTTTTCAATAATTTTAGTAAAAAATTTTAGTATTGGTTACCAATTTCTGCACTAGGTCCTTTTGGACTAAAATTTAGTTAAATTTTTAGTATTGAATACCCACGTTTTTTTTTGGGTGTAGTGTAATAAATTTTTACAATTTCGAAATCGAAAAGGGGGGCACGCGCCCCCTGTGACCACCCCCTCTATACATACGTACATGGCTATATCTAAACAAGTACCGACTTTTTTTCAACACAGTTTTTTAACATTTTAGCTGTTTTAAAAGTCCCCAATTAAGCAAGGATAGCATGTAGTCCTAAAAATAGACATAAATAGGTAAATCCTAACGTAGCCGTAAATTTTTGTATTTTGATAACTCAGCAATTACCAAACAATTATGCTTTGCTTTTATATTTTAGAAATTTTAATAATTTTAGCATGAAGCTTACTAAATTTTTCGTGACCCCCTAGAAATGCTTCCGCGACCCCCTTGAATATGAGACCAAACAAAATGTAATTTTCAGCATAACTAGAGTTCCTCTGATTTTTAAGTCAATACACTTTTACATCCCTATCATACAACTTAATAGAATCATTAAATATTTTTATAATGTTCTGATTTTTTGTATCTGTTTTCCTTTATTTCAATTAATACGTGGAGTAAGTTTTTCAATTGTCCATGAGTGTTGATGAAATGCAATTACATTTTTGTTAAAATATTTAATTATACATGTGCATAAATTAATTAATTATAGTCAGATTTCTGACAATTAAAACATGCAAATATGGTAAGAAGAGTACCAAAAGAAAGCTTATTAAAATGACATGACTTCCTTGCCAACAACAACACCATTTTGTTATGGGTAGTTGGTATAACACCGTCCAACAGCCAATATTGTCTGATTTCGATTCTACAATATTTTTTGGTAATAATTATTTAAATTAGTTTTCTTTGTCATTGTTGTGTTTAAGTATTTTTAAAACTTTTCAAGTTATGATCATTTAATTTTGTATTTTTAAATAATAAACATTGGACAACAACTGGCGAACCTGCGCGGAGCCTACGCAAATTTCAGTAAAGTTTTTATTAAATATTATTTAAGGCTAGTATTTGGTATTGAAGGAATTTTTTTTTTAAATACTTACAATAATGTAAAGACAATCGGTTAACTTACCTGTAAAGAAAGAAAAAGATAAATGTTAAAATAAACAAACAAAAAATGTTTTATTTATTTCAAATAATAATTAAATAAATATTGCGAATGTAGAAAAACAAGTCGGAATACTTTCTGAGGAAACGTTTTTTTTAAGCGATTCCGAATGCAATAGATTCTAGAACAATGGTTCTCAAATGGTGGGTCGCGACCCCCTAGGGGGCCGTGGAAAAGTTTCAGGGGGGTCGCGAACTACATATATTGTTAAAACTTAAATTTTGGTAAATTTAAAACACATTTTTTAATGTTGCGTCATAAAAATATACAAATATTTTATTAAAAAAATAAATTATTTCCATCACTTAAGGTCCCTCCGTAATCACTGTGCAGTTGCTAATTTCCCGGGATGCCCAACACTGATTTGTGAAGCTTTTTGGCTGCGTCTGGGATCTGACAGTTCGTTTTTTATTAACTTTTAGATGCTGATTCTGAATCTAGGTTTCAAATTTTTTTAGTACGTTAGGTTTTTGGGAAAATTAAAGGCAAAGTTTACAAAAACGTATTCTTGTGCATTTTTAAGAGCTTTGTTTGTGATATTTTTGGATGCGTCTCGGATCTGACCACTTTTTTCGATTTACTTTTTAATGCTGATTCCAAATCTGGATCCGAATAACGGATCTAGATTAGTGATCGAATAAAATTTCGACCAGCACCAAACATTGATACATAAGTTTAAAAAAAAAACAATCATTACTAAAAATTGGACTTTAAATGCTTTCTTGGTAAACATTTCTTCATTTCTGATCAGGTTAAACTGGAATTTTTCTTTTGTTTCGGAAATAAAAAATGG
Organism: Pegoplata infirma; assembly: GCA_963921195.1. Lineage (NCBI taxonomy): Eukaryota > Metazoa > Arthropoda > Insecta > Diptera > Anthomyiidae > Pegoplata > Pegoplata infirma. The sequence goes on along the minus strand of OY992540.1, from coordinate 137,500,083 downwards.
ATGACGATAGTCAGTTTCAATATAAAATGCCGTAGTTTGGAACCTGGTTTCCAAATTTTTGAGGAAATTTAGGTCATAGTTCACAAATTTTTTTTATTTTTTAGAAGTTTTTTACGTGAAATTTTTGGTATGCGTCTGAGATCTGACCACACGGTTTCGATTAATCTTTTAATGCTGCTTCTGAATTTGGTGTTGAAATTTTTCCATTACTTCAGGTTAAAAAAAAAACTGAGGGCAAAGTTCACGTTTTTTTTTGTGGGGGGTCGCGAAAAATTTGAAATATTGAAAAGGGGTAGCAAAGCAAAAGTTAGTGAGAAGCTCTGTTCTAGAATATGTCGCAGTCCGACAGCCAATATTAAACATGAACCGGATGATTTACGTCTGAAAGTAGAGATCAAATGGAGTAAAACTGCATTTACAGTTTTTCATTTCGTGATCCTGTTTCCTTTTAAAAGGACTTTAAAGTTTAAAGCCCCTATGACACTACATTTTTTTTGTATTGATGAAATTTATGTGAACAGTGCAAATATATCACCATAGGAAACCTGAACAAGTGTGAAGAGTAAAAGCAAACTAAAAAAAACAGTAAACGTCAAATTTTATTCTTGTGTTATCGATTAATTTGGTTATCAAATGATTGAATGTCAAAAAAAATGTAAAAATTTTACATATTTTTTTGACATTTACGCATTAATGATATTAAGTGTTGCCAACTTTTCTGTTTTTCATTAAATGAAGCGACTTTTTTGCTTTTTTGACGGTTTTTGGTATTTATTCAGCGGGTTTTTATTTAAATGAAAGTAATCATCACTATTTGTTTTTTATACCCTCCACTCTAGTGATAGAGGGTATATATAAGTTTGTCATTCCGTTTGTAACACCTCGAAATATTGGTCTAGGACCCCATAAAGTATATATATTTATGATCCTCGATCGATTTTAAGTCGATCTAGCGATGTCTGTCCGTCCGTCCGTCCGTCCGTCCGTCTGTCTGTCTGTCCGTAGAAAACACGCTAACTTTTGAAAGACTTCACAGAGGCTACTGAAGTTTGGCATATATGTTTGTCATTTACCTGGTCAGGTTGGTATTGCAATCCAGCCAAATCGGTCCAGTGGTTCAAAAGTTATGAGCAAAATAGTAAATTTCGGCAAGGGTGTTTCGCGAATTTACGAGATAAAAAACACCATAACTTTCGAAAGACAATAATTAGACTACTGAACCTTGGCACGTATCTTTGCCGTTCCCCGGGTCTGTTTGGTTTTAAATTTCAGCTCAATCGGTCCAGTGGTTCAAAAGTTATAAGCAAAACCCTGAATTTCAGATTAGTTTCATCTAAAATGCCACGTGTTTTAACAAGTTTTAAAAGCATTGGTGGGAACTAAACAATGCTTTTCAAACTTGTTTAATTTTAAAGCAATGCTTTTTAAAGTTGTTTTGTTTTAAAAGCATTGGTAACTTAAAAATTACACTCGAAAAAAATTTTACACTCAAAAAAAATTTTACAATCAAAAAAAATTTTACACTCAAAAAAAATGTAAACAAAAAAAATTTTTTTTTTTTACAAAAATGATACGTGCATTCACTCAGAAATATTTTTACATTAAAAAAAACATTACACTCGAAAAAAAATTTTACACTCAAAAAAAAATTAGTAATTTTTCTTTTTTTTTTTAATGACAGAAAAAGAGTTTTTTACTCAAAATAAAATATTTCTAATCAAAATTGTTAATTTTTTCACAATAACAAATGTGCTACCCTTTAAAAAAAATGCATTGTGGAGGGTATTCATAGATTCGGCAAAGTCGAATTTAACTTTTCTACTTGTTTATTTTATGTTTCTTTTTCATTTCTTCTTTTGCTGTTTCATTCTATCAATTAATAAAAAATAAAATACAAAAAAAAATGTAGTGTCATAGGGGCTTAAAAAGAATACATTTTGTAAAATATTTTTATTTTTTATATTTCTACTTGTCCTACTTAGGATGACACTGGTGAAGGCAAATGAAAGAGGAGAATCTCCCCTTATTTTTCCATTTTTATTTTGCCATATTAGGATAAAAGGATGTGAATAAAGTCATTTCAAAACTTGTATCAAAATATTTTGTTGAAAATTTTGAATGATATTGAAGGATAGATTTTTGAAAGGACGTAACTTACCTCCTTTTTACCGATATGTAAAAATAATAAAATAGGAAAATTTGCTATCAATAATGGCATTAAAGAAAGAGCAGGTATATATAATAAAAAAAAAATTATAAAATTTAATCCTCTAAAACTTTAAAGTCCTTTTAAAAGGAAACAGGATCACAAAAAGAAAAACTCTAAATTCAGTTTTACTACATTTATACTCAGAGAAAAATAATATTTATGACATAGTTTCATACATATTTTTGTCTTAAAATGTCATTATATTTATGAAACCTTCATAAATATAATGAAGTTTAATGAAAAAAGTCTTTGAAATGCACTTCATAAAATTTCATGATTTCAAAAAAAAAATCATAGACGTATGATTTTTTGTAATATAATTAAGAAATTGGGGCAAAACAATTATAGCTCCTGAAAACGATTTTTAAAAATTTTATTCCTTATTTTAGTTATTCCAATGAAAATATCATAAATTTAATTTCTAAAAAAAAACGAATGCATTTGCTTTATTAATGAAACATTTTATAGTGTCCGACCGAATATTCGGCTTCGGCCAAAAAGCACTATTCGGCCACTATTCGGCTTCGGCCACAATTTTTCCGAATAGGCCGAATAGCGAATAATTGTATAATATTTGTGCTCACGTGTTGAAAAACACACTAAACTAACTTTGAATCACATTAGTAAGCCACAAAAACATTTTACTAAGTGTTTTTGCAACTAAAAACATTTTTTTTTAATATTCGGCTTCGGCTTCGGTTTGGCCGAATAGTGAAAATTTGGCCGAATATTCGGCTTCGGCTTCGGCCAAAAAAGGTGTATTCGGTCGGACACTAACATTTTATAAATACTATGAAACTTTTTCATAAATAAAATGAAAGTTGTCATTAAAGTTCGTCCAATGGAACTGTTTCATAAATATTATTAAATATTTCATAAATACTAACTATTTCATTATAAATATGGAACTATTCCATAGTGCCAATGAAGGGGTTCAAAAATAATATGAAATAGTTTCCAAACATTATTACATATTTAAGACAAAATAAATTAAATGAAATGCTTCATCGTATTTATGAAGAATTCATAATATTTAAATTGAAAATGTTCATAAATATAATGAAAAATTTCGTAAATATTGGCCCTATGAACAATTATGAAACTGTTTCATTGTATTTATGAAACTGTTACACTGGACGAACTTTAATGAAGATTTTCATTATATTTATTACAGTTTTCATTATATGAAGCTTTTTCTTTAAGTGTCTAGTATCTAGTTCTAGTATCTAGTTCCAAACGTATATAATCCAGTTCGTGTTTAACGATTTTTTTTAGTTTTGTCGTACGGTGTAATATGCCTCCCGGTTGTCATCGAAGACAGGCAACAAATGAAAATATAAAATTCCATGCGTATCAGTTAAAATACCTTAATTATTTGGACAGGATATTTGTAAAAATAAAAATTCAATAAAGGTAAACTGATAAAAGATTTCATGCATGTAGGTGGCAGAAAAACTCATCAACGTCCTTTTTTTTTTAACCATGACAGTGTCAAATATTTAACATCCCATTTAAAAACTTTATTAACCACTCGCGTAACATTGACATCCTTTATGGACACTACAATTAAATGGTATGAAAATGTTGTGTGTGTATGTGTGTCTTCCGCATATCGTTTTTGGTATTGGTTTCCATGGAGAGTGAGATATCATTTACAACAAATAAAATGCATTTTTATTATTACAATTATTTCGTCCTGGTATTACAGGTGCAACTGATGCTGCATGCATCATTACTGTGTGGATACCTACGTACGTACATTGGAATGTTTCAAAAGTATTTATCGCATAAAATGCAAAAATAAAAAAAATAACGGTATTTGTATGCAGATGAAAAAAAATATCCGCTTGTTTTTAAAAACGGAAATCCGTTGTTATTTTGATAAGTAATGGAATGAAAAAGGAGTTAATATGGCCAATGATGCCAACTTGATGTTTTGTTTCGAAAATAATCGAAATAGCGGAATGATAGTTTAAAATCGAAGCTTTTAGGTTGAAATTTAAAGATCTAATTAAGTTTAAGATTAATAACCCGAGCTTCGAAGGATTTCATTCCTTAATTCGATTTGGCATTCTAAATGAAAAATCAGTGATTGCATTCCCCAGTCACATTTTAGCGAATTCAATGAATTCGCTTTAGATTCATTCGATTTATAAATAGCGAATGCATTCGATTTATTTTTCATTCGACTTTCAGAAATCGAATGCATTTGATTTGTTTTTCATTTAACTTTTAAAAATCGAATGCATTCACTTGCGAATGCAATCGATTTTCTTTTCATTCAATTTAAAAAATCGAATGGCTTATTCATTCATTGCATGTCGCGAATATTCGTCACTATTCGGTATTCGGCATGTTTTTTGAATATTCGGTTGAATAAATATTCGTCAACAGTTTACCGAATATTCGGCAAAATTTAAATTTGTTAAAAAAACACTTTTTTTAACGTTTGACATTTTTTTTAGTCATTTCAGTTTGTTCTTTATACAAAAAAACTTGAGCACTTGATTAAAATTCGAATTATTAAGGTAACAGAAAAAATAGTGTCAGCAACAGCGTTGCTGTTTGTTAGTCTGGTACTTCTTTTTTTATTTTTTACATGGGTAGAATACATGCGTATGAATAATCTAACTATTCGGTAGTATTCGGTATTCGGTTCAAACCGAATACCGAATAGTAAATATTCGGTAAAATGCCGAATACACTATTTGCGACATCCCTATAAAAAACTTAAAAAAACTAACCAAGATAGAGCAAAACGGAGCCAATTTTTTGTCCAGTATCGCCACTGTTGCCAACTATTTTTAACCAAAAACCTCTAAATTTCACTAAAAAAGCGCTAGAAACCGCCAAAAATAAATTTAGCGGGGAAAATTTAAAATTCTCCCGCTAAATTACGAAAAAAAAGCGCTAAAAACCAAAAAACTTGGCATTTTTCATTGACAAAAAAGAAAAATTAAAAAAAAACCTCCAAATTATTTTTTTTACGAAAATTGACCTTTCACTAAAAACGCGCAAGAAACCGCCGAAAAAAATTTAGCGGGAAAATATAAAATTCTTCCGCTAAATTACAAAAAAAGCGCTAAAATTCGACAAACTTGGCGTTTTCGATTGAAAAAAAATAAAAATTGGAAGAAAACCTCTAAGTTTTTCCCACTAAATCCAAACAAAAAGCGCTAGATTTTCCCGCTAAAGTACCGTTCCCGCTAAAACCAATTTTCTTCCGCTAAATCCAAACAAAAAGCGCTAGATTTAGCGGGAAAACCTCCAACTTGGCAACAGTGAGTATCGCCAACACTTCACACTTTTTGTCATGTAGGCAGTTAATATGTGCATTTTAAAAAATCGGGAACACCAATTTTTTTGGATTCAAAATTAGGGCCCATTAGGGCTATCATATGTAAAGAGAGTCGGCGATACTATGGAGCAAAATTTGGCTCCGTTTTGGTCTATATTTTTAAAAAATCGATTGCATTCGCAGTGGAATGATAAAAAATCGAATGCATTCGATTTTTCTAAATCGAATGAACAAGAAATCGAATGCAATCATTTTTTCCATTCAATCGAATAAATTCCAAGGACTGCATTGATTGTTGATTTATGAAATCGAATGCATTCACTGACTATGAAAATTGAATTGATTTTTTTTGAGAATTCATTCGAAAAGGATTTCATTCTTCGAAGCTCTGATCATAAGTAACGGGATCTCCCGTTGATTCTCATGGCTGCTTATATATTGTCACTACTGGTGTATTATTTGAAGAACCAGGTTATGTCAGCCATTGAGCTGGTCCAACAGCCTAGAATTGGAATTGAAATCTATAGGTTTAGTGACATATTACAATCGAAAAAAGTTTAACTAAACTATCATTTAAACTAAATTTAAGCGACGTGTTAAAAACTGTCCCTATATGGTCCAACAATACGAATAAATTAACCAGAAGATAAGTAGGGTTAAGTGCTAACCGAAATTTATTGATGTAAAATTTGTATGAAATGAACTGGTGTTTATGTTAACTTTGTAATAACTGGATTTTGTCTTAAAAGGAATAAGTTCTCAAAATTTTAAGATCAAAATCTGAGGGTTTTCCACAGGATATTGATTTTTCTTTAAATCGGCAAGTCGCACTAAAACACAAACAAAATATAGGCCTCTCAGAAGGTGGATTTTCTCTACTTTAGCACCACAAAATAATGAAAAAAATTCTAAGTTGTCAACACTAAAAATCTGACCATTGCAAAAATAACTGTGTCTGTGGAGTATAACGTTTGGAGTATTAACATATTGTAACGTTTTTTTTATTTTAATGCTTTCCCGTTTTTTTATAGATATACAAAATTATAGTATTAAAAAATGAGAAAAAAAAACAACAACATTAGCAGCGAAAACAAGAAAAAAGTTGCAATCATGACAATGCATTCGCCCTTACACTCAAAAAAAAAACAAGGATAAAACTGATCAAAAAATTTTGCATAAGATTATAATTCTGAATTCCGAAACACGTGTCGAGTAAGTCTTGCAAAATGCCCAAACCAATCAATTTAAAACAAGCAACTTTATAAATAGTTTCTTGAAAATTGTTACATTCAATATCATCGTAATGATTAGTGAAAGAAATATGACCTTGAGCTAGAATAATCTTTATCGAAATAGAATTTTAAGGGTCGAATAATAAATATTTTTTATTAATTTAAAATTAGAACAGAATTTTATTAGTAACAAATTTTAGTAATGATTACTAATTCCTGCACTAGATTCTTTTGGACTAAAGCATTTGTACGTTAGCTAAATTTTTAGTATTGAATACCCACTTTTTTTGAGTGTAGGTAAAATTTATAATTTTGGGAATCTTAAAATCTGGAGTATACCACTACCAAATTTACACTCAAAAAAAAACTGTAATGTTAGCAAAAAAAGTTTGTAAACCTACAAGAAAATTTGCTGATTTTGAACCCACAATTTTTTTGCTAAAGTTAGCAAAAATGTTTTGCCAAAAATTAGAAAACTGAATTTTTTTTTATTTCAACTAAGTTCATACACATCTGAGGACCCCATTGGGTTCGGACTCGATAGGTCCAGACCCCGATGGGCCTAGGCCTAGTAGGGTTCCTTAAAAATCGTCATAGTTTTTGATCCAAAATATTTGTCCATTTCGCTCTACCTTGCTTAGTTTTTGAGATACGTGATTTTAGGGGACCACTGGAGTTTTGAGAATTACAAAACTCGATAACTTCTAAAATATTACTCGGAGAGCTTTTGAATATTTTGCCGTCTTGTTCTACGTGTTGAGAGCTACAAAATGCTTTTGGACTTTTTGTCGTGTCGGCAATATTCACCGAGATATGAGCATTTTAAAATTTTCGGGAATACTAACTTTTTTGGATCCAAAGTTAGGACCCATTAGAGTCCACACATGTGAAGAGGACCGGCGATACTATGGAGAACCCGAGAACCAAAAATGACCTCCATTTTGCTCTATCCGAGGTAGCGCTATTTTAAGTTTCCTGAAAATTAAATAAAATTTACAATTTATTTTTGCTAATATTAGCAAAAAAGCTTGTAAAAATTTGGTCAACTCAATTTTAAATTTAGCAAAAAAAAAATAGTTTAAAATTTGTTTAAAATTGCTAATGCGCTAAATGAAGTTTACAAGATATTTTTGCTAACATGCTAATCTCAACTAAAAATTTGCTAAAGGTTAGCTTACTAGCATTAGCAAAAAAAAATTAGTAAACCTACTAATGTATTATTTTGAGTGTAGAAACTGGACCCTTTAGACTAAAAAACGTATATGCTGTAGTCCACTGAACTATTTATACCCTATACCACTCTGTGGTACAGGGTATTTTGAGTTTGTGCTGATGTTTGTAACTATTCGAAATATTGCACCTAGACCCACCTTTAAGCATACTGATTGACTCAGAATCACTTTCTGAGACGATTTAGCGATGTCCGTCCGTCTGTTCATCTAAACGTTGTGAGCACGAAGCCTATAGAAATTGAAAAGAATCAATCCATGTTTAGACCTAGCAACCATACAAACGTCCCGTTATAATTTGGCTCAAATGACTCTAATAACCGTATTATAATAGGTATTGGTATTGGTAAAACTTGGCAGGTAAACATATTTTGTATTCACAAATCATCATTCCAAATTTTTTAAGAAATCGGACCAGTTCTTTTTGTAGTCTTCATACAAACCTCCACCCGGTATTCACATAAACCCCCCCTCAGAATTCCTGAAAATTGGAAACATTTGATCAAAATTTTGTTTGTAGGTGTTAACCGTGTTTTTGGTGGCATAATCAATTCTAAAATCTATAAATTTTTTCTAAGAAACGTTAACTAATATAAAAAAAAAATCAATTCTGAATGTAATTGGATCATTTTTGGACTTATACGGAGTTCACACTAGAGAATTTGTACTCGTTTAAGCCACTTGTTTTAAAAAGTAAACAAAATCGTTCACACTACATTTTGCGCGTTTAACTTTGAGTGTTTAACGTTTGTAAACAAACGCACATAACCTAATTCTGAAAAAAATTGCAAAAATATTTCTAAAAACCTTTTAAACTTTGGCGGAAGACAAGATATTTAATTTTTTTTATAACATTTACATAACACCACTACACGGAACACCTTTTTATTGACTCATTCCAAGTAAATAGGAAGATTTTTCTGTTTTTTGTTCCGGACCTGTCCGAAGCTGTTTGCATATTTATACTTCGATGGAAGGCAAAATTCACTATTAGTGCAGCTTTTCCAATATAATTATAAATAAAACACACACTTTTTTCTGATTTTTCAGTAGTTTTTATTAGTTTTTTAAATATTTATAATTTCTCAATTTTCCAATGTTTTGCTAAGAAAATGGCAGACAGATACAGAAGCTGGTTGCTATGCAATCTTTTTTTTTGGCATAGAATAAAGAAAAATTAAAAGGAAATATACCGAACCCTGCCTTTGAAATATTTAGCGAAATGTTCAACAGGGAAACAAGTCGAATTTGATTGTTTAGCTGAACAACCAAATGTATGGGGAAACAAGTCAAATTTTGCTCGTTTAGCGCTTAAACACTCATGAGATGTTTAAAGTCGCTAGTGTGAACTCCATATTAGACCCATATAAATATTTCTCCCGATATTCAGTAACACAGTTAAGCCTATTTTACTCAAATTTTGTCTGCGTGTGTTTTCTACACTAAAGAATGGCCAGGTTATAATCTGGGCGACTTATGTGCCTTATAACTTTTGAATGAAAAGTCACATTTTTATAATTTATTTATCAAATTAAAGGAAATTTTTCCACTTTTTTTGGTACAGGTTTCAAGTTTGTAGGTTAAATATTCTTTAGTACAGACGTCATTAACCGAAAAAAAGATGAAGAAATTTTGCACATCCTTCGGTGCTACCTCTGCATCAAACTAAACATTAAATTTAACAGTTTTATACATTTTTTGCTTCTTTATACTCTCCTTCAATTTATTTTTTTTACATTTGGCAAATTTTTTTCGATTGGTTAAAATTGTAGGCAAAACTCATTTTTTACTCCAGGTGATTTCTAACATCAAATTTGACGCAGGTTTCATGTGGCAACCTTTAAACTTCGTTTAAACATTGGTGTTTAAAAAGCGAAATCATGTTTTGGCATTGAACTTCGATTTTCTCTTGCGGGTTTAGGCATTCATCGCTCCGTAGAACTTTAATCCCACAGGATTCATTCGAGGGAGGTATGTTTTTTTCAACTTGATATGTTTTTTTTTTTCAAACTTGAGCTAAAACGATATTTTTTACGCGTTTATGGTTTTAAATTTATGCTTGCTATAGCCCCGTAAGGATTCAAAACACTAAGCACTGTAAATTTAAGAATTTTCAAAGTTTAAGCAATTTCTGTACAGCTGTAATTCTCAAAAAACGTGAAAGTGTGCAAAATTTCTTAATCTTAATTTTGCTTAATGGCGTCTGTACGAAAAAATATTTAACCTACAAACTTGAAACCGGTAGCAATAAAAAGGTGGAAAAATTTCCTTTAATTTGATACATAAATTATAAAAATGTGACTTTTCATTTAAAAGTTATAAGGCACATAAGTCGTCCAGATTATAACCGGGCCATTCTTTAATTAAAGATCTTACGAAAGATAAATCCAATCGGTCTATGTTTGGACTTCGGATCCATTTTCCGGAAAACGCTGGTGTCGGGTATCATATGGTCGGTCTTGACCGACTATAATTTTCTTACTTGTTTTATTTGTCTTTTATGGCCCCAAGTCCTCTCCAAAAATAACTGGAGTAAATGACCGGGGTTAAAAAAAAAAGGTTTGTGCCTTCGTTTTTTATACCCTCCACTCTAGTGATAGAGGGTATACATAAGTTTGTCATTTCGTGTGTAACACCTCGAAATATTGGTCTAGGACCCTATAAAGTATATATATTCATGATCCTCGATCGATTCTAAGTCGATCTAACTATGTCCGTTCGTCCGTCTGTCCGTCTGTAGAAAACACTCTAACTTTTGAAAGACTTTACAGAGACTTCTGAAGTTTGGCATATATGTTTGCTATTTACCTGGTCAGGTTGGTATTGCAATCCAGCAAAATCGGTCCAGTGGTTCAAAAGTTATGAGCAAAAGAGTAAATTTCGGCAAGGGTTTCTTGCGATTTTAAGAAATTAAAAACACGATAACTTTCGAAATACAATTCTGATGCTGCTGAAGCTTGGCAAATATATTTGCTGTCTCTGTCCCTAGTCTGATTGGTAGTGAATTTCACCAAAATCGGTTCAGTGGTTCAAAAGTTATTAGAAAACCGTGAATTTCAGATTGGTTCCAACTTAAACAACGTGTTGAAAAAACCGCTAAACAAGCTTTAATAACATTGGTAAGTCAGAAAAATATTTTACAACACTCAAAAAATTATGTTAGTAAAATCAACTGAAAATGTCAGTTAAAATAACTACTTTGTAAGTTGTTTTGGGGTCAACTACTTTTTCAGTTAAATCAACTAACAATGTTAGTTATTTTAACTGACAAAAAACAACTGACTTATGTAGTAAAAACTATTTACATTTGTAGTCAAAACAACTAAAATGTAGTAAAAATAAAATAATCAATATATAATTTTTTTTTTCAAAACATTTTTCAAAAAAAAAAAAAATTGAAGACCAAATTTTTTCCAAGTTTTTTTTTTTTTTTTAAAAAAGTTGTGATAAATAAAAAAAACGAAAATTTTTTGGAAAAAAACTTTGAATATTTTTAAGAGATAAATAAAATAAAATTAACTACTTTAAATAACTGTTACTACATCACAGTACTTTTTTGTAAGTTGTTCAAAAAAACGATTTAAAATAACTAACAGAAATAGTTGTTTGATATTTTTTATACAAAAACAACTGACTTTGTAGTTGAAAACAACTAACTACTGTAAAATGTACAAATAACTAGCATGTAGTAACTTACATAATTTTCTGAGTGAATGTATTTTTGTCACTCAAAAATATTTGTACATTAAAAAAAAAAAAAATAACAGTCGAAAAAAAATTTTATACTCAAAAAAAATTTTACACTCAAAGAAAAAATTGGTAAATTATTTTTTTTCGTCAAAAATTACTAAAAACAAAGTTTTTTTACACAAAATAAAATATTTCTAATCAAAAATTATATTTTTTCACGTTAGAAAATTTACTATCACTTAAAAAGGGCATTGTGGAGGGTATTTATAGATTCGGCCAAGTCGAATTTAAATTTTCTACTTGTTCAATTTAAATTTTTTTTTCGCAAGCATCATTATCATCATAGTTTTTTTTGCGTGTAGGTACATTTTTGGTTAAAAAAAAACTCACAAATCATTTAATCGCATTGTGATACTACTTGTATGTATCTCTGTGTGTAGTCCTCGTAGGTATGCAGATTTTCAAATGCTGCATGATGCATTTTTATCGCGCAATTTTTTGTATCCTGTCGTGTTGTGTCTCATCTGTTTGTAAATGTCGTTTAAAGGACATTTTTACCGGCCGGTCAACCGACCGACTGTCCTTGTTGCTACTGCACTCAAAAAATTATGTTAGTAAAATCAACTGAAAATGTCAGTTAAAATAACTACTTTGTAAGTTGTTTTGGGGTCAACTACTTTTTCAGTTAAATCAACTAACAATGTTAGTTATTTTAACTGACAAAAAAACAACTGACTTATGTAGTAAAAACTACTTACATTCGTAGTCAAAACAACTAAAATGTAGTAAAAATATAATAATCAATATATAATTTTTTTTTTTCAAAAAATTTTCCAGAAAAAAAAAATTGAAGACCAAATTTTTTCCAAGTTTTTTTTTTTTTTTTTTTTTTTTTTTTTTTTAAATTGTGAAAATAAAAAAACGAAAATTTATTTTTTGGAAAAAAACTTTGAAAAATTTTCAGAGATAAAAAAAATAAAATTAACTACTTTAAATAACTGCTACTACATTACAGTTTTTTTTTTGTTAGTTATTCAAAAAACGACTTAAAATAACTAACAGAAATAGTTGTTTGATATTTTTCATACAAAAATAACTGACTTTGTATTTATTAACAACTAACTACTGTAAAATATACAAACAACTAACATGTAGTAACTTACATAATTTTCTGAGTGTGGCAACAATAATAGGGCTGTCATTGTCATTTCGCTTGTCGCTGTTCCTGTTCTTTTTTGATACATATGGGGCATTCCACACCAAATGTCCAGCGAAAAAAAATGTGTACCATAAATTTCTGAATAGGTTGTATGGATAGCCCTATATGAAACTAAGAAAATTGCATTTTTGGTTTTTCAAGTTTTCAAAAACTGGGCTAAGGAGGCGTGGTCAAATATTGGAAAAATTGTAAAATTTGTGTCGAGTTGCCTTGATTAAATATTTATCAAATTAAAACGGAGTGCTCCACAATCTCAAAAATTTACATTCTTGTATAGTTTTGTATGGGCTATCTACTATTTTTTTTTTTGGAAAATTTTCAGAACCCGTTCTGAAATTTTTAATTTTTTAAAAAAGTCAATTTATCGAAAATCCGGCCATTTTTTTAATTTATACTTTAAAGTTTAAATGTCTATTCATAGCACATTCACACCTACCTCGAAACCCCGTTGAAACCTCATATTTTTAATTTTAAAACTCGACTGTTCACACACAACAAATATGACACTTATCTAGTTTTCAGAAACTAGAACAAACAAAAATTTCTTTAAAATGAATTAAATAATGCCGAAATTATTTTTTTATACGGTTTTATTTTTTATTTATTCCAAATACAAACGAGAATTGAATGAATAAAAAAAATAAAATTAACTACTTTAAATAACTGCTACTACATTACAGTTTTTTTTTTGTTAGTTATTCAAAAAAACGACTTAAAATAACTAACAGAAATAGTTGTTTGATATTTTTCATACAAAAATAACTGACTTTGTATTTGAAAACAACTAACTACTGTAAAATATACAAACAACTAACATGTAGTAACTTACATAATTTTCTGAGTGTGGCAACAATAATAGGGCTGTCATTGTCATTTCGCTTGTCGCTGTTCCTGTTCTTTTTTGATACATATGGGGCATTCCACACCAAATGTCCAGCGAAAAAAAATGTGTACCATAAATTTCTGAATAGGTTGTATGGATAGCCCTATATGAAACTAAGAAAATTGCATTTTTGGTTTTTCAAGTTTTCAAAAACTGGGCTAAGGAGGCGTGGTCAAATATTGGAAAAATTGTAAAATTTGTGTCGAGTTGCCTTGATTAAATATTTATCAAATTAAAACGGAGTGCTCCACAATCTCAAAAATTTACATTCTTGTATAGTTTTGTATGGGCTATCTACTATTTTTTTTTTTGGAAAATTTTCAGAACCCGTTCTGAAATTTTTAATTTTTTAAAAAAGTCAATTTATCGAAAATCCGGCCATTTTTTTAATTTATACTTTAAAGTTTAAATGTCTATTCATAGCACATTCACACCTACCTCGAAACCCCGTTGAAACCTCATATTTTTAATTTTAAAACTCGACTGTTCACACACAACAAATATGACACTTATCTAGTTTTCAGAAACTAGAACAAACAAAAATTTCTTTAAAATGAATTAAATAATGCCGAAATTATTTTTTTATACGGTTTTATTTTTTATTTATTCCAAATACAAACGAGAATTGAATGAATAAAAAAAATAAAATTAACTACTTTAAATAACTGCTACTACATTACAGTTTTTTTTTTGTTAGTTATTCAAAAAAACGACTTAAAATAACTAACAGAAATAGTTGTTTGATATTTTTCATACAAAAATAACTGACTTTGTATTTGAAAACAACTAACTACTGTAAAATATACAAACAACTAACATGTAGTAACTTACATAATTTTCTGAGTGTGGCAACAATAATAGGGCTGTCATTGTCATTTCGCTTGTCGCTGTTCCTGTTCTTTTTTGATACATATGGGGCATTCCACACCAAATGTCCAGCGAAAAAAAATGTGTACCATAAATTTCTGAATAGGTTGTATGGATAGCCCTATATGAAACTAAGAAAATTGCATTTTTGGTTTTTCAAGTTTTCAAAAACTGGGCTAAGGAGGCGTGGTCAAATATTGGAAAAATTGTAAAATTTGTGTCGAGTTGCCTTGATTAAATATTTATCAAATTAAAACGGAGTGCTCCACAATCTCAAAAATTTACATTCTTGTATAGTTTTGTATGGGCTATCTACTATTTTTTTTTTTTGGAAAATTTTCAGAACCCGTTCTGAAATTTTTAATTTTTTAAAAAAGTCAATTTATCGAAAATCCGGCCATTTTTTTAATTTATACTTTAAAGTTTAAATGTCTATTCATAGCACATTCACACCTACCTCGAAACCCCGTTGAAACCTCATATTTTTAATTTTAAAACTCGACTGTTCACACACAACAAATATGACACTTATCTAGTTTTCAGAAACTAGAACAAACAAAAATTTCTTTAAAATGAATTAAATAATGCCGAAATTATTTTTTTATACGGTTTTATTTTTTATTTATTCCAAATACATAAATATTTTCAAGAAATTTTGTAAATAAATAGATTTTTTTATTTTTTTAATTTTAGCATTTTCCCATTTTCTCTATTTCTTATTGCCGCACAGTGGTAAAAATATGAAAAATTTTGAAATTTATAAGGTTTCGATCGTACTTTCGTTGAAACCTCACTACAAAAAGGTTTCAATTTGTGAGGGAAAATACGTATTTTCAAATGAGGTTTGGCACGAAACCTTGTTAAACGGGGTTTCGAGGCCAATCTGAACGTACTATCACACAAAAAAATTCACACATGTGTTTCTCGTTTTTTTTTTCTAGAAAATCGCATTTAAATTTCTTGTTTCATCATAGCGTATGAGTAACATTTATGCAAATATTTAATATTCCATCGCTATGTTGAAATTAGAAAATACAAGCAAATTACAAAATTGTTATGAAATTGAATATTCAAATGCGGTTTTCTCGAAAAAAACGAATTTGAATTTTTTTGTGTGGTTAGACAAACATCTAAACTTTAAAAAATAAAAAAAAGTGACCGAATTTTTGATAAATTGACATTTAAAAAAAAAATAAAAAATTTCAGAAATTCAAAAAAATTGGAATTGATAGCACATACAAAACTACATATGAGTCATTCCATGTCAAACCGTACGATTTTCGCTAAAAATTGACTTTGATGTCTCCGATGTCTTTCTAAATTTGAGAACGAAGTCTTCATTAAAAAATATTTTACACGTGTTTCGGAAAAAAAATTAAAAAAATTTTTTTAAAAAGTTATTTGCATTTGAAAATCGTCAAAATCGTGAAAAATCTTCCGACATGACAATATTTAAACTAATGTTTTTATAAAACTAGTGAATGGATTTTGAAGTTCAATACCTTATTTTAAAGGTATTTGAACCTTCTTTTTTAAAAAAATATTATTTTTTATAAATTAATTTTTTTTTATTATTAAAATTTGGTTTTTTTACTTAATTTCTGTTTTCCACAATCTTCGAACAAGTCGAAAAATCTGAAAAAAATATTTTCTTAAAGGTTAATATATTCTTAACATTTCCTCAAAATTTCAGAGTGGAGGTCGAATGGATTCTATTTTTTTACGATTTTTTTCCATTGCAGCACCACAAAAAAATTACATTTTGTATATAAACATTTTATTTTCAAGCATGTTAACGAAAATGTCAACGCATGTATGTATGTGTGTATGTATTCAAAAACACACGCTAACATACTTAAACTTAAACACCCCTATTAATTCTTATATATTAAATATAATAAAAACTGTTATTTAAAGGCTGTTAAAAGTCTACAAATAATCTTCTGTGTTTGCTTTAAATCATAGATCAATTACCAAGGACTGTTATTTGCGACTGTTATTTGTTAGCTTGTGTTTTTGCATACATACATGCATTGATATTTTCGTTACGGAAAATGCAATTTAAAAAAAAAATCTAACGACACATATAAAAAGCAAAACAACAAATAATGCTTAAGAACAACATGAATATGCTAGCGTGTGTTTTTGAATACATACACACATCCATACATGCGTTGACATTTTCGTTAACATGCTTGAAAATAAAATGTTTATATACAAAATGTAATTTTGTTGTGGTGCTGCAATGGAAAAAAATCGTAAAAAAATAGAATCCATTGGACCTCCACTCTGAAATTTTGAGGGAATGTTAAGAATATATTAACCTTTAAGAAAATATTTTTTTCAGATTTTTCGACTTGTTCGAAGATTGTGGAAAACAGAAATTAAGTAAAAAAACCAAATTTTAATAATAAAAAAAAATTAATTTATAAAAAATAATATTTTTTTAAAAAATAAGGTTCAAATACCTTTAAAATAAGGTATTGAACTTCAAAATCCATTCACTAGTTTTATAAAAACATTAGTTTAAATGTTGTCATGTCGGAAGATTTTTCACGATTTTGACGATTTTCAAATGCAAATAACTTTTTAAAAAAAAAAATTTTAATTTTTTTCCCGAAACACGTGTAAAATATTTTTTTATGTTTAATACGTCTGGCAAATTTAAAGAAAATCGGAAGAGGTGGTGTAAAAAAGGTGTTCGGTCTGACATGGAATGACTCATATACTAGAAAGCATACATGGGACTAATTAATTGACGATTTCATTGGCATTATATTGAAACTAATGCCAATGAAATTTTTAGCATTGGCATTGTTTCAATCAATGCCAATGCCCGTTAAGGAATTAGTAGCATTAGTAATGCCAATTATGAAAAATTTCATTGGCATTAATAAATGCCTTAATGAAAACAAAGCATTAGCAATATTAAAAGTCCTATTGCAGTCAGCGAGTTGTGAAATTTTTTTTTGGTTAAAACTTAAAATGGCTATATCTCGAAAACTAAGCCAGATAGAGCAAAATGGAGGTGATTTTTGGTTCTTAGAATCTCCATACTTTCGCCGGTCCTCTTCACATGTGCGGACCCTAATAGGTCCAAATTTTGAATCTAAAAAATTGGCACTCCCGAAAATTTAAAAATTCACATACCTTTACCATTATTTTGCTTATTTTTCCAGGTACTTCAATTTAGGGGCTCAATAGGGTCTTGAGAATTTTAGAAACTGAATAACTAAAAAACTATTGCTCTTAGGGTTTTCTAGTATTGGCAGACGAGTTCTAGAAACCAAGAGCTACAAAAATGCTTTTGGACTTTTTGTTGTGTCACCAATATTTACCGAGATATAAGCATTTTTAAATTTTCCGGAATCCCAAATTTTTTGGATTCAAAGTTAGGACCCATTGGGGTCCACACATGTGAAGAGGACCCGCGAAAGTGTGGCGATTTTAAGAACCAAAAATGCCCTCCATTTTGCTCTATCTGGCTTAGTTTTCGAGATATCGCCATTTTAAGTTTTAAAAAAATATATATATTTATTGTAAAAAAATGCTTTTTTTATCAATTGCAAATTGTTTTTTTAGGCATTTGTGTCGTTTCATTGGCATTAGTACAAACAATGCCAATGCCAAAAAATTTCATTGGCAATAAATGCTAATGCTTTTTTTTGGCATTGGCATTAGTTCCAACTAATGCCAATGAAAATTCAATGCCAATTAAAAATTCCCATGTATGCTAGAAAGTAAGTTTTTGAGACACAAATTTTACCATTTTTCCAATATTTGACCACGCCTCCTAAAGTCCAGTTTTTGAAAAACTGAAAAACCAAAGTTTTATATGAGGCGCTCAGCGCCAAAACGGCCTAACCCTCATTTAAAAAAAATCAAACTGACTATGCTGATCTAACCGGAACCTTTTGAAATAAATACTAAAAAAAAACTATCTATTGCATAGTATAACACCAGTATAACACCAGGTTATACTATGCAATAGGGAGTTTTTTTAGTATTTATTTCAAAAGGTTCCGCTTAGATCAGCATAGTCAGTTTGATTTTTTTGAAAATGAGGGTTAGGCCGTTTTGGCGCTGAGCGCCTCATATAGGGCTATCCGTAAAACCTACACATGTTATTCTGTAGCGGGACATTTAGTGTGGAATGCCTCATATGTAAACCGGGAGTTTTGTATTTGAAATTTACAATATGATAAATGTTCATTCTATGAATTATTATCAATTTGTTTGTTGTTCTGTTATTTTAAATACTATCATCCATTGTTGGCATATTTTGTATGTCTCTGGGCGTTAATTACAAATATAAAATATATGAATTATTTTTAAATTTCCTTTTTTTTTTGTTGTTTGTTACTTTTGTATTTAAAAAATATTTAACGGTTTATTTATAAATATCTGTAGTTAAAAATTTTTAATAAAAATATATCATTGAAAATTTGAGAGATCGCCACAAAACTGGACTTAGGTCTTAAGATAAACTTCATATTATGCACACGGATACGGGGATGATAAATGACATTTTCAAGATTGTACTGACTTGACTAAAAAAGTGTACTTTTTTGACCCTCATTGTACTTAAAAATTTTATTATTTTTTCTTTTAATTTTTATTAAACAAGAGTGTTATATCCTGCACCAGTGTTTCCCGGAAAATGGGTCCCAAGTTCACACATGGACCGATTCTATTTATCTTTAATTAGTCCCTAAATAAGTGTAGAAAACACACAAACCAAATTTGAGCAAAATGGACTTCTATTTGTTGGTAATAGACCGATTTACCTAAATATCGTGCAAAATTTGTATATGGGTCCAAAATTTGTATATGGGTTACCAAAGAAAATGTTTTAAACCATCAAATAAAGTTTTAATAAAACATTTACTATTTTTATGAAATTTTAGAAATTTATGCGAAAATCGAGAAGGTGCCTGGGGACTACAAGTGGAACTAATCCGATTTCTTCAAAATAAATAATGGTGGCTTGTGAATACAAAACAGGCTTCGTATTTGCTCACTCTTTTTCTTTCAGTTTCATGAAACTCTAAAATGAAAATAAAAATTGTATATCTCACTCATGAACTATGAAATAATTTGATTGTTTTCATTTTTCGTTGCTTGTGTGTGTGCAGTGAAAGAAGAAGTAATCAAACGAGAATTGAATGAATGAAACTTTTAAATAATTTTCATTCTCATTTTAGGCGAATGAGACTTTCATTTCGTGAGAATTTTTATTTTATTTTCAGTCTCACGAAAATAAAATGAAAGTTAGTTTCAGCGTATTTCAGTTTCATGCACACGGATGAAATATTTTTTTATTTTATTTAATAGTTTACGATTTTGGTTGTGCCGAAGCTAATTTTTCAAAAAAGTTTAATATTTCAAAACAATTAAAATTTTTTTAAAAAACTTCAGTTTTTCAAAAAAAAAAGCTGATTTTACAAAAAAAAAAAAAAATTTTAAAAAAGTTGATTTTTTCAAAAAAAATTTAGTTTTTTGAAAAACTTTAATTTTTTAAAGAAAGTTGATTTTTTCAAAAAAAAAGTTAATTTTTTCAAAAAAGTTGAAATTTTTAAAAAAACTTAAATTTTTCAAAAAAAAAGCTGAATTTTTCAAAAAAAAAAATAGTTTTTTGAAAAACTTAAATTTTTCAAAAAAAGTTGATTTTTTCAAAAAAAGTTGATTTTTTCAAAAAAAGTTGATTTTTTCAAAAAAGTTGATTTTTTCAAAAAAAGGTGATTTTTTCAAAAAAAATTAATTTTTGAAAAAAAAGTTAATTTTTTCAAAAAAAAAGTAATTTTTCTAAAAAGTTTAATTTTTTAAAAAAAATTTAATTTAAATAAGTTATATTTTTAAAAAAAGGAAATTTTTTTAAAAAAACTTCAGTTTTCAAAAAAAGCTGAGTTTAAAAAAAAAAAAAATAATTTTTTAATAAAGTTGATTTTTTCAAAAAAATTTAATTTTTCAAAAAAAAGTTAATTTTTGAAAAAAGTTGATTTTTCAAAAAAATTTATTTTTAAAAAAAAAAAAGTTAATGTTTTAAAAAATTTATTTTTCAAAAAACTTGAAAGTTTTAAAAAAAGTCAAATGTTGTTTTTTTATTTTTAGTACCAAAAGGTACATAAAAATAAAATGTATTTATTCGGCCTTTATATATGTATATATATTCGATTAGAGTTTTATTCTAGTTCGAGGCCCAAAAATATTTCTATATATGATATTGTCATAATAGAGTATTTTTAATTTATTGCTTTAAAAAAGTTACTCATCTCATAGTATATCTGTACTGATCAGTTTCATCCCCACTAAAGGAATCATCAGCAGACTTTAGAGAATCATCGTTGGTCAATCATAATAATATTTCTCATATAACTTGTGAAATATATCAAATATTATGTCTGGTTTGATGTTTGATTGACCAACGATGATTCTCTAAAGTCTGCTGATGATTCCTTTAGTGGGGATGAAACTGATCAGTACAGATATACTATGAGATGAGTAACTTTTTTAAAGCAATAAATTAAAAATACTCTATTATGACAATATCATATATAGAAATATTTTTGGGCCTCGAACTAGAATAAAACTCTAATCGAATATATATACATATATAAAGGCCGAATAAATACATATTATTTTTATGTACCTTTTGGTACTAAAAATAAAAAAACAACATTTGACACAAAGTTTAGTACGACTTATCCTACCAACACTATTGTTTGGTTAGGTACTGTTGTTATTGTAAAATAACAGCAACACGTATACTTATAATTACCGACGGTGATTTAGTATATACAATTTTTGCTTTAAAAGAGTTATTTTTGTTGGAAAACAGATTTCGGACCTTCATAATAATATTTCTCATATAACTTGTGAAATACTTATATCAAATATTATGTCTTGTTTGATGTTTGATTGACCAACGATGATTCTCTAAAGTCTGCTGATGATTCCTTTAGTGGGGATGAAACTGATCAGTACAGATATACTATGAGATGAGTAACTTTTTTAAAGCAATAAATTAAAAATACTCTATTATGACAATATCATATATAGAAATATTTTTGGGCCTCGAACTAGAATAAAACTCTAATCGAATATATATAGTTTTAAAAAAAGTTTAATTTAAAAAAAAATCTTAAAAATTTCAACTTGATTTTTTCAAAAAAAAGAAATTATTTTTCAAAAAGTTGAAATTTAAAAAAAAAATAAAAAATAGTAGAATTTTTCAAAAAAAAAACAAAAAAGTTGAATTTGAATGAAAAATATGTTTTTTAGCGAAGATAAAATTGATCTATGATTATTTAAAAAGTTATTCGCAATTTAAAACTTGAGCAAAGATAAATTAATCTAATGTAAAAATGATAAAAAAAAATATCATCAATTTTTCTCTATCCCGATTAGTTTTTAATATATAATTTAAATACCAAATTAACGTTGTTTTGCTTGTTTTGATTATTTAAGAAGTTATTCGCAATTTAAAAATCTAGCAAAGAAAAATTTGATCTGGAACCGCTAAAGGGGTTACGCAGGGGTGAAAATTACAAAATTATCCTCCATTTTGCTCTACATCGATTATTTTTTGAGATATAATTAAAATACTAAATTAACGTCCTTTTTCTTGAATTTTGATAATTTAAGAAGTTATTCGCAATTTAAAAATCTAGCAAAGAAAAATTTGATCTGGAACCGCTAAAGGGGTTACGCAGGGGTAAGAATGACAAATTAATCATCCATTTTGCTCTACATCGATTATTTTTTAAGATATAATTAAAATACCAAATTAACGTCCTTTTGCTTGTATTTTGATTATTTAAGAAGTTATTCGCAATTTAAAAATCTAGCAAAGAAAAATTTGATCTGGAACCGCTAAAGGGGTTACTCAGGGTTGAAAATGACAAAATGATCATCCATTTTGCTCTACATCGATTATTTTTTGAGATATAATTAAAATACCAAATTAACGTCCTTTTGCTTGTATTTTGATTATTTAAGAAGTTATTCGCAATTTAAAAATCTAGCAAAGAAAAATTTGATCTGGAACCGCTAAACGGGTTACGCTGGGGTAAGAACGACAAATTAATCATCCATTTTGCTCTACATCGATTATTTTTTTAAATATAATTAAAATACCAAATTAACGTCCTTTTGCTTGTATTTTGATTATTTAAGAAGTTATTCGCAATTTAAAAATCTAACGAAAAAAAAAATAATCTGGGATCGCTGAAGGGCTTATGAACGGGTAATAATGATAAAAATATCATCCATTTGTCTCTACATCGATTATTTTTTGAGATATAATTAAAATACCAAATTATCGTCCTTTTGCTTGTATTTTGATTATTTAAGAAGTTATTCGCAATTTAAAAATCTAGCAAAGAAAAATTCGATCTGGAACCGCTAAAGGGGTTACGCAGGGGTAAGAATGACAAATTAATCATTCATTTTGCTCTACATCGATTATTTTTTAAGATATAATTAAAATACCAAATTAACGTCCTTTTGCTTGTATTTTGATTATTTAAGAAGTTATTCGCAATTTAAAAATCTAACGAAAAAAAAAAAATAATCTGGGATTATGAACGGGTAATAATGATAAAAATATCATCCATTTGTCTCTACATCGATTATTTTTTGAGATATAATTAAAATACCAAATTATCGTCCTTTTGCTTGTATTTTGATTATTTAAGAAGTTATTCGCAATTTAAAAATCTAGCAAAGAAAATTTTGATCTGGAACCGCTAAAGGGCTTACGCAGGGGTAAGAATGACAAATTAATCATTCATTTTGCTCTACATAGATTATTTTTTAAGATATAATTAAAATACCAAATTAACGTCCTTTTGCTTGTATTTTGATTATTTAAGAAGTTATTCGCAATTTAAAAATCTAGCAAAGAAAAATTTGATCTGGAACCGCTAAAGGGGTTATGAACGGGTAATAATGATAAAAATATCATCCATTTGTCTCTATCCCGATTAGTTTTAAAGATATAATTTAAAAAACAAATTAACGTTGTTTTGCTTGTATTTTAATTGTTTAAGAAGTTATTCGCAATTTAAAAATCTAGCAAAGAAAAATTTGATCTGGAACCGCTAAAAGGGTTACACAGAAGTAAAAATTACAAAAATATCATACATTTTTCTCGTCATCGATTATTTTTTGCGATATAAATAAAATACCAAATTAACGTCCTTTTGCTTGTATTTTGATTATTTAAGAAGTTATTCGCAATTTAAAAATCTAGCAAACAAAAAATTGATCTGGAACCGCTAAAGGGGTTACGCAGGGGTAAGAATGACAAATTAATCATTCATTTTGCTCTACATCGATTATTTTTTAAGATATAATTAAAATACCAAATTAACGTCCTTTTGCTTGTATTTTGATTATTTAAGAAGTTATTCGCAATTTAAAAATCTAGCAAAGAAAAATTTGATCTGGAACCGCTAAAGGGGTTACTCAGGGTTGAAAATGACAAAATTATCATCCATTTTGCTCTACATCGATTACACAGCTCAACAAGAAAATGCGTATTGGGTTCTGGTTAGTGATTTGGATAGTGTCTGTTGCGCTGATTCCAAATCCGGAGCCCAAATTTGTCTATCACGTCAGGATTTTGAGTTATTCGCGGTTTAAGTGCTGAAAAAGGGCATTTTTGACCATTTTTAAAAGCTTATAAAATTTTATCCTGACATGCAAATGCCTTGGTATCAGGCTCTTTCGAAAACTTGTAATTTTCTCTTAAAGATAAGATAAAATGTTATAAAAATTTAATTTTCTAAAAAGGTAAAAAAATCATAAGCAAAAAACCTTCCATTTTTTCAATATTTAGTTTATTTACACAGTGTTTTTGAACAAATTTCCATACAAATTCATATGTAAATTTAAGACATAAAGCACTTGTGGCTAATGATTTTTTTACCATTTTAGAAAATTAAATTCCAAGAAGATTTGATCTTGTCTGGAAGAGAAAATTACACACTTTCGAATGAGCTTGATACCAAATCATTTGCATGTCATGATCTTATTTTATAGGCGTTCATAAATGGTCAAAATGGGCATTTTTTGACACTTTAACCGCGATTTTCTCAAAATTGTGACGTGATAGAAAAATTTGAGTGACCGTTTTGGAATCGGGGCACCAAACCCTATCAACTTTTTTTGGTTTCATCCCAAACGCAGCGACAAACCTCAGATTTGTAGAGCGGTGTTATTTTTTGAGATATAATTAAAATACCAAATTAACGTCCTTTTTCTTGAATTTTGATTATTTTAGAAGTTATTCGCAATTTAAAAATCTAGCAAAGAAAAATTTGATCTGGAACCGCTAAAGGGGTTACGCAGGGGTAAGAATGACAAATTAATCATCCATTTTGCTCTACATCGATTATTTTTTGAGATATAATTAAAATACCAACTTAACGTCCTTTTGCTTGTATTTTGATTATTTAAGAAGTTATTCGCAATTTAAAAATCTAGCAAAGAAAAATTTGATCTGGAACCGCTAAAGGGGTTACGCAGGGGTAAGAATGACAAATTAATCATTCATTTTGCTCTACATCGATTATTTTTTGAGATATAATTAATATACCAAATTAACGTCCTTTTGCTTGTATTTTCATTATTTAAGAAGTTATTCGCAATTTAAAAATCTAGCAAAGAAAAATTTGATCTGGAACCGATAAAGGGGTTACGCAGGGGTAAAAATGACAAAATTATCATCCATTTTGCTCTACATCGATTATTTTTTGAGATATAATCAAAATACCAAATTAACGTCCTTTTGCTTGTATTTTGATTATTTAAGAAGTTATTCGCAATTTAAAAATCTAACAAAGAAAAAATTAATCTGGGATCGCTAAAGGGGTTATGAACGGGTAATAATGATAAAAATATCATCCATTTGTCTCTATCCCGATTAGTTTTAAAGATATAATTTAAAAAACAAATTAACGTTGTTTTGCTTGTATTTTAATTATTTAAGAAGTTATTCGCAATTTAAAAATCTAGCAAAGAAAAATTTGATCTGGAACCGCTAAAAGGGTTACACAGAATTAAAATTACAAAAATATCATACATTTTTCTCGTCATCGATTATTTTTTGCGATATAAATAAAATACCAAATTAACGTCCTTTTGCTTGTATCTTGATTATTTAAAAATCAATTCGCAATTTAAAAATCTAACAAAGATAAATTGATCTGTGGTCGCTAAAGGGTTTAGGAATGGGTTATAATGATAAAAAATATCATCCATTGTGCTTTATATCAATTATTTTTTAAGATATAATTAAAATACCAAATTATCACCCTTTTGCTTGTATTTTGATTATTGAAAAAGTTATTCGCAATTTAAGAATCTAGCAAATATAAAATTGATCTGGAATCGCTAAAGGGGTTACGAAGGGGTAAAAATTACATAAATATCATTAATTTTGCTCTACCTCGATTAGTTTGTAATCCCTTTAGCAATGCCAGATCAATTTTATCTTTGCTAGATTTTTAAATTGCGAATAACTTCTTAAATAATGAAAATACAAGCAAAAGGACGTTAATTTGGTATTTTAATTATATCTCAAAAAATAATCGATGTAGAGCAAAATGGATGATAATTTTTCATTTTGGTATTTTAATTATATCTTAAAAAATAATCGATGTAGAGCAAAATGAATGATTAATTTGTCATTCTTACCCCTGCGTAACCCCTTTAGCGGTTCCAGATCAAATTTTTCTTTGCTAGATTTTTAAATTGCGAATAACTTCTTAAATATTCAAAATACAAGCAAAAGGACGATAATTTGGTATTTTAATTATATCTCAAAAAATAATCAATGTAGAGACAAATGGATGATATTTTTATCATCATTACCCGTTCATAAGCCCTTCGGCGATCCCAGATTATTTTTTTTTCGTTAGATTTTCAAATTGCGAATAACTTCTTAAATAATCAAAATACAAGCAAAAGGACGTTAATTTGGTATTTTAATTATATCTCAAAAAATAATCGATGTAGAGCAAAATGGATGGTTAATTTGTCATTCTTACCCCTTTGTAACCCCTTTAGCGGTTCCAGATCAAATTTTCTTTGCTAGATTTTTAAATTGCGAATAACTTCTTAAATAATCAAAATACAAGCAAAAGGACGTTAATTTGGTATTTTAATTATATCTCAAAAAATAATCGATGTAGAGCAAAATGGATGATAATTTTGTCATTTTCACCCCTGCGTAACCCCTTTAGCGGTTCCAGATCAAATTTTTCTTTGCTAGATTTTTAAATTGCGAATAACTTCTTAAATAATCAAAATACAAGCAAAAGGACGATAATTTGGTATTTTAATTATATCTCAAAAAATAATCGATGTAGAGACAAATGGATGATATTTTTATCATTATTACCCGTTCATAAGCCCTTCAGCGATCCCAGATTATTTTTTTCTTCGTTAGATTTTTAAATTGCGAATAACTTCTTTAATAATTACAATACAAGCAAAAGAACGTTTATTTGGTATTTTAATTGTATCTCAAAAAATAATCGATGTAGAGACAAATGGATGATATTTTTATCATTATTACCCGTTCATAAGCCCTTCAGCGATCCCAGATTATTTTTTTCTTCGTTAGATTTTCAAATTGCGAATAACTTCTTAAATAATCAAAATACAAACAAAAGGACGTTAATTTGGTATTTTAATTATATCTCAAAAAATAATCGATGTAGAGCAAAATGGATGATATTTTAGTAATTTTCAGCCCTGCGTAACCCCTTTAGCGGTTATAGATCAAATTTTTCTTTTCTAGATTTTTAAATTGCGAATAACTTCTTAAATAATTAAAATACAAGCAAAGCAACGTTAATAAATTATATATTAAAAACTAATCGGGATGGAGAAAAATTGATGATATTTTTATCATTTTGACATTAGATTAATTTATCTTTGCTCAATTTTTGAATTGCGAATAACTTTTTAAATAATCAAGAAACAAGCAAAAGAACTTCATTTTGTTATTTTTTCGCTTCATAACCTCTTTAGCGATCATAGATCAATTTTATCTTCGCTAAAAAACATATTTTTCATTCAAATTCAACTTTTTTGATTTTTTTTTTTTAAATTCTACTATTTTTATTTTTTTTTAAATTTCAACTTTTTGAAAAATATTTTTTTTTTTTTGAAAAAATCAAGTTGAAATTTTTAAGATTTTTTTTTTAAATTAAACTTTTTTTAAAACTTTCAACTTTTTTTAAAAATTAATTTTTTTAAAACATTAACTTTTTTTTTTTAAATTAAATTTTTTTGAAAAAATCAACTTTTTTTAAAAATTAAAGTTTTTCAAAAAACTAAATATTTTTTTGAAAAAATCAACTTTTTTAAAAAATCATTTTTTTTTTAAAACTCAGCTTTTTTTGAAAACTGAAATTTTTTTAAGAAAATTTCCTTTTTTTAAAAATATAAGTTATTTAACATTTTTTTTTTAAATTAAACTTTTTTTTAAAAATTTCGACTTTTTTGAAAAATTAATTTTTTTTGAAAAAACCAACTTTTTTTTGAAAAAAATCAACTTTTTTGAAAAAATCAACTTTTTTTGAAAAAATCATTTTTTTTTTTTTGAAAAAATCATTTTTTTTGAAAAAAACTACTTTTTTTGAAAAATTTAAGTTTTTAAAAAAACTAATTTTTTCTTTGAAAAAATCAATTTTTTTAAAAAATTATTTTTTTTTAAAAAATTCTTTTGAAAAATTTTTGAAAAAATTTGACTTTTTTGAGAAATTTTTAAAAATTAAAATTTAAAAAAAAAATTGATTTATTTTAAAAAATTTAAATTTTTTTTAAAAAAAATTTAACTTTTTTGATTTTTTTTTAACAAACTTTTTTGAAAAACTTTAATTTTTTTAAAAATTCAACTTTTTGTGAAAAATTCATTTTTTTTTTTAAATTTAAGTTTTTTGAAAAAATTTGACTTTTTTGAGAAATTTTGAAAAATTAAAATTTTTTAAAAAAATTTGATTTAATTTTAATTTTTTTGAAATATTAAAGTTTTTTGAAAATATCATATTTTTTTGATATATTTAACTTTTTTGAAAATTTTAACTTTTTATGACAAATTGTTTTTTTTTTTGAAAAATTAAAGATTTTTGAGAAATTGTTTGTTCTAAATGGCTTGGTGTCCGAAAAAAAACAAAATCGTAAAATATTAAATTTTCCGTAAAAAATTTTTTCGGTGAGAATGAAGCTGAAATGCAGATGAAACTGGCTCATTTCGTGCGCCACTTTCATGTGCATGAAATATAAAAATCTCAAGCACATGAAACTGAAATATAAATGAAACTGAAATAATAAATGAAAATGAAATTCTTTTTTAAGTTTCATTCATTCAATTCTCAGTTGATTACTTCTTCTTTCACTGCACACACACAAGCAACGAAAAATGAAAACAATCGAATTTTTTCAAAGCACATAATATGAAATGAAAATAAAAACAAATATTATTCATTTTCAAAAAATGAATGAATGTGCCAAAATGAAAGCTTCTTTCGTGAGCAAATACGTACTCTGATACAAAATACTTTCAACTTCCAAGTTGCGAAATGATATCTATTATAATACAGTGAGTCATTTTAATCCAATGCGAAAGCGACGTTTGTATGGGGGCTATGTCTAAAGTTTAGACTCTAAACTAGAGATGCGCGCGTGACACGAATTTTTCGTGATTCACGTGATTCACGCGTGAATCACGCGTGATCGTGAGTGAAATTCATTTTTACTCACATGATCGTGAGTGCGCGTGATTATAAAAAATAGTTTCGTGCGTGAGCGTGCGTAAGTAATTTTTGTTTCGTGAGTTTGCGTGATTGTTTTGTGCTGTTTGAAACAGAAAAAGAGTAAAACAAATCGTTATTATATTGAATTTTGAGGGTAATTAATTCAAAATTGTGGTTTTTATTATTGTTTTAAGGAAATTCAATACTTTTTGTGCAAGAAATCGAAGAAGTAAAATAAAAATTTGCTAATTTTAATTTCGTGAGTCTGCGTGAGCGTGATTTTTTCGTGAGCGTGAGAAAAATTTTATTTACTCACGTGAGCGTGCGTGAACGTGAGCAGAAAAAAGAATTTCGTGCGTGATCGTGCGTGAGCAATATTTTTATTTCGTGAGCGTGCGTGAGTCAAAATTCACTCACGCGCCCATCTCTACTCTAAACATAGGCCGATGTTTTCCAAGTTCTATAGGCTACATTCTTGAACCAAAATAAGCTTAAGTTTAAAATTTCATCGTTTACATGGACAGACAGTGATTCTGAGTCGATCGGTACACTTAAAAGTTAACCCTGGTTGACACTTTAAAAGAGTATAAATAAAATTTGTGATTGGGAAAATTGTGAAATTGTACCTAAACAGTCAGTGGAGTATTACCGTACTTTTCGCCTCCGAATTGTACTGAAAAAAGTACAATTGTACTGACTTTATCATCCCTGCACGGATACTCTATGGAGCCATTTGCATTTAAAGCTTTAAAAAAAATTAAAAACTCGCGATTTTATTAGCGATTTTAATTTTTTTAAAAATGCAAAATGTAGTAAAATTTGAAGATCTATATTTCCTAAAGTATATATCAGACTTCTATCAAACGCATTCGAAAGGTTAACTCGTCTACTTTATAACTGATATTTGTTTAAAAACAATTGTCTTTAAAAATGCAGTTTAAATGTAAATGCAATTTTGAAATGCATTTTTTTTTTAATTTTATAAATTTTTTAATTTTTAAAAAAATTTGCAAATGTTAAATAACCAAGATTTATCAAAATATGTATGGTAAGTTTTAAATGCATAATTTGTTAATTACACTACTCAACTCGGTTTTTGCACAGAAATTTTGAATTCATTTTATTAACACGAATCTGTCATCAGAAAAGTTTTATTAAATCACCTTCTCGAGATATAGGCATTTTAGTGTTTTGTGGACAGAAACAGAAAATTTTTTTAATATTGGAAAAGTGTATGTTAAAGTTATTAAATTTTTGGCATATGTTAAGATTAGGGCATTGGATCCTAATTTGATAAAATTTTGTGGTTTGGTAGAGGGGTCAAAGATACATCGAGTGGCATTAATTTCAAGGAGCGGTCACGCCCTCTTTCGAGTGGGCGGGCCTTCAAAGTTAAAACGTTTTTCTTAAATATCTTAAAAAGTACTTATCCGATTTGAATGAAATTGGTATCATTCGAAAGCTTGAAGAAATTTCTTTCGAACATTTCTTTACATGAAAAAATTTCATTAACCCGTTATGCACCAAAACGCGATTTTAATTAATTTTTTTTTTTAATTTTCAAATATCTTACAAATGTAACGTATATAAGGTCATACAAGGAACACATAGGTGTGTAGCCAAGTTCCTAAGCTTTCATTTGGTCTTTTATTTGAATCTTTAACTCTTCTAACACCAGAGATATAAAGGGTTAAAATTTTGGTACTAATTTTTGGGCTGATCCAGCAGAAAAGCTTTCTTTAGCGAAGCCGCTAAAGGAATCTATGGAGTTTGTAATCCCTAAGCCCGGCCGAAGGCCGCTACGCAGAAAAACTTTATTTAGCGAAGCCGTTTGGGCTGAACCTATGGAGTTTGTACGCAGAAAAGCTTTCTTTAGCGAAGCCGCTAAGGGAATCTATGGAGTTTGTAATCCCTAAACCCGGCCGAAGGCCGCTACGCAGAAAAACTTTATTTAGCGAAGCCGTTTGGGCTGAACCTATGGAGTTTGTACGCAGAAAAGCTTTCTATAGCGAAGCCGCTAAAGGAATCTATGGAGTTTGTAATCCCTAAGCCCGGCCGAAGGCCGCTACGCAGAAAAACTTTATTTAGCGAAGCCGTTTTGGCTTAACCTATAAAGTTTGTACGCTTTCTTTAAAATTAAAAAAAAAAATAAATCGCAATTTCTGTATTCTGGTTTAGTTCCTTCAAGCATTTAAGGGTTAAGGTCGGTTCTCACTTAAGTTTTAAAACATGTTTTAAGAAATTTATTTATGCTTTTACAGTATATTGTCAGATTAAAACGAAAAATGTAGTTAAAACCGTTTTCAGCGGAAAAAAATTGAAGCAATGCCAGTAAAATAGAGTAGTGTAAAATCAATTCTTAACATAACAAAAAAAAAATTTAACTTTGACCCTTAATATCTCGGTTAATTTTAGAGCTACAACGCCAGTGGTTGGCTCAAATTAAAGCTTAATATCTTGGCTACCAATCTGTTTGGTCTAAATTTTTACTTATATACGTGCAGTTTTGAGATATCGACCATTTTTTAAAAAAAGTCATGACAAAAAACTTTTAAAGCGTGTTTTGGCACTTAACGGGTTAATTAAACTGAGTCACACCATCGACATTATTGAAAGTTATTTGTATAAGCTTTCGAATGCAACTAATCTCGTCCAAATCGGACAAGTAGTTTTTAAGATATTTACAAAAGAATTTTCAACTTTGAAGCCCCGCCCTTCCAAAAGGGGGCGTGACCGCTCCTTGAAATTGGTACCACTCTATGTATTTTTGACCCCTCTACCAACCCACAAAATTTGATCAAATTTAGGGTCAAGGCCGCCATCTTAACAAGTTCCAAATTTTTTTTTATTCGAATTCCCAATAAAATTACCAAACTTTTTGAAGAAATCTGGATCAAGGATACCATCAGGACATTATAAGGAATTTTAAAATGTCCTTATTTTTTGTTATGTCCCTAAGGATATATGTAAATTAGACACTCCAATTAAGAGAACCTGGGGCAAAAATCCATTTAGTATATCCAGAAATATTTGCAAAAGAATTCCAAATATCATAAAGAAAAATTACCCAATTCTGAGACATACTTTAAAAAAATATTCAGATTCTAATACACTATAAGATCTGTGTTGTATTTCGTCTCGCTTCAAATATATAGCCCTGCAAAAAATGTAATGAATTTCTTGGCTTAGAAAAATTTGTGGTCGTGGTTTTAAAGACCCGATTAGGCAGATAATCACAACTGAATTTCCATTGATATTTTTCAAATTACATTTGGAATCTCCGAATTACAATTGATCTTTTACGAATCACAATTGATATTTTACAAATTACGATTGATCTTTTTCGAATTACATTTAATCTTTTTCAAATTACAATCGATCTTTTACGAATTACAATTGATCTTTTTCGAATTACAATTGATCTTTTACGAATTACAATTGATAATTTTCGAATTACAATTGATCTTTTACGAATTGCAATTGATCTATTACGAATTACATTTGATTTTTCGAATTACAATTGATATTTTACGAATTACAATTGATATTTTACGAATTAAATTGATCTTCGAATTACAAATGAAATCTGCAAGTAGAATTTTCGAATTACAAATGGAATCTTCGAATTACAATTGATCTTTTACGAATTACATCTGTAGATGGTGTAGTTTAAATGAATACAAATATGGTATTAAACGATTTTAGAAAAAAATTGTATATAACTACATTAATAGGTGATTTTTACGTTGATTTAGCATGTCGTTGCTATTTTTCAGTACACTTTTAAACTTAACGGTTTTTGTGACAAACTTCATGTAAACAAAAATCAACATTTTGCAAACACCCTGTGATTTCTTTTTACCAAGCAACTGTCATCATGCGACAACTCTGTTATTCGCATAATTCACTTCTTTGTGTCGTGACGTTTTTATTTGGATTTTTTTTTCGATTATCAAAAAACTTAAATTTTCATACCAAATTTTTCACGAAAAGTTTATAAAATCTAATGTTTTAATTAATATAAATCGTTAAAAGCTAATTTCATGCATTATTAGGTGAAATTTAAAACTAAAAAACACAAAGAAGTGTTGCGAAAAAAATTAGAAAGTAAACAAAAGGCACTTCAAGAAGTCAAGGCACAACAAGATACAAGAAAAACAGTGGGTTGTAAAGGCTTGGGGCAAAGAAAATCTGTTGTAAGATTAGACGACGAAATACACGCAACACTCAGACATGGCTGGTTCAGCTTTAAGACGGCTAATGGCCGAATATAAACGTTCGTTAGAAATTGATTACAAATCTAAAACATAAATCAACCTAATTTTTGCTTTCTTTTACACAGAATTGACTTTGGACCCGCCGGAAGGTATTGTGGCCGGTCCCGTTAGCGAAGATAATTTTTTTGAATGGGAGGCTCTGATAGCGTAAATTCTTTGATAAGATTTCAAGAAAACTAAATTTATATATTTTTTTTTGTGGTTTATTTATAGAGGACCAGAAGGCACTTGTTTCGAGGGTGGCGTTTTTCCTGCTCGTTTGGTATTCCCGCCTGATTATCCATTGAGTCCACCAAAAATGAAATTCACTTGTGACATGTTTCATCCTAATAGTTGGTTTTGAATTTTATTTATTCTAATTTGTGGATTTAATATTTTTAAATTTCTTTTAGTTTTTGCTGATGGCCGAGTTTGCATATCAATATTACATGCCCCCGGTGATGATCCTATGGGTTATGAATCCTCAGCTGAACGTTGGAGTCCCGTACAAAGTGTAGAAAAGATATTACTCAGTGTTGTTTCAATGTTAGCAGGTAAGAATTATTTAGAGATTTATTCAAAATTTAAATTGTCTTTAAAAATCAGAGGTATTAAAATCTAAGATCATTTCTCAGGGTCGGGGTAAGGTATGGTGGGTGATTATCGTGAAACACGCCTGAATCACTTGAATTGTGAGTACATTTTTTTATACTCACGTAAGCGTACGTGAGTAACAAAAAAAGTTCGTATCGAAATTGATATGCCTTAATATTATTTGAATTTCAATTAATCGTTTCTAATTGTTAATGTTAATTGATGTTTTAGAATTTTCCTTAAAGTTTTCTTTGGGCCTTTACGCCGAAAGATAGTTGTATAAAAAAAAATTAAACATTTAAACATTAGACTAACCTGAGGTTATAGGTGCTTTGAAACCATTAATAGATTCTTAATATTACCAAACAAAATTCACAAACACATTTTATTAAAATTTGGGAATTTACGGCGAGCCCTATTCATTTTAAACGACACTTTCCGAATTACTTTACGCGACATTTGCAATTTTTTATTACAACAACGATAACATGAACGATCACGCACAACTAAAAAAAATAGCTTTTACATAACACATATTTACAACACGGATTAAAAAAAATATTTTAACAAATAATAAACACTTGCGAAAGTTTTTTTTTATTAATTTGGTAATTGATTATTTACGGGGAACCCTATTCATTTCGAACGATACTTCCCGAATTCAAATTGAACGAATTTTACACGCGCCATTTGTAATTTTTTATTACAACAACTATAACATGAACGATCACGCACAATTAAAAAAAAATGGCTGCTATATAACACAGGTGTATTAACAACGCGTATTAAAGAAATATCAAAAATAATTAACACTTTTTGCGGAAATTGTTTTTTAAGTTTTTCAATAGTTTTTTTTATCTGACCAAGAACAAGCTGTGATGCTAGTTTTCTAAGCCGGTTTTAATTATTTTTTATTTTTTTTTTAATATTTTCTTAAAAAAACACTTGTACATTATATAATTTATATTCAATTTCACTTTTTTATAATTTTAATAAATTTTTAACACTATTAACTATTTTTTTTCTAAATTAAATGCACTAACATAAAAAAAAACGCGTCTGAATGCAAATGCCGTTATAAAATCAACTAGGGTTGCCATCGTACTGTTTTAAACAATACATGAATTGTTTTTTTTTTTTTTTTTTTTGTAAAAAGTACTGTTTAATGCACAAAATCTAAAACAGTACTGTTTATTATGACGTGTACTGTTATCATAAACGATCATGCACAAAAAAAATGGCTGCTACAAAACACATATTTACAAGTGCGAATTTACATTGGGCAATTTTAATCGCGGCAATTCTGATTTTATAGACCATCATATAGAGAGGTAAGATTCTTCCCTCTCTCACCGATACACTATAAAATCAGAATTGCGGCAATTAAAATTACCCTCTGAATTGGGATCAAGTGCGTATTTACATTGGGCAATTTTAATTGCGGCAATTAAAATTGCGGCAATTAAATTGCGGCAATTAAAATTGCGGCAATTAAATTGCGGCAATTAAAATTGCGGCAATTAAATTGCGGCAATTAAAATTGCGGCAATTAAATTGCGGCAATTAAAATTGCGGCAATTAAATTGCGGCAATTAAAATTGCGGCAATTAAATTGCGGCAATTAAAATTGCGGCAATTAAATTGCGGCAATTAAAATTGCGGCAATTAAAATTGCGATGTTTGAATTGGGACCAACATGGCTACAAAAAGGTTAACACTATTTTTACAAGATAATAAGCATTTTTTGTGGAAACTGTTTTTTTTAGTGGCATAAGACCAAAATATGGCTCTAAAGGCACCTACAGACAACGAAATATTATGCACAATATTTTTGACGTTTTCCCACAAATGGCATACATAAATGTACTGTATAAAATATTGGACTGTATATAAATACATGTCGATTGTACATAATATTGCGTTGAATGTAGGTACCTTAAACATAATAAATCTTTGCATAAGACCAGAGGTCCAATTCTGGGGGATAATTATGTAACTTGATAATCGTTAGCTCATTATTCTATTACCATAAAATGACACTATATGGTAATGGAATAACGATGGAAACGATACGATTGACGACTATCAAGTTACAATAATTACCCCCTGGTTCTGTGATAAATTTTACACCCTCTGTCGAGTGGGCGGAACGTGAAAGCTAAAACGTTTTCCTTGAATATCATAAAAAGTAATTATCCGATTTAAATGAGATTGGCGCCATTCGAAAGCTTAGAGAAATGCCTTTCGAACATATGCCTCAATGCGTAGGTCCAAGGTATCCTTTTTGGAACAACTGCATTTGAAAGACACCGCTCCGATTTTTATAAATTTTTTGTAGATGATAGCCCTATTTGTACTGATTTTACCAAAAAAAAAATATCGGGTCGCAGAGACATATTTCGCGAGATATATCGCTTCAAAGTTGAAAGCGAAATTGTCCATATCTCCTTCAATACTTATCCGATTAAGTTGATTTTGGTATCGTTAGAAATGTAATTTAAATACCTTTTAAACAAAAATAAATTGGTCAAAATCGGTTAACCCATTGCGAGCCAAATCACGTTTTTGTATTTTTTCAAAAAAAATTGTTTGTTTAAATCAATTTTTTTAAAAATGTCGCTTATATAGTAGCATAGTTTGTTTACATTATATGAAACCCAAGGATACAACCTTTCACATAAAACCAGTCTCGACATCGTAGCTCTTTAAACAACAAACATACAAAAGATCAAAATTAAACCGGAATTTTGGGTTTTTTGTTTAAAAGCGGAATTGCCCACAACTCTGTCATTACATTATATTCCGATTAAGATTTGATAAAAACCAGGGAGGTGACATGACATAATCCCCACGGACATAACCCCCATTTCCGTTATGGGGATTATGACCAAAACGAATTCGGTCATAATCCCTATAACGGTAGTGGGGACTATGACCGAAAAAAATTTGGACATAACCCCAATAAAAAATGGACATAATTCCCAGTTTTATGGGGACAATGACCACGTAAAAAGTGGACATAATCCCCATTACAGGAATTATGTCTACTATACTAATAGGTCATAATCCCAATAATTATGTGAAATTTTTTTTTGCCTTAAAAGTTTTTCTGCGTAGCCGGCCTTCGGCCGGGCTTAGGGATTACAAACTCCATGCATTAAACCCACCCTCTCCGCAAAATAAAGGGATTATTACCGAAATTGCTTTGGACTTAGTCCCCATAATATGAATGGGGGTTATGACCGAAAAATTTTCGGTCGTAATCCCAACAGGGAAGGGACATAATCCCCATTGGGATTATGACCGTTTTTTAAATGATCATAGTCCCCACAACCCATTTCCGTTATGGGGATAATGACCGTGGGGTCATTACCGGGAAATTTCGCTTTAAAACTAAAAACCCAAAATTCCGGTTTAATTTTGATCTTTTGTATTTTTGTTGTTTAAAGAGCTACGATGTCGAGACTGGTTTTATATGAAAGGTTGCATCCTTGGCTTTCATATAATGTAAACAAACTATGCCACTATATAAGCGATATTTTTGAAAAAATTGATTTAAACCATAATTTTTTTTTTGAAAAAATACAAAAACGTGATTTGGGTTGCAATGGGTTAACCGATTTTGACCATTTTTTTTGTTAGAAAGGTATTTAAATTACCTTTCTAACAATACCAAAATCAACTTAATCGGATAAGTATTGAAGGAGATATTGACAATTTCGCTTTCAACTTTGAAGCGATATATCTCGCGAAATATGTCTCTGCGACCCGATATTTTTTTTTTTGTTAAAATCGGTATAAAAAGGGCTATCATCTACAAAAATTTTATAAAATTCAGAGCGGTGTCTTTCAAATGCAGTTAAGCCTCCTTTTTTAACGATTATACTAATTTTTAATTCTCTGATACTTTAGGATATGTAAGTACTATAAGCTTAGACGTTTTTCAGCCGCATACCTCGATAGGCTATAAAATTTTGACACGCAGCTTTTTCTACCCTCAAACCACAGTATGGGGGTATACTCACTTTGTCATTCCGTTTGTAACGCATCGAAATATCGTTCGGGGACCTCATAAAGTATATATATTATTGATCCATGATCGA
The DNA here is from genome assembly GCA_963921195.1 of Pegoplata infirma. Lineage (NCBI taxonomy): Eukaryota > Metazoa > Arthropoda > Insecta > Diptera > Anthomyiidae > Pegoplata > Pegoplata infirma. The sequence continues at coordinate 137,461,735 of OY992540.1, read as the reverse complement.
TTCTAAGACATTCTGTGAATGTCCGTCTGTCTGTAGATGACACGATGCAGTTTAAAATAAAACAGCTAGCCTCCCGAAATTTGACACGTATATATCTTATGGTCCTAGGCAGGTTAAGTTCGTAAATAGGAAAAATCAGACCAGGGAGAAAAAAGTCTCACCTTAAGTAATTAACCAACCTCTGAAAAACACGATTTTTTTTAAGTGCTTTTTTTATATTTTTGTTAAACAAATGAAACAAATTTATGCAAGAAGAAGTTCAGAGTACTTCACTAGGACCGGGGGGACTTAAACATCGAGTTTTTTTTTTGTCCGTCCCCCCCCCCCCTTTTAGGGCGTGGATGTAAAAAATAGTTTAAATAATGATAAAATTGTATTATTTAGTGCAAAAAGCATAGCAAATAAATTAGTAAACATTTTTCGAGAGGGGGAGGTACCCCCGCCGAATCACCCCTCCCAAAAAAATACTCCACTAATTTGTTTTTTTTTTTTACTTGTTGGAGGGTATAAAAGATTCGGCACAGCCGAATTTAACACTCTTACTTGTTTTCTCTCAATTATCCGTTCATTGTCCAAAGTTTCTAGATCTGACTACTTCAAAATATGCTCCATCGCTAAGACTTTGCTAGGCAATTTTGAGCTTCGATATAAAGCCTTAAAATGGCTTAAATATTTATTTATTTTGCCACCACGCCTCTTTTCGAAAAAGGTCCTCCGCCTACAGACAAAAAATCAAAAATCCATTTTTCCTATGTTATCTTTTATTTTTTGTGGGGTTGCGAAAAATTTGAGTTACTGAAAAGGGTCGCGAACTAAAAATAGTGAGAAGCCTTGATCTATAGAAGGCAAAGACCATTCAGAATTGCGGCAATTAAAATTGCCCTGGGACTATGATGTGAATTAGAAGGAATATTAATTGATATTTTAGAATTTTCATTAAAGTTTTCTTTTGGACTTTATGCCGAAAGATATTAATTAAAGCAACAAAAAATTAAAGATTAAAACTCACCTTAGGTTATAGGTGCATTAAAATCATTAATAGATTCCTAAAACATATTAACAAAATTCACAAACACATTTTATTATAATTTGGGAATTTACGGCGAACCCTATTTATTTCGAACGACACTTCCCGAATGAAAATTAAACGAATTTTACTTACGCGACATATGCAATTTTTTTATTACAACAACGATAACATGAACGATCACGCACTAATAAAAAATGGCTGCCAGACAACACAACACTGATTAAAAAAAAATATTTTTACAAAATAATTAACACTTTTTGCGGAAATTGTTTTTTTTTCTCAAGTTTTTTAATAGTTTTTTTTATGCGACCAATACCAAGGTATGAAGCTTGTTTTCTAAGCCGGTTCTAATTAATTTTCGCAGTTTATTTTCTTAAACAACACTTTAACAATATATAATTTATATTAATTTTTACTTTTTTTAATTTTTTTTAATAATTTTAATACATTTTTTAACACTATTAACTATTTTTCTTAATTTAAAAGCACCAACATAAAAAAAACGCGTCTGAATGCAAATGCCGTTATAAAATTAACTAGGGTTACCATCGTACTGTTTTAAACATGCAGTGTTTTTATAAAAAGTACTGTTTAATGCACAAATCTTAAAATAGTACGCAAAAGTACTGTTTACGATGACGTGTACTGTTAACATGAACTATCATGAACTATTAAAAAATGGCTGCTACAATTTACAGGCATAAGACCAGAATACCGAAATGGCTCTGAACCAGTGGTCGGCACAAAGAGGCATATGAAAGTATTAGTGTTTTAATAAAAATATGCATGTGTTGGTGTATTTCTTCAACAAAGCGACATCAACCTGCTTTGAAGAAAGTCAGCTTGCTACTGAATAAAATATTTGTTTTTTTTATGCTCTTTGTTGATTTTTTGTTGACATTCGTGTTGTATACATGTGAATTGCCGATTGTGTTCGGCTCCAGCGTGCAATGGGTGCCGATCACTGCTCTGAACATTATAAAACTTTGTTAATCGACTTAGGGGCCTTTCCCAAGTCACATAAACTTCTCACTTTGGAAGGGTCACGCCCTCTTTCTAGTGGGCGGGACGTCAAATTTAAAAAGTTTTCCTTTAATATCTTAAGAAGTACTTACCCGATTTAAATGAAATCAGTGTCATTCGAAGGCTTAAAGAAATGCCTTTCCAACATATGTATCCTTACATGGGTTAATTTGATTAACGTTACATTTATGAGATATTTGTCAATTAAAAAAAAAAATCATTTTGGTGCTTAACGGGTTTATAATATTAACCCATGCAAAGTAATATTCGAAATGAATTTTTTCAAGCTTTCGAATAACACCGATTTCATCAAAATTGAATAAGTTCTTTGAAAGATATTTAAAACGTTTCAACTTTGACGACCCGCCCACTCTAAAGAGGGCATGGCCCTTTGAGTTTGACTGCACATTTTTACTCTGTGAGGTCAAAGGTTTAAAGTTAAAAAAAAGAATTAAAAAAGTTAAATTCGACTTGGCCGAATCCATAAATAGTAGGGTGACACATAAATTTTTTTATTTTTTTTTTTTCTCAAAATCGTCGGGGTCGGAAAAGTTGCATTTTTTAAAACAAAAATAAATATTATACCCGTTGAGCAAATGTCTTTAGGTTTTATTTTTGACTTGAATATCGAAAAGTTTTAACTGAAAAAGTGATTTATAATAAAAAAAATTTTTTTGGGCCTTACAAAATTTAAAAAAGAAAATTGAAACTTGTATAGTTTGAGGACTTGACTCAAAATTTGATTAAATGTTGGTAGAGGGGCCAAATAAACGTCAAGTGGTACCAATTTCAAGAAGCGATCATGCCCCCTTTTGGAGGGGAGGGCTTCAAAGTTACAAGATATTTTGTAAATATCTTGGAACAACTTGTCCGATTTGGACGAGATTAATTGCATTTCAAAGCTTTTGAAAATACCTTTCTATAAGGTCTAAGAAGTGACTTAGTTTAATTAACCCCCTAAGTGACAAAATACGGTGTTAGCGTGTTTTTCACACGTTAATTCACGAAAAACCCCAGCCAAAATTCATGGTTTTACTTATAACCTTTGAACCACTGGGCCGATTTCGTTGAAAAGCAATACCAACCTGACCAGGTAAATTACAAACATATATGCCCAATTTTAGGTGCCTCAGATTTGTCTTTCGAAAGTTAACATTTTTTTTTAACAGACGGACGGACATTGCTAAATCGACTTAAAATCGATGGAGGATCATGAATGGAATGACAAACAATGACAAACTTATACTTATATACCCACTATCACTAGAGTGGAGGGTTAAAAAAACGTCATTTTGGTAAACTGGGGAATTTACGAGGAACCCTATTCATTTCAAACGACACTTCCCGAATGAATATTGAACGAACTTTAATTACGCGACATTTGAAACTATTAACACAACGATAACATGAACGATCATGCACAATTTTAAAAATGGCTGCTGCACAACAAATATTTATAACACGAATTAAAAAAATATCAATCTATTAAAATGTTGAATAAATAAATATTTTTACCAAATAATTAACACTTTTTGCGGAGATTGTTCTTTTATTAAGTTTTTTAATAGTTTTTTTTTTATCTCACCAAGAACAAGCTATGACGCTTGATTTCTAAACCGGTTTTAAGTAATTATCTTCCGCAGTCTATTTTCTTTTTAAAACACTTGTAGTTTATAAGTTGCATATTTAATTTCACTTTTTAATAATTTTAATAAATTTTTAACACTAACAACTATTCTTTTTTTAATTTAATGCAAAAGCTCCGAGCAAACGCGTCCGAATACAAATTCCGTCGCCGTCCGAATACACATGCCGTTGTAAAATTAACTTAGGGTTGCCATTTATATTTTTTTTGAACAGTACATGTAATTATGTAACTTGATAGTCGTCAATCGTATCGTTTCCATCGTTATTCCATTACCATATAGTGTCATTTTATGGTAATAGAATAATGAGCTAACGATGACGATTGACAATTATCAAGTTACATAGACCGAATTTACATTGGGCAATTTTACCCGCTGTCTACACCTGGGAGAAACACTGAGATATTTGTATTAAGAAACGTCAAAATCAATCACAAAGAAATTTTTCTTAGGTGTGGACTAAATATCAGTCTCAGTATTTGATCTCATCAGATAGTTGTTATGAGAAATCTCATAACAACAATCTCTTGAGATCAAGTGTCAAATTCACTTATATTTATATGTTTACAATTGTTTTTTTGGGATAAATGGCGTCAAAAAAAGGAAAAATAAAGTAAAACAATTAAAACTAAGTGTATAAACAAATGTATGTGCTTAAATTAAAGATTGTACATGTATTTATGATGAAAAACATACATAGTTATTCCACGGCTGATTGCAAATTATGAAATTTCATAAGAATAATTGCAGCTCGTTTTCCACACCACTTGATATTGAGATAAATATTGAAATTTCCCAACTGTTTCTCTGCCGACGTTATCTCTGCTGTCATGAAAAAATTCTCCCACGTGTAGATGGTGCGTTAATTGCGGCAATTCTGATTTTTTAGTGTATCAGAGAGAGAGATAAGATTCTTCCCTCTCTCTCCGATACACTATAAAATCAGAATTGCGGCAATTAAAATTACCCTGTCTGAATTTGGACATAATTAGCCCCCAGACACAGACTAAATACAGACTCGACAGTAGAGTTTTATAAGAAAAAATGGGGAAAAACTAAGCGATTTTAGGAGAAAACACAGCGGTTTTTAGTCCGTTTTACGCTAACATGGCAACACTTTCTACGACTTAGGAGTGAGTGAAACAACAAAAACCAATCTGGCATCCATTTTTCTAATGGCGCGTTATATTAGCTTTCTCTTTCTAACCTAATTCGTAGAATAATTTGAAAACATTAACCATATGGTTCAAGCACAGACTAATACAGACTCGACATAAGTGACAGATGTCAAAAAAGTAGTTCTGAACCATATGGTTAATATTTTCAAATTATTCTACGAATTAGGTTAGAAAGAGAAAACTGATATAACGCGCCATAAGAAAAATAGATGCCAGATCGGTTTTTGTTGTTTCACTCACTCCTAAGTCGTAGAAAGTGTTGCCATGTTAGCGTAAAACGGACTAAAAACCGCTGTGTTTTCTCCTAAAATCGCTTAGTTTCCCCCCATTTTTTTCTTATAAAACTCTACTGTCGAGTCTGTATATTGTCTGTGGTTCAAGACTACTTTTTTGACATCTGTCACTTATGTCGAGTCTGTATTAGTCTGTGCCCCAGATGTGTGTTCGCAAATATTTTCAGAAAAAAATGAGCGGTTGGAATACAAATTGTAAGATTTGTCTGTCGTCTGATCAACGATAGTCAACTATCGTTTCACATGATCACTGTCTAGGGCTGCCTTAATCAGAGCTGCCTTAAAGTGTGGCGGGCGCTTGGACACATAAGAATTTGGAGGCCCGCTGGAATGTAAAAAGTCACATAAAAATAAATAAAAAAAAAATTGATATACTATTGTGGGTTATTGGTTAAATTTTTCTGTGGGAAATCAGAATGTGCCTCAGAATCTGAAACTTTTTTCTGTAAGAAAAATGTGTCAGAACCTTAGACCTTTTTTACACGAAAAATTTCTCAAAATCTGAGACCTTTTTTGTACGAAAAATGCCTCAAAATTTGAGACCTTTTCTGTTTGAAAATCGTTTCTAAATCTGAAACTTTTTCTGTACGAAAAATTTCCTAGAATCTATGACTGCTTCTATACGAAAAATGTCTTAGAATCTCAGAAAATGCCTCAGAATCTGAAACTTTTCTATACTATATCTTAGAATCGAACACGTTTTTCAGAAATGTTTCAGAATCTGAGACTTTCTATACGAGAAATATTTCAGAATCTGAGACCTTATCAAAAAAAAAAAAAATTAAAAATTTTTCTATACGAAAAATTTATCAGATTCAGAGACTTTTTCCATACGAAAAATGTCTCAGAATCTGAGACTTTTTCTATACGAAAAATGTCTTAGAATCTAAGACTTTTTCTATACGAAAAATTTTTCTGTACGAAAAATTTCTTAGAATCTGAGACTTTTTCTATACGAAAAATGTTTCAGAATCTGAGACTTTTTCTACACGAAAAATGTCTTAAAATTTAAGACTTTTTCTATACGAAAAATGTCTCAGAATCTGAAACTTTTTCTATACGAAAAATATCTCAGAATCTGAAACTTTTTCTATACAAAAAAATGTTTCAGAACCTGAGGCTTCTTCTATACGAAAAATCTGAGACTTTTTCTATACAAAAATATCTGAGAATCTGAGACTTTTTCTATACGAAAAATATCTCAGAATCTGAGCTTTTTCTATACAAAAAACGTCTCAGAATCTGAGACTTTTTCTATACGAAAAATGTTTTAGAATCTTAGGATTTCTTTACAAAAAATGTTTAAAATCGGAGAGTTATTCTTTACGAAAAATGTCACAGAATCTGAGACATTTTCTAAACAAAAAATGTCTCAGAATGTTAGACTTTTTCTATACGAAAAATGTCTCAGAATCTAAGACTTACATGAAAAATGCCTTAAAAATAAAATGGATTTTTCGTGTAAGCGGATTTATTGGCATTTTAAGGGCTCCCGAGAGATCAGAGCCCTAATGGTTTAAACAGTACTGATAAAATTGCATTAATAAGGTGCAAAAATCATTATAAATCAATTTGCCTACATTTTGGGGAAGGCGTACCCCAAAAAATAAATTTGACAAACCCGCAAAAGTGGGCGTACCTATAAAATAGCATTACAAGTGCAGGACTTATTGTCTTAATATTGTCTTAAAAATAAGAATTATATTATTAAAAATCAATAAAGAAAATATAGATTGTAATATTGAAATTACCCGATAAGAATTCCGAAAACCTTAATTAAAATTTTTCTAAACTACATTTTCATTAATTTGACTTATCTATTTTCAGAGCCCAACGATGAATCTGGTGCTAATGTTGATGCAGCCATAATGTGGCGTGAAAAACGTGAAGAATTCAATCAAATAGCTAAACGTTTAGTGCGTAAAACTTTGGGTTTACCATCATAAAAACGTACGATTTTAGGCAAAAATAAAACAAGAAAAAAAACCAACAAAAAACAATTTATTAAAAACAAAATTTAGAAAAATCAATGATTACAAAAAAGATGGCCTACCTTCTCCCGTATTAGTTTTACAGAAAAAAATCGAAAAAAATCTTATAAAATTACTATTAAATTACATGCTTATTTTTAAACTTAACATTTAAACTACAGTTTTAGGAATTTCCCAATTTAATCATAGCTTTTAAAAAAAATGTGTTTTTTTTTTCAGATAATTATGTTAATAATCCCTTAAACCATATTTAGTTTTTTATGAAATTTATCAATTTTTTTCGAAATTATAAAAATTTTATTTTTCTTATTTAAATTTAGTAAATATTATTTATTTAAAAAAAAAAGTAAAAATATTAACAAAACAAAAATTTACAGTATACATATATGAAAATTTCAATAAAATTGAACAAAAAAAAACTTAACAAAACCATACAACGCAATTCATTATAATTTATTATTAATTTATCACAAACAGATAATTAGGAAAAAAAAAAATAATTGTATAATGTATGCCAAAAACAACACAAAATAATATCAAATAGACTTATGAATTATTAATTTTTGTAAAATGTTTTTTTTTTCTTTTTTGCAATAAAAAAATTAATAAGCAATAATGTATTTGACAATTTGTAATTGTTTTTAGTTTTAAAACAAGGCTTCATTATGTTTTTTTTTTTTTTTTTTTTTTTGAAAAATTTGTGTTTATAAGGAAAATATAGTAAATTTAAAAAATTTAAATTTCTGTTTTTATTGTTGTATACATATTAGAGTTGTCCATTATTCGCCTTTCAACTTTGTTCGAATAATTCAAATAATTGTTTTTGTTCGTTCGATCAAACGATTAAATCTAAAAAAAATATTCGATTAATCGATGAGAATAACGAATTAAAAAGTGGTTATTAAAAATATTTTTATTAAGTTTTAAATTTTTTAAGTTGGGGGAGTCGGGGGGACATTGGTGGACACCTTTTCCCTCTTCACATAAATGTTTTCAAATGCATTTATTACGATATTTACGCCTAAAAAACACATTTTTGCCATTACTTTCTATTATTTTCTATAAACACACACTTAAAAGTGGGCGGGCCGAAAAAATAGCATTTCCTAATCATCCTGGTCCAAATGTAGGTCAATGAACTTCATATGGTATTAACATATTTTATTTGTTGAACAAATATAAAAAAACATGTAAAAAACTTAGTTTTTCTGGTCTAAATGCAGGTCAATGAACTTTATATGGCATAAAAATATTTCATTTGTTGAACAAATATAAAAAAACTTTGTTTTTCTGGAAGTGTTTTAGTTCTTTAAGGGGGAAAATTTTCTCCCCTCGTCCAAATGTCTTACATAGTGTCTCCACCTTCTATAATTATGTGGACATTTATTCCGACATACATCAAAATCGTGTTATTTCTCGTGTGCCATAGGCATAGAAAAGATTAGAAGGTACGCAGTGTTGTATTTGATGTATTTTCCAATATGGTGGCAAAATGCTTGTTCTTCCTCATCTCACACGTATTTAATATCAAATTAGATTCTTTGTTTATAAAAAATGGAATTTGTCTTCCATTTAATTAAATTTGTTATTTATTTTGCTTTATTCAATGTTTTTTTAAAGATAATTCTCACTATTGATAGTTTAAAAACTTTTTTCTCTTTTGTTTTTTGCTTTGTTGTTGTTCTCCTTTATGTTGCATTGTATTTATTAAACGTCAAAAGTTACATAATGTGCTGTCACTAATACTTATTCAAGCTAAATACGACTCTGTTTCAATTCTATTTTTTCTATGGCCATAGGCAAATGTTACCCCTCAGCTCCACCTTCCATAATTATGTTAACATAAAGCAAAAAAATACACACAACAACAAACAAAAATTTGTTAAAATCGATCACTGATCAATAATATATAAATTTTATGGGGTCATAGACAGATATTTCGATACTGTAGTTGGAGGGTAAACAAAATAATTGTACGATTAATTGACATAAATTAATCGATTTATTCGTTATTCGAAAATCGTCATTTTTAATTAATGGAACAAGAGTTAGGGTTTGTTTGATCGATTAATCGAATTATTCTTAATCAGTTGACAACTCTAATAAATATGAAGAAAATAATTTAAAGTTGGTATCACTTTTAATTCAAAATTTTGCATAGAGTGTCGGTTAAGAAAAAAAAAAACAGAATTAGAGTTCGCGCTCGATCTAAACAAGGGACATATTCAGATTAGGCAATATATTTATTAGAGTTAATTTTGAAAATTTGATATGCGGGTGTTATCATTTTTTTTAAGGATCTAGGTTAGCTAAAAATTTTTGCTCCTTGGGGTGGTTCAACGCATCAGAAATCGCGGATTTTAAGCTGATTTTTCTGCAGAGCAAAAATTAGTACTATGGTCGTTTTTGAGCTCTTAAAAAAAGTTCCAAAAACCCACCACAGAGGGCGGAAATGTAAGGTTTTTCCCGTTTTTATACCCTCCACTCTAGTGATAGAGGGTATATATAAGTTTGTCATTCCGTTTGTAACACCTCGAAATATTGGACTAGGACCCCATAAAGTATATATATTCATGATCCTCGATCGATTTTAAGACGATCTAGCGATGTCCGTCCGTCTGTCTGTTGAAAACACGCTAACTTTTGAAAGACTTTAAGGAGGCTCCTGAAGTTTGGCATATATGTTGGGCATTTACCTGGTCAGGTTGGTATTGCAATCCAGCACAATCGGTCCAGTGGTTCAAAAGTTATGAGCAGGGTTGGCAACCGAAACGAATAACGGTATCGGTAACGGTATTGGTATTACATATTTTTTATATCGGTAACGGTAAAGGTAACGGTATTTTCGATTATTTCGGTAACGATAAACCGTTACCGAAACATCGATACCGGTACGTATCGGTATTATGAAAAAATTTACCCAAAGTGTTAAAAAGTCACAAATTTGTTAAAAACACCTAAAAACTCAAAAATGTATTTAATAAAATTAAAAAAACTGTTAAATTAAGTGCATTTTTAACTATACTAACTATTAATTACACTACTAAACATCGAAAATGCGACTGGGACGCGACCTTATACACTTAATAACAATAGTTTTGCTGGTCAAAAATCCATTCTCCAAACTTTTCCAGCACTTTAGGTTTTTTTTAGAAATTTTAGGTCAAAGTTCAAAAAAATTGGTGTTTGTGGACATTTTTGGAAAGTCGTAGCGGATGAACCCGATGTTAATGCGGCTTCAAAAAAAATCGAGGGTGAAGCTCTTTAAGATTCAGAACTCATTTGGTCAGTCGCGTTAACCCTTTGGGCACCAATTGTCTTTCAATGACGTCTTATTACCCAGTATTAAAAAAAAATTCGGGGAAAATACCTCACAATTAGTGCTCCAACGGTTAAAGCGATTGATCAAATGAGTTAAACATCTTAATGAGCAATGTTTATGATTTACCGTTGACTTATTTTTAAGTCGTCAGCACATCGAGTTCATCTGTTATGAGTTGTCAAAAAATTCCGAAGACGCGGTTTTTTGTATATAAAATTTCTCAAAAACCTGATGTAATGGATAAGATTGGAAACCGGATTTGTGACCAAAAAAATAATTGCAATTATGTGCATAAGGTGACGTTCCATTCGCATAAAAGATTTTTTTTCATATGATTTGAAGCAGAAAAATGGTTTTGGAACTAAGACATCATTGATTGACAGTTGGTGCCCTAAGTGTTAAGGCGACTGTCCAAATGAGTTCAGCATCCTTAAGAGCAATGTTTAAGATTTACCCTTGACTTATTTTGAAGTCGCTATCACATCGGGTTCATCCGCTATGAGTTATCAAAAATGGCAGGGGGAAAACAGAGCAAAACAAATTAGCAACGCAATAATTTTACAGAAAGAAAATTTTCAATTTTTTTAAGGCGGCAATTATTTTTTTTGTTATGCCGTTTGTTTTTCAATAAAATTAAAATTTTTTTAATTTAAATTAGAGAAAAATTATAAAAAATTTACATTAAAAAGTGTTTGTAAAATTACAAAATAATAAGTTTTGAACAACAAATATTTTGAAGTTAGTCCAAATTCAGACAGGGCAATTTTAATTGCCACAATTCTGATTTTATAGTATATCGGAGAGAGAGGGAAGAATCTTATCTCTCTCTCTGATACACTAAAAAATCAGAATTGCCGCAATTAAAATTGCCCAATGTAAATTCGGTCTTAGCAACCAGAGTCAGTAAAAGTACAAAAAAAAATCTGTTATTTTTAAAATACAATTCAGGTTTGTCTCTCCTTTCATCATCCTACTAAAAAATGTTTACATTACGCGGCACTCACTTTTCTTGAATTGCGAATGTGACATTGGTTGGGCCGATTTCCTAATTGTTTTTTGTCCATATAACAATGCGAATAGTAGATTAAAAATATTTTACTTTGTTTTTATCCGTATTTTATGACAACCGAAATAAAACCGATATAATACCGGTAAAAATCCGAATAAAGGTAATGGTTTTTTATCGGTAACGGTATTTAAATATTTTTATTTCGGTATTGGTAACGGTAACGGTAGTCAAAATTAAAGGGTTTTTAATCGGTAACGGTATTGAAAGGGTAACGGTAGCCAACACTGGTTATGAGCAAAAGACTGAATTTCGGCAAGGGTTTTTCGTGAATTTACGAGATAAAAAACACTATAACTTTAGAAAGTCGATTCTGAGGATGCTGAGGCTGGGCATTTTTATTTGTCGTTCCTCTAGCCTAGTTCGTATTGAATTTCAGCCAAATCGGTCCAGTGGTTCAAAAGTTATTAGCAAAACCGTGAATTTCAGATTAGCTTCACCTTAAATTCACGTGTTGAAAACCCGTTAAACCTGTTTTAAAAACATTGGTAAGTCACAAAAATAGTTTGCAACGTATTTTTGTCACTCAAAAATATTTTTATGCCAAAACAAAAAAAAAAAGTAAACTCGAAAAAAATTTTACACTCAAAAAAAAAATTTACAATCAAAAAAAAATTAGTAAATTTTTTTTTTTTTCTTTTTCAAAAATTGCTTAAAAAAAGTTTTTTACACAAAATAAAATATTTCTAATCAATAATGTTATTTTTTCACGTTTGAAAATTTAATATCACTTAAAAAGGGCATTGTGGAGGGTATTCATAGATTCGGCCAAGTCGAATTTAACTTTTCTACTTGTTACGATTAAAGGGCATTTTTAGCTTAACAAAATGGTACCAAAATTTCCGTTCTATCACAACCCGTTAAAAAGTTATAAGCTCTTAAAAATGGACAAAAACACGTTTTTTGAGAACTTTGATCTCAATTTTCTCGAAAACATGACGTGATAGAAAAATGTAAAAACCAGATTCAGAATCAGTATTGAAATGTTGATCGAAAATGGGTTGTACGATCCCAGAATATCATCCAAAAATATAACAAAAAATGCTCTCAATAATGCACAAGAATGCGTTTTTTATGAACTTTGACCTCAATTTCCTCAAAAACCTGACGTTATGAAAAACTTTGGAAACCAGATTTGGAATCAGCATTGAAAAGTTAATCGAAAACGAGTGTCCAAACTAGGGTTGCCAGAAATTTGTTTCCAAAAAGCGGGACAAACGCAAAAAAATTGCTAAAATAGCGGGATTTCAAAAAATTTGGCGGGACAATAATAATAGATTTATATTCAGTTTAAAACACAGATGCATCGCTGGACCAAAATTACTCCTTGGAAGCTTTTGTAATATTTTTTCCGGAATTTACTCTATATTGCGCAACTTTTGGCATCAGTTTTTTTAAAACAATATTTTTTTGGTTCAAAATTTATTTTTTGTATTGAAATGCACTAAGATTGATTTAGAGGTTGGTAGAGAACTGGGCTTTTGTCGAAAAATTTTTGGTTAGTAAAGCATTTTCAAATTCGAAAATGCCGAATTCGGGACGCATTAAAAAAAATGGCACGGATAAATATGCCAATGCTTTCAGATTTTTTTATTTTTTTAATATAAAATGTTTAGTAAAGCATTTTCCAATTCGAAAAAGCCGAATTCGGGACGCATTAAAAAAAATGGCACGGATAAATATGCCAATGCTTTCAGATTTTTTATTGTTTTATTATACATATATAGAAAATATTTGTGAATGTCAAAAAATTTTATTAATTATGGTGTTTATTTTTCAAAAACTTCAGCTGAACTGAGTTGAATTCACCAAACACTATACGGATTGCCCAAAATCCAAACGATTGCGTAAAAATCCAATTCATTTTTATTTTTACTCAAATAGAAATTTTTTGCGCAAGCAGCGTAACCCTGCCCATAAAAAAGCTCAACTGGCTTGTACAAATCTTTTTTGCGCTGGCAGTTTGTATGGTCAATTTGGCAAAAATTTTGACGCTTAAAAAAGCGGGAATTTGAAATCCCGCGCGGGACACGGGAAACGTTGACACAAAGCGGGACAATCCCGCCAAATGCGGGACGTCTGGCAACCCTAGTCCAAACCGCTGACCCATCCAACAATTTTTCAAATGTCGGTCAGTGTTTTATAATTTAGTCATTAGAAAAAAAAATTTGAATCCTTCCCAGCAGAAATTTTGCTGAACTAGCAACAGCTTTTGGAAAGGAAACCCGAGTCAAGGAGCGCATCCAAACCTGCTGAATTCATGCATGATTCCCTAAGGCGATGTCACACTTTAGAGCGCTAGTTGGATACACCGAAAAAGCGCTCTTAAGATGCTCTGAATTCACATCTCTTTCGAGCGCTGAAAACATCGCTATAAAGATGCAGTGAATTCATGTATATTTTTATAGCTATTTAAGCAGAATAAAGATGAAGCACCTTTGGCTATTTCTGAAATACAAATTAAAAAATCTGAAATACAATTGACTATTTCTGAATACAATTTGAAAATCTTAAATACAATTGACTAATTCTGAAAGTCAGTTGACTCCCTGCAAGCATTTGGAAGAAATATCGCCTAAGAGATCCAATTACATTAAAAAAATTTCCAATTGTATTTCGAAATTTTCAAATTATATTTCAGAAACTTCCATTTATATTTCAGATATTACCATTTATAACCAAAAAATGTTTAATTACATTTCAAAAATTTTCAATTATACATATTGGAAATTTTTTAAATATAATTGGACATTTTTAAATATAATTGGAGAGTCTAAAATATGATTGAACATTTTTTTGTAATATAATTTGTATTCTGAAAATAAAGTGGAAATGGTGTACTGAATATTTTTTTTTATTCAAAGTCTGTTAAATGTGTTATGATTGAAGCACTCTTTGCAGCGCTTATTAATGCGCAATAATGATGCAGTGAAATCATGTGTTTTTGTCCAAAACTTATGGTTTTTTTATTCAAAAAGTGTTAAATATATTTAAAAGGAAAGCATGTGTTAAATTTTTATCAATATATAATTTTATATTTTAAGGTTTATATAAAAATTTTTACAAAAAATTTAAACTTTTTTCCCTTACTTTTACGCATCCTCAAGAGCGCTCTTTGAATGCGCTTAGGTATGCTATATTTTTGCTGGGAATTATAACTTCTTAATGGGTTGAGATAGAAAGGTGCTTTTTGTACCAATTTTCTTAGCAAAAGCTGCACAACTAAAAAAATAATTAAAAATTATTTAAAAAAAAAAAATCGATATTTCCGCCCCCTTCAGTGGGTTTTTGGAATTTTCAGGTTTTTAAGTCAAAAAAGGAACCCAAAGACTTAGCCTGACAGGTTCAGTATTATTTTGTGCAAATATTGACACTAACGACCCCGACGCTAAGCGGAATCGACAAAAAAATTTCTCCTTACAAACTCACTGTACTCTAATGTATACGTATACTTACTATAAATAAAATTTTATTTATTACTCATACGTTTGTTTTTATATGTTATGTTAATTTATTACTCATACGTCTGGAAAAATAAAGCTAAAACTAATAAAGTACCGTCAAGTTAATCAAAATTTAGAAAAATTTAAAGATTTGTCATTTTAAACAAATTTTATTTTTCGAGTTTAAAAGCCAAGGTAGATTTATAAAGGTAATATTTTAGTGACGTAAATGAAAACAATTTTCTTTCAAAATTATTTCAGTCGACAAAAACGACTTATATGTTCAGTGCACACATTAACCCAATTTAAACGCTTTTTAAGCCCAAAAATTTTAGAAAACAACTAAGTAAATTATAAAAAATTTTGAAACTCAAACGAAATCCTTTTATTTTCCAAGACACATATTGAAAAAATTTCAAATATTTTTAAGCATAAATAGTGTAGTGTCATAGATGGGACTAATTAATTAAAGGGACCAATTAATTGATGGTTTAATTACCATTTAATTGATGTCAATGGTAATGAAATTTTTTTCATTACCATTGGTTGTATCAATTGTACCAATTAAATTACTTATCAATTTAATTACTAATGAAAATTAAAAAAAAAATAATTACCATTGGTATGGCATCACTTAAAAAAAATAATTACCATTAGTAAAAGTCGTCACAATATTGTCAAAATCGTTAATATTTGGAAATATCTGTTGTTTTTTGTTATATGGTATTTTAGTTTTTCACATTTTATAAACCAAACACACGTTGATTGCCTTTGTATAACATAATATTTGAAATTTTTATTTGCGTTTTGTTTTTTGTCTTTAACATTTTCATATTTTTTTTGTAAAAACATACTTTGATGTTTAAATTTTTAACTTTTCAAAATAACAAAAATGTTCAAACCAATGGTTTTGAAACCAATTATAATTGGTGTTTTTCAACAATTGGTGCATTTCATTACAATTAGTAATTATTTTTTCAATTAAAAAAATTTAATTACCATTAAATGGTAATGAAAATTTTTTCATTACCATTGATATCAACCAATGGTAATTAAATTTCAATGGTAATGAAAAATTCCCATCTATGTGTAGTGTGAACTTACTTAAGTCATTTATGCCGAAAAAAATATTTTTTTTTTTTCGTTTTGAAAATTCGTAAATATTATTGTTTTAAAATTTGTCAAAAAACTTACTATGGAGGAAAAGTTAGGTTAGTCGATAATACCTTTTATAAATTTACCTTTGTTTAAACCACGAATGACATATATAAAGGATTGAGAAGAACGACAGAAATCGGGGTGTACTAAAAAAATAAAATGTCGAAACAAAAAGGAATTGTGAAAATTGTCAATTTAATATTTTTTTAATTTGTTTAAAATACAAGAAAATTGTGTGACTTTTTCTGTTTTTTTTTTTTTTTTTGAAAATTATTAATTTTTGCTAATTAATCTTTAAAAAATGTTTCTGCTAAAAGTGTGTGAAATTGCAAATAATAAAAATTAAAAGAAAACACCGAAACTTGTCAAAATATTGACATGGCCGATCAGTTGTCCAATCTTACTTACCCTTTATATATCAAAACCGTGGTTTAAACCATTTTCGGATGTTTTACGAATAAATTTGACTTTTTTGACAAATTGCATTTAAATTATTTTTTTTTTTAATTTCCTAATTTTTACGAATTTTCTTTGTCAACTATAATAAAATCTTTTTTAAATTTAAATTGATGTTTTCAGTTGATCTTTTTTTGAATTTTAGCTAACCTTTTCGAAATTTTTAATGGAATTTTCGAATCTCAATAAAAATTATAAGAACTTCTCGTGACTTCACTAGATTTTGTGCTACCCCTATTTTAGGAGAATTTTTAGTAAAAATTACAAGTTTTTTTGTAATTTTAAGTTTTTTACCAATAAAATAGTAAATTTACAACTTTTTTTAGATTTTTTTTGTAAAATTACCTTGGACTTTTACGAAAAAAAATTGTAAAATTACACACTAAGAAAAATTTTAATTTCGATCAAAAATTTTTTGTTAAAAAACAAGAAAAACTTTTTCTTTTAAATTGACGAGTTTTTGTTTTGAGTGTAGAGCTCATATTGAGCTTTTCAATGAAACCAACCTATTTTCATATGATTCTATAGAAAACACTCAAAAAATTATGACGGCAGATTCCACTAGACAGTTAAAACTACTACATTTGCTGTTGTTTAGGCGTCCACTACATTTTACGGTAAAATCAACCAAAAATTGTTGTTGTTTTTAACTATTGATTAACAACTACAAAAAACGGTAAAAACTACTTCAAAATACAGTTGTTTTTACTGTAACTCAAATTGTCTGAATTTTCTTCTAAACATCAAAAACGGTTAAAATTATTTGGAAATAATTCCTGCAGCATCTGACACTTCCAACTCGTTCAACACATCCGTTTTTCTAAAAATTTCTAGAAAATTATAAGTTTTTTTATAGACTAAAAACAACTACATAAAACAACTGTTACCACAATGTAGTAATTTTTTGTATTTATTTTTTAAAACGACTACAAAAAATAGTTGTTTGAAATTTTTCATACAAAAACAACTGAAGTTGTAGTTGAAAACACCAACTACTACTTACTACACAAATGACAGGCATGTAGTAACTGCAATCATTTTCTAAGTGAAACATCCTAAAATTTACATGATTTTCTCCAAACACTGCTGATTTGCCCAACCATGTCATTTTTAAATCAGCTGTTTTCGGGTCACAAGTTTTCATTGAACAACCCATATGTTTCATTACCCAAAGAATCTCACATTTTGAGTTTCACAACCACCATATTCCCCATCAAAACATAGGTGAGAAAACATTCATCGCAGGGATGGAATATTCAAATTTGGTTTTGGTACTAAAAAGTAAAAAGTATTTTTTGGGCACCCAGATTTGAACAATTACATAGCACTACAAAAAAAGGTTCTTGCTCAGAAACTTGACCCACTAATTCGATTTCGCCATCAGAATTAAATTATATCGTTGGGATTTCTTGTAGTCTTACAATTAAAGTCCGCAAAGTGAATATACCTGATTTCTTTCAAAAAATTTATACAGAAGAGAGATAGAGAAAAAAATGTAACACAGAAAAAATTTTATACGAATTTCAATCAACAAAAACGTGGATTCAATCAATTTTTTTACTGAAATTCCTCCAATTAAAAAAATTGTTATAGCAATTATCAAATTGTAGGTGATTGATTGAAAGTTTTTCAATCAAATATTTTTTCGATTTTGATCAAAAATCAATTTTTTATTTATAGTCAATCAAAATAATGATTGATTTAACAAATGAATTGTAAGGTTATGACAAAATTATCAAAAAATTCATCTTTTTTGCTTTCCTAGATGTTTCAAACAATAAAAAAGTAAAACCCGATTATTTTGTATATTTTTGAATTATTCTATTCAAATAATTTAAACCGAAAAAAAATTTAGTATGTTGAAAAAAATTTCAATCAAAAAATTGATTGACTTATTAAAATTTTTTTGATCAATAGATTTAATTAAAAAATTTTAGCCAATAATTTTTTGTGTGTGTGGTAAAAGTTTGGCTTCGTTAAATACCTTTTTCATGAAAATGTGTAAATTTTGGGGGGTATTTATATGAAGACATAGGCCTACGATGTCCATATGAATACGAAATAATCTTTATTAAATTTAAGTCGACACGTATTTTTTCTCTAGAGGATATTCCGGTTAGTTCGGGAGTTATCGAAATTTTCCCGGAGGTCCACTTTGTTTCATAAGGGGACAACGAAATTTTGAAACACTGATATGGCCGATAAGCCGAGACACCCTAACCTTAAAATCGTCTGCTTTATATATATTTTAAGTTTCAGGCAAATCGGTTCATAAGGGTACTTCCCTTGTTAGTGATAGAGGGTATATGAGGCATTCCACTCCAAATGTCCAGTGAAAAAAAAAACGTGTACCGTAAACTTCTGAATAGGTTGTATAGATAGCCCTATATGGAACTTAGAAAATTGCGTTTTTGGTTTTTTAATTTTTCAAATACTGGGCTTTGGAGACGTGGTAAAATATAGGAAAAATGGTAAAAAATTTGTTGTTGTTGTTGTAACAGCTCGACCTGTAAATGCATGTAAGTTTATAGTTAGTATTTTGTTATGTTTCCTCTCCCTGTTCTGTTGACTCGTCCAAATCGAGCTCCAAAAAGCGTTCCACCTCTATGGGCTGGGTCCATAAAGATGTTGGATTCAAACGAGTCGGGTTTGCCGTACAGTTGAAGAGGTGTGGTACGTCATGTGGAGAATCACCGCATGCAGGGCACGTATTGGGTATAGTCGGGTTAATTCTCGACCAATAAGAATTGAGCCGACTACAATACCCGGATCTTAATTGTGCTGGTACCACTCTTGTTCTTCTTGGCAGACTTCTCTCTTCTTCTGCGATGGGTGGGGGACGGCCTCCAAGTAAGACATTCACTCGGTAGTTGGTTAGGGTTACGTTTCCACGACAGTCGGATCTTCGAAAAGCCGAAACGACTCGGAGAGTCATCTCCGACCAAGGACTGTCAAACCCAGCAAGCCCAGCTTATGTATGGTCAAATTTGTGGTGGGTTGCCTTGATTAAATATTTATCACATTAAAACGGAATGCACCACAATCTTAAAAAATTACATAGTTTTGTATGGGCTATCGATTAAATTTTTTTTTGGAAAATTTTCAGAGCCCGTTCTGATATTTTCCATTTTTTAAAAAAGTCAATTTATCAAAAATCCGGCCACTTTTTTTTTAAGTTTAGATGTTTGTCCATCCACACAAAAAAAGTCAGACACACGTTTTTGGTTTTTTTTTCGAGAAAAACGCATTTGAATTTTAAATTTCATAACAATTTAGTAATTTGCTTGCATTTTCTTGTTGCAACAGAGCGTATGAGCAATATTTATGCAATTAATAATACTCATTCGCAACGTTAAAACAAGAAAATACAAGCAAATTACAAAATTGTAATGAAATTCAAAATTCAAACGCGATTTTCTCGAAAAAACGAAAAACATCTAAACTTTAAAAAAAAATTTTAAAAAAGAAAAAAAGTGGCCGGATTTTTGATAAATTGACTTTTTTAAAAAATGGAAAATTTCAGAACGGGTTCTGAAAATTTTCCAAAAAAAAAAATTAATCGATAGCCCACACTCAAAATATTTTGTAAGTAAATTCAACTGAAAAATCGTTTAAAACAATCGTTTTTCCTTTTAAAAAACGGACTACTTATATTTCAGTTGAAACAACATACTTTTACATTTATTTTTAAACGTTAATAAATGACTACACATTCCGTAAAAACAAACGATATTTCAGTTATTTTAACTGCTTACAATTTTTTATTTTGTGAAGTAAAAATAAATTTTTTTGAATAACAAACTACAAAAACCGTACTTCTGTAAAATTATACGGTATAATCAGTCACAAATAATTTAACTGATAAAAATATTTTTCCGTAACTTTTGTAGTTTATTATTTTAACAACTGCATAAATCGTTCAATATTTTATTTTCATAGAAAAACAAACGATAAAACGTTTAAAACAACTTTAACTAAAAACTTTTTGAATAACCGTAAATAGTTACTGTAAAACTTTTCTAGGTGCATACAAAACTATATTACAATGTAAATTTTTGAAATTGTGGTTCATTTCTTTTTAATGTGATAAATATTTAATCAAGGCAACTAGCCACAAATTTTACCATTTTTCCAATATTTGACCACGCCTTCTAAGCCCAGTTTTTGAAAATAAGAAAAACCAAAAACGCAATTTTCTTAGTTCCATATAGGGCTATCCAAACAACCTATTCAGAAATTTAGGGGACACATGTTTTTCTGTAGCGGGACATTTGATGTGGAATGCCTCATATATAAGTTTGTCATTCCGTTTGTAACTCATCGAAATATCGGTCTGGGACCCCATAAAGTATATCTGTGTCAAAAACCCATAACAACATAAGTCGAGTTATGTCCAAAACGTGTTTTTGCATTTTCGGAATCTCCTTATCCATTTTCGTATTGAATCAAATTTTTATGAAAATCGGGCCATTACTTTCTGAGATATTGATTTCAGAACTCCACAACTCATTTTTTTTAAGGAAAAATAAAAATCGTAACAGCATATCTGAAGTATGTTTTTATTCCTTATTTTTAAATCAGCAATCGTTGAAGACGCTAAAATGTATTTTACAGGGATGCATCTCCTGAAAAGTAGTATAAAAACACATTCATATTATATTCCTTTTTGCCACAGATATATATTATTGATCCCTGATCGATTTTAAGACATTCTAGCTATGTCCGTCTGTCTGTCTGTGGAAATGGTGATCACTACCAAAATACTACACGGATATGACTGAAACTTAACATATTTATTGGAAGTTCGCCCGAGAAGTTTGGTATTGCATTTGAGCGATATCGGTTCAGCGGTTCAAAAGTTATGAACGAAAATGTAACGACACCTCAAAAATTTTAGTACATTCAACATAACCTAAAAATACAAAATGCTTTAATTCGGCTGCTGGTTGACATATGTGAACATAATTGAACACCAAATGGTATTTAAACAATTACGAACATATTTTTTTACAAAAAAAAAAGAAAAAAATCGCAAATTTTTTTTTTTACCAATTTTTTTTTTCACAGAAATTTTTTTTCAAAACAATTTTTTTTTCAAAAAAAAATTTTTTTTTAAAAGTAATTTCTTTTTAAATACAGTTTTTTGCACTAATCTTTTTGAAATTGTGGAGGGTATTACTACATTTCACACTGGGCCAAGATGGTAGGTTTTTTGGCCAAAAGTCTCTACAGGTCGTAAATGTTAATCGATTTTGTTGAAATTCAGAATATAAGCCTATATTAGGGTAGTAAATATGTGACTTGAAACTTTTTGGAATCGTACCTACAAGGAAACTGTTTCAGGGTGGACACTTAATTTTTAATAAAATTTACAGATGTTATAAAAGAAACAAATGAAGAGACACTTGCCTTTTGTTTATGTATTTGAATTGTATTTGAATTTGAATTTGCGTGACTCAAAAAAACAACGTGATTCACGCGTGAGCGTGAGTGATTTTCATTTAAATCACATGATTTAAAAGTTTTTAAAGATTGAATTGAGAAAAGAGTTTAAAAATAACGTGATTCACGCGTGAGCGTGAGTGATTTTCATTTAAATCACGTGAATATACCGTTTTCCAAAATTGAATTGAAAAAAAAAGTTTATAAAAAATTGGAAAAAATTAAGTTTTTGTTTTGAAAACCCCCTTTTTATACTCATCGTTATCAAAAGTTCCACACCCTTTTAAAAAACTGTCTGGGCCAGAATTATCCTTTCTATCCACACTATCCAAAAAAGTTGCCCGCTTGTGCCCGTTTTCAAAAATGGAATTTAAATAAAATTTATAAAAAAATGGAAAAAAATATTTCTTTTTTGAAAACCCCCTTTTAAAAACTCATCGTTATAGAAAGTTCCACGGCCTTTCAAAAAACTGTCTTTGTATCAGCACTTTCAAAAAAAGTTACCCGCTTGTGCCCGTTTTCAAAAATTGAATTGAAATATGAGCTTATACAAAATTGGATTTTTTTTTTTTTTTTGAACCCCCTCTTTTTAAACTCATCGTCATAAAAAGTTCCACGCCCTTTCAGAAAACTGTCTGGCCACAATTACCCTTTTTATCAGCACTTTCCAAAAAGTTGCCCGCCTGTGCCCATTTTCAAAAATTTAATCTAATAAGGGCTTATTAAAAATTGGAAAAAATTAGTTTTTTTTTTTTTTGAAAACTCCCTTTTAAACTCATCAAAAGTTCCACGCTCTTTCAAAAAACTGTCTGGGCCAGAATTATCCTTTTTATCCCCACTTTCCAAAAAACTTTTCCGCTTGTGCCCGTTTTCAAAAATTGAATTGAAATAAGAGTTTATAAAAAACTGTAAAAAATTTTTTTTTTTGAAAACCCCTTTTTAAACTTATCGTCATCAAAAGTTCCACGCCCTTTCAAAAAACTGTCTGGGCCAGAATAAGCCTTTTTAACCCCACCTTACAAAAAACTTATCCGCTTGTGTCCGTTTACACAAATGGAATTAAAATACCAAAAATTAAAAAATAAATAAAAAAATGTGTGTGAAAACCACCTTTTTTAAAACTCATTGTGATCAAAAAGTTCCACGCCCTTTCAAAAAACTGTCTGGGCCAGAATTATCCACTCAAAAAATTATGTAAGTAAAATCAACTGAAAATGTCAGTTAAAATAACTACTTTGTTAGTTGTTTTGGGGTCAACTACTTTTTCAGTTAAATCAACTAACAATGTTAGTTATTTTAACTGACAAAGAACAGCTGGCTTATGTAGTAAAAACTACTTACATTTGTAGTCAAAACAACTAAAATGTAGTAAAAATAAAATAATCAATAAATAATTTTTTTTTTTTTTCAAAAAATGTTTTAGAAAAAAATTTGAAGACCAAATTTTTTCAAAGTTTTTTTTTTTTTTTTTGTAAAAAGTTGTGAAAAATAAAAAAACGAAAATTTATTTTTAATTTTTGGAAAAAAACTTTGAAAATTTTTCGGAGATAAAAAAAATTAAATTAACTACTTTAAATAACTGTTACTACATCACAGTACTTTTTTGTTAGTTATTCAAAAAAACTACTTAAAATAACTAACAGAAATAGTTGTTTGCAATTTTTCATACAAAAACAACTGACTTTGTAGTTGAAAACAACTAACTACTGTAAAATATACAAACAACTAACATGTAGTAACTTACATAATTTTCTGAGTGTCCTTTTTATTCGCACTTACCAAAAAATTTTCCCGCTTGTGCCCGTTTTCAAAAATTTTATTGAAATAAGAGTTTATAAAAAAACTGAATTTTTTTTGTAAACCCCGTTTTTAAACCCATCGTTATCAAAAGTGTCAACACCTTTCAAAAAACCGTCTGGGCCAAAATTATCCTTTTTATCCCTACTTTCCAAAAATGTTGCCCGCTTGTGCCCGTTTAGGCAAATGGAATTGAAATATAAAAAAATTGAAAAAGTAAAATATTTTTTTATGAAAATCCCCCTTTTAAACTCATTGTTATCAAAAGTTCTACGCCCTTTCAAAAAACTGTCTGAGCCAGAATTATCCTTCCTATCCACACTTTCCACAATGGTTGCCAGCTTGTGCCCGTTTTAAAAAATGTAATTGAAATAAAATTTAGAAAAAAATTAGAAAAAATATTTTTTTTTGAAAACCCCCTTTTAAAAACTCATCGTTACAGAAAGTTTCACGCCAGAATTATCCTTTTTATTCCTACCTTACAAAAAACTTGTCCGTTTACACAAATGGAATTAAAATACCAAAAATTGAAAAAAAAAAATAATAAAAAAAAATTGTGAAACCCCTTTTTTTAACTCGTCGTTATCAAAAGTTCCACACTCTTTCAAAAAACTGTTTGGACCGCATAACCGGGTACTTATTTTTTTCAATGTATTAAAAACAAATTTTAATACGATAAAAAAAACTATTTTTCGTGTAACCGGGTTTTTCTCGTAACCGGTTTTTTTGTGTATTCGGGTTTTTGGGTAACCGGGTTTCATTTTATCCCGTATTAATCTAGAAAAAATTAATTTAATTCAATAAAAAAGGATAATTTTAACAACTTTAGATTTGTTCATCTCCCTTTCTATTGATATTTTATACGCAGATGAAAAAACGGGCAAAAGCGGGCAGGTCAGTCTGAAAGCTAGTAAACCAACGAACATTTTGGCATCCTAACTTTTGGATTATGTCGCGGAACATTTTGGAAAAACTATATCAAATGGAACAATTTTTCAAAATTTACATAAAAATATCAAAAAATCATCATAAAAAATAGGGGAAAGGAGCTGTTCATACCCATTTACATGTTGTACTTTCCTTTGTCAAATAAATGAACCCCCCCAAAAAAAAAAACAAGGTCCCATCTTAATAATGTATAAATTTGTTAGCTTTTTTGATTACGGTATATGGAGATTTAAACAAACATATTTCATCTTTGACGGATCATTCCAAGAGAATGGGTGTACCGATTTTTACAAAAATTACAGACAAGGTGCAGCAAGTCATACTTAATACAATAGCGCATTCGCTTTTTTTAATTTAATAATTTTGTTTTTTTTTAGTTTTGACCAAAAAAAAACTACCATCTCGGCCCAGTGTGCATTGGGCAAGGCCGAATTTAACTTTTTCAGGGGTAACTCATGAATAGTAGTATCAGTAATAACGAAGTCGTTATCTACAGATGGCAATCTTTTTTTGGAAAGTATTTGGGAACGATTTGGGAATAACGAAAAATAAATATTAAAAAATTTTAAAATTATGAATGAAAATTATTGTTGTGTCACTTGAAAATAAAAAAATACAAAATAAAAAAAAGAAATGAATATAATTAAATCAAAACAACCAGCAAAATTAAACGAAAAATAAAAGGTAAACAAAATTTCCAGCTTTCCCAGATACCATTTGTAAAACTAACACCACCTTTAAACGTCAAAAAGAATTGACTCTTGCATAGTCTTTATATATTTAAGTTTTTGAACTTTTTTTACTTGTTTATATTTTGTAGGGTATCAATACATTCGACAAAGTCGAATTTATTTTTTTTTACATGTTTATTCTACCGTTGGAAATATATTAAAAATGGTCAAGTCTTCGAAAACTACTCTACGGTACTATTCAACATTAAATAGTACCATAAAAAGTACAATTGTAGCAGCTTTTTCATCCCTGTTTCATAGCAAGAGTATAGAGTATCTTGTATCTCACAGATACCCGTGTATTATACAGTATACAAGTGCGCTTTTTATACAACGGGTAGTTTTTCGGTTAATTTTATTTTTATATATTTTTCACTGAATGCTCAAAAACACACCAAAAAAAATATAAAAATTTGATAGTGGATTGAATGTTTTTTGACTGGTTTTTATTTAACGCAAAGAAACAAAAAAAATATAAAATAAACCTTAAAGAAAGAAAAGAAATCTAAAATAATAAAAAACGACAAACGTGTTAAAAAGCAGGTAGGTTTTCAAACAGCGATTCCCCCAAAAAAAACCAAAATACATTAAAATTAGAAAATAAAACTAAATAAATTGAAGGTACAAACGTTAACTTTGTTAAAAGAGAGAATAATATATAAAAAAAAATAATCTAATATTAATGATAAAGTAAAGTTAAAAAAAAAATTAAAATACTAAAAAAAAAAAACCGATTGCGAAATCGTACAAAATAGTTCAAGAAAAATAATACAAGTGTGAAAAATATGACGCATTACGTTCGATTTTAAAAGAAGAAATTCGAAAAAAAGTGTTAAATATGATTGAAAATCACATGTAAAAAAACACATCAAAGAAAAAATTAAAAAAAAACAGAAGAATAAACATTAAAAAAATACAACATTTTTATTGAATTGCATCATGATTTTTTTGTTTGTCAATGGGTTTTTATTATTATGGTTAGATCCCACAATTTTAACTCGCCACTGTGCGCGGGGACAACTTATCTTCTCATTATCTAATTGTACGAAAAAAACAAGCAAAACAACAACAACAGTGAAACGTCTCTACTTTTTGACGGTCAATTAAATGAGTGAAATTTAAGAAAAAAAAATAAGTAGAAAAGTTAAATTCGACTTGGCCGAATCTATGAATACCCTCCACTATGCATTTTTTAAGTGATAGTAAATTTTCTAACGTGAAAAAAACATTTTTGATTAGAAATATTTTATTTTGTGTAAAAACACTTTTTTTAAGTAATTTTTAAAAAAAAAAACTAATTTACAAAAATTTTTTTTTAGTGTAAAATTTGTTTTGAGTGTAAAATTTTTTTCGAGTGTATTTTTTTTAGTGTAAAAAGATTTTTGAGTGACAAAAATACGTTGCAAAATATTTTTGTGACTTACCAATGTTTTTAAAACATGTTTAACGGGTTTTCAACACGTGAATTTAAGGTGAAACTAATCTGAAATTCACAGTTTTGCTAATAACTTTTGAACCACTAGACCGATTTGGCTGAAATTTAATACAAAACAGGTCAGGGGAACGACAAATATATATGCCAAGCTTCAGCATCATCAGAAATGTCTTTCGAAAGTTAACGTGTTTTTTATCTCATAAATTCACGAAAAACCCTTGCCGAAATTCAGTCTTTTGCTCATAACTTTTGAACCACTGGACCAATTTCGTTGAATTACAAACCAACCTGACCAGGTAATTCCCAACATATATGCCAAACTCCAGGAGCCTCCGTAAAGTCTTGCAAAAGTTAGCGTGTTGTCAACAGACGGACGGACGGATGGACGGACATCGCTAGATCGTCTTAAAATCGATCGAATATATTACATTATGGGCTCCTAGACCAATATTTCGAGGTGTTACAAACGGAATGACAAACTTTTATATACCGTCTAATACTAGAATGAAGGGTATGAAAACATAAAAAATACTATATAGGAGAAATTCACCTAGAAATTGAAAAAAAAAAAATCTTCCATTGGTTTGACATTAATTGTTTAGATGCATTTGTTATTAATTAATTTAAAAAAAACAATAAACAATCGTGTAGACAACGGGGCAGTCACGCAGTGAAAAGGAGAAAGCATACTCATTTGCAGAGCATTTAAGAACTGTCTTTGAGCCAAACTTGGTAGAAAATAACACAGACCAAAAAAACTTGAAAAAGGGTCGAAACCCCGGGACTAGAATATACTTTCTAAGGGTTTGAGCTGCGCTGAGTCCGAATCTGTACACACAAAAAAAAATAGTCAAATTACTAGGAAAAGTCTCGTAATCCCATTTTACAAATATTTGAAAGTTTATCTTGTTTTTTAACAAACAAATTTGGATCGAAATTTACATTCTTTTTTGTAATTTTACAAATTTCCAAGATAATTTTACAAAAAAAGTCTAGTAAATTCACGAGAATTCCTTGCGACAAAAAAAATGTAAATTTACAATTTTATTGGTAAAAAGCTTGTAAAATTACTAGGAATTTTTGCCAAATAGGAGGTAGCAAAAAAAAAAGTTACAAGTTTTTTTGAGTGTACTCAGAATTTCTCCATCACATCAGGTTTTCGAGATATCTTGGCTTAAAGTTTGAGAAAACCCTGTTTTTCGCCATGTTCGAGACGTCAAAACTGCACGAGTTCACCTTTATTTCGTTGTAAAATAAAGGTGAAATGTAGCAAATTTGCATTCATAGGAAAAATACCGTAAATATAGCGAAAACCTAAAATGTTTTAAATTTCGTGTTAAGATATCTCAGAGACGAAACAAGATATTATAAAGGTTAAACATTCACTCAGAAAATTATGTAAGTTACTCCATGTTAGTTGTTTGTATATTTTACAGTAGTTAGTTGTTTTTTATTTTAAGTCGTTTTTTTGAATTACTAACAAAAAAGTCCTGTAATGTAGTAACAGTTATTAAAAGTAGTAAATTTTATTTTTTTATCTCTCAAAAATTTTCAAAGTTTTTTTTCCAAAAAATAAAAATTAATTTTCGTTTTTTTTTTTTTCATTTTTCACAACTTAAAAAAAAAAAAAATTGGAAGAAATTTTGTCCTCATTTTTTTCTGAAAAATTTAAAAAAAAAAATCCAAAAAATAAAAATAAATTTTCGTTTTTTTTGTTATTTTTCACAACTTTTTTTAAAAAAAAAAAAAAAACTTAGAAAAAATTTGGTCTTCAATTTTTTTTTTTTTTAAATTTAAAAAAAAAATATTAAATTGATTATTTTATTTTTACTACATGTTAGTCGTTTTGACTACAAATGTAAGTAGTTTTTTCTACATAAGTCAGTTGTTTTTTGTCAGTTAAAATAACTTAGATTGTTAGTTGATTTAACTGAAAAAGTACACTGAAAGAATTTTGTTCATTACGGCTATGAAAACGTACATTGATTCTATGAAAAAAATCATTAGAAGTGAGCCAATGATGCCCTTCATAGAATCTATGAAACAAATTCATAGAAGCCAGATACCTATGAAAAAGTTCATAGGCTATGGAAAAAAAATTTTATTGTTCAATTCTATTTTTTTTTTATTTTATTATTTAATTTTTATTTACTTTTTTATTATTTTATTTTTATTTATTTACAATATTCTATTTTTAAAAATTTATTTATTTTTAACTGATCCCCACCGAGATTCGAACACAATACCAGTTGTTCGTGAAGCTTAGTCTCTAACCACTGAGCTAAAGTAAATAAACAAGTTATAACACTTAAAATCTATTTTGTTAAATATCCTGCTTTAAAATATTATGCTCTGCCGCAATGCTCTGCCAAAATCTATGTGTATGTTTGTAGAAAACAAAATGTTTGTGTATTTGCAAAAAAAAATAACGAACATTACAAAACTAAGTGTTAGTCGGCGAGGTTTTCCTCCTTTGGTGGCGCTGCTAGCTAAGGCGTCGATTATAAATTTCCCAGCCGGTAGGTCTTGGGTTCGAACCCCGCCTGGGCAGCAATATTTTTTTTTTTTTTTACGTTTTTTTACGTTTTTTATGTTTTTTTTTTATATTTTTTATATTTTTTTAATATATTTATTCAAATTATTTAATTATTGTAACCCCGGCTAAAAATAATGTATACAAGCTCAAGTACGATCATATATGATAATTTATGTTAAGGATGGGCCAATATATGATCGCATATTATCATATGTTTTACCATATATGGTCATATATTGAATAAGCGCCAATTTTAATATATGTTCTTATATGATCATATATGTTTTCGAATTAATGATGTATGGTCAGATGTGTTCATATATGCTCATATACAATTCATTTTTAGCCGGGACATTATTTTAATTTTTAAAAAATTATTAACGACATTTTTTTTCTATGAATTTTTTCTACACTCAAAAAATTGTGTTAGTAAAATTAACTGAAAATGTCCGTTAAAATAACTACTTTGTTAGTTGTTTTGGGGTCAACTACTTTTTCAGTTAAATCAACTAACAATGTAAGTTATTTTAACTGGCAAAAAAACAACTGACTTATGTAGTAAAAACTACTTACATTTGTAGTCAAAATAAAATAATCAATTTAATATTTTTTTTTTTTATTTTCAAACAAAAAATTGAAGACCAAATTTTTTCCAAGCTTTTTTTTTTTTTAAAAAAGTTGTGAAAAATAAAAAAAAAAAATAAAATTTATTTTTATTTTTTGGATTTTTTTTTTTAATTTTTCAAAAAAAAAAATTGAGGACAAAATTTTTTTCCAAGTTTTTTTTTTTAAAAAAAAGTTGTGAAACATAAAAAAAAAAACGAAAATTTATTTTTATTTTGTGGAAAAAAACTTTGAAAATTTTTGAGTCTGGGGGTCGTGGGTTCGATTCCCACCAGAGGCCTTGGTCTGTTTCGCTACAACGAGACGAAGGTCATTGCTACCAGTTCTCGGTTAGGTAAAATTAGTATATAATTTGTAATTATGTGGTAATTCTTAATAAAATAAAATAAAATAAAAAAAAAAATAAATTTACTACTTTAAATAACTGTTACTACATTACAGCACTTTTTTGTTAGTTATTCAAAAAAAAACGACTTAAAATAACTAACAGAAATAGTTGTTTGATATTTTTCATGCAAAAACAACTGACTTTGTAGTTGAAAACAACTAACTACTGTAAAATATACAAACAACTTACATGTAGTAACTTACATAATTTTCTGAGTGTATGAATCTTACAAAATCTATGAATAAAATTCTATGAAATATATCAAAATACTAATGAATATTCATTCAGCCAATGAATTGTTTCATAGATTCTATGAATTTGGTTTTATGAAATATGTTCATAGATATTATGAACAATAATTCTTTCAGTGTAGTTGACCCCAAAACAACTAACAAAGTAGTTATTTTAACTGAAATTTTCAGTTAATTTTACTAACATAATTTTTTGAGTGTACTAAATTATACTAAATATGTTCTAATTTAGGGGCCGCTGGTAGTGCCCCTATTAGACATGTAAGGTCCAACGTCCAAACTTAAGCCAAAATTACGTTAGCAATAAACGGTATAAATTTCGCTGCAATCGGTCCAGTACTTACTAGAGTTGTCAATTATTCGCCTTTCAACTTTGTTCGAATAACTCAAATAATTGTTTTTGTTCGTTTGATCAAACGATTAAATCTAAAAAATTATTATTTTCAAAAAGCATGAAAAAAAATTTTTTTCCAACATTTTGCTTCATAAGCACCACAAAAAATTTCTAAATCAATTTTTTAAAAAAATTTAATTGTTGGACAGGTCTCTAGCAATAATTTGGCTTTTACAGATTGAAAAAATCTCAATTAGTCGACGAGTTATAGCAAAAAAAAAACCATATAAACAATATGTTGAAAATCGGCATTTGAATGCAAAGTTCGAAGGTCGATTAAAAAAAAATTATAACTAACATAAACAAACGCCGCGATACGGGTCTTCTAATTTAGCCTCTATTTTCACTCCTCACTCTCAGAATCGACCTAACTTTTGCTAACCTGAATTTGTTCCACAGTGTTATTCTTAATCGGTTGACAACTCTAGTACTTACTGAATGCCGAATTATTAAAAGTTGCGTATGATTGTTATTTAAAGGCAATTACAAAATTAAGTATACGCCTCTTATACAGTTTTCAGGAAATTATAATAATTGTTCACCAACTTCAAATGTGTGTAAAAAATGTCTAGCACCAAACTAAAAAAAAAACCTTCAGGGTTTTGTTATGGAAAATGTTCATTTGCTTTTGGTTTCATCTCATTCCGATTTGGTTGTTGTTCTGTGGTATTGGTAAAAAAAACATTTTTGAAAACGAATAAGAAGTTCCGGAGATTACTTTCTACAAACAAAGATACAAAATAGAGATTATCGTGAGTTACGTGTGATTCAAACTCTGAAATAGTTTACCCAAAATGTCACGGATTTTAAATATTTTTCCGTATGATTTCTAGGAAATGAGAAATTATAATTTTTTTAAAGAAAAATTTTTGAATTGAAAAATAACGAATTCATTCTTTGCATTGACCCTAACAATTTTAAAATGTTTATTCATCACAAAAATAAACAAAACAAATGATGATGTTCATCACTAGGGCAAGTACTTTCATGCATCTAAAAAATGAAAATATGTGCCTATAATATGCGTCTTAAAATCCAAAATATGCACTAAAAACTTTAAAAATATGCATCTAAAAATTATTGCTTTTAATAAAAAAAATAATTTGTCTACATAAATTAGACTTTG
This sequence comes from Pegoplata infirma, assembly GCA_963921195.1. NCBI lineage: Eukaryota > Metazoa > Arthropoda > Insecta > Diptera > Anthomyiidae > Pegoplata > Pegoplata infirma. The sequence goes on along the minus strand of OY992540.1, from coordinate 137,429,457 downwards.
TCAAATATTTTAAGGCCCTCGACAATTCTTAAAAATGTTTTATTGAGTGGAAACAATTTTTAGTTAGTAAAATATTTTTTTACTTGAGAAGTTTTTTCTGTGAGTCACTAAATATTACTGAAGTTTCAAAAAGAAAAAAAAAAATATTAAAATTCAATATTTTTCTAAAACAAGTTATTTTTCAATACTTTGTGTTCTTTATTCAAAAAAAAATATTTATTTTTAAAATACTTTTTTTTACTTTTTTTCAGAAATTTCCGATTTTCAAGTCAAAAAATTAACTTAAGGCAAAAGACCCCACCCTAACTCTAATCAAAATAAAAATGCATATATATATATTCGAAAATATTTTTTTCTTTACGATTAGTGAAGAGATATTCATAAAAATCTCAGAATAGGAAAAATTTTTCAGAATCTAAAAATTATACTTCCAGAATCCATTTTCTTTAAAAAATGCATTAGAATATGATTTCGATAAATAAATACATTTTTCTATAAAAAATAGGGGAATCCATTTTCTTTAAAAAATGCATTATAATATGATTTCGATAAATAAATACATTTTTCTATAAAAAAATAGGGGATAGGGTTTGAATTTTCCTAAGGAAGTTTTGAAAAAATATTGATGAAATTTAAAAAAAGTCTAATTTATATGAAAATATGCAAAAATATGCATTTATACCAAAATATGCAAAAATATGCAACTACAAATCAATGCCATTTTATTGCAAATTCTTTGATTCGGATAGATATTTAATTTATGCTATGTTTACAATGCTGAGTAAAAATATGCATTTTCATGAAAGTACTTGCCCTATTCATCACTATGATCAATCGGTTCAAATAAAACAAAAAAAAAAACTTTGAAATTTTGTACGATTTAAGAATTTTTAAGTGTTTTTTTTTTTGTTTTGTATCTAACCATAAAAAACATACTCGTCTCTCATCATTATTGATACCGCTGAATTTGTTGTAGGTTTTTTTTTTTAATTTGATTTTTTTTTTCATCGAAATTATAAACAAAAACAAGAATTTCTAAGTAAAAACAAACAATTGAGTGGGTGACCTTCCTCTAATTCTCTCAGTGTGTAGTATCTCATTAAGTTTCAAATTAAATTATTGTTTAGAAAAAATAAACTTAACTAGAAATTTTATAAACAAATAAGAGTATTAAAAAAAAATCTATTGGAACTAATTTATTACAAACAAAAAATATTAGAAATTATAGATTTCATTACAGGAATGTAATACAAAACAATGTTATGAGTAAGATTTTGTTAGAAATGTGTAGATAGGTCAATGATTTTTTTTCTGTCGAATAACAGTGCATTAGAAAAAAAAATATGTTTTTCAGCAGAAATTTGTTTTCCAAGAAACAGTTCCTGTGAAAAACCTATTGAAGTCTTATCTCCAGTATATTTTTCGTTTTACTTTAAGTTTTAGATATCTCTTGTTTTCAATCAATTAAAAGACAACAAGAAATTAAAACAAAATCTCTGTAAAAAAATTTGTAAAACTACTAACAATATAAATTTGTTGTTTTTATTTACATCGAAAATTTAACTGACCATAATTAGCCAAATAAAAAAACTAAAAATATAAATTACCCGACTAAAAAAGTTTAGATATAGTAACATATCTATATAAATAAAAATCAATTGTCGTTCGTTGGTAACAGCATCAGCTGAGAACGGCTGGACCGATTTGGACAATTTTTTTTTTGAAATGTTCGTCATAGTCCGACTTAGGTTTTTGCGTAAAGAAAAATTGACCATGCCCACTTTTACGCCCACTTTTTTCGATTTATCTAAAATCGGAAAATGGCTGCACCGATCTTGGAAATTTTTCAGTTAAATCTTCGTAGTAACCCAATTTAAGTTTTTACTAAAAGAAAAATCGACCACGCCCACTTCTAAGCCCACTTTTTCAATTTATCTAAAATCTGAGAATGGCTGGACCGATTTACTACATTTTTTTTAAATTAATTTTCATCATATTCCAACTTTGCTTTTTACGAAAAAAAGAATTTTTTTTGAAAATGTTCGTCATTATTCAACTAAGGATAGTAAAATTTCCCACGCACACTTTTTTCTATGTATCGAAAGAACTATAACGGCTAGACCGATTTTTGGTTATAGTCCGCAAAAGATTTTTAAGTACAGTAAAAATTGTCCACGCCTAATTTTACGTTCACTTTTCCCGATATATAAATTTTAAATCATGGAATGGCTGGATCAATTTGTCTAATTTTGTTTTTAATGTTCGCCATAGCCCAACTAAGGTTTTTCAGAAAGAACAATTTCCCGTTTCTACGCCCACTTTTGAATGGATGGATCGAGTTGATTAGATTCAAATAAAATTGTACGGTAAGAAAAGTTGTCCACCCACTATTTTCTTCGATGTACAGTCGAACCCGGTTATAACGAACTCCGTGGGACCAGTAAAATTAGTTCGTTATAAGCGAAGTTCGCTATAAGCGGGGATTATTTTTTATCAACCTAGCTTTATTTCTAAAAAAATATATCCAATTTTGTTTTATTTGATGTTTTTTCGTAAATAAACTTTTTATTGAAAAGAAATCATTAAAAATTTAAATAAATTTTAGCAAAATTGTAATATAAACCAAAAAATGCCAACCTTTTGTTGTCTTGATAAACATTATTGTCACATATTGAAAAATATTTATGGCAGTTCGTTATAAAAAGGTTAATATACATGAAATTGTGTTCGTGGGACCATAATAAGCAGTTCGTTTTAACCGAGGATTCGTTATAACCGAGTTCGTTATAAAAGAAGTATTTTGTGTGAAAATTGATGCTAAAACGACGGGACTTTAGAATTAGTTCGTTATAACCGAGAATTTGTTATAACCGAGTTCGTTATAACCGAGTTTGACGTACATATATTAAATTTTCTCTATTGAAAAAAAAATATAGAATAATAAAATATAAATAAAACTCAAATGTAGTTCGTTGGTAATCGCAACACTTGAGAACGCCTGGATCGATTTGGCTATTTTTTTGATTTAAATGTTCGTAATAGTCCATATAATTGTTCGGAAAGAAAAATTGTCCTCGCCCACTTTTGTCGATATATCTTAAATTGATTTCACTTTTCTCTAAATGGGTTGACTACTAATAACTGGACCGGTTTTTTATGTTATTTATAGTCCTAATTAAGTTTTTAAGGTATACATGAGAAAAGTGTCCCTATAAAGGTTTTTTTTAACTCAAAACAATTGCTCACGATAAGAACGAAGGATAAGCGTAATTTATTTTTCTGTTGTTCGTAATGACACTTAAGAAGTTTTAAATTTGTACAGTTCGCAAAGTCGAAGACATGATACTTTTTTTTTAGTTACTAAAATATAATTTGAAGATGATTATCTGCCTAATAGGGCCTTTAAAACCACGCCCACAAATTTTTCTACGTCAAGAAATTCATTACATTTTTTGCAGGGCTGTATATTTGACGCGAGACAAAATATAACACTGAAATTATATTTGGACCAGCAACGCGGACCGGGCCAGCTAGTTATTTAATATATTTATATACGGCCATACACAGTACTTTACATAATTATATGTGAATGTATCTTGTATTAAGTTTTACACCCAAAATTTAATATGGTGCCATATAAAAGGATATCGAATCATGTGTTGCTCCACATACAATATATAAAGCTTTATTAAATTAGATGTTGCATATAATATTTTATATGACTCCATGAATGACCTCATACAATATTAGATAAATAAATATATGATATACAACTCCATGTCTGACCTCATACAAGATGAGATACACATATATATATGGTTCCGAATCGGGGGAAAAAAGTTTTCTAAGTCCCGAGAATTTTTTTTTTTTTAATTTCCAGACACAAATAATTTTTGCGTTTTGGAGTTAAGAATTTCATTAAAAATGATTTAAACAAAAAAAAAAATTAGCCAAATTTTGAAAAATTTTACAAGTCCTGAAAAAGTTTTGTAATATTTTCTAAGTCCTGGATAAAAAATATTTTTGGTACATTTTTTGCGTTTTGAAGTAAAAATTTATTAACAAAGTTTTAGGAAATTTTTTTTTAAATTTCTAAGTCCCGGACACAAATTTTTTTTTTTGGCAATTTTTTTTTTGCATTTCCCGAAAAAACTTGGGATAAATTTGAAAATTATGAGATAAAAAAAATATTTTATGCAAAATTCTACATATTTTATCTTATGATATAAAATTATATACAATTATATCAAATTAGATAAACCCAATATTCGGATCAAAAACGATCATATTTAATCTAATATAACAAATTTTAAGCTATTTTGATCCACCAATTTCATCATCTTATTTTATCCAAATACGTGTTGTGCCATATTAAATTATATATGGCTCAATTTCAAATTATATATGGACCTGTATATTTATTTTTAGTCGGGTAGCAAAGTTTCAGCAGATTTTTCTGTTAAAATGGATATTTTGACTAAATTCTCTGTCATTGAGTTTTAGAAAACAACTGAAATTTTTTTGATTCTATTTGCTAAACTTTTAACTGTTTTTGTGGAGATTATAGCTTTGTTCCACAACGTTTCCGCGGATGCCCGCGGGTACCCAAACCAGCCCGAAAAGCATTCCCGTACGCAAAAATTGGGTAAATGAGAGAGATTTTGAGAGAATAAATTTGTTTCTCATTTTATCGAACTTACCCGTACTTTTTTTTCGTGTAAACTGGGGGTAATTATGTAACTTAATAGTCGTCAATCGTATCGTTTCCATCGTTATTCCATTACCATATAGTGTAATTTTATGGTAATAGAATAATGAGCTAACGATGACGATTGGCGATTATCAAGTTATATAATTAGCCCCCTGGTAACAGTCAGATGTTTAGAAAACAGCTGTTTTTTTAGTGAAACAAAATTGAAAATTTTAATTAAACAAAGAACTTAACAAAAGAAATATGTATTTTCAAAACAAAAAAATATATTTGGTTACTAAAACTAACTTTTACAACTTTTTTCCTTGGTTAAAGTTCTTTTTCTTACGAAAATATTTCAGCATAACCCCTTTGTTTACATTTTTTATTATTTTGGGATTGAAATGTGGTTTTTTGCGTTCCCGTACTTTTGTGGTATTGTGAGAGTTTTTTATTTTCTCTCATTTTACCGAACTTTACCCGGAAAGTTCTGGAACACACCTTATAGCAGATTATTTTATTAATTTTACAGAAAGATTTTTGAAGAAAAATTTATAATTTTTATGCAATACAAAACTCTGAAAAAACAAATCACGCAAACTCATGCAAAAAAAATCGACTCACGAAAACTCACTCACGCAAAAATCTTACTCACTTACTCACACAATTTTTTTTTACACTCACAATCACGTAAGTGAAGTTAAGTTTAGTCACATACTCACTTGATCATGTGCCCATTAGGGCGTCCCAAAATAAAACCTTTATTCGATTTTCTTGGGTGCTCAAGCATAATTTGAAAGCTTATAGGGTAAAGTATTTTTGAGATTTTTTTCAGATTTTTCGGAAAAGTTTTTAAGGTCGCGCAAATCGATTTTTTGCTGAAAATCGGCTTTGCCGACCGTTTTATTAACTTTCTTTATAAAATCGTCAATAGCCACGAGTTTCTTCACTACTGAGGTAATATTTTTAAAGAAAAATGTCCAAACTTTATTTTTGTGTGCATAAACTGTAAGTTTTGGCAACTCTTTTGCTCATTTGGGTACCCTACATTAGATTTTTTCGTAAATTTTTCATAAATTTTGAAAATAACGCTTTGTAACTTTTAAAATTTCTATGAAAGTCAAGAAAAGTAATAATGCAGTTTGAAAGATAAATTAATTCTCTATAATTTAGCAACAATAATTTTTGAATTTGCTCTTACCGTTCCAGAGTAATACCATTTTAAAGATTTCTATCCATTGTACAAAACTAATAGTAAAATAATAAACTTCTTATAAAGACCTGAAAAATTCGAGTTTTGGTCAGTAACAGAAATGTGAGAAGGTGGATCCTTAAGATTTTTTGATGCTGAACACAAAACTGCTTTTAGCAACTCCCTAACAAGTCACGTTTGGTGGTAATTTAGGGCAGTAGGTCAAAATTTCCGTCCGTCCGGCTGTATAAGACACGATGGAGTCAAAAATAAAAGAGATAGACTACTGATGTTAGGCACGAATATGGCTTATGGTCATAGGAAGGTTATCTTCACAAATGGGAAAAATCGGTCAAGGGGGAAAAAAGTTGTCCCTTGAAGAATCAACAAATAACGTATTTTTTACATTATAATTTGTATTTTTGTTAAAAAAATAAAACTTTTTTGTAAAAGAAGATGAATAAAGTCATGTATCTGCGCCTAGGAACTAAGAAAATGCTTATTTTCGGCTCGCCCCATTTTGTGGGCTCGGATTTATTCAAATAATGATAAAAATTTGATTACTTCAGTGGAAAAAGCACAATGAATGTATTGGTAATATTTATCGCGAGGGGAAAGGTCTCCCCTTAAGGCCGCCGCTTGGGACCACCACGACGGCCTTGTCTAAAAACATTTTTATATATATTTTTTTATTTTTTTTTTTACATATTGCAGGGCATAAAATATTCTGCACAACCGAATTTAACACTTTTGTTTGTTATTTCTGAAAGCTGCATCTCATAGTCCCGGTATTCAGCTTTTAGACCCATCATATATAGCCTATTTACAAGTTTTTACCCTAAGATATTAAATAGTGGAAGACAATATCTTTTTTAAATTCAATATTTTATTTTATTATTAGTTTTATACAATGGATAGAAATCTTTAAAATGGTATTACTCTGGAACTGTAAGAGCAAATTCAAAAATTATTGTTGCTAAATTATAGAGAATTAATTTATCTTTCAAACTGCATTATTACTTTTCTTGACTTTCATAGAAATTTTAAAAGTTACAAAGCGTTATTTTCAAAATTTATGAAAAATTTACGAAAAAATCTAATGTAGGGTACCCAAATGAGCAAAAGAGTTGCCAAAACTTATAGTTTATGCACACAAAAAAAAAGTTTGGACATTTTTCTTTAAAAATATTACCTCAGTAGTGAAGAAACTCGTGGCTATTGACGATTTTATAAAGAAAGTTAATAAAACGGTCGGCAAAGCCTATTTTCAGCAAAAAATCGATTTGCGCGACCTTATAACCTTTTCCGAAAAATCTGAAAAAAATCTCAGAAATACTTTACCCTATAAGCTTTCAAATTATGCTTGAGCCCGGACAACTTTTTTTTTTTGGGACACCCTAGTGCCCATCTCTACTTTGTGTTGATGTTTGTAACTACTTGAAATCACAACGAACCTCAGAGTCCGCCCTATTGCCGTTTTCAGAGAAAATAGACCCAAAACAATGACAGTGAATGGCGAAAATTATCATTTTTAGAAAGCTACACTCAAAAAATTATGTCATTTTGTAGTTTATTTAAAAAGTTTTACGTTTAGAGTCCCCGCACAACAATGTCGGTGACGTTTTTTTCATACAAATTTGGCAAGAAAAAACGCTCGACCGAAAACCGCTTGAATAAAATCAATTTTATTTTTGTGTCGGTTTCTCTCTCTCTTCAAATTTTTGATATGAAAATGTTGCCACATTCTTATAAATATTTCGATTATTTTCGATAAAGTAAACAAAAAAATGTGATCTCTAAAAAAAAAATATTTAAAATTCTGAAAAAAACACAAAAAAGGAATCAATATGAGAAAATTAAATTGATATTAAAAAAAAACAATAACATTAAATAAAAAAAGTGTCGAAAAAGTGAAAAATTCTGTAAATATCAACGAGTGAATGAATTTACCGCTGCCGCCTTTGTTTTGCGCCTATACTCTCTCATGACCGAAAACGTCAACCGCCCCGACATTGTTGTGCGGGGACTCTTAGTCGTTTTTAAAAGAAAAAACATTTGGTTGATGTTTAGTTTTTATTAATGACTACTTCAGTCCTTTGTTTCAAAAATAACACACTAAAAAATAAAGACTTTCATTAACATTTAATTTATAAAGTCATTTATTTTTGTTCTGTAAGTAAAAACTACTGATTATTCTTTTGATTTTTAATGATTTGTGTAAGTATTATTTTTTTAATTCTTGGTATTTTTTAATGATATATCATTAGTTTTTAACTACACAAAGTAGGTTATTTTTTTGTAGAAAAAAAAATCAAAAAATTATTTATAGAAATATAAAAACATGTTTGTATCAAGTGAGTGTCTGGCCAGAATGTAGTTGATTGCGGGATCGACTCCCCAAAATTTTATTAAACATTTTTAAAAAAATATTTCAATAGAAAATTGTAAAAAATAACCTACGAAATCATTAATTTTTATTGTTTTCGTAGGTTATTTTTTTGAAATTTGTTGGTAAAAATAACAGAACTATCATTAATTCTTAATGTTTTCGTAGGTTATTTTTTTTTTGAATTTGTTAGTGAAAAAGAATGAAAAAAACGTAATTTTTTAATGTTTAATGTTATTTATTTTATAAAATTTTGTCAACAGTAAAAAATAAATGTTGATGTTTGTTAAAACAAATGAATAATTACTGGGATGGTTTTCAATTGTTTATTCACTAGTTTTAAATGTGTTTTTCATTTGTTTTTGCTTACAAAATATTTTGAGTGTAGAATGCTAAACAGGCAGTGATAGGAACATTAAGAGAACATACCTTTGACTACCCAATCTCACATTAAGCGGGTCAAAGGGGGGGGGGGGGGAAACGGAATTTTTTTCGTTTTTTGAGGATTTTTCGCATTTATTTAAAAGAAACTATACACACTCAAAATATTTTGTAGGCAAAAACAAATGAAAAACACACTTAAAACCAGTGAATAAACAATTGAAAACCATCCCAGTAATTATTCATTTGTTTTAACAATCATCAACATTTATTTTTTACTGTTGACAAAATTTTCTAAAATAAGTAACATTAAACATTAAAAAATTACGTTTTTTTCACTCTTTTTTACCAACAAATTCGAAAAAAATAACCAACGAAAACATTAAAAATTAATGATAGTTCCATTATTTTTACCAACAAATTTCAAAAAAATAACCTACGAAAACAATAAAAATTAATGATTTCGTAGGTAATTTTTTACAATTTTTTATTGAAATATTTTTTTAAAAATTTTTTACAAAATTTTTGGGGAATCGATCCCGCAATCAACTACATTCTGGCCAGACACTCTACCCATCGTGCCAAAGTCACTTGATACAAAAATGTTTTTATATTTCTATAAATAATTTTTTGAATTTTTTTTCTACAAAAAAATAACTGACTTGTGTAGGTAAAAACTAATGATATCTCATTAAAAAATACCAACAATTTAAAAAAAAATTACTTACACAAATCATTAAAAATCAAAAGAATAATCAGTAGTTTTTACTTACAGAACAAAAATAAATAACTTTAAAAATTAAATGTTAATGAAAGTCTTTATTTTTTAGTGTGTTATTTTTGAAACAAAGGACTGAAGTAGTCATTAATAAAAACTGAACATCAAACAAATGTTTTTTCTTTTAAAAACGACTAAACGGAAAACTTTTTAAATAAACTACAAACAGTTAATGACATAATTTTTTGAGTGCACTCAAAATATTTTGTAGGCAAAAACAAATGAAAACACTCTTAAAACCAGTAAATAAACAATTGAAAACCATCCCAGTAATTATTCATTTGTTTTAACAAACATCAACATTTATTTTTTACTGTTGACAAAATTTTCTAAAATAAATAATATTAAACATTAAAAACTTACGTTTTTTTCACTCTTTTTTACCAACAAATTCGAAAAAAATAACCAACGAAAACATTAAAAATTAATGATAGTTCTGTTATTTTTACCAACAAATTTCAAAAAAATAACCTACGAAAACAATAAAAATTAATGATTTCGTAGGTAATTTTTTACTATTTTTTATTGAAATATTTTTTTTTAAATTTTTAATAAAATTTTTGGGGAATCGATCCCGCAATCAACTACATTCTGGCCAGACACTCTACCCATCGTGCCAAAGCCACTTGATACAAACATGTTTTTATATTTCTATAAATAATTTTTTGATTTTTTTTTTCTACAAAAAAATAACTGACTTGTGTAGGTAAAAACTAATGATATTTCATTAAAAAATACCAACAATTTAAAAAAAAATTACTTACAAAAATCATTAAAAATCAAAAGAATAATCAGTAGTTTTTACTTACAGAACAAAAATAAATGACTTTAAAAATTAAATGTTAATGAAAGTCTTTATTTTTTAGTGCGTTATTTTTGAAACAAAGGACTGAAGTAGTCATTAATAAAAACTGAACATCAAACAAATGTTTTTTCTTTTAAAAACGACTAAACGGAAAACTTTTTAAATAAACTACAAACAGTTAGTGACATAATTTTTGAGTGTATGAACATTTTATACATATCGAAAGGTTTTTTTAGGCCTATCCAATAGTGTAAAGGTCTTGTCCGAATTCGGCTTCGTAACCGCTCAGCTCCACCTTCCATAATTATGTAAACATAAAGCAACAATCACCCACAAAACAATAACAAATTTTTGTTTGTTGTTTTGTGTGTGTTTGTTGCTTTATGTTTATATATTTACAGAAGGTGGAGCTGAGGGGTAATGTCCTTATTTTCGCTCTTCCTACTACTCCTACTTTCATTTGTTAATTTTTTTCTTTTGTTAAAAGAGTGAATTTGGAAACAAAAGAAAGCAGGTATTTGGAAACAAAAGAAAGCAGGTATTTGGAAACAAAAGAATGCAGTCAGGCCGTCTAAAAGCATGAAAGGGTTAAAAGCCGATTTCTTAAAATTTTTGTTGTACGACATGGAAATGAAAGTTGTAGATGTATTGGCAATTATGTCTAGAATATCGTAGTTTAATTCAGAGTCATTTCAAGCAACCACAAAAAGTGACGTCCTTGGACCGTAAAGACCATCGCAATTACATGTAAATATATGTAAATACATGAAAAAATCATGACTTTATGAGTTTAACAGCCGATTTCTAAAAATTTTTGTTCTACGACCTGGACAAAAAACTGTGGGTATATCCGCAATTATTCAGTACACTCAAAATAATTCTAGAGTAAAAGGTTTAGTAAGTGATGTTGTACAAAAATCTACTAATTAGTTACTAATTTTAGTATCTTCAAAGTACTAAAATTAGTAATTTTTACTGGTTTTGAATAATATTAGTAAAAAATTTTAGTATTGGTTACCAATTTCTGCACTAGGTCCTTTTGTACTAAAATTTAGTTAAATTTTTAGTATTGAATGCCCACGTTTTTTTTTTTGGTGTATTTACATGAAATTGCAACGGTCTTTTTTGGTCCTAAGTACGCCACTTTTAAGTGGTTTCTTTAAATGGCTTCAAATAAGACAAGGACACTCTAGACATAATTGAAGATCTACCCTGAGCTTTTTGTCCAGGCCAAGGAACGAAAATTTTAAGAAATCGGATGTTAAAGTCATGTGTTTTCCATGTATTTACATAAAATTGCGACGGTCTTTTTCGGTTCTAAAGACGGCACTTTTTAGTGGTTGCTTCAAATAAATCAAGGATACTGTGGATATAATTGCCGATCTACCCCCATATTTTTGTCCAGAGTAGACCAGTTTTTGTTTTACCCGGGTAACCGTAGGCAAAGTTCAGTCACTGGAATCTTTCCCCTGTATAATTTATTATACTTTGTTTGCTTAGTGTTCTATTAACAAATTAGTAACAAAATATAAAATCTTGCAGTAAACCTTATCAGTAACGAGTATTTTTAAAAAAATACATACAAACATACTCTAATACAAAAAATAAACCTCATAATAAGTGTTAACGATAAACTTTTTTTTTAATATAAAAAAACAACAACTTTTTAAATTATTAAAAAATACTACACCATTTCCAATTGTATTTTAAAATTTTACAAATGCATTTAAAAATTTTTCTAATGAATTTAAAAATTGTTAAAATAGACATATTTTAAAATTTTCTAAAGGTATTTTAAAATTATCCAAATATGTTTTAAAATTGTGCAAATGAATTTTAAAATTGTCCAAATGTAGTTTAAAATTTTCTAAATGAATTTTAAAATTGTCCAAATAAATTTTAAAATTGCTCAATGTATTTTGAAATTCTCCAAATATATTTAAAATTTTCCAAATGTAGTTTAAAATTTTTTAAACATATTTTAACATTTTCCAAATGTAGTTTTAAATTTTCTAAATATATTTTAAAAATTTCCGAATTTTAAAATATATTTAAATAACTTTAAAATATATTTGGAAAATTTTCAAATACATTTGGATAATTTTGAAATACATTTGTACAATTTAAAAATAGGTACATATAGAAAATTTTAATATTTGGACAATTTTAAAATACATTTGGACAATTTTAAAATATATTTGGACAACTTTAAAATACATATGGACAATTTTAAAATACATTTGGACAATTTTAAAATGTATTTGGACAACTTTGCACTCAAAAAAAATAACCTTGTGAAAAACTTGTAACTTTTATTTTTGGCTTCCTCCTATTTGATAATAATTTCTTGTAATTTTACAAGCTTTTTACTAATATTTTCGTTATTTTACAAGTTTTTAACAATAAAATTGTAAATTTACAATTTTTTGACGTGATAACACTTACAAGGAGGTCTCGTGACTTTACTAGACTTATTGCTACCTCTTATTTTACGAGATAATGAAAATAATGAAAATCTACATTATTGTTATGAAAAATGACGTTAAAAAGGAACCTATGTAGGATTTCATTGAATTAATGAAATAGGTATCATAAAATGTAATTGCAAGAACAAGTTTCATTAAATTAATGAACATTTTTCATACATAATATAAATTGTATTTTATGAAAATTTTTCATTACTTTAATGAAAAAAGTATTTAATTCTTATGAAATACTTTCATTGAATAAATCCTACCTTTAATTTTTTAAATGAAATACTTTCATTGAATAAATGCTAATTTTATTTTTAGAATGAAATATATTTATGAAATCGAAAATATGTTTTTATAGAACTAAAAATAATCTTAGTTTTCTCGCACAAAATTTTACTCCACCCTTAAATTGTAATACATAATTAAAACCACGAACTAATATAAAACAGCACGAATTTAGTAAATATAAAATTAATAATTAACTTTTTATTCACAATCACAAAATCACCAAGTTAAAAAAACACTTCCATAATTTTTTTATTTTATCTAAAGATTTCACTCAGTTTTCTCACACAAAATTTTACAATAATATTTACTTTTACGACATAAGTAAAACCACGAAATAGTATAAAACAACGCGAGTTTAATAAATACTTAAAATTAATCAAGAACATTTCATTTTAAATTTCGTATAAAAATTCTAAAAAAAATCACGCTCTGATCAGCTGTTTTTTGGGCGCGTAAACTAACAGACTAGACAGAAGCATCACAACAGGTGTCGAAAAACACCAAATTTTGTAAACAAAACTTAATGAAATTTTTTAATGAAACTACGAAATGTAATGAATCAAAATTAATGAAAATGTTGCACAATATGTATGAAATTTCATTCAGCATATGAAATATTTCATTGTTGTAATGAAACAACATTAATGAATTTCATTCATTAGTGATATGAAGCGTTTTTCTATCAGTGTAGTAAAAATTACGAGCTTTTTTGTAATTTTACAACTTTTACCAATAAAATATTAAATTAACAACTTTTTTGTTGTTAAAAACTTAAAAGGAATTCTCGTGAATTTACTATTTTTTCTTTGTACACTCAAAAGAAAACCTCTGTCAAAAAATCTGTAAAATGACTTTCAATTTAGAATTACAAATTTTTAGCAGATTTTTCTGCTGAACTGAATATTTTAGCAGAATTCTCTGCCATTCAATTTCTGAAAACAACCGAAATTTTACAGAACATTTACTGATCCTGTTTGCTAAGTTTTAAAAAGTTTTTGTGCAGATTTTCAGCAGATTATTTTGCTAATTTAACAGATATTTTTTTAAGTATTTTTTAAATGTCGGCCTCGCAAAAATGAAAATCAAATGTCACTATCTGAAAATTAAAGTGGACTTATATAAATAGCTCCCGCTTAAATGCGTCACTAAATATGTTACACAAATCTAATTTTGTCGCTTTGCCAGTTTTTTGCTACTTTTAAAGAAGAGAAGGTCTTCAGTTTATGCACGCAGTCGCAACAGCAGTTTGTTTTTGTTCGTTTTTATATGTTTTTGAAAAAAGATATTTTTACAGAAAACATATTATTTGGCTCAAACTAAGTATAATTTTAAATTGTTCTACTTAAATCAACAATTTTCCTCGCCGAAATTAGCAGATTTTTCTGCAGAAATCAGCAGTTTTTTCTGCTAAAATCAGAAGATTTTTCAGCTGAAATCAGCAGATTTTTCTGCTGAAATCAGCAGATTTTTCTGCTGTCTTGACAGATTTATCTGCTGATTTAACCCAGGTTATCACTACAGAAATTTATCAAACCGCGTCTGCTAAAATCAGCAGATTTCTCATATGGCTCAAAATGGGTGTATTTTCAGCAGATTTTTCTGCTGATTGGACAGAGTTTTTATTTTGAGTGTAGAAAAAGTTGGAAATTTTTAAAATTACAAAAAAAAATTGTAAGATTACAAAAAAAATTGTAAAATGACAAAAATAAAATTGTAAAATTACAAAAAAAAAATGTAAAATTCGATCGAAAATTTTTTGTTAAAAAACAAGGGAGACTTTTTATAAATATTTGAGACGAGACTTTTTTTTAATAATTTGACAAGTTTTTTTTTGTGTAAAATACCTTTGGAAAATCTAAAAATACATTTAGAAAATTTTTAAATGTATTGGAAAATTTTAAAATTCATTTGAAAAATGTTAAGTTACAATTGGAAATGGTATAGACCATAAAAAATTCGTACCATCAAATTAATAACAATTTATTTTAAAGAATGCATTATAATAAACGAACCAAACTGAAGTCTAACAAAACCAATATTTATTTATAGTGTGTGATATTTAACCCCAAAATTTAAAGTGTGGGGGGAGACAAACATACACCTACAAAAAAAAAACGTATCTGAAGGTGCCACTCTGTGGTACAGGGTACAAGACCACAGACTAAATACAGACTCGACAGTAGAGTTTTATAACAAAAAATTACGAACGAAAAACTAAACGATTTTAAGAGAAAACAGATCGGTTTTTAGCTAGTTTTAAGCTAACATGGCAACACTTTTTACGACTTAGGAGTAAGTGAAACAATAAAAACCGATCTGGCATCTATTTTTGTTATAGCGTGTTATCACAGACTATATACAGACTCGACAGTAGAATTTTATAACAAAAAATGGGGAAAAACTAAGCGATTTTAGGAGAGAGCAGAGCGGTTTTAAGCTAACATGGCAACACTTTCTACGACTTAGGAGTGAATCTATTAAAACCGATCTGGCATCTATTTTTCTTATGGCGCGTTATATTAGCTTTCTCTTTCTAACCTAATTAGTAGAATAATTTGAAAAAAAAATAATCATATGAATAAGGACTACTTTTTTGACACCTGTCACTTATGTCGAGTCTGTATTAGTCTTGGACAAGACTTTGAGTTGATATCTTTAACTACCTGATAAATTGGTATTGGACCCGCTTTCAACCATACCGATCTACTAAGAATTAATTGTATCAGAACTTGTTAGCATTTCAAGAAAACAATTTCTCAGAATCTTGTATTTATTTTGTTTGGTAATCTAAGGTCTTATTTACGAAAGTAGTCTGAGGACTTAGATTATAAATTTTTGAACTGTCAGTTTTTCCATACAAAAAAAATCTTAAGGTTAAGTTTTTCTATTTATAAAAAAAAAAAAAAAAAAAAAATTAAATTATTTTTAACGTGCATTGAAAACTAATTCTTAATTCAATTACACTTAAATACTTCCCAGTAAAATTATATTCACAAATTTTCAAGTGAAGTCCAAAGTTTAATTATAATTAAGTAGTTTTGTAATTTATGTATTTACAAAACAAAAATTATTCCAAACAAAAACAAAATCCGTCTTAAAACAAAAACAAGTTTTCCCTTAAATTGTTTACAACGATTATAATGCATTGTTTTCTAAAACTTAGTTTACAGACAGATTGAGACGACAGCACATGATTTATTTATCTACTTACATTAATATTTAAAATAGTATATAAGTCGGTTGTAACGAATTTTGTTTATCCTACACACACACAAAAAAAACCTTGTCAAATTACTAGAAAAAGTTTCGTAATCCCATTTTACCAATATTTGACGGGTTTCCTTGTTTTTTAACAAACATTTTTTTATCGAAATTTATTTTTTTTTTTTTTGTAATTTTACAAATTTTTTTGTTATTTTACAATTTTTTTTTATAATTTTACAATTTTTTTTGTAATTTTACAAATTTCAATGGTTTTTTTACAAAAAAAAAAATATCAAGTAAATTTACGAGAATTCCTTGTAAGTTTTATTACGCCAAAAAAGTTGTAAATTTACAATTTTATTGCTAAAAAACTTGTAAAATTACAAAAAAAAGCTCGCAATTTTTACTAGGAATTCTCGTAAAATAGGAGGTAGCAAAAAATCTGTTGAAGTTACGAAACCTCCTTGTAAGTTTTATAGCGTCAAAAAAGTTTATTATTTATAATTTTATTGGTAAAAATCTTGTAAAATTACAAAATTTTTGGCACAAAGCTCGTAAAATTACAAGGAATTATGGTCAAATAGGAGGTAGCAAAAATATTAGTTTATATTTGGACATTACTGAAAAAAGTGTTTTTATGGTAAAAAAAAAATTTTTTTGGTCTGTCCCATTATTTTTTGTTTTGCAAAAAAAATTTTACTAGTTTTTAACTGAAAATAATATTAATATTAACTCAGTATTTAAAAGATGTATATTTTTAATTATTGTACTATGTTGTTGGCCTTTTTACCGCAATTTGAAGTTATTTTTAAAGAAATTTTTTTATAGACCAAAAAATTTTTTTTACCTTAAAAACACTTTTTCAGTAATGTCCAAATATACACTCAAAAAAAAGTGAACTAAAATCTGGGAAATTTAACTCAATTTTGAGAAAAATAGGGAATGATTTGGCTCCAAAGATTTTTTTTCTTGGTTTTAGTTCATAATTTTCCCAAAAATAAGGAAAACAAAGTTATTTAATTTTAAGCCAATTTTAACTAGAAAATGGGAAAAATTATACTTCACATTTTAGAAATAGATTGGGTCTAGACCCTTGACCCATGGGTTCGGACCCATTTAACCCGTTGGGTCCTTTAAGGGTCCCCATAGATTTTGAACCAAAACTTGTGTCCGTTTCGCTCTAACTTGCTTAGTTTTTGAGATACGGTAATAAGGGGCCTGATAGGGTCTTGAGAATTTTAAAAACCGGATAACTCAAAAACTATTAATCGGAGGGCTTTCGGGTATTTTGCGGAAGTGTTCTAAGAGTCCAGAGCTACAAAAATGCCGTTCGACCTTTTCTCGTGTTGGCAGTATTTACCGAGATATGTGCATACATAAAATCTCGGGAATTTCAAATTTTAGATCTAAAATTAGGGTCTTGAGACCCCGACAGATATGCAGAGCTAGGCTATTCCATATTTTTCTTTGTAGTCTTTCTTTTGAAAATTTCATCCGTTTCGCTCTATCTCGCTTAGTTTTCGAGATAACGCCATTTTGAATTTTTAACTAAATTCTAAGAAGTTATTTACTAAATTCTCAAAAGTCATTAACTAAATTCTAAGAAGTACACTTCCTCAATTCAAAGAAGAGAAACACGATGATGTTTTTTTTAGTAAATTTTAACTAAACTTGAACTAAATTGTTTTTTAAGAAATATGTCTTAAAAATAAAGATACGATTCTTAGATTTGTGGAAAATTTCTTTGGCAGTAAGAATTTTTTTCCTAACATTTAAAAAATCCATTTAAAGAAAACTATGAACTAATTGTAAGTAAATGAACTAAAATTTTTTCCTCATAGTTAAGAAAATTTCTCATTTTTAAGTTAAATTTAACTAAATTTTAGGAAAATTCATGATAAATTTTCAAAGACATTTTTTCCTTAAATTTAGTTATGACTTTTTTTTCAGTGTAAACTAATATTTTAAGCAAAAAAAAAAAGGTTCGAAAAAATGTTTATACCCTCCAACCACAGTATGGGGGTATACGCATTTTGTCATTCCGTGTGTAACACATCGAAATATCGGTCGGAGACCCCACAAAGTATATATAATATTGATCCATGATAGAATCTAAAACATTCTAGCGATGTCCGTCCGTCCGTCTGTAGAAATATCGATGCAGTCCAAACCAAAAGAGCTAAACCCCTGAAATTTGGCAAGAATATCTCTTATGTTACTGGTAAGGTTAAGTTTGAAGATGGGCAAAATCGGACTAGGGGGAAAAAAGTTCCCCCTTGAAGAACTAAAACGACCCCTGAAAAATACGATATTTTTACCAGTTTTTTTTTTTTAATTTTTGCTCAACAAATGTAACATTTGTATGCCATATTATGTTCATAGACCTGCGCTTGGACCAAGGAGGTTAGAAAACTCGATTTTTTTCCGGCCGCGCCCCTTTGGGGGGATGGTTATAGAAATTAATTAAAAATAACGATGAAAACTTTATTATTTAAGCGTAAATATCAAAAATAAATAATAATAATTTGTAAACATATATAGCGGGGGTACAGGTGTCCCCCACCAACTTCGCCGACCCCCTCCCACAAAAAAAAAAAAAGACGCCCCTGCGATTTTTTTTTAATTTTAAAAGTATTGGAGGGTATAAAAGATTCGTCACAGCCGAATTTACACTCTTACTTGTTTTTATTTTCATTTTGTTCGGGACTTTCCGATTTTCAAGACAAAAAAGGCCATTGCTCTACAGGTCCAATATTTTTGTGGGTTAATATCGACCCTAAAACGCAACTTTCCCGACCCCAACGTTTTCGACATTCGAATAAAGCTATATTTGCTCCACCTTAGTGCACATCAATAGAAATATTTAATTATTTTATTAAATTTTGTCTTGCCGGGTATTTTGAAATAATACACCTTACAGTTTAAACAAAAAATGTTGGACATATTATTTATTATCGATCAATTTTGATTCTTGTAGTAAAAATGTAAAAATGTAGAAACCCCTGCCTAAAGTTTTCTAATTTTAATTTTTTTATACCCTCCAACTACAGTATGGGGGTATACTCACCTTGTCATTCCGTGTGATCAGTGATCGATTCTAAGACATTCTATGTCCGTCTGTCCGTCCGTCTGTAGTTAACACGATGCAGTTTAAAATAAAAGAGCTAGACTCCCGAAATTTGAAACGAATATGTCTTATGTTCCTATGCAGCTTAAGTTTGTAAATGAGCAAAATCGGACCAGCGGGAAAAAAAGTTCGCCCTTGAAAAAATAAACCAACCTCTGAAAAATACCATTTTTTACATGATTTTTTGTGGATTTGTTTGACAAATGCAACATTTTTATGCCACAAGAAGTTCAAATTCCTGGGGGGTAATTTTGTAACTTGATAGTCGTCAATCGTATCGTTTTTATCGTTATTCCATTACCATATAGTGTCATTTTATAATGTTGTTTTTTTATTTTTAGTACCAAAAGGTACATAAAAATAAAATGTATTTATTCGGCCTTTATATATGTATATATATTCGATTAGAGTTTTATTCTAGTTCGAGGCCCAAAAATATTTCTATTTATGATATTGTCATAATAGAGTATTTTTAATTTATTGCTTTAAAAAAGTTACTATCTCATAGTATGTCTGTACTGATCAGTTTCATCCCCACTAAAGGAATCTTCAGCAGACTTTAGAGAATCATCGTTGGTCAATCAAACATCAAACCAGACATAATATTTGATATATTTCCCAAGTTATATGAGAAGTACTATTATGAAGGTCCGAAATCTGTTTTCCAACAAAAATAACTCTTTTAAAGCAAAAATTGTATATATTAAATCACCGTCGGTAACTATTAATATATGTGTTGCTGTTATTTTACAATAACAACAGTGCCTAACCAAACAATAGTGTTGGTTTATAATAATAGAATAATGAGCTAACGATGACGATTGGCGATTATCAAGTTACATAATTAGCCCCCTGTATTTGGGCCCAGAGTATTAAAAAATATCTTTTTTCTGTACGCCCCCTTGTGAGGCGTGGATTAAAAAAATTGTTAAATTAATGATAAACTTGTATTTCTTTAGTGCAAAAGCATAAGAATGGATTTTTAAACATATATTTCGAGAGGAAATTTGACCCCCCCCCCCAAAAAAGACAACGCCCCTGCATTTTTTTTTTTTTGCATGTTGGAGGGCCGATATTTTGAAATGTTACCAAACGAATGACAAACCTTAACATACAAATTACCGGCATTAGTAAAGTAAAAAATACAAAAAAAAATCACTTTCTAAGTCACAGTTCACCGATTAAACAGTGCACTATAGGAAATATTACCCTTTTTTTGGCCAAAATTATTTACAGCCAAACGGCTGGACCGATTTGACTGATTTTTTTTATTTGACTTTTGGAAGACTCTTTAGAGGGAGGGAGTGACTCTGAAAGGTTTTCATACACTCAAAAAAAAAAATTAGTAAAGTTACCTAAAAAATTACCTAATAATTAGTTCCAAACAGGGTTCCCGGGTTATAAGTTGCCGCATCTAAGATTTTTTAGATCCTTGATAGATTATATGGTTTTCTAAACTGTTTTTACAATATTTTTTTTTTTTTTGAGTGTACACTAACTTTCGAAGATAACAGTAGAAATTTATTTTAACAATGTTAAGAAGTGTCAAACAAATCTACTTTTAAATAAGGATTTTATTCAAAAATTTTATTTTTGAGTTCCAAGTCGTCAACTACATTTCAAAATGCCACTACGGGCAGCCGTAGATGATGCAAGAGCTAGTGGCTCAACTTCCCTATTTAGATCTTTAGAGATTTCTGCTGTAACTCGTATTTTTGTTCTCGCAGATTTTGACAAAAAAGTTAATTGCGGTCGCCCAGGTTTCGATTTAGTGGAGGCAGGCTGCGTTTCAAGTTTTTTTTAGCCAAGTATTGCCTTTAAGCCAAACAGCATGCTGTCTTTCAAAAATTTTCAAACTCCTACAACTTTTAATCCTTTTCATATTTATATTTGAACAAAATATTCTTAATTCCTCCTTTATATATTGTTTAAAGTTTTCGAAACATTCACTCTCAGCAATGTATGAAAAGAAATGGTCAGAAATAGCGGCTCCTTATCCACCTCTGCTTTATTTCTCTCGCCATGTATTAAATAACTCTGAATTTGGCACACAGTAGTCACCTGGAAAAATGGGTATAAAAAAAAAGTTTGCACATATCCGACCTTGAAATTTTTTAAATTCGGAAGGTAATTGATTGTCCTAGAGAACTTTTATGGTTTTATAGCTAACATATGCTATCATTTTTTTTAAAGTCAAAATAAAATTCCAATTCATACTTCAATAAGTTAATCTTAAGGTCACTTCAATTTTTCCAATAAAATCGATCTAATAGATGAGTTCACCAACATTTGACTATTTATCATTAAAGTACTCACCTTTGACATTATTTTCCATTTTTTAGTTTTTAAAAACTATAAATTCTTAATATAAAAACTTTTGTTAGAAGTTATCACAAAATTCGCTGCTCTCAATCGTTATTTTATAACTAAGTAAGAAAATGCAAGAAAAACTACTGATAAAGTGACAGTACATCAATTCTGTCGACAAATTGAGAAAGAATTGTTTACTTTGTTAAGTTTTTTTTATATTAATGTGAAAAAAAATAATGTTTGCAAAAATTTTAATTTTGACTTTTGGCCAAAAAATGGGTAAAATTTCCTATAGTGCAGTGTAGTGTTCGAAGTAGACCGCTGAGTCATTATCATCATCATACTGATGGAATTATTTGTTAATTTAGCATCATCATTATTGTTAGTTTAGTGGCATTTTAATGCATTTTAAACCCAAAGTTATTAGCAAATTTAAACTTAATTTTAAACTGAATTAGATTTGTTATAATGACCTTTAGTTAAGTACCTATAAAAAAAAGTTACGAGTATTTATGGTATAATTGTCAATTCCAGTGAATTCTAAATTTAGCCTATACCCGGTGGTCATGCAAACAATGACGTCAGAATTGCGCATATAACTTCTACTGTTTTGTTTGAATGCTTATGTGTTTGAAGTGAAATAAAGGGGTTTAAAATTTTAATGTGCAGCACTGTTGCTGAGAGGGTGGATGAGCAAAAAACCCCTATAGGGGGTAAAACTACGTTTACACTACAAAAATTTAACATGGTAAATTGAGATGATTTTAGGATTTTTCCTTATACTAGTAGAATTTCTGTTGATTTTGTTCAATACAAAATCACAGAGTTTGTTTAATGAAAAACTACATAGTGATTTTAAAATCACGCTACCCTGTTTACAGTATTACCACGGTAAGTTGAAATGATTTTATGATTTTTCTTTAAGCTAGTACAATTTTAATTTTTTTTTACACGCATTAGAGGTTGGTGAAATATTATTATAATTATAATAATTATGTACTTAAAGACTGTATAAAAGGCGTATACTTAATTTTTGCAATTGCCTTTAAATAAGAATCATACGCAACGGTGCACAGTGGTTTAATTTCAATAATTCGACCATTCAGTAAGTACTGTACCGATTGCAGCGAATTTCATATCGGTTATTGCTAACGTAATTTCTAGCTTGAGTTTGGACGCTGGACCCCACATATCCAATGGGGGCACAACCATTGGTCCTCATTTGCTTTTGGTTTCATCCCATTCTGATTCGGAAAGTTCGATTATGAATTACTGTGTTGTTTATGCTTTCCGCAGTATTAAAATATGCTGGCAAAAAAATGTTGTTGGGCAAATAGTTATTTAAACCAAATGTTGATAAAAACTACTCTAGCTCGAGGTATTTCTTTGCCAATCATTACGAGAACATTTTCAAAGTAGGCAATTAATAATGCTCTGAGGCAATTAATAATGCTCTGATCGGAATTGGAACACCGATAGTTAATTGGCTTATGGCCATGTTGACAAATAGGGTTATTTCATCCGAATTGGGTAATGCTAAAGTTCGGGCAGTGGCAACAAGGGGTACTCCGCAAGGTGGAGTCATCTCTCCATTGCTATGGCTTCTCGTTGTAAATGAGATATTAGTAAAATTAGATAGAACAGGTAAAACTGTTGTGGCTTACGCTGATGACGTCGTCATCCTATCCTCAGGCAAATTCATTGACACTGTCTCTGACATTTTGGGCAATGCATTAAGTACACTTTCAGCATGGGCAAGGGGTTGTGGGCTCAACGTGAATCCAACGAAAACCGAACTGGTTCTTTTTACTAGGAGAAGAATTATACCAAATTTTATTTCTCCTAGACTAAATGGTATTAGGTTAACACTATCGGACTCTGCTAAATTTTTAGGTGTGATTTTAGACAGCAAACTAAATTGGATAAGGAACTTAGACGAACGTATTAAAAAGACTTTTGCTGCATTATACTCGTGTAGGAAATCAGTGGGGAAAAAATGGGAATTACAGCCTAAACTTTTTCATTGGCTATACACAGCGGTCGTTAGACCTGTATTATCTTATGGTTGTCATGTTTGGTGGCCAATTGTGGAACATAAAACAAGTGCGGACATGATAAAGAGGTGAACAGGATAGCTTTGTTGAGTCTCACTGGAGCTATGAATACGACCTCTACTGAAGCATTAGAAATACTTTTGAACATCACACCATTGGATATTCATATTAAGGTAAATGCTGCGATTACTCTTAACAGACTTAATCAAGCAGGCTCCCTGAAAAATAGACAAGTCTGTTTTACGAACCTCATTAGTAATATGGAGAGGAACATGATAACGGATTACAATCCTCCATATAATGTCATTGATAGGAAGTTGAATATTGTAATACCATCGCAAGAGGATTGGCTAGAGAATAAAATAGATTTTTATCAAATTAATATCTATACAGATGGTTCCAAAACTGATACAGGAACTGGTAGTGGTTTTCACTGTATGGAGCTAAACATTAACAGATCTTATCGATTAAAGGATGACTGCAGTATTTTTCAAGCTGAAATATATGCTATTGCCAAAGCTGCGGAACAGATTTCAATGTTGCCAATATACAGAAGCGATATTAGTTTTTTCATTGATATTCAAGCTGCACTATTGGCTCTTAAAAATGACAACATCAGGTCTAAGGTAGTCAGCCGCTGCCACAGAGAACTTAAGGCTCTCAGCGAGCAGCATAACATTAGACTGTGCTGGGTACCCGGACATAAAGATATTCTAGGCAACGAGAAAGCAGATGAACTGGCAAAAAAAGGTCCCAGCCTTCCAGAGGAAGCGTCGGAATCCGATGTTTACCCCCCTTTGTCACTGAATTCACTCAAATCAAGTGCAAAGCTAGAGATACCTGGATATGCAGATGGACAAATTCAGACAGATATATTCAGACTAAATCATTATGGGATGAAAACTTGACAAAACACACCCAAATTCTCCTAGATATGAATAGAAGACAACTAAGAATGGTAATAAATCTTATAACTGGTCATAATACATTAGGTAAACATATGGTAAGAATATGTAGATTGAATGATGATACTTATAGATGGTGTGGGGAAGCTGTCGAAGACAGCTATCACTTCTTATGTGAATGCCCTGCGCTGTCTTTTAGAAGATTTAAACTATTTGGCTCTTATTTCTTTCAGAGCTTATTGGAAATTCGAAGCGAGAATCCTTGGACTCTCTTTTAATTTTTTTAATAATTAAAATAATGTTACTATAATCAAGGAGTATCAATACTAAAGAGATCTGAACTCGCTCTTCTTCTGTTAAAGCCGCTCTTAAATTCCCTTTGCTAAGTCCGCCATCGAACTGGACGTTTGATCAAACCAAAAAAAATCCCTTAAGTTCGATATAAACAAAAAAAAAAGTGTTGCAGTTTGGTGATTTTCAGACTAAAGCTAGCGTTTTTTTTCCATCTAGCTGTAAAAAAAGTTTTTTTTGTGGATTATCGGGAAATCCAATGACTTTTTATTTGCTGACAATTTGTTTTAAACACTTTTAAAGGTATTTCCTAAATAATATTAACATAAAAATTATAAATTGATACATTTTTTTTAATTTATTAAGCGCTTTTTCAATATAAAAAGTTAGCATTATTTGTCAAACCAACAATGTTAATTTAACATAATCGTATTTTCCTCGTCTAACAGTTTTCGTACCTTCTGTTAAAAATTTCCAAAATATTAAGAGCGGGAGACAAAGAGCTTGCTATAATTAAAAAAATTAAATAAATATATTAAAAAAAAATAAAAAAAAAACATAAAAAACGTTAAAAAAAAATACCGGCTGTGGAAATTATTATCGACGCCTTAGCAATCAACGCCACCAAAGGAGGAAAATCTCGCCAACTATCACTTAGTTTTATAATGTTCGTTTTTTTTTTTTGCAAATACAAAAAAAAAAAAATTTTCTACAAACACACACACAGCTTTTGACAGAGCATTGTTGCAGAGCATACAAACACTAAAAACTCAATATGTTAAAGCAGAACATTTAACAAAATGTATTTTAAGTTTTATAATTTGTTTGTATACTTTAGCTCGGTGGCTAGAGACTAGGGCTTCCAATCGGGATTGGTTTTTCTGAATCCCGGGATTCGGGATTGAATAAAAATTTTCGGGATCCCGATTTCGGGATCCCGGGATTTTCGGGATATTTTGAATCCCGGGATTCACGGGATTTTTTGGAAATTTTCGGGATTTTTCGGGATTTTCAAAAATTTTTTGTATTTTTTGTCACTTTAACAAATTCACGCGTTAGTAAAAATTAGCAAAGTTTTGTTAATGTTGTGAACTTCAAAAAAAGGTCGGGATTCCTTCTGTGAAGAATATCCGTATTCGGTTATCTTTCGTCGTGGCTTATCGTTATTAACTTTTAGTGAGCGTGAGTTAAAAAAAAAAAATAAATGAATTTTTAAATTTTTGCATAAGTGATTAATTTTTTTGCAATTTTTTTATTTGTTTTTAAATTATTATTATTTTTTTTTTAATTTATTTGTTTTTTTTTTCTGGCAAAAAAAAATATTTTTTAGCAATGTTTTTTTTGGTAAAAAATGTGTTAGCGAGAGTGCGAGAGTAGAGTTTGCATGACTCACGCGTGAGCGTAAATGATAAGTGAGTGATTCCATTATTGTTTGCGTGAGCGTGACTGAGTGTGAGTCAAAAACCACTTACGCTTTTAAATTTTTTTTTAGTAAAACATAAAATTAAAAAAGTTTTCAACTTAAGGAGTTAAGATGTGTCAAAAGCCATTTACGGCAATATTCTTCTTGTAAGAGTAAAAGGCCACCACTAGTTTTTAGAATTTCTTTACATTTCGCAAACGTTTCACCTTTTTCTATAACAAAAACATGGTACCTGACGGAACTTTTGTCGATTTTTTTTTTATTTTGTTCCACAAAATTAATATTTTATTCAAATTATTTAAAAAAAATCTAAAAACAATAAAAAATATTGAAAAAAATAAAAAAAATCGGGATCCCGAAAATCCCGGGATTGAAAATCAGAAATCCCGAGATTCGGGATTTGCCTAATCCCGAAAATCCCGGGATTTCCGGGATCGGGATATCCCGATTGAAAGCCCTACTAGAGACTAAGCTACACGAACAATTGGTTTTGTGTTCGAATCTCGGTGGGGATAAGTTAAAAACATGAAAATGTTTAAAAATAGAAAATTGTAAATAAATAAAATAATAAAAAAAATGAAATAATAAAATAAATAAAAATGAAACAATAAAATAAATAAAAATAAAATTAAAAATATTTTTTTTTTCGTAGCCTATGAACTATGAATTTGTATGATAGATTCTACACTGCGAATCACATCAATAAGGAATCGAGTTTTTCACTTTTTAATCGAATATATCTTTGTAACGAATAAGCGTAAAAATATAAAAAAATGCACTGATAGAGACCATTATCTAGCTAATAACGTCAAATAATAACAATAATCAAAAGACTGAAAGAAGTCCTTTAAAAAAATATTTTTCGGCAACTTGTTAAAAAATTGCCAGTTTTTTATGAATCACTTGAATAAGGAATTTTGTAATACAGACCAAGTAGGACCTGAATCCAATTTGTAATGAATAGCAATCCCTCAAACAACAAAAACAAAACAGTTCTGTTTTGAATTTCAATAAAAATGGGACTCCCAAAGCTCTTAGCTCTTCCGAAAAGGAAAAAGTACTGACTTTGAAGTTCAAAGTGTTAACGGTCGTTGAAATCGCGGAAATAACAGAGAGGAAAAAAACTGCTGTATGCAATTATCTAAATAACATTCAGAACTATGGAAAAAACATGAATAGGCGAACACAAATGGCAACAACTGAACGAGATCGACAAAAATTTTAAGAATTCCCCCAAATTCTACGCCGACATCTTTCAAAATTCTCAAATAAAGTGGCGTTAATGCGAGTATTTTTACAGTACGTCGCGTTTAAAAGTCAAGTGAGTTCATAGCTCGTCGAAAATTATGCAAAAACTAATCGCTGAATGTCAAACGTAGTAAGCAGCGCCTTAATCTCTGCAGGAATACAATGACACGGTCTGAGAAATTTTTCAAAGTAAGTTATTCCGACGAAAAAAAAAATAGTACCGTTGCATTAGACGGATACAATGGTTTTCGGTGATTTGAGACAATAAAAACCGTTTTTGCATAGCAGACAGATCATAGAAGGTGTTGTTATGGTATGGGGTGCCCTATTCTACTCTGGCATCATTAATGTTCCTTACGTTACCATCGATGCTTCTTAAGTTGGGAACTAAGGGGTGGCTTTTTTTTTTGCAATTTGCAACAGACTATGAACTCATTTGATTTTTAATCGTGATGGACTGTCAAAATACCCATTAAATCACCACTTTCTTTGATAATTTTGCAACCTGTCAACGTGGAATTCGAGGGAATTCTTCAAATTTTTGTCGATTTCGTTCTGTTGTTGCCATTTTAGTTCGCCCATTCGTGTTTTTTCCATAGTTCTTAATGTTATTTAAATAATTGCCTTCAATAGGTTTGCCCCTCTCTATTATTTTCGCGATTTCAACGGCCTTTAACACTTTGGACTTTAAATACAGTACTTTTTTCTTTTCTGAAGATCTAAGAGCTGTTGTGAGCCTCATTTTAATTGAAATTCGAAACAAAACTGTTTTGTTTTTATTGTTTAGGAAATGGCTATCCATAACAAATTGGATTCAGGTCCTACTTGGTCTGTATTAAAAAATTCCTTATTCAAGTGATTCATAAAAAACTAGTAATTTTTTAACACGTTGCCGAAATATATTTTTTAAGGGACTTCTTTCAGTCTTTTGATTATTGTTATTATTTGACGTTATTAGCTAGATAATGGTCTCTATCAGTGCATTTTTTTATATTTTTCCGCTTATTTGTTACAAAGATATATTCGATTAAAAAGTGAAAAACTCGATTCCTTATTGATGTGATTCGCAGTGTATGAAGGGCATCATTGGCTGACTTCTAATGATTTTTTTCATAGAACCAATAAACGTTTTCATAGCCGTAATGAACAAAATTCTTTCAGTGTGAGGGTTAAATATAAAGGTGTAGATGGGTTTTGAAAAAAATTTCGATTAACAAATACTGCGAGTCGATATAGGACATTTTGTTAATAAGTCGAAAAACATTGCCTTTTTTGGCACAAGCCCTAAAAGATAGGATAATTTGATACCAAATATGCCTACTTTGATAAAATAGGCGTAAATCCTAAAAAACTGAAAATGGTTAGCTGCCCAAATTGACCTCCCCCACCCTGCACAAAAAAAACCTTGTAAAATTACTACAAACAGTCTCGTAATCTCATTTTACCAATATTTTATAGTTTTCCATGTTTTTTAACAAAAAATTTTCGATCGAAATTTACATGTTTTCTTTGTATTTTTACAATTTTTTTTGTAATTTTACAAATTTCCAAGGTTTTTTTACAAAAAAAATCTAGCAAATTCACGAGATTTCCTTGTAATTTTTATTACGCCAAAGATCTTGTAAATTTACAACTTTATTGGTAAAAATCTTGTAAAATTACGAAAAATTTTTACTAGGAATTCTTGTAAAATTGGAGGTAGCAAAAAAATCTAGTGAAGTCATGAAACCTCCTTGTAAGTTTTATAGCGTCAAAAAATTTGTAAATTTACAATTTTATTGGTAAAAAGCATGTAAAATTACAAAATTATTGCTAAAAAGCTTGTAAAATTACAAGAAATTGTTGTCAAATAGGAGGTAGCAAAAAAATGTTTTACATGTTTTTTTTTACTGTAAAAATTAGTTTTGGTAACTAAAAAAATACGTCTCTAATTAATATTTGTTTTGAACAACATATCCAAATTTCAGGAAGATTGTAAAAAATTTTTAATGTTATATTCGGCATTGGTGGAGGACACCTTTTACCTTGCGATAAATTAACAAATTCATTTATTGTGATTTTTGCACTTCAGAAATACAATGTTATTATAATTAAAATGTATTTCTATATCCACGCCCACAAAAAGGGGCAGGTCGAAAAAAAAAATCATTTCCATTCCCCATGTGCATAACTTTTAACTTCTCCTGATATTACCATTTTTAACAAAAAAAACGTTTATAAAGGAGAAACAGTTTTACCCCCATTCTGATTTCGCCCATTTTCGAATTTAACCACTTCAGGGTCTAACTCTTTTGGTTTTGACTGCAGTGTGCTTTCCACAGACGGACGAACATTCACAAAATGTCTTAGATTCGATCAAGGATCAATAATATATATGTATACTTTACGTGGTCCTGGACCTATATTTTGGTCTACATACGGAATGACAAATCAGGAATCAGGGACTTGAAAAATTTTCAAAAAAATCGGAACGTGAAAATAAAATTTTTAAATTTGTTTTACTAAAATGTTAATGAAGTTTTGATATGTACAGTTTTTTTTTCTGATTTCAGTTAGTTTCGAAATTTCTAAATAATTTTCCAGTAAATTTACAAGATTTATTTGTACCTTTAAAGTTTTAATTTTGTTTTTAAAAATTTAGGTTACACCATGTAAAAGCTTAAAAAAATCTTTGCACAAATATAAAATATGTATGTATGTACTTACATATTCCTTGTTGCTATTACAAAAACAAACTTTTTAAGAATAAATTTCACATTCAAAAAACTTAAGAAATAGACTATTGACCTTCTTCGATTGAGTATCTCAAAGAAATAAATTCAAATTTGAAAACAGAAAAAAAATAAAATAGAACATACAGTATCATACTTAATTGAATCTGCATTTCAGATTTTGTTTACAATTCCTATTTCGATAAAATTTTAAATTGAATTTTTATATTGATTGTAGTTCTGATTTTTTGTTGTCAAAATTGGGGGTTAAATTTAAAATTTATTTGTAAATGATAAAATTTGTTTGATATTCAAAGAACGTTATTCTCATTTTAATTGGAAACCGTGTCGTGCTTGTTCTGTATAGTATATATTAGATTTGATCAGATACAATTATATACAATCTATATAATAAGATCAAACAAGTTTAGATCTTATCAATTTTTGCAGGAAATATTACAAGGAAAAGGTTAGGTCACTGACTAAACGGACGCGGCACTTATGACAGCTGTCAAAAAAGTAGTCCTGAACCATATAATAATATTTTTAAACAACACTCTGTGGTACAGGGTATAATGAGTTTGTGCTGATGTTTGTAATTACCCAAAATATTGGTCCTAGACCCACTTTCAAGTATACCGATCGACTCAGAATCACTTATTAAGTCGATTTGTAGATGTTTGTCCCTCCGTCCGTCCATGTAAACGTTGTGCGCACAATATTGTTTTTATTAAGTTTAAAAATCTTAATTAATGTATTTGTCAAAATTTATCGCTTGAGAAAAGGTGTCGCCAACGTCTCCCCTTCCCCTCCCCTCTTACTTTGTTATAAAACCCAACTGTCTCGTCTGTTTAGTCTCTTTAAGAGAAAATGTTCATCAAAACTTCTTTACCGAAAAATCCTTAAAAAAGAATGTGAACACTGATGTACGTAAAATTTGTACCACAACTGTAGCAGTTTCCTTTTACAACAAACCAATTAGGATATGAACATCACATGGGCATGTTAACATGACATGCTAAAATCCTTCGAACAGAAAAAAATAATAAATTGGTTTTTCGCAAAGAAATAAGGGTCATACATAAAACATGTCAATGTACAAATGGAAAAATATAATTTAAATTAATACGTAAAAAAAAAGTCATAGGTATACGAGGGTGGACTGAAAGTCTTCACAAAATCTAAGAGAGGGCGCAGAAAGTTTTTTGACAAGAACCCTTTTTGTTGTTATTCATAGAAGCAGCTGTTTCCAAAGCAAAAGAAACGAATGTTTCCGAAGCAAAAAAATAGAGTCCTACTGTCGTGTTTACAGTCGCATTCACAATATTGGAGTACTCCAATCTGTTGAAAATTTTACATATTTTCCTTTTGCACTTTCATATTTTTAAATTTGACTATCTTCCGAGTAAAAAAAAAAACTACTATTCATATCTAATACACTAAGAAAATTATGTCATTAACTGTGTGTAGGTTATTTTAAAAAGTAATCAGTAAAGTTATTTTAAAAGAAAAATCACTTATTTTATAAAGGATTTAATTTTTTTACCATTTCTGTAGTTTAAAAAATATAATTTACTGTTTTAAAAACGAATTTTCTGTTACATTTATTTTCGGCAGTAAAAAATTTCTTCTATAGTTTTACTGTTTTTCGATACAAAATAAGTGAATATTCCGTAGTTTTTTAATGTTTTGGTTAGTCATTAAATTAACATTTAAAATTGACTGTAATGTGTTTTTATTTTAAAAGAAAAAACAGTGGAATGGTTTTTAAATAAAATTTCATTTGTTTTAAGTGAATATTCACTGGAATTTACCTACATAATTTTTTGAGTGTATGATCTCAAAATTGCCTGTATCAAGTTGATCTAATTGTATTATTTTAGATACACAAATATTAAAAATGATACAATTAGATCCGAATTTTGGTCACATACAATTAAATCCAGTTGATTTTATTTTATATAAATTAACATAGTTTTATATAATTACATAAAGTCAGATATATTTATGTATAACCTCAGATAAGAAAATGGAGCCACATTAAATCTTAGATATAATTAGATCTGAACATATATATTTTAATATGATTGTATCAAATTATATATTATAATATCAAAACTTTTTTACTAGGGATGTTCTACTCTGAAGTTTCGAATATGCTTTAACAGAGCCTTCCAGCAAAACTTTGGTAATGGGTAGTGATTATATAACACATTACCAGGTAATGTATATACCTTATTTGTAGCATTATTTTAGGATGTCTTACCAAACATTTGTTCCACAAAGTATTATTTTCAAGTGAAAAATAATGCATTACTAATAATTTGCTACGTAATGCATGATTATTGGATAAAATGTATTTCATATTTATTATTTCTAAACATTAAATCATGGATGACTTATATTTGGTTACATTATGTATTATTTGAAAGTTTGAAATAAGGCATTATTTATAATTGAATGCATTACAATAACATAAAAAATAATTATTTTATAAAAAATACATAAGTTAAAACTAGAGATGGGCTCGCGACAGGAAATTTCTAACGACACAAACTCATGAGCATATTTTACCTACATACACTCACTTACAATCACGTAAGTAAATTTAATACAAAATTACTTTTTCACTACTCGTAACACCTTATATATTATCTTCTGGTATGCTATATTATTTCATTTCTCGTAACCTATAAAATATCATATATTTTACACCTTACTCGTATTCTTCGTTATAAATTTATGACTTATTTTATACCTTACTGGTATTCTATGTGATAATGTGGATGCATTACTTTGAGTCTCATCGCCTGTTAAAATCATCAATGCTGCAATGTATAAAATAAGAGATCCTATACCATATTTTATACCTTATTTGGTAATCTAAGTTTTGCTGGGCTATGTTAACCGTTAACAGAGAAAAAATACACTCCTCTGAAAGCAAGCTCTTTGTCTCCCACTCTTAAAATTTTGGAACTTGATAACAGAAGGTACGAAAACTTTTAGACTAGGAAAATACGATAATGTTAAATTAACATTCTTGGTTTGACAAATAATGCTAACTTTTTATATCGAAAAAGCACTTTTTATATCGAAAAGCGCATAAATTTTGAAAAAAATTTATCAATTTATAATTATTATGGTAATATTATTTAAGAAATACCTTTAAAAGTGTTTAAAACAAATTCTCACCAAATAAAAAGTCAATGGATTTACCGATAATCCAAAAAAAAAAACTTTTTTTACAGCTAGATGAAAAAACGTTAGCTTTAGTCTGAAACTCTCCAAATTGTAACACTTTTTTTATATCGAACTTAAGGGATTTTTTTGGTTTGATCAAACGTCCAGTTCGATGGCGGACTTAGCAAAGGGAATTTAAGAGTGGGTTTAACAGAAGAAGGGAGACTTCACATATCTTTAAATATTGATAGTCTTTGCTGAAAGTGCAATTTCTAATAATGAAATAAAAAAAAAAAAACATTTAATTTGATATTATTTTTAGAAAAATTCTGTAAAAAAGTACATTTTCATTAAAATTAAAAAGGAAAATTAAAAATAATCAGCCTTACCATAGAAAAATAAAATATATTAAAAATCAGCTTTTAATTTTATTTCCATACAAATTGTTTTTGTTTTTAAAATCGACTTTCAAAAAATGTATTGAAAATTTGAAATTTAAAATAAAACTTTTGGTAAAATAGACTTTTTGTACTCTTGTGGTAAGGGCTAATAATTTTTACTACAATTGGAAAGTTTTGTTTATTTTTTGTATTGAAAATTTCCAGCTGTAGTTAAAATAGTAAATTGTAGTAAGGTAATCGAACGGACCTTATAAGACATTAAAGTAAAATGTTATATACATATAATGTGACGTTACTCCACTTTACATTTTGCACAGCTAACATTTCAATCTGTGCTGAGGATTGGAATGACTCCAACATTGTGAACGTAAATAAAGGGTATTATTTGAAATAAATCAAAAACTTTAAAAAGTGTAACGTTGCGAATGAGTATTATTAATTGCATAAATATTACTCATACGCTCTGTTGAAACAAGAAAATACAAGCAAATTACAAAATTGTGATGAAATTTAAAATTCAAATGCGATTTTCTCGAAAAAAACGAAGAACATCTAAACTTAAAAAATAAAAAAAAAAGTGGCCGGATTTTTGATAAATTGCCTTTTTTTAAAATGAAAAATTTCAGAACGGGTTCTGAAAATTTTCCAAAAAAAAAATTTAATCGATAGCCCATACAAAACTATATAAGAATATAAATTTTTGAGATTGTGGTGCATTCCGTTTTAATGTGATAAATATTTAATCAAGGCAACTCGCCACAAATTTGACCATTTTTCCAATATTTGACCACGCCTCCTAAGCCCAGTTTTTGAAAATTTAAAAAACCAAAATCGCAGTTTTCTTAGTTCCATATAGGGCTATCCAAACAACCTATTCAGAAATTTACGGAACACCTGTTTTTCTGTAGCGGGACATTTGGTGTGGAATGCCTCATATAGAGGTTTCTGTTTTCAAAAAATTTAATAAAATTAGATAAAATTATATATAATTTGATAAAATTATATGTAATTATATCCGATTTTTTTTTTATGTAAAATTTTATCAAATTTTTTATAATTTTATCTGATTTTAATAAAACAAATTCTGATATATTTTCATATAATTTGATAAAAATTATATATAATTTTATAAAATTTTATCAAATTATATATAATTATATGTAATTTTATAAAATTGTATGTAAAAAAAATCGGATATAATACTATATATAATCAGATTATATATTGAGTTGAGGGTGGGTTGTACAATAGGATGGCTCGTTTTTGGGCTTTTCTCTCTGATCAAATTCTAATACCCGCCAAAAGTGTCGGTCCCCTAAGGGTAACTTACATGCAAAATATCACTCCGATCGGAGCTTATCTTCTGTCTCCACTTTGAGCCTCAAAATTGGGGTTTTCGCAAAAAAGGACTTTTTAAAAAAAAAAAAAGTTTTTTTATTAAAATAATTAAAAAATTATTTTTGTATAATATTTGATCGTAAATACTTAAATATGAAATTTAAAGATTTTAAAATGGCATGATTTTGGGGGCGTTCTCAAAACACCTTTTTTCAAAATTTGAAAATTTTATTAAAAAAAAATTTTAGATATACCACTTTTTCTTTCTGAATTCATTAAGAACACCTTGGAGAAGAAAAATGTGAAATATGGCGGATATCCGTCGAGCCACTTTTCGGGAATCGCGGGGGGAAGTTAGCGGATTTCAAGGAAATGTTGGTTTTATCAATAATTTGGATTAATAAAATCTCATAAATTTCATTTTTGTGCAAATTAACGGTTTTTTGGTGTCATGGCATTCTATTATATAACTTTAAGTCTGTCATGAAATCTTACCGATCTAGGACGTCTTTAACCCACATTGGCTGGGGGTCAAAAATGACCCCCGAATAAAATTTGAAGTTTAGAGCTTAAATTTTGTGCTATAAACAAGTATAAACGGCTTTTGTGTTTTTTACCCCAACTATTATTTCGTATTATTATATTATCTTTAAAAAAATCGTTAACCCTTCTTGGTAGGGGGTCAAAAATGACCCATTCAATAAAAAATATATATTTTGTTGATATCAAAAAATTCAAGCACTATGCCTAAAAGTTTTTGCCGGGGTCATTTTTTACCCCTGGTCAATGTGGGTTAAAGATATCTTAAATATGTGAGATTTTAAAGCTGATTTAAAGTTATCTAATAGATTGCCACAAATTAATTTTATATGAAAAAATATATACTTTTTATTGAATGGGTAATTTTTGACCCCCTACCATGAAGGGTTAACGATTTTTTTAAAGATAATATATTAATACAAAATAATAGTTGGGGTAAAAACCATAAAAGCCGTTTTATACTTGTTTATAGCACAAAATTTAAGCTCTAAACTTCAAATTTTCCGCGGGGGTAATTTTTGACCCCCAGCCAATGTGGGTTTAAGACGTCCTAGATCTGTAAGATTTCATGACAGACTTAAAGTTATCTAATAGAATGCCACGACACCAAAAAACCGTTAATTTGCACAAAAATGAAATTTATAAGATTTTATCAATCCAAATTATTGATAAAACCAAAATTTCCTTGAAATCCGCTATCTTCCCCCCGCGATTCCCGAAAAGTGGCTCGACGGATATCCGCCATATTTTACATTTTTCTTCTCCAAGTTGTTCTTAATGAATTCAGAAAGAAAAAATGGTATATTTAAAATTTTTTTTTAATAAAATTTTCAAATTTTGAAAAAAGGTGTTTTGAGAACGCCCCCAAAATCATGTCATTTTTTTTGGTATCAAGTTTGAATGATACCGTAAAATCTTTAAATTTCATATTTAAGTATTTACGATCAAATATTATACAAAAATAATTTTTTAATTATTTTAATAAAAAAACTTCTTTTTTTTTAAAAAAAGTCCTTTTTTGCGAAAACCCCAATGTTGAGGCTGAAAGTGGAGACAGAAGATAAACTCCGATTGGAGTGATATTTTGCATGTGAGTTACCCTTAGGGGACCGACACTTTTGGCGGGTATTAGAATTTGATCAGAGAGAAAAGCCCAAAAACGAGCCACTCTATTGTACAAGCCTAAAATAAGTAAATTTTAAGGCAAGTCCATAGCGCTCAGACTAAAAATAGTCCATTGTACCGTTTGAGTTGAGTTGAGGGTGCAGATTATATATAATTATATATAAACTTTTTTACTCGGGAAGTTTTCGACCCACCCTCACATGTAGAATAATAACAAATATTATTAGTTATGGAAACAAACATTACCACAAAAAGATTAAGCAAAAAATAAACATAAGAAACGGAAGCATATTGACACCATTTTCAGAAATATTTATAATTATTTGGTAGTTTTAAATCATTAAAAAACTCCTAACAAAGTCCTTGAAAAATAAATTAAAAAATTAAGTTATAAAGCAATAGTTTTAAAGGAATATTTTTGGAAGATGATTTTCTTACAGACAAATTCTAATATTAAAACTTAATTTTTTTTGAAAACTTCAAAGATTTTGATATTTTTTATTCCCAAATTTTGAGACATTCTGCACTCAGAGAAGAGATGTGATTCTGGCAACAATAATTTAGGAGTGTCATATTATGATTGAAAATTGTATCATAATATGGTTATAGCAATCAAAGAATTTTTGTAGCAGTCACATTAAGGTTCAAAATTATACTTTATTGAAATATTTAGGATCATAACATGATTGCTGTAAAAATGTTATGGTTGCTACAAACAAGTTATAATAAAATTTCCATCCATAATATGACGCTCTTAACTTATTGTTGCCACAATCATAGCTCTTCTCTGCGTGGTTCCTTAAGAAAAGGCTCAGATTCTAAAACATGTTTTCTTTAAAAAAGTCCTACATTCTCTGAAATTCTACAATAGAAAAAATTCTGAAAAATGTATACATTCGACAAGAAATTCCGTTAAATTCAGATTTCAAATGTCATTTTGTTTGTAACGTGACATTTAAAATCCAATTTTTAATTAGATTTCGGGGTTCGACCTACACCACAATTCTGTCATAAAATGATGATGATTTTAAAACATTAACCGTTTTTATTACACTTGGATACGGTGTAGTAGAATTTTTTTCAAATGGCAAAATTAATTTAATTAAAAAAAATTCTTCTTTTAATTGTATTTACAGAGAAGAGTAACAACAACGATTGGAAATAATGTTTAAAATAGCAAAACCACCAATGAGTCAAGGTGCTGTGCCACAGCAGCAACTGCGAACACCTAAAACCACGCCTCTAGTGGATGACTATGAAATTTCAAATACAGTTTTGGGTCTGGGTATTAATGGCAAAGTGGTGCAATGTACAAATCGTAAATCAAATCAAAAATATGCATTAAAGGTACGTACATACGTAAATGACAAAAAAAAATATGTAAAACAATATCAACAACACCATTTCCTAAAGTCCTTATGCACTTGCTTTATTAAAAAATTTATTATTTGTTAAAAATTAAAAAAAAAGTAAAAAAGTTATTTTCGTCTTGGCCGAATCCGTGAATACAACACAAAATGTAAAAATTTCATTAAATTTGCTTCATTAGATTTCATAGTTTCGTTAAAAAAATTTTATTTTATTTAAAAAACTTGTTTTTAGCACCTGTCGCGTCTGTTTAATCTGTAGTAAAAAGCAGCTGATCAGAGCTGCACGAATTTATTTTGTGATTTTTTTAGACTTTTTATACGAAATTTAAAATATATATTTACTAAAATTCACGTTGTTTTATATAATTTTGTGGCTTTACTTATGTAATACTCCAAATTTAAGGAAAAGTGAAATTTATAAATAAAAAAATGTGAAAGTGTATTTTTCTAACTTGTTTTTTTTTTGTGATTTTTTCACACTTTTTATGCAAAATTCAAAATGTAACGTAAATTACACTGTGAAAAAAAAAAAACTTTTGATGTGTCATTCAGAAAATGTTCAACCGATTTTCAATGTTTTAACTGTTTTGGATAAAAGAAGGCTAGGACTTTCTATGTATGCAAATTGGTCTATACGTATAAGAAAGAAATATAAAATTATGGTACGCGACCTCTCATGATGATCTTTTATTTTCGCCTGGGTTATCCGAACGGAGTTTTCATGCAAAATCATAATTTTCTTGTTTAAAAAAGCTGTCACAACTCTGTCAATTGTTATCCGATTTTTTGAGGATAGAGCTCATCGTATTCTTTAAGAATAAATATGTAGGTTGTTGAACGAACAATAGCAGAAGAAAAAATAAATGTCTCAGAATCATAGAATTTATCTATAGGAAAACCGTTTCAGAATCTGAGAATTTTTCTAAATGAAAAATTTCTTATAATTTGTAATTTTTTCTATAGAAAAAAAGTCTCATAATCTGAGAATTTTTCTATTGAAAAAAAAATATCTCAGAATGTGAGAATTTTTCTACAGAAAAAATGTCTCAGAATCTTGAAACTTTTCTATAAGAAAATTGTCTCAGAATCTGAGAATTTCTATGGAAAAAATATCTCAGAATCTGAGAATTTTTCTACAGGAAATATATCTCAGAATCTGAGAATTTTTCTATTGGAAAAATGTCTAAGAAGCCGATAATTTTTCTATAGAAAAAATTTTTCAGAGTCTGATAATTTTTCTGAACGAAAAATTTCTCATAATTTGAAAATTTTCCTATGGAAAAAAAGTCTCATAATCTGAGAATTTTTCTGTTGGAAAAATGTCTGAGAATCTAAGAATTTTTCTACAGAATAAATGTTTCAGAAATGTTTCATCTTAGAACTTTTCTAAAGGAAAAATGTCTCAGGATCTGAGAATTTTTCTATGTAAAGAATGTCTAAGAATCTGAGACTTTTTCTATAGAAAAATTTTTCAGAATCTGAGAATTTTTCTGATGGAAAAATTTCTCATAATTTGAAAATGTCTCAGCATCTGAGAATTTTTCTATAGAATCTTAGAACTTTTTCTATGGGAAAAATGTCTCAGAATCTAAGAAGTTTTCTATAGAAAAATGTCTCAAAATCTGAGAATTTTTCATGGTTGGTTACCGTTACCCTTATTATACCGTTACCGATTCAAAACCCTTTCAAATCGAATACCGTTACCGTTACCGATACCGCTAAAAATATTTTTAGAATACCGTTACCCTTACCGTTACCGTTATAATTATTAGAAGTTACCGGTATTGAACCGGTATTCAAAATTTTACCTGTTTTAAGGGATTTTAACGAACAAAAAAATAAAATCAAATTGCTAACATAATTTTAAATTTATAATTTGCAAATTATCACACTCAAAAAAAAAATATTGTAAAACTAGCAAAAAAAATGGTTAAAATTAGCAAAAAAAACTGTAGTTTTGGACGTTGCAAAAATTTTGGTAATATTAGCAAAACCATTTTGCTATTCGAAAAATTAGGCAAAAAAAATGGTAAAATTACAAGAATACCATTTTATTTTTGTAAAAAATAAACCTTGAAAAATTATCAAAAAATATGGTAAAATTACCAAAAAAAAAATGGTAAAATTGAAATAGATAAAAAAAAATTGTAATTTGGTAAAAAAAACCGTTTTATTTAGTAATTTTTTTTTCTCTGATTAGTAGTTGATTTAAAATTTTGTGAATATACTAAAAAATTTTTAGCCTGTTTTTGAGCACCACGTTCTTTAAATGTAGTAATAGCAGCATCAACTATTACTTCAGTTGTTGGATGGTTTCTTCGGCTTGATGGCATCTTCTTTTGCCTTCTTCTCAGCAGCTGTAGTTGCAGTAATTGGACTTCCAACAACATCAAAATCCAAAATATTTTTTTTTTTTTCACTTAAACACTTTAAACAAAAAATATAAAGAACAACACTTCACTTTTTTTATTTTTTTTGCGTCATTTTTTTAGCTTAAGTAGAACAAATGAGAATTGCGTAGTAGTCTACACAAGAAATTTCTTTCATTTTCACTTAAAATTTGTAAAAAATTAACAATTTTTTTTCGAATTTTTAATTTTTTTCACATGTATTTAAAAAAAAAATAAAAAAAAAACTTTTGGATATTGAAGATTAGATATTTAAATATGTGTTAAAATTTTAAAAAATTAATTTTTCAAAATTATCAACTTTTTATTAACAATTTAGGTGGCAAATTTTAAAAAATTTTCTTTTAAAATTATCAAAAAATATGGTAAAATTAGCAAAAAATATGGTAAAAATATAAAAAATTGTGTAGCCTATTTTTGAGCGCACATGCAGTTGATGGATGGCTACTTTGCTATGGTGTTGGCAGCATCATCTTTTGCCTTCTTCTTGGCAGCTGGACTTTTAACACACTAGAACACTTTAAACAATTTTTTTTTCTTAAAACTAACAAAAAAAAAATAAAAAGTATTACCATTTCTTTAAGGAAAATACTAATATTTTTGCTAAAATTATAGTAAAATAAAAAAAAAAAAAATAGCAAGAAAATATAGTAAAAGTAACAAAAAATTGTTGTATTTTACCAATAGTAAATTGCCAAAAAAAACTGTAAAAGTTAAATTTTTACAATTTTTTTTGCTAAAGTTTGGTTGAAGTAAATTACAACACCTTTTACTAATATTTTGACTAAGTTATTTTTTTGAGTGCATAAAATAAATGACAAAAATAATAATCATATCAAATCTATACTGGTTTTTGGGTCTATAAAATATTTTTAGCTTTCAGTTCTATCTTTTTTCAAATTTTTAACTAAATTAATAATACCGGTACGTACCGGTTTGGTTGGTTCGGTACCGGTACATACCGTTACCGAAACGATTTGAAAACACTTACCGTTACCTTTACCAAAATAAATAAAAATTAGATACCGTTACCGTTACCCTTACCGTTATTCGTTTCGGTAACCAACCTTGGAATTTTTCAATAGAAACAAGTGAGAGTGTTAAATTCGGCTGTGCCGAATCTTTTATACCCTCCAAAATGTAAAAAAAATAAAATAAAAAAAAAATTCAGGGGCGTTTTTTTGGGGGGCTCGATGGGGGTCAGTGGGGGACTTTGAGAGCACCTTCCCATCGTGATAAATATACCAAATGTTTCATTTATTTAACAAAAATACAAAAAAACATGTAAAAAAGTGTATTTTTTCAGATGTTGGTTCAGTTCTTCAAGGGGGAATTTTTTTCCCTTGGCCCGATTTTGGCCATTCACGAACTTAACCTGCCTATGAATATGAGACATTAGACTGGGATTTTTTTCTCAACTTTCGATTTTCCCAAGTGTCCGGGCAAATTTTTATTGTCCAAGGTCTAAAACTTATGTGGTACAAATTTGAGGTCAATCGGATTAAATTAACCCGTGGCGTCCGG
Organism: Pegoplata infirma; assembly: GCA_963921195.1. Lineage (NCBI taxonomy): Eukaryota > Metazoa > Arthropoda > Insecta > Diptera > Anthomyiidae > Pegoplata > Pegoplata infirma. The sequence goes on along the minus strand of OY992540.1, from coordinate 137,387,304 downwards.
CGGTCAAAGTTTTGGATTTTTTAAAAATTAAAAAAAAAAAAAATTTAAATTTCTTTGATTCGGTGAGCACGAATATCAAAAAAAAAAAAAAGAATCGGTCGAACGGTTTTCGAGATATCGCCATTTGAAATTTGCAAAAACTTGCGGTTTTTTCCTACGTTCAAGAAATTTTTTCAAAAACATCACAATTTCCCCCCCCCCCCCCCCCCCCCCTCAGCCATTTCATAGAGCTTAAGACAATCTTTCATTTAAATCTAATTTGAGCCAAATCCGATCATTTTATCCCGAGGCGCCCTTCGGTCAAAGTGTTGGATTTTTGAAAAATTTCCACCAAAAATCCAAAACTTTGACCGAAGGGATAAAATGATCGGATTTGGCTCAAATTAGATTTAAATGAAAGATTGTCTTAAGCTCTATGAAATGGCCGAGGAAAAAATTGTGATGTTTTTTAAAAAATTTCTTGAACGTAGGAAAAACCGCCATTTTTTGCAAATTTCAAATGGCGATATCTCGAAAACCGTTCGACCGTTTTTTTTTTTTTTTTAATTTTTCAAAAATCCAAAACTTTGACCGCCGGGCGCCACGGGATAATTTAATCCGATTGACCTCAAATTTGTACAACATCCGTTTTAGTCCTAAGTAGTAGAATAAAAAATGCCCGGACTTTGAAAATTGGAGACAAATTTTTTGGCCATACAGAAAAATGCCAGTCTAATGAGACATATTTGTGCCAAACTGCAGGAGTCTAGCTGTTTTATTTTGGACTGCATTGTGTTATCTACAGACAGACAGACATTCACAGAATGTCTTAGAATCGATCATAGATCAATAATAAATATACTTTATGGGGTCCCCGACCGATATTTCGATGCGTTACAAACGGAACGACAAAGTGAGTATACCCCCATACTGTGGTTGGAGGGTATAAAAATGTCATAGAATCTGAGAATTTTTCTATAGAAAAAAAGTATGAGAACTTTTCTATAGAAAAAATGTCTCAGAATCTGAGAATTTTTCTGTAGAAAAAATGTCTCAGAAACTACAAATTTTTCTGGAAATTTTCTATAGAAAAAATGTCTCAGAATTTGAGAATTTTTCTGTAGGTAAATGTCTTAGAATCTGGGATTTTTTCTGTAGAATCTGAGACATTTTTCCTATAGAAGAATTCTGATAATTTTTCTATAGGAAAAATGTCTCAGAATCTGAGAAATTTTCTGTGGGAACAATATCTCAGAATCTGAGAATTTGTCTGTAGGAAAAATGTCTCAGATTCTACAGAAAAAATTCCAGATTCTAAGACATTTTCCTACAGAAAAATTATTCTATAGGAAAAATGTCTCAGAATCTGAGAATTTTTCTATGCGAAAAATGTCTCAGAATCTGAAACATTTTCTTTAATCAAAGTTGTGCTTTGGGAAATGGTGTCTTTATTTAAAATATGTAAATTAAAATCAATTTTCAATTCAAATAATTTATTTTCAATTTAATTTGTTTTTTTTTTTCTGAAATTTATTATTATAGGTTTTATTAGACAGTCCTAAAGCAAGACGTGAAGTTGACCTACATTGGCGTGCCAGTGGTTGTCGTCATATTGTCAATATAGCTGATGTCTATGAGAATACATATGCTGGTAATAAATGTCTATTAGTGGTAATGGAATGGTGGGTAGTTGTAATCATATCATCATCATCATTATTACTATCATTACAATTATGATTAAATTAAAACATCATAATTAATGATAATGATAAGAATAATGAGAAAATATTGGAATTTTCCTATTATCGATATTTTTACCTTGTTTTCTAGCATGGAGGGTGGTGAACTCTTTCAACGCATACAAGATAATGCTGATGGTGCATTCACTGAAAGAGGTTAGTAAAATATTTACTTTATGGAGGTTCTATACTTATCTATGTATATTTTTTAAACGTTATCGGTTTTGATTTACAGAGGCTGCTCAAATAATGCATGAAATCTGCGTGGCGGTTCATTATTTACATAGTCGTGATATTGCTCATCGTGATTTGAAACCAGAAAATTTATTATATACTTCACCACATCCAAATGCTATATTAAAATTAACAGATTTTGGTTTTGCCAAAGAAACGTTGATTAAAGATACATTACAAACACCATGTTATACACCTTATTATGTGGGTAAGTTCAAAAATGTTCATTGTTTTTTTTTTTGCAATTGCAAGATATTTGATTCAGGAACAAATTTAAAATTAATTTTATATGTGGCCTTAGAAGTTTAACTCAAAAATTCAATTGTTTACGACTCGGGTAAAACTGAACACACAAGAATTTGGGGGCCCGCTGGAATGTAAAAAGTGGCATGACAAGGAAAAATAAAATTTCTGATTTTATATTTACTAGAGTTATCAATTATTTTCCTTTCAACTTTTTTTTTAACAATTCAAATACATAAAGAAATTTATGACAGTAGATTCCACTACAAAAGACAGTTAAAACAACTACATTCGTTGTTGTTTGAGCGTCTACTACATTTTACGGTAAAAACAACCAAAAAATGTTGTTGTTTTTAACCATTAATAAAACAACTACAGAAAACGGTAAAAACAACTTCAAATTACAGTTGTTTTTACTGCAACTCAAATTGTCTGAATTTTTTTTATTAACAAAAAACGGTCTTCTAAAACGTTAAAAACTGTAAAATTGTTTAAAAAACAAAAAAAAAATATATATATTTTTATTATATTTTATAAGTTGTAATTAAATTAATTTAGCTTATTTGGTAACAGTAAAAAAACATAAAATAACCATTACTACAATGTAGTAATTTTTTATATTTATTTTTTTAAACAACTACAAAAAAAGTTGTTTGAGATTTTTCATACAAAAACCACTAAAATTGTAGTTGAAAACAGTGTTCGAAAAAAAACAGTACGTTATTTAACGTTCCGTTCCAAGAACACATTCACTAAAAAGTTATTTAAGTGGTTGCGAAGGTGTTCGCAAACAGAATTCCGAACGTTATGCCTGTGAGTTGAAGAACAGAAACTTTACGATAACGTACCGAATTAGGTTAGAAACAAAATAAAGTTCTTTTAGTGTTCTGTTTGCGAACTTTTGAGACATTTTTTTTTTTAAATTTAAAATGGCGATATCTCGAAAACTAAGCAAGATAGAGCAAAACGGAGCACATTTTTGGTTCTTGGGATCCCCATAGTATCGCTAGGCCTCTACACATGGGTGGACCTCATTGGGTCCATATTTTGAATCTAAAAAAGTTAGCATTCCGGGAAATTTAAAAATGCACATATCTCGCTAAATACTGCCGACACGACATAAAGTCTAAAAGCGGTCATGTACTACGAGACGAGATCCACAAAAATGCTTTTAAATTTCCCGGAATGCTAACTTTTTTAGATTCAAAATAAGGACCCAATGGGGTAGAGGCCTAGCGATACTATGGAGATCCCAAGAACCAAAAATGTGCTCCGTTTTGCTCTATCTTGCTTAGTTTTCAAGATATCGCCATTTTAAATTTAAAAAATGTCTCAAAAGTTCGCAAACAGAACACTAAAAGAACTTTATTTAGTTTCTAACCTAGTTCGGTACGTTATCGTAAAGTTTCTGTTCTTCAACTCGCAGGCATAACGTTCGGAGTTCTGTTTGCGAACACCTTCACAACCACAAAAAAACTTTTTAGTGAATGTGTTCTTGGAACGGTACGTTTCGATAACGTACGGTCGCTCCATAGTTCCGTACAGAACACTAACGTACCGTACGTTAGAGTTTTTTTTCGAACCCTGGTTGAAAACAACAACTACTACTTACTACATAAACCACCGTCATGTAGTAAAAATAAAATAATAAATATTTTATTTACAAAAAAAAAGGAAAAACAAGTAAAAAAGTTAAATTCGGCCTTGTCGAATGTAGTGATACCCTCCACAATTTCAAAAAAATGTATGCAAAAAAACTTTACTTAAAAGGAAATTACTTAAAAAAAAAAAAACAAAAAAAAAATTTCCGCAAAAAAAAAAAAATTGTTAAAAAAAAAATACGCGATTTTTTTGTCAAAAAATATATTCGTACTTGTTTAAATACCATTTGGTGTTCAATTATGTTCACATATATCAACCAGCAGCCGAAATAAAGTATTTTGTATTTTAAGGTTATGTTGAATGTACTAAAATTTTTGAGGTGTCCTTACATTTTCGTTCATAACTTTTGAACCGCAGAAGCGATATCGCTCAAATGCAATACCAAACTTCTCGGGAGAACTTTCAATAAAAATGTCAAGTTTCAGTCATCTCCGTGTAATATTTTGGCCGTGATCACCATTTCCACAGACAGACGGACATTGCTGGAATGTCTTAAAATCGATCGGGGATCATGAATATTAGAGTGTCCCTTATTTTGGAAATGTTGGAAATCTTGAGACGGTACCCGCTCATTTTTTTCCTTTTGACTTAAAAATAACTCAGGAAAAATTTTACGCCCCTAGGACCACGCCTTCCCTACGCGACGGGGCCTTAAAGAGCGGGGCCTAAAAAATCATTTTTCCATACAAACCAAAAAAATTTTTTTTTTATTTTTAATTTTTTTGTTATTAATTATTATATTACTTGGTTTGCTTATTCACGACAAAAAATTTGATTTTGGAGGGATAAGTCTTTCAGCGCTAAAAAATTTTTCGCAAAAAAAAAATTTGGGCGGCCGGGGTCCTACAGTAAAAAATTGTTAAAAAATATTTTTTTTTAGTTTTGACCAGCAACGGTTTTAGCTGCTATGTTGCTTTAAATGATATATATTCCAAAAAAAAAATTATTCATATCTGTGACATCTTTATCTTTTTCGAAAAAAAAAATTTTGAGCCGTAGGAATCCTACGGTAAAAAATTTTTAAAAAATATTTTTTTTTAGTTTTGAAAAGCAATGGTTTTAGTTTTTATGTTGTTTTTAATGATATATATTCCAAAAAAAATATTATTCATATTTGTGACATTTTTATCGTGTATCGAAAAAAATCATCAATGCATTTTTTACCCTTTTTTAGAACACGATTAAGATGTCACAGATACAAAAAATATTTTTTTATGAATATATATCATTTAAAGCAACATAGCAGCTAAAACCGTTGCTGGTCAAAACTAAAAAAAAATATTTTTTAAAAATTTTTTACTGTAGGACCCCGGCGGCTCAAAATTTTTTTTTGCGAAAAATTTTTTAGCGCTGAAAGACTTATCCCACCAAAATCAAATTTTTTGTTGTGAATAAGCAAACCAAGTAATATAATAAATAATAACAAAAAAATTAAAAATCAAAAAAAAAATTTTTTGGTTTGTATGGAAAAATGATTTTTTAGGCCCCGCTCTTTAAGGGCCCGTCGCGTAGGGAAGGCGTGGTCCTAGGGGCGTAAAATTTTTCCTGAGTTATTTTTAAGTCAAAAGGAAAAAAATGAGCGGGTACCGTCTCAAGATTTCCAACATTTCCAAAATAAGGGACACTCTAATGAATATATATGGGGCATTCCATGCCAAATCACTCACTTTTAGGCCCGACCCCCTTCGATTAATTTTATTTTTGGATATGTTTTAGTACGTATTAAATGCAACTTGCAGCCAAATTTTCAGCCTTTTATACCAAGGTGGTGTTGAGTAATCAATTTTTCAAAATGGCGATTTTTTCCAAAAAATGAAAAAATTTAAATTTTCAATCAATTTTGACCAGTAAAAAATATAGATATTTTAAAAAAAGTTGGACAACGTTTTGTTGGTATTTAAATTTAGTTTTAGAAAAAAAATGTGAAAAAATTATTCGAAGTAATTATCACTTATTTTTTGACGTTTAAAAATTAAAATCAACTTTTTGAAAAAGTCCGAAACCTTCGATTTTTTTGTAAAAAACTAAAAGAATTCTACTCTAAATTATGCAACTTTTAAGCCATAACTCGAGATGTGATCACAATTCTTTCTATTTTTTTTTTAATTTTTAAAATTGCACCTTTTATGTTTTGGCTCTGATTTATTTTATATGGAGCTCCAAAAAAAAAAAAAAAATGGTAGATACTGACCCTAACTTACCCTAAATATATTCATTTGGAGGTAAATATACGTCTCACAAAAATTTGGGACGATCGGACATGTGTAAGGCGCTTAGCATGGTCCTTGAAGTTTAAAAAACGGATTACAAGGAAAAATATGATTTTTTTTCTGTTTTCGCAATTTCTTTGGTATTTTAAGTTAAGTTTTAATTCAAGTGATTACAGAATTATGATGTGGAGTAAAATGCCTTTCTAATAAGGTACTAAAAACTAAAATCGGTTGAAAATCAGCCAAGTTATTACAACTTCCCCAGGCATCTAGCGTGTGCCATACAACTTAATTAAAAAATACGAGGCCCTTTTTTTAAATTTATTGAAATTTTCTACTGTAATAACATTTTTTCATTATTCATGTTTCAGTGTAATATTTTTTTGACTTTTCCAAATTTTAAAACAAAAAAAATATTTTTTTTTTTAAAATAGAGATTTCAAAAGGGTGTGGAAAATGCAGGCATTTTTAGCACTAATTTAAAAAATGTTAGCAAAACACAATATGAAAAATACTTGTCATCTAATAACATTTGAACTTGAAGAATAAAAAAATGTTATTACAGTAGAAAATTTCAATGAATTTCAAAAATCGGATTGTATTGATTAATCAAGTTGTCTGCCACACGTTAGATGCCTGGGGAAGTTGTAATAACTTGGCTGATTTTAAACCGATTTCGGTTTTTATGACCTTAATAGAGAGACATTTTACTCTACATTTCAATTCTGTAACCATTTGAATTCAAAATTAACTTAAAATACCAAAAAAATTAAGAAAACAGAAAAAAATGCATATTTTCCCTTGTAATCCGATTTTCAAACTTCAAAGCCGATGCGGCACGCCTTACCCATGTCCGATCATCCTAAAATTTTCTGAAACGTATTTTTACACCCAAGTTAATATATCTAGGGGAAGTTACGGTCAATATTTACCAAATTATTTTTTTTGGAGCACCATATAAAATAAACCAGAGTCAAAAAAAAAAAAGTGCAATTTTCAAAATTTGAATAAAAATAGAACGAATTACGATCACATCTCGAATTATGACTTAAAAGTTGCGTAATTTAGAGTAGAATTTTTTGACATTTTTAAAAAAAAATCGAAGGTTTCGGACTTTTTCAAAAAGTCGATTTTAATTTTTATACGATAAAAAACAAGTGATAGTTACTTCGAATAATTTTTCATATTTTTTTTTCTAAAACTACATTTAACTACCAACAAAATGTTGTCCATTTTTTTTTAATATATCTATATTTTTTACTGGTCAAAATTGATTGAAAATTTAAATTTTTTCATTTTTTGGAAAAAATCGCCATTTTGAAAAATTGATTACTCAACACCACCTTGGTATAAAAGGCTGAAAATTTGGCTGGAAGTTGCATTTAATACGTACTAAAACATATCCAAAAATAAAATTAATCGAAGGGGGTCGGGCCTAAAAGTGAGTGATTTGGCATGGAATTCCCCATATACTTTATGGGGTCCCAGACTGATATTTCGATGAATTACAAACGGAATGACAAACTTATATATACCCTCTATCACTAAGCGGAGGGTATAAAAAAACTTATAAATTGAATAACTAAGGCCGCTGTTCCAAAAAAAGTAATACACATAAAAAATGTGAAAATGAAAATTTTCGAATTTTTTTGGTGTTTTAGATTTCACATCTGAATTTCTTTTTCGTTTTGTTTCACATAAATAAAATTTGGTGAAAGTAAAACGAAAGAACTTTTTTCCTTATAATTTTTTAAATTTTAATTATTCGATTTCAACTTCGAATGAAAACGTGATCAAATAAACACTAAACTTGATTTCATGTGATTCGAAAATTTTCATGTGAATTGAAAAGTTGTGAATGACAGAACAGAGGCCTAAATTCACTTTTTTATGTAAAAAATACATAAAAAACCTAAAATTTAAATAATTTTAAGTTGTTTATACCCTACACCACACTGTGGTACTGGGTATAAAGAGTTTGTGCTGATGATTGGTCATAGACCCACTTTTAAGTATACCGTTTGACTCAGAATCCCTTTTTGAGTCGATTTAGAGATGTCCGTCCGCCCGTCTGACCATCCGTCCATCTGTCTATCCATGTAAACGGTGTAAACACGATACAGGTCGCAATTTGACTTGAAATTTGAAACTTATGCCTCTTTTGGTCCAAGGACGAAGCCTATTGAAATTGGAAAAAATCGGTCCATATTTAGACCTAGTCCCCATACTAAGGTCCTCTTTAGTTTTGACTCAAATGACTCTTATAACCGCATTATAATAGGTATCGTTTCGAAATTTGGCAGGTAATCATGTTTCGTCTACACAAATCACGATTCTAAATTTTAAATAAATCGGACCAGTTCTTCTTGTAGCCCCCATACAAACCACCTGCTGTAAGGTATTATATGGTCGGTCTTGACCGACTATAATTTTCTTACTTGTTTAAGTTGAGGAGAGTGGGCGGGGGGCGGTTTGAAGGACTTTTTCTATACCCCAGTAAAAATATTATGCTAATATTACTAAATAGATCTAATTTGATCCGTAAAATGGTTGTATCAGATAATATCTAATTGTATTACTTTAGATCAAAAAATATAAAAATTGATACAATTTGATCCTGAATTTGGTCAAATCTAATTATATCAAATTGATCTTATAATATATATTTTTATACAATTTGATAAGCAAAACCAAAATACGAATCTAATCATATATGGACCCAGCAAAATTTGTCATTACCAGTAATGGGTTTTGTAATCCGAAACAACTGTTAATAAGTAATTACTTATTGAATGAAACAATAATTATTTTAACAAGGGCGTGAGACAAAAATAATTAGTGAAGAGTATGGAGTTAAATAAGTAGTTACTGACTCGGATTACTAATAAGGAGTAAAAACCCATTACCAATAAGAAGTAAAATAATTAGTTAATTAAAACATTTAAAATTTAAATTGTTTTTATTAAAAATAAAAAATTAAGTAATTTTTATTAAGTTTCTAAGTACCTTTTAAGTTAATTGAATTGTAAAGCATAGTACTCTGTTTGATTTCACGGGAAAAAATCTGTCAAACTCCATATAAAAAAAATAAATTTTGGCAACGCGTGGAATTATAGGGAAATTGTTAAAAAAGTTTTCACGCATTTTTATTATACAAGACAATTTAAATTGCCGTGAAAAAGTGACATTTCAGTTTTGTTATGATCGTTTCTTTCTTATAATTGTCAAAAGTTGTTGATTTTTAAATGTTTTACTGCGATTTGAGGCGTTCAAAGTTAAAGTGAAATTTTCGCCATAAGAAACAGAGTACTTAGCTTAAAGGTTAAAAAATGCAAGTGCAAGGAGATATTATTACTTGAAAGTACTTTTATAGCATATTACTGAAAAGTAGTTACTTTTAGGCTTAAAATAATGTTAATGGTAATGATTACTTTTCACAACTCATTACCATGTTTTTGCTGGGGAGCAATATCTAACCATATAAAGTGGATCAACCGTATCAAAATGATAGATATAATTTTATATAAATTTATACGGAAGCATATTAAATCATAAAAGATTGTATCAAATTATATATGATTATATCAGAAAATTTTTACTCGGGTACGAAGAATGTCTCAGAATCTGAGACTTTTTTTGAACGAAAAATTTCTCAGAATCTGAGACTTTTTTTGAAAGAAAAATTTCTCAGAATCTGAGACATCTCCATTCGAAAAAAGTCTCATTCGAAAAATGTTTTTCCAAACGAAAAATTTCTCAGAATCTGAGACTTCTCCATTCGAAAAATGTTTCAGAAACTGAGACTTTTTCTATACGAAAAATGTCTCAGAACAGGGTTGCAAAATGAGAACTTTAAAATTGTACCAAAAAGCTCATAAAATTGTACTTTTTCGACCCCAATTGTACCAAAAAAATTTTGTTTTAAAAAATTAAAAAAAAATATATATATGGGGCATTCCAAGCCAAATCACTCACTTTTAGACCCGACCCCTTTCGATTTATTTTATTTTTGGATATGTTTTAGTCCTTATTAAATGCAACTTGGACACCAATTTTCAGCCTTTTATTCCAAGATGGTGTTGAGTAATCAATTTTTCAAAATTGCGATTTTCTCCAAAAAATTAAAAAATTGAAATTTTTAATTAATTTTGACCATTAAAAAATATAGATATTTTAAAAAAAGTTGGACAACGTTTTGTTGGTATTTAAATGCAGTTTTAGAAAAAAAATTTTAAAAAATTATTCGAAGTAATTATCACTTATTTTTTGACGTTTAAAAATTAAAATCGACTTTTTGAAAAAGTCCGAAACCTTCGATTTTTTTGTAAAAAAATATAAAAATTCTACTCTAAATTACGCAACTTTAAAGCCATAACTCGAGATGTGATCATAATTTTTTCTCTTTTTTTTTTAATTTTTAAAATTGCACCTTTTATGTTTTGGCTCTGATTTATTTTATATGGAGCTCCAAAAAAAAAAAAATTGGTAGATACTGACCCTAACTTACCCTAAATATATTCATTTGGAGGTAAATATACGTCTCACAAAAATTTAGGACGATCGGACATGTGTAAGGCGTTTAGCATGGTCCTTGAAGTTTAAAAAACGGATTACAAAGAAAAATATGAATTTTTTTCTGTTTTCGCAATTTTTTTGGTATTTTAAGTTAAGTTTTAATTCAAGTGATTACAGAATTATGATGTAGAGTAAAATGCCTTTTTATCTTGATACTAAAAACTAAAATCGGTTGAAAATCAGACAAGTTATTACAACTTCCCCAGGCATCTAGCGTGTGCCATACAACTTGATTAAAAAATACGAGTCCCATTTTTTAAATTTATTGAAATTTTCTACTGTAATAACATTTTTTCATTATTCATGTTTCAGTGTAATATTTTTTTGGCTTTTCCAAATTTTAAAACAAAAAACAAAATTTTTTTTTTTTTAAATAGAGATTTCAAAAGGGTGTTGAAAATGCAGGCATTTTTAGCACTAATTTAAAAAATGTTAGCAAAACACAATATGAAAAATACTTGTCATCTAATTACATTTGAACTTGAAGAATAAAAAAATGTTATTACAGTAGAAAATTTCAATGAATTTCCAAAATCGTATTATATTGCTTGATCAAGTGTTCTGCCAAACGTTAGATGCCTTGGCTGATTTTCAACCGATTTCAGTCTTTGGTACCTTATTAGAGAGGCATTTTACTCCGTATTATAATTCTGTAACCACTTGAATTCAAACTTAACTTAAAATACCAAAAAAATTGAGAAAACAGAAAAAAATTCATATTTTTCCTTGTAATCCGTTTTCTAAACTTCAAGGCCCATGTGGAACACCTTATCCATGTCCGATCGTTCTTAATTTTTGTGAGACGTATTTTTGCCTCGAAATGAATATATCTAGGGTAAGTTAGGGTCAGTATCTACCAATTTAGTTTTTTTGGAGCACCATATAAAATAAATCAGAGTCAAAAAATAAAAGGTGCAATTTTCAAAATTTGAAAAAAATAGAACAAATTGCGATCACATCTCGAGTTATGGCTTAAAAGTTGCGTAATTAAGAGTAGAACTTTTAGACGTTTGTAAAAAAAAATCGAAGGTTTCGGACTTTTTCAAAAAGTCGATTTTAATTTTTAAACGTTAAAAAATAAGTGATAATTACTTCGAATAATTTTTTTAATATTTTTTTCTAAAACTTCATTTAAATACCAACAAAACGTTGTCCAACTTTTTTAAAGATATCTATATTTTTAACTGGTCAAAATTAATTGAAAACTTTAATTTTTCCATTTTTTTGAAAAAATCGCCATTTTGAAAAATTGATTACTCAACACCATCTTGGAATAAAAGGCTGAAAATTGGTGTCCAAGTTACATTTAATAAGAACTAAAAAATATCCAAAAATAAAATAAATCGACAGGGGTCGGGTCTAAAAGTGAGTGATTTGGCCTGGAATGCCCCATATATAAAAAAAGCGTTTTTGTGAGGAGGTCGACGGAAGGTACTTCTGCCCTCGCGATAAATCTTAGGAAATTAATTTCTTGTGGATTTTGCACTTAAAAAATGCAATTATATATTGTAGGTCATTTTTGACCACCTTTTAATCCTTTCAAACTGATTTAGTTCACTTTCAAAACTTTCCATGTAAGAAAACAATAAAATCTAACGGTACAATTCAAATTTGATGGTGGAATCGAATTATGTGTGTGTAAGGTTTTTTTTTTACCAATTTTTGTCCATAACTCTGAAACCAAATGAATGTCAACCTTCAAATTATGATATAAATATATTGGAAACCAGAGGAAACCTGAAATATTATGAAACATAAAATATGTAGGAACAAAATATTTTAAAGTAATGGGCGACTTTGTATGAGAACTTTATGGGAATTTTGACGTTTTTTTCCAATTTCGAAAACGCAATTTACAATATCGTTTGGAGATGGAATTGTCCTGTTGTTGTTTGAAAATAAGACAATAATAGCGAAGGATAAGATGGTACCTTAAATCAATGAAAACGATATACTGGGGAAGTCCCATTAAAAAAGAGACAAACTGAGAAAATTCTTAAATTGTACCAAATGAGTCATTGCCAATGACTCATTGGTGTACCATTGTACTTTTGAGTTTTGAATTGTACCAAAAAAAGTACAATTGTACCAACTTTTTCAACCCTGTCTCAGAATCTTAGACTTTTCTTATTCGAAAAATTTATCAAAATGTGAGACTTTTTCTATACGAAAAATGTCTCAGAATCTGAGACTTTTTCTATACGAAAAATGTCTCAGAATCTGAGACTTTTTCTATACGAAAAATGTCTCAGAATCTGAGACTTTTTCTTTACAAAAATGTCATTGAATCTGAGACTTTTTCGACACGAAAAATGTCTCAGAATTTGAGACTTTTTTCTTATGAAAAATGTCTCAGAATCTGAGACTTTTTCTTTACGAAGAATGTCTCAGAATCTGGGACTATTTCTATACGAAAAGTTTCTCAGAATCTGAAACTTTTTTTATAGGTATAATGTCTTGGAATCTGAGACTTTTTCTATACGAAAAATGCCTCAGATTCTGAGACTTTTTTTATACGAAAAATGTCTTAGAATCTAAGACTTTGTCTATACGAAAAAATGTTTCAGCATCTGCGACTTTTTCTATAAGAAAAATATTTCAGGATCTGCATCGTCTCGAAATACATTTAATAGTTTCTAAAATACAATTGGCACAAAAGACCCATAAGGGTCGCAGTGCCGGCCGTTAGGGCTAGATCACCCCTTGAATAAAATACAATTGATAATTTCTGAAATACATTTGATAATTTCTACAAAAAAAAAATAATTTCTGTAATATGATGAAATACTAATTATCCGATTTTTTTTTTTATTAACAGCTCCCGAAGTTTTGGGTCCAGAAAAATATGATAAAAGCTGTGACATTTGGTCTTTAGGTGTTATTATGTATATTTTACTATGCGGTTTTCCACCATTTTATAGTAACAATGGTTTGGCCATCTCACCGGGCATGAAAAAACGTATACGTACTGGACAGTATGATTTTCCCAATCCGGAATGGAAAAATGTTAGCCAATCGGCAAAAGATTTAATTAAAGGCATGTTAAATGTTGATCCCAGTAAACGTTTGACAATAGAAGAGGTAATGCGTAACAAATGGATTGCTCAATATACAGAAGTGCCACAGACTCCCTTATGCACTGGCAGAATGCTTAAGGAGGGTGAAGAAACATGGCCAGAAGTACAGGAAGAAATGACAAGATCATTGGCCACCATGAGAGTTGATTATGATCAGGTGAGTGAGGTGAGCTAAGAAATGAGGATAAAAGAATTTGAAGATAATTTTGTTAAAATTTCAGATGCACATTAAAGCTTTGGATAAATCTAATAATCCTTTATTGAGTAAAAGACGAAAAAAGATTGAAGAAATTGCTGCTGCTCAAAAAAAGTAAAACAAAGAGAAAATATGCAAAATTTAACAAAATTTTTTTTAAAATTCAATTATTTTGTAGGAGAAGGTGTTGAAAGAAGTAAATTTTAACAATTTGCTTAAAACAAAGCAATTCATATGAGAAAAAAATCCTTAAATATTAAAAATGATTAATTTTTCTTTTTATCATTCTTAATTGTATTTCAGAATTAGGTAAATTTTAATGCAAAATTGTTTGGAGTTTTAAAAATACCAATTAATGTTTTCTGAATTTTCAATTGGTCTTGAGTTGATCAATGAATTTAAAATTTTTTTTTAACGAAATTGATTCTTATTTTCAATTAATGATTTCTGAATTTCAATCGATATTTTTCTAAATTTCTATCGATACTTTCTAAATTAAAGTTAACATTTTTGGAATTTTAATTAATGATTTTTAAACATTAATTGCGTTTTTAAAATTTCGATTTAGAATATTTTTTAAAATTCCTTTATTTTATAATTTTTAATTAAAAATCACAAAATTCAAGAATCAATCTTAAACAATTCTTTAAATTTAAATTATGAAAAATTAATGTTTGTATCTTTTCAAAAAAAAAAAATTTACTTGTATAAAATTTTGCTAAGTAAATTTTACCTATGTATGTTATTTTTTTGTTTAAATAAACTTATTCTTTACTATGTAAAAGCTTAAAACAACAAAAATAATAACAAGAAAAGTATTTCATTTGATAATTTCAGATTTTTATGAAATTTGCATAAATGATGAAGAAAAAAATGTTAAATGCAATTCGGGATTGATAGATTAAAACAAGAGAAGAAATACCTTTTTTAATTTTTTTCCATTTGACTTAAAAATAACTTAGGGAAAATTTTACGCCCCTACGACCACGCATTCCCTACTCGACGGGGCCTTAAAGTGCGGGGCCTTTAAAATCATTTTTCCATACAAACAAGACACATATTTCGAGAATATCTGCCATTCTCTTCTTTTCATCAGGCTGCGAAGCAATCATGGCTTTTCTGATCGCCATGGCATTACAACCCTGGTACGAGTAGAGGATTGTGCATCCCTTAATGGTACTTAGTGGCGATAGCATCCCCTAACATTTCTTCTCCCCAAGTGTGGTTTGAATAGGTTGACATGGTGGTTTCTGGTATGAAGTTCTTGTCCGATCTCTCGACTTAAGTTATGGCGGGGCCCTTGGGCACACAAGAATTTTTCTATACGAAAAATGTCTCAGAATCTCAAACTTTTTCTATACGAAAAATGTCTCAGAATCTGAGACTATTCTATACGAAATAGTCTGACACTTTTTTTTTCAAACTCTCTAAACCTGAGACTTTTTCAGAATCTGAGAATTTTTTAATTGAAATATGTCTCAGAATCTGTTACTTTTTTAAAATGAAAAATGTCTCAGAATCTGAGACTTTTTTATTGGAAAAATGTCTCAGAATCTTTGACTTTTTCTGTAGGGAAAAATGACCCAGAACTTTTTCTATAGACAAAAAAATCTCATAATCTGACACTTTTTCTATACGAAAATGTCGCAGAATCTAAGACTTTTTCTATATAAAAATGTTTCAGAATCAAATTTTTGGTCGTGAATAAGCTAATCAAGTCATATAATAATTAATAACAAAAAAATTAAAAATAAAAAAAAAAAACAAGTAAAAAAGTTAAATTCGGCCTTGCCGAATGTAGTGATACCCTCCACAATTTAAAAAAGATTATTGCAAAAAACTTTATTTAAAAGGAATTTAAAAAAGGTTATTGCAAAAAACTTTATATAAAAGGAAATTAACTTAAAAAAAAATTAAAAAAAAAAAAAATCCGTGAAATAAAATTTTGGTAAAAAAAAAAATCCGCGATTTTTTTTTTTTTTTTGTCAAAAAATATGTTCGTACTTGTTTAAATACCATTTGGTGTTCAATTATGTTCACATATGTCAACCAGAAGCCGAATTAAAGCATTTTGTATTTTTAGGTTATGTTGAATGTACTGAAATTTTTGAGGTGTGCTTACATTTTCGTTCATAACTTTTGAACCGCTGAACCGATATCGCTCAGATGCAATGCCAAACTTCTCGGGAGAACTTCCAATAAATATGTTAAGTTTCAGTCATCTCTGTGCAATATTGTCCGTGAGAGCATTTTTCACAGACAGACAGACAGACGGACAGACGGACATCGCTAGAGTGTCTTAAAATCGATCGGGCATCATGAATATATATACTTTATGGGGTTCCAGACCGATATTTCGATGAGTTACAAACGGAATGTCAAACTTATATATACCCTCTATCACTAAGTGGAGGGTATAAAAATTTTTGGTTTGTGTGGAAAAATGAATTTTAAGGCCCCGTCGCTTAGGGAAGGCGTGGTTTTGGTTTTGCGGGGCCACCGTGAGATTGGTAACCTGGGCACGTGCCCCGTGTGCCATAATGGCTAAAAAGGTACTAGGTAAAATCACAGACCATATAGAATACTACTAAATTTACTTCGCTGTTTAGTATACGTGTGCCTGTACGACGTACACACTCAGAAAATTATGTTAGTTACTGCATGTTACTTGATTGTAAATTTTA
Source organism: Pegoplata infirma (assembly GCA_963921195.1). Taxonomy (NCBI): domain Eukaryota; kingdom Metazoa; phylum Arthropoda; class Insecta; order Diptera; family Anthomyiidae; genus Pegoplata; species Pegoplata infirma. The sequence goes on along the minus strand of OY992540.1, from coordinate 137,370,705 downwards.
CAGTAGTTAGTTGTTTTCAACCACAAAGTCAGTTGTTTTTGTATGAAAAATATCAAACAACTATTTCTGTTAGTTATTTTAGGTAATTTTATTGAACAACTAACAAAAAAATACTGTCATGTAGTAACGAGTTATTTAAAGAAGTTAATTTTTATTTTTTTTATCTCTGAAAATTTTTAAAGTTTTTTTCCAAAAAATAAAAATAAATTTTCTTTTTTTTTATTTTTCACAACTTTGGAAAAAATTTGGTCTTCAATTTTTTTTCTGAAAAATTATTTGAGAAAAAAAATATATATATATATTGATTATATTATTTTTACTACATGTTAGTTGTTTTGACTACCAATGTAAGTAGTTTTTACTACATAAGTCAATTGTTTTTTGTCAGTTAAAATAATTAACATTGTAAGTTGATTTAACTGAAAAAGTAGTTGACGCCAAAACAACTTACAAAGTAGTTATTATAACTGACATTTTTAGTTAATTTTAGTAACATCATTTTTTGAGTGCAGGCACATGAAAAAATGGTCACTTCTGCCAGCACTGCTGAGAGAGGAAGTTGAAAAATTAGTTTTAAGTTTTTTCCGTGCCGGTCACGGTTTTTAACTGTCAATTCTGTATCGTGATTGTTCTGCTTGTTCTTATATGAAATAAAAAACCGCTAGATCTGACTTTAAAATATCTAACAATAAGTTAACAAACAGTGAAAATATAGAACGTCGATCTTATATTTTTTTTGTATCCATCAAATTTTCAAATTTCATTAAAATTGGAAATTATCACAGGGGATACCTTCCTTAAGACGAAAATAAAATACTTAAATAAATTTAAATACATAAGAAAACCAAACTTAATATGTTAAAAACTAAAGTCAATATATTAAAAAGTTAACATTGCTCTATTATATAAACTTATATAACTTATACTATAAAAATATACAAAATAAAAAATATTTAAAAAAAAATAAACATAAACCTTATGCTCTAGGTATTCATTTACTAATAAATTCTTCTTTAATTTAGTTTTGGTAATGCATTCAAATTATATTAATATTCACTTAACAGAATTTTTTAACCTCGCAAAAGTGCAAGATTGCAACTTTGATAAATCAACTTTTACACTTTTCTATTTGCAAGAAAACTTTTGCACTTTATTTCAATAGCAATTTTATTGCTATTCTTGAAAAAAATAAAGAAGCAAATAAAGTTGCTGTTTTAACATTTCGCATTTTTGCAAGACTAAAATTTCTGAAGTGAATTCCATTTATGTCTTATAATATTTTTTGATTTGCAAAACAGACAGAAGTATTTTTGTAGCTCTTTTGTAGCATATGAAATGATAAAATATAAAAACAAAATATAAAAAAAAAATAAAAACAAATTATGGTGTATTTATGTTTAATAAATGAAAAAATTGAGAGACAAAAAATATAAAATTTATTTGCTAAATGTTTGTAAATTATTTTTAGACATTAATGTAGTTATATCTATTGAAGTATACATAATACATTTTGAACTGAATTTTTGAAAATAAAGTTAAATACGAAAGAATTTGAAGATATTTGTTTTAATTTACCCTAGTCTCCAGGCAAATATTTATATTTATATTATTTTTTGAGACTGGCTCGATTCAGCATAATAATTATCAAAAGAGTGTTTAATTTTTTTTTTTACTTTAACAACATTGGTAAAATGTAAAACTTTAACAACATTGGTAAAATCTGAGAATTTTTCTTTTGGAAAAATTTCTCAGAATCTGATAATTTTTCTAAAGGAAAAATGTTTTAGAATCTAAGAATTTTTCTAAAGGAAAAATGTTTCAGAATCTGAGAAGTTTTCCATAGAAAAAATGTCGAAGAATTTTTCTCAGAATCTGAGAATTTTTCTATAGGAAAAATTGCTCAGAACCTAAGAATTTTCCATAGAAAAAATGTCTCAGATTTATAGATATTTTTTCTATGAACAATTTTCAGTTCTAAAGCATTTTTTCTATAGACATTCTCAGATTCTGAGACATTTTTTCTATAAAAAACATTTTAAGATTCTGAGACATTTTTTTCTATGGAAACATTCTCAGATTTCTATTGGAGAAATGTCTAAGAATCTGAGAAATTTTCTAGAGGAAAAATGTTCAGAATTTAAGAGTGTATCAGAATCTGAGAATTTTTTCTAAAGGAAAAATGTCTAAAAATTTTTCTATAGGAAAAATGTCTCAGAACTCTGAAATTTTTTTTTATAGAAAAATTCTCAGATTTTGAGATGAAAAAGAAAAATGTCTCAGAATTCTGAAATTTTTTTTTATAGAAAAATTCTCAGATTTTGAGATATTTTTTCTATGGAAAAATTTTCAGATTTCTAAAAATGTCTCAGAAGAAGGAAACATTTCACAGATTCCGAGATATTTTTTCTATGAAAAATTCTCAGATTCTGATTCGTTTGATTTTGTAAAGTGATTTCATTCCGAAAAAAAATATATTCGTTTTGCGTTTTACGAGTAAACCACTATTTTTTTGAAATTTGAACGGAATTGAGTCTTTGAGATGCCCCTAAAAATAATATTTAGCAATTTTTTAGACATATTCTGTGGTCTCATGATTTTATAAAAATTTATATTAAAACTCTTAAATTAAAAATATTTTTTTAGCGCTTTTTGGCGCTTTTTACTTTTTAATTTTAGCGCTTTTTGAGTCATTGTTTTGCGCTTTTTGCCTGTAAAAAGTTGGCATCACTGGTAGTAACTGTCATACTTTTCTGAGAGTTTTATTAGTATTAAAATCGGGTCCCTGATTTAAAAGTTCATAATTTTAAATATATTACAAAATTTCTTACCTTTTAAAGAATGTATTTCTAAATCCTAAATTTTGTAATTTAACACTTTTATAATATGAATTAAATAACAATAATACGATTTTTTAAATATTTTTTTTCCAACGGAAACATTGCGATATTATATTTTATAATTTAAACAATTTTTACACATTTTCTAACAATAGCGGCCATAACAAAGCTTAAAGCTTTTTTTTTACTTTTTTTTTATGATCTCATTACATTTTTTGACTCTCATTTTCTGTTAACCGAAACATTGCGTTTTGACTGAGACGTTTACCGACTTCGCGTACGAACCAAATCCGATTTGCTTTTACTCAAAACGAAAAAGAAAATTATACATATGAATGTACTAAGGAAACGGAAGAAAAAAGAATAAGCAACAAATCAAACTGTTGCTGTGGCAGCGCTGTTGCCACTTTATATTAAAATTTAATGCATACACTTTTTTAGAATTTCTGCCATTGTATTTTTTTGCATTTTTTTAGTTTCCTATTAATTACTTTAAATATTTGAAAAAAAATAATTTTTAATTAACTTATTCATTTTTATTAATTTTAAATTAAAAACAACTTTTTAATTATGCACAAAAAACTTTATTTTAAACTAAACAAATATTAAAGGCACTACAAATTTCACGTACGCGACCGACCACTCCAGACAAAAGTTAATACGAAACTAACAATAAGTGAAAAGATTTAAACCAAACTGGGAAATTAAAACATAGAAATTAAGATGGGATATAGGAAAAACTTTACACCAAAAGAGAACATACGCATGGTAAGCGTAAAAGCTTAACATTTTTGGTGATGTTGATGCTCTTGATCCACACAATTTGAAAGCTTTTGAGCAATGGTTCCCAACATTTCTTGTGGCCTAACTAGTGTTTTCAATAATTCGACCCTGGCGGTTAACCGGTTAGGACATTCTTCGAAAATTGATTAATCGGGACGATTAACCGGAAAAATTGGTGATTAATCGTAACAAAATAATAAAAACTCTGATTATTTTTTCTTTTTAAATTAAAATTGTTTTATTAAAATATTACATTGTTATTTAAAAGATTAAATTTTGAGTAGGTTTATTCTAGATCGAGGTCATTATTTCCTTTACTAATGATATTTTCATAGAATAATTTTCAAGAAAATTATTTTTCTGTTTTAAATTTACTCAAAATATAATATTTTGAAGGTCGAATAAAACTATTTTTATTTATTAATAAAATTAATCGGAATTGGAACAAAATAGATACATCTGAAAAATTTTTTGTAGAAAAAAAGTCTCAGAATCTGATAATATTTCTATAGAAAAAATGTTTCAGAATCTGAAAATTTATCTATAGAAAAAATGTCTCAGAATCTGAAAACTTTTTATAGAAAATACACTCAGAAAATTATTGCAGTTACTACATGACGGTCGTTTATGTAGTAAGTAGTAACTGTTGTTTTTAACTACAATTTCGGTCGTTTTTGTATGAAAAAATCTCAAACAACTTTTTTTTGTAGTAGTTTCAAAAAATAACTACAAAAAATTTACTACACTGTAGCAATAGTTGATTTATGTAGTTGTTTTTAGTTTTTTTCTAAAAACTCGTTTTTTTCTAGAAATTTTTATTCCAAACGAATGTGTCGAACGAGTTGGTCGTGCGGGATACGGAAGGAATTATTTTTATACCAAATAAAAAATATCTAAATAAATTAAATTACAATTTATTAAATTTTATTATAACAAAAAATATGTTTTTGGAAAAATATTCTTGAGCGAAAGAAAATAAGTGGATAAATGAGATAGCAAGTGTGTATAATATAGCGCTCACATAAGCGTGTGTAAAAACCAATCGGAAAAAAACAAAAAAATTCTTGTCGGCTTGGTTGCCTGCGTGCCATCTTTCTTTTCTTTGTATACACAACAGAACAGGTACATACCTTTTGAAACATTGCAAATTAATTTTTTTTTTTTTATAAATCAATTCTACCAAAGCATTTCTTTTTTTTTTTTTATTCCAGACAAATTTTGATCAGAAGCGGTGGAAATTTGAAACAAACTATTAAAAAAACAAAGGTAAATACAATCAATTTATTTTGTTTAACATTTTATTAATATATATTTTTTCTTCTATAATTCCAGATAAATACACCAAAAAATTGTCATCATGTCGAAATTCTATACAACCAACTGAATTGTATTGCTTTTTAAATAAATAAATATCAATCATTTAAACGTTTAAGAAATTTTTTAAATAAAATTTCAGGCAATTGTTGTAAAAACAACTGTATTAAACAGTTTTGTAGTAGTTTTTACTACATTTTGTAGTTGAAAATCAATAGTTAAAAACAACAACATGTTCAGTTGTTTTTACCGTAATATGTAGTGGACGCCTTTTCAACAACAAAATGTAGTCAAAACAACTGTCTTTTGTAGTTGATTTTACCGACATACTTTTTTGAGTGTATGTCTCTGAATCTGAAAAATGTTCGATAGAAAATCGGAAAGTTCCGAACAAAATAAGAAAAAAACATTAGAATCTGAGAAATTTTTTCTACAGAAATATTCTCAGATTCTGAGACATTTTTAAATTGAAAATATTTTACTTTAGAAAAATTCTAAGAAATTTTTGCTATAGAAAAGTCTGCGAATTTTTCTATAAGAAAAATACCTCAGAATCTAAAATTTTTCTATATGAAAAATTTCTCAGAATTTTTATATATTTCTTTAAAAAAATTCTCAGATTCTGATAAATTTTTTTCTATAGAAAAATTCTCAGATTTTGATATATTTTTCTATGGAAAATTCCAGATACTTTCTATAGAAAAATTCACAGATTTTTAGACATTATTTCGATAAAAAATTCTAAGGTTGTAATAAATTTTTTCTATTGAAAAATTCTCAGAATCTGAGAAAAATTTCTCAGAATTTTTCTATTATTTTTTTTTTTTTTAATTTTTCTATTGGAAAATTTTTTTAGAATTTTTCTATACGAAAAATTCTCTAATTCGGAATTTTTTTGCAGGAAAAATTTCTCAAAGTTTTTCAATAGGAAAAATATCTCAGAGTTTTTCTAACGAAAAATGTCTCAGAATCTGAGATTTGTTCTATAGGAAAAATGCTTAAAATTTTTTTCCATAAAAAAATGCCTCATAATATATTGTGTCTTACAAAAAAATTCTACGAAATTTGTCATATAGAAGAACTCTGAGAAAACCCTTCCACTTCAAAATTGAGTTCGAAAAAAAAAATGGGCCGTTGGAGTCCTACTATAAAATTTTTAAAAATTTTGTTTTTTAGTTTTGACTTAAAGGGATTTGAGCTAAGATATTGCTTTTAATGATAGATATCCCAAAAAAAAAATATTATTCCTATGTATCCAAAAACAGCAAAAAATTCCTTTTTTAACCTTTTTTCAAATTTTATGTTTTATTACAAAAAAAAAATACTTTTGTCGATTGCTTGGCAAAATATAGTTCGTTTTGGTATAAAAACTTTATTTTTAAATGTTTAGCCAAATCCGTGCCCCAGGAGGTTTAAGTTTGTTGTACAAAAAAAAAATCAGGACTAAATTTTTACCCCCCAGCGGCACAGGTTAAAGTTGTCCGATTTGGCTTAAAACGTAAATATAATTTTTAGACCAAAACGATTGTCTATTGCCCGGCAATCGACAAAAGTAATTTATTGTGATTATACATAAGGGGTAAAAAGTGAATTTTTTTCTATTTTTTAATATATTTTTGTAAACGATAAAGATGTCACAGATAGAAATAATATTTTTTTTGTGGATATGTATCATTAAAAGCAACATCTCAGCTAAAATCCATTCAATTATTTAAAAAAAAAAATTTTAAAAAATTTTAGAGTAGGACGTTGGGGCCCTAATTTTTTTTTTTTTTTGAACTCAATTTTGAAGTGTAAGGGTTTATCCCACCAAAATGAAATTTTTAGTCGTTAATAAGCTAATCAAACAAAATAATAAACAAACAAAAATAAATTAAAAATTAAAAAAAACAAGTGAGAGTGTTACATTCGTCTGTGCCGAATCTGTTATACCCTCCAAAATGTAAAAAAACTATATAAAAAAATCCAGGGGCGTCTTTTTTTTGGGGGGGGGGGGTTGGGGGAGACGTTAGGGGGCACCTTCCCCCTGCGATTTTTAACTTCTTCTGAGATAAGAATGTTGCATTTGCTTAGCAAAAGTACAAAAAACCCTGCAAAAAATTCGGTTTTTCTTGGGTTGGTTTAGTTCTCCAAGGGGAAACATTTTCCCCTTGGTCCGATTTTGGCCATTTCCGAACTTAATCTGCCTAGGAATATAAGACATATTCGTGCCAAACTTCGGAAGTCTAGCTCGTTTAGTTTGGACTGTATCGTGTCTTCTACAGACGGACAGACGGACGGACATCGCTAGAATGTCTTAGAATCGATCACTGATCAATAATATATATATACTTTATGGGGTCCAAGACAAAGTGAGTATACCCCCATACTGTAGTTGAAGGGTATAAAAAAATTAGTTTGTATGGGAAAAAAAATTTTTGCGGCAAAACTTTAACCCCCCAAAGAACAACTACTAATTTTGAAGTTAAAAACCGATTTGTTTACAAAAAATTAACATCATGTAACTGTTATACTGAGTGTAGTTTTAAAAGTATTAAAATCGGGTCTCTGATTAAAACGTTCTTAATTTTACATACATTACAAAATTTCTTACCTTTTAAATTATGTATTTCTAAATCCTTATTATGAACGAAAAAATTGAAAATTTTATAATTGAACACTTTGAACATACATTTGTATGTACTTAATAAATATAAGAGGCCATAACAAAGCTTAAAGCTTTATTTATTTTTTAGGATTTTTTTACTTTTTTTTTTAACGGAAACATCGCGATATTACTCAGACGATTACCGATTAAATTTTATAATTTAAACACTTTTTACACATTAACTAACAATAAGAGGCCATAACAAAGCTTAAAGCTTTTTTTATTTACTTTTTTACGATCTTATTTCATTTTTTTTATTCTCACTTTCTGTTAACCGAAAAATTGCGTTATTACTCAGACGTTTACCGACTTTACGTACGAACCAAATCGAATTTACTTTTACTAAAAACGAATACGAAAATTATACATATGAATGTACTAAGGAAACGGAAGAAAAAATAATAAGCAAAAATCAAACTGTTGCTGTAGCAGCGCTGTTGCAAATTTATATTAAATGCATACACTTTTTTAGAATTTCTGCCATTTTAGTTCTTGCATTTTTTTTTTAATTTCCTATTATTTACTTTAAATATTTGAAAACAAATATAATTTTTAATTAACTTAATCATTTTTATTAATTTTAAAACAAAAACAACTTTTTAATTATGCACAAACAACTTTATTTTAAACTAAACAAATATTAAAATCACTACAAATTTCACGTACGCGACCACCCCAGACAAAAGTTAATGCGAAACTAAATGAAAATATTAAAACCAAACTGGGATATTGAAACATAGAAATTAAGATGGGATATAGGAAAAATTTTACATCAAAAGAGAACATATGCATGGTAAGAGTAAAAGATTTAAAATATGACGTTCTTGATCCACACAATTTTAAAGCTTTTGAGCAATGTTTTTTTTTTTTTTGTGGCCCAACTATTGTTTTCAATTATTCTAACCTGCCGGTTAACCGGTTAGAGCAGAGCTTCTCACTAACTTTTGCTTTGCGACCCCTTTTCAATATTTTAAATTATCCGCAACCCCTCACATAAAAAAGCATGTGGGAAAATTAAAGTCGGTCGATACCGGTGATATTATACTGTACACCAAGTTTTCTCGAAAATGGGTCTCAAGTCCAAATATGGACTCATTAGATCCCTTTGAGACCTTTAATTAGTGTAGAAAACACACAGAAGCGAAAATTGAGGGAAATGGGCTATTTTACTACTGATTTTACTAAATATCGAGCGAAATTTTCATATGAGAACTAATAGTAAGTCTAAAAATGGTTCAGCTATGATCAGATTTAATAAAGTTACACATTTAACAAACACGACCAACATTTTTGTCAAATATTTCCTTTTCATGAGATTTGAGATATTTTTACGAACACCGGAAGGGTGGTTTATATGGGGACTACAAGTAGGACTGGTCCGATTTCTTTAAAATTTGGAATGATTCTTTGTAAATTATTTAAAGGCCTATTCAAGAGGTTCGAAATCTCGTTCAAACGAGACTTCGATCATATGGTCTGTATCATTTTACACACAAACATGTGATCAAAATCTCGTTAGAACGAGATTTCACCTCGTATTATAACACGGTTTAAAGAGTAGTTTTTTTCCAAATTTAAAGGAGACGTTTGTATGTGGGCTATATCTAAACATGGACCGATTTTTTTCAACACAGTTTTTTAACATTTTATGAAGTCCTGACGATCAACATATCCTGAAGTAGTCAGATTTAAAAATGGTTGGATTTCAAATTGTTGGACTTTGGACGGAAAAATAATATGAATTATGGTAAAATTGTGTTTTTTTTATGATCCACACCTGCCGGGATTTTTCGGTGTAAGGATGGAAAGACGAAAGGAAAAAGGAGGTAAATTTAATTCTATCTTTTCCAGATGTTTTTTGAATCCGACTCATAAGAGAAAAAGCTAAAAATAGGCATAAATTGCCAGATCCTAACGTAGCCATATATTTTTATATTTTGATAACTCAGCATTTACAAAAAAATTATGCTTTGCTTTATTTTTTAGAAATTTTAATAATTTTAGCATGATGTTTACTAAATTTTTCGCGACCCCCTAGAAATGATTCCACCGTTTGAGAACCATTGGGTTAGAGCATTATTCGAAAAATGACGAAAATTGATTATTTAATCGGTTATTCGGGTCGATTAATTAGAAAAATTGTCGATTTATCGTAAAAAATAATAAAATCTTAATATTTTTGATTTTGCATTTTAAGACTTCAGGGCGATATTTAGAATACCAGTAGAAGGTTTTCCATTGTAGCAATTGCTATGGTGGAAGCAATTGTTTATCAAGTTAGGGTTTCGCGTTCAATTTCTCAGAAACTTTTTCTCCAAAAAATATTTTGGAAATAAATTCGATTATTTGTGATATATTTTTTTATAAAAATTAAATTTTATTAACTATATTAATATTTAACTCCATTGATAGTACGAAAAGATATAATAATAGTAATAATAACAATAATATACAAATTAAGCCATAATAATCAAAGAAAAAAGATAGGAATAAAAAGAAAATAATTAAATTAAAAAATAAATCATTAACTCCCAGCTATAACAATTTATGACATTATACAAATAAACCATACAGTCAGTTAGTTATTAGACCACGGATTCTATATTTACAAAAAAATAATTAAAATAAATTTAAAACGAAATTTAAATCGTTTTTTTTTTTTTTTAAATACAAAAAGTTTCTTAAAGTAGTAAAAAATCGTTTTTTTTTTTTAATACAAAAAGTTTCTTAAAGTAGTAAAAACTATGGCCCTTACCACAAGAAAACAAAAAGTCTAGAAAGTCGATTTTAAAAACAAAAACAATTTGTATGGAAATAAAATTAAAAGCTCATTTTAAATTTATTTTATTTTATTGTGGTAAAGCTGTATACTTTTTAATAATTCAATTTATAAAAAATTATAAAATATTTTGAAAATAATAATAAAGAGGACTTTTTAAAAAATCAAAATAAATTTAAAACTAATTTAGAAATAAAAATTCCTATCAAAAATTTGAACCAAATCATAAAAATAACTTTAATTTTAAATAAAAATGTTTAACGAAAATTTTAAAAAGAATCTTAAAAAACCGAATTTTAAAACAAAAAAAATAATTGTCCCAGCAAAACTTGGAGGACTTCCAGAACTAGTGCTAGAGTCCTTCTTTTTAGCTCGACTAGTTCTCTATCTCGTTCTCAGAGTCATGATTTTTGTTTGAAATTGTCACCCTCAGAACTAGTTCTAGGGAAGTAGTCTAGGAACAATCACACCATCTATGGAACGGTTCCATAAGTCATTCTAGAACCAATTGTTTATCCCATTCTGTAACCCATGATTTTTGTTTTAAATTGTCACCACCAGAACTAGTTCTAGAACCAGTTCTTTATCCCATTCTTTAACACATGATTTTTCTTTAAAATGGTCCCGACAGGAACTACTTCCAAGAAACTATTGTGGCATGAATGTGGAAGTACTTCAGGAATGCCTTCTAGAAGTTGTATATTCACTAATTCTATTGTGTAACCAGTTTAAATACTAAAAAATCATTAATTTTTTTCTCAACAAATTCATTAAAATAGTTTTAATTCAAATTTTAAAATAGCAAACTAAAAAACAACAAATTAAGTTTAAAAAAGTTGTCACAAAAAACGGAAACAAATTAGTATAATCTAGAAACAAGATAACCACTAACTGATAGTGGTTATATTTTTCAATTCAAAATTAAAGATGGCAAAGAAAATCCTAAAAATATTGTTGTTTAAAACGGGTTTTAGCTGTACGTGAGAACAGGGTATAAGGTCGTAAGTGTGAACTCCTATAAGTCCCGAAAAAAAATTATAAAATTTATGAGTCCCTGACACAATTTTTTTTTAGTTTTATAGTACAATTTGTTTTATAGAAGTGGTGTAGAAGTCATGTTCGACTAGTTCTTAGTCACTAGTTCTCTATCTCGTTCTCAGAGTGATGATTTTTGTTTGAAATTGTCACTATCAGAACTAGTTCTAGGGAAGTAGTCTAGGAACCCATGTATGGAATGGTTCTTTAAGTCATTCTAGAACCAATTTTTTATCCTATTCTTAGACCCATGATTTTTGTTTGAAATTGTCACCATCAGAACTAGTTCTAGCGAAGCAGTCTAGGAACATTTTGTACATTTTGTTTAGCAAAAAAAAAAACATTTTTGAATTATTTTTTGTTGAAAATATAACGCAATATCAGCACTTTACTGAACAAAATTAGTAGTATTTTTTGTTTCGTATTATTTTTATTATTTCATTAATACAATTGGAAATTATCTAGAAGGAAAATAAGCGATTTTTGAAGAAAAAAAATATTGTAGGGACCAAAAAATATACGATTATATGCTTAGTTGAATTACTCAAACTGCTTACTAATTTTGCTACAATTGGAAAGTTTTGTTTACTTTTTGTAATAAAAAAATCCAGCTGTAGAAAATAAAGTTGCATATTGCAGATTGTAGTAAGGTAATTGAATGGATCTATAAAAACCTATTTGCACTAATGCCCCAATACTTAATAATACCAAACAAATTACCCAATACTTAATAATATTTTTAGCCCCTCTGTACATATTTCAAAAAGTTTGACTTTTCCAAATAGAAGATGCAACAGAGAAATGCGTAATCAAATATATGGGGCATTCCATGCCAAATCACTCACTTTTAGGCCCGACCCCATTCGATTAATTTTATTTTTGGATATGTTTTAGTACGTATTAAATGCAACTTGCAGCCAAATTTTCAGCCTTTTATACAAAGGTGGTGTTGAGTAATCAATTTTTCAAAATGGCGATTTTTTCCAAAAAATGAAAAAATTTAAATTTTCAATCAATTTTGACCAGTAAAAAATATAGATATTTTAAAAAAAGTTGGACAACGTTTTGTTGGTATTTAAATGTAGTTTTAGAAAAAAAATGTGAAAAAATTATTCGAAGTAATTATCACTTATTTTTTGACGTTTAAAAATTAAAATCGACTTTTTGAAAAAGTCCGAAACCTTCGATTTTTTTGTAAAAAACTATAAGAATTCTACTCTAAATTATGCAACTTTTAAGCCATAACTCGAGATGTGATCACAATTCTTTCTATTTTTTTTTTAATTTTTAAAATTGCACCTTTTATGTTTTGGCTCTGATTTATTTTATATGGAGCTCCAAAAAAAAAAAAATGGTAGATACTGACCCTAACTTACCCTAAATATATTCATTTGGAGGTAAATATACGTCTCACAAAAATTTGGGACGATCGGACATGTGTAAGGCGCTTAGCATGGTCCTTGAAGTTTAAAAAACGGATTACAAGGAAAAATATGAATTTTTTTCTGTTTTCGCAATTTCTTTGGTATTTTAAGTTAAGTTTTAATTCAAGTGATTACAGAATTATGATGTGGAGTAAAATGCCTTTCTAATAAGGTACTAAAAACTAAAATCGGTTGAAAATCAGCCAAGTTATTACAACTTCCCCAGGCATCTAGCGTGTGCCATACAACTTGATTAAAAAATACGAGGCCCTTTTTTTAAATTTATTGAAATTTTCTACTGTAATAACATTTTTTCATTATTCATCTTTCAGTGTAATATTTTTTTGACTTTTCCAAATTTTAAAACAAAAAAAATATTTTTTTTTTTAAAATAGAGATTTCAAAAGGGTGTGGAAAATGCAGGCATTTTTAGCACTAATTTTAAAAATGTTAGCAAAACACAATATGAAAAATACTTGTCATCTAATAACATTTGAACCTGAAGAATAAAAAAATGTTATTACAGTAGAAAATTTCAAAGAATTTCAAAAATCGGATTGTATTGATTAATCAAGTTGTCTGCCACACGTTAGATGCCTGGGGAAATTGTAATAACTTGGCTGATTTTAAACCGATTTCGGTTTTTATGACCTTAATAGAGAGACATTTTACTCTACATTTCAATTCTGTAACCATTTGAATTCAAAATTAACTTAAAATACCAAAAAAGTTAAGAAAACAGAAAAAAATGCATATTTTCCCTTGTAATCCGATTTTCAAACTCCAAAGCCGATGCGGCACGCCTTACCCATGTCCGATCATCCTAAAATTTTCTGAGACGTATTTTTACACCCAAGTTAATATATCTAGGGGAAGTTACGATCAATATTTACCAAATTATTTTTTTTGGAGCACCATATAAAATAAACCAGAGTCAAAAAAAAAAAAGTGCAATTTTCAAAATTTGAATAAAAATAGAACGAATTACGATCACATCTCGAATTATGACTTAAAAGTTGCGTAATTTAGAGTAGAATTTTTTGACATTTTTAAAAAAAAATCGAAGGTTTCGGACTTTTTCAAAAAGTCGATTTTAATTTTTATACGATAAAAAACAAGTGATAATTACTTCGAATAATTTTTTCATATTTTTTTTCTAAAACTACATTTAACTACCAACAAAATGTTGTCCATCTTTTTTTAATATATCTATATTTTTTACTGGTCAAAATTGATTGAAAATTTAAATTTTTTCATTTTTTGGAAAAAATCGCCATTTTGAAAAATTGATTACTCAACACCACCTTGGTATAAAAGGCTGAAAATTTGGCTGCAAGTTGCATTTAATACGTACTAAAACATATCCAAAAATAAAATTAATCGAAGGGGGTCGGGCCTAAAAGTGAGTGATTTGGCATGGAATGCCCCATATATTTTTTTCTTTTTTTGAAAAAAAAATATAAGTTTTTGAAACAGCTTCCAAGATGTTATTTGAGAACCAGTATTTGTTTCATGGAAGTGGTGCAGAAGTCATGTACGACTAGTTCCAAATCACTAGTTCCCAAACTACTCCAAAAAAGCTCTTTGGAATCAAAATATTACCCCTTTGGATCACTTCTAGAAGTAGTTGTGACATCACTAGTTCCAGGATGCTCTTTGAGAACCTATCGTGACAAGCTTTGAAGTACTTCTAGAACTAGTTATTTTTGAATGACTCCGAAAAGTTTTGCTGGGGTATTTTAAAGTTTTTTAAAAAAAAATAAAGAACAACAAAATTATCAAATTAAGTATGGAAATGAGGTTATTGAAAAATACAACAATTTGGTATAAAAAAAATAAATACAGAATCGGTCAAACATCTTGTTCATGAATTTTCACAGCCCATTTCTATTGAATTAGAATAAATTTAATGAAATTAAATATTGGGGCTTAATTTTTTAAAACAGAGACTGTGCTAAATTTAAAGGCTTTTGATCATTCTAATATTCGAGATATGGGCCTTGAAAATTTGAAAAATTGTTCCAATTAGACAAAAGTGTTTTTGGACATAAATCGCGTTATCACAAAAAGTTCTCTTATTAAAAAAATCACTGTCGCCATAATAAATGCGGTCTAAATACCCATTATTTGAAACCTGGGGGGTAATTGTGTAATTCGATTCGAAAGAAACTGTTCGAATTCGGAAAATTTTGATCCTCTGTAAAATGTAACTCGCTATGGGAAAAATATTTTTTTGTTTATTTTTAGAATAAAAAGATAAACATTAATATGCCAAAAGATTTTCGCTCGAATAAAAACTATTTTAGGTACTTTAAATTGAAAGCAAAAATATCGTTCGAACAGCTTCTCTTTTCAAATCGAAATACACAATTACCCCCCTGATTGAGACCTGTCTCTTGAGTACTTTTCGAATACCAACATTTATGTTATAGCACTCTACACCATTTGCAATTGTATTTCAGAAATTATCAATTGTATGTTTAGAATCTATCAATTGTATTTCAGAAATTATCAATTGTAGTTCAGAAATTACCAATTGTATTTCAGAATTTATAAATCGTAGTTTAAAAATTGTTTTTTAGAAGTTATCAATTGGATTTTAGAAATTATTTATTTCAGAAATTATCAGAAAATATTAATAGTAATTCCAGAATTATCAATTGTATTTCAGAAACTGTCAATTGTATTTCAGAAATTATCAATTGTATTTCAGAATTTATCAATTGTATTTCAGAAATAATCAATTGTATTACAGAAATAATCAATTGTATTTCAGAAATAATCAATTGTATTTCAGAATTTATCAATTGTATTGTCAGAAATTTTCCATTTTTATTTCAAAAATTAAAAATTGTAGTAGTATTTCAGAAATTATCAATTGAATTTCAGAAACAATCAATTGTATTTCAGATATGATCAATTGTATTTCAGAAATAATCAATAGACATTATCAATTGTTTTTCAGAAATTGTCAATTGTAGTTCGGAAATTATTAATTATTTTACGAAGGTTAGTTTCTGAAATACAATTGATAACACTGCTCTACAAATCTGAGGTTTGTCGCTGCGTTTTGCATAAAAACAAAAAAAGTTGATAGGGTTTGGTGCCCCGATTCCAAAACGGTCACTCAAATTTTTCTATCACGTCACAATTTTGAGAAAATCGCGGTTAAATTGTCAAAAAATGCCCATTTTGACCATTTTTGAACGCCTATAAAATAAGATCCTGACATGCAAATGACTTGGTATCAAACTCATTCGAAAGTGTGTAATTTTCTCTTTAGACAAGATCAAATCTTCTTGGAATTTAATTTTCTAAAATGGTAAAAAAATCATTAGCCACAAGTGCTTTAAATCTAAAATTTGCATATGAATTTGTATGGAAATTTGTTAAAAAACACTGTGTAAATAAACTTAATATTGAAAAAATGGAAGGTTTTTTGCTAATGATTTTTTTACCGCTTTAGAAAATTAAATTTTTAGAACATTTTATCTCATCTTGAAGAGAAAATTACAGGCTTTCGAATGAGCATGATACCAAGTCATTTGCATGTCAGGATCTTATTTTATAAGCTTTTAAAAAGGGTCAAAAATTCCCTTTTTCGGCACTTTAACCGCGAATTACTCAAAATCCTGACGTGATAGACAAATTTGGGCTCCAGATTTGGAATCAGCGCAACAGACACAATCCAAATCACTAACCAGAATCCAATACGCATTTTCTTGTTGAGCTGTGTAATTTCTGAAATACGATTGATTACACAGCTCAACAAGAAAATGCGTATTACACTCTCGTTAGTTATTCAGATACTGTGTGTTGCGCTGATTTCAAATCCGCAGCCCAAATTTGTCTATCACGTCAGGATTTTGAGTAACTCGCGGTTAAAGTGCCGAAAAAAGACATTTTCGCCTTTTTTGAAACCTTATTTCTAATGAGCTTGATAACAAGTCATTTACATGTCAGGATCTTTTTTATATGCGTTTAAAAATGTTCAAAATCGCATTTTTTGACACCTTAAGCGCGATTTTTTCAAAATTGTGACGTGATAGAAAAGTTTTAGTGACCGTTTTGGAATCGGGGCACCAAAACCTATCAACTTTTTTTAGTTTTATCCAAAACGCAGTGACAACCCTTAAATTTGTATTTCAAATACAATTGATATTTTCTAGAATACAAATCAAAAATTTCTGAAATACATTTGATAAGTTTTTAAATACATTTGATTATTTCTGAAATGCAATTGATAGCTTTTGAAAAACAATTGATAATTTCTGAAATTCAATTAATTATTTCTGAAATACAATTGTTAATTTCTGAAATACAATTGATATTTTCTGAAATGCATTTGATAATTTCAGAAATACAATTGATAACTTCTGTAAAACATTTTATAATATCTGAAATTCCATTGATAAATTCTGAAATATAAATAATAACTTCTGAAATTCAATTGATATTTTCTGAAATACATTTGATAATTTCTATAAATCAATTGATAGTTTTTGAAATACAATTGGAAATGGTGTCTATTTTTAACGATTTTTTTTTAAGTTTTTATGATCTTAAATCTTAATTATAAAAATACCCCAAATAAAAGCCTTTTAATTTAAAAGCAGTCTCTGTTTTGTACAAATAAACCCCCAATACTGAATTTTATTAAATTCAGAACAGGTGCGGAAGCCCGTTTGTTTTGAGCTTATGTTATTTAACTCCATAGGTTCATAAAAACGATTTGCGGTTGTGTGAAAATTATTTCAATAAAGATTCTTGAACGTGATAGTTGACGTATTCAAAAAAAAATTTAATTGCAGTATTCATTAGCCACTTTTTCGAACTTTTAAAAGTTAATCCTAGCATTTGTTTTTGTATGAATTTCAAATTATTACAGTGTATAATCAATAATAATAAAAAAAAAAATAATATTAACATGTAAATTAATAGATTTGTATTTAAAGCTTACACAGGGCAAAGGATTTAGCTTTGGTGTTTGCTTTGTGTTCATGCATTACACATGAGAAGAAAAAAATTTTAGACCTTAGCGGATTTTTTGCTTCAAAAATAATACAGTGGGAGACAACAGTCTACGTAAGACTTTTTGCATGAGTGAGTGTGCGTGAGTCAATTTTGCTTTCGTCACGAAAAAGCCAACAATTTTTGTAAAATTTGCTTAACTTTTAATTTCGTCCCGAAAAAATCAAAAAAATTATAGAATTTGACCAATAAAAAAAATTGTTATTAATTTTGCTACATTTCTGATAAAATCAAAAACTTTATTCGCAGGACGCCCCAATTTGTTTCGAATTAATTTCCAATAAAAATTAAATTAATAAGGTTAAGGAGAACAAATTTTTATATACACTGCGAATCACATCAATAAGGAATCGAGTTTTTCACTTTTTAATCGAATATATCTTTGTAACGAATAAGTGGAAAAATATAAAAAAAATGCACTGATAGAGACCATTATCTAGCTAATAACGTCAAATAATAACAATAATCAACAGACTGAAAGAAGTCCTTTAAAAAAATTACAAATTTTTTATGAATCACTTAAATAAGGATTTTTTTAATACAGACCAAATAGGACCTGAATCCAATTTGTTATGGATAGCAATTCCTTAAACAATAAAAAAAAAAAAAAACAGATTTGTTTCGAATTTCAATTAAAATGAGACTCACAACAGCTCTTAGATCTTCCGAAAAGAAAAAATTCCACGTTGACAGGTTGCAAAATTCTCAAAGAAAGTGGTGATTTAATGGGTATTTTGTAGAGTTGTCAACCGATTAAGAATAATTCGATTAATCGATCAAACAAAACCAAACTCTTGTTCGATTAATTTAAAAACGACGATTTTCGAATAACGAATAAATCGATTAATTTATGTCAATTAATCGAACAATTATTTTTTATACCCTCCAACTACAGTAGCGAAATAACGGTCTAGGACCCTATAAATACATATTTTATTGATCAGTAATCGATTCTAAGACATTCTAGCGATGTCCGTCAGTGGAGGGCACGATACAGTCCAAAATAAAAGAACTATACTCCTAAGGTTTTGCACGATTATGTCTTATGGTCATAAGCTGTTTAAGTTCGGAGGCAAAATCGAATGAGGGGAAAAATGTTCCCCTTAAAGAACTAAAACACCACCAGAAAAACACATTTTTTTTTGTATATTTGTTTTACAAATGAAATATTTTAATGACATATTATGTTCATTGACCTGCATTTGAACCAAGATGATAAGGAAATGTTTTTTCTTCGGCCCGCTCCCTTTTAAGGGCGTGGTTTTAAAAAATAATACAAAATAATGATAAGTGTTTTCTAGGCGTAAATATCGCAAAAATTAATTTGTAAACATTTATGAAGAGGGAAAAGGTGTCCTCCAAGTTTTTTTTTGCATTTTATACATAAAAAAGTAAATTCAGTTATTTTTTGTTAATAAAATATTAATTATTTTGATTTTAAGTTTTTTGTATGAATTGTGTATTTTTTTGTTAATAAAAATATTTTTTAACAACCACTTTTTTTATTAATTATTCTCATCGATTAATCGAATAATTTTTTAGATTTAATCGTTTGATCGAACGAACAAAAACAATTATTTGAATTATTCGAACAAAGTTGAAAGGCGAATAATTGACA
This sequence comes from Pegoplata infirma, assembly GCA_963921195.1. NCBI lineage: Eukaryota > Metazoa > Arthropoda > Insecta > Diptera > Anthomyiidae > Pegoplata > Pegoplata infirma. The sequence continues at coordinate 137,351,237 of OY992540.1, read as the reverse complement.
ACTCTAGTATTTTGACAGTCCATCACGATTAAAAATTAAATGAGTTCATAGTCTGTTGCAAATTGCAAAAAAAAAGCCACCCCTTAGTTTTAAACTTAAGAAGCATCGATGGTAACGTAAGGAACAGTAATGATGCCACAGTAGAATAGCGCACCCCATACCATAACAACACCTTCTATGATCTGTCTGCTATACATAAACGGTTTTTATTGTCTCAAATCACCGAAAACCATTGTATCCGTCTAATGCAACGGTATTATTTTTTTTTCGTCGGAATAAATTACTTTGAAAAATTTCTCAGACCATGACATTGTATTCCTGCAGAGATTAAGGCGCTGCTTACTACGTTTGACATTCAGCGATTAGTTTTTGCATAATTTTCGACGAGCTATGAACTCACTTGACTTTTAAACGCGACGGACTGTACAAATACTCGCATTAACGCCACTTTATTTGAGAATTTTGAAAGATGTCGGCGTAGAATTTCAAAACAAAACTGTTTTGTTTTTGTTTTTTGAGGGATTGCTATTCATTACAAATTGGATTCAGGTCCTACTTGGTCTGTATTACAAAATTCCTTATTCAAGTGATTCATAAAAAACTGGTAATTTTTTAACAAGTTGCCGAAAAATATTTTTTTAAGGGACTTGCCTCAGTCTCTTGATTACTGTTATTATTTGATATTATTAGCTAGATAATGGTCTCTATCAGTGCATTTTTTTTATATTTTTCCGCTTATTCGTTACAAAGATATATTCGATTAAAAAGTGAAAAACTCGATTCCTTATTGATGAGATTCGCAGTGTATTTGTTTAAATTCTTGAAAGAAAATCCGTAATTTAAAAAAAACAATGGCGATATTTTCAAAACTGTTGGATCCATTTTTTTTTTTAAATTTGCGATTGCCTTAGTAGTTATGATGTTTTGCAAGAAATAAGTATTTTTTTTTAATTTTTTTAAAATTGAAAAATTTTGATCGCTGGGCGCTGTAATTTGTGGCAAATAAAAATTTCACTGTTCTCTAAAGATCTTAAAAAAAATTGTTTTGCCGTACAAAAACATGCCGGTCTAATGGATACAAACTCCAAAGTCAATGCCTCTATTGTGATGTGTTAAATTGTTTAAAATATATTTAAAATGCATTATGAACAAAAACTAATAATTAAAGATTACACCGAACGACATGATGTTAAATCCATGATAAAACCATACATATTCTAAAAATGTGGCTAGCAAAAATGTTGTCGTGTCTCCCAGATCAATTCACGCAAAATTATGTTTTATGTTCTTTCGTCTATAACCTAAAAAAGTCATGATGGCTTAAAATTGTTGAATTTTTGGAATTTTAAAAACATAAACTACACCGTTTCCAATTGTTTTTAAAAATTTTTAAATTGTTCAAATACAGTGTCGGACAAAAGTCTACGTACGACTACATAGTTGATGTAATTTGTTTACGACAAAGTTAAAAAATAACAGACCTAATTATTATTAAACAAGTATTTTTGTAAAAAGTCCTGTGATAAATACAAAATACATTTGAACAATTTTAAAATACATTTGGACAATTCAACATAAATTTTAACAATTTTAAAATTCATTTAAAAAATTTTCAAATACATTTGTAAAATTTTAAAAAACAATTAAAAATGTTGTAGAAAAACTGGAAGACAAGGGGGTGTTTTTTAAAGCCTTATCTTTAGAGTTAATTGTGCTTTATCATGGCTGCAACAAACATTTAACTTTGTCGTGGGATGGTGTTATTTTACTTAAATGAATAATAATAAATTTTTTTATCCTTTTTTAGAATACTTACTTTTAGTATGTTTCTTATTCTTTTTGCGACAAGGATAATTTTGATTTCCAATTGTTAAGGTATATGAAGCATTATTGAAAGGATTGTTGGTAGTTATAGCTGAATTTACATTTGAAATTTCGACAGCTTTTATAAAAGTTTGATTTGTACAATTATCTACAGACTTTTGAGTAAGATGATTAATATTAATATTCTTATATAAAATAATGGGATTCTTTGAATCCATATTGTTATTATTATTGTTATAATTCTTACTAATATTTATATTTGTTCCACTATTTCCATTATCATTATCTATAACTGTTGTTTTATTTGCACTGCAATTTTGACTAACATTATTTATTGTTGGTCCACTAAATAAAGCCGTGGGCGGTTTCAGACGCCAAGTCATATCTACTTCCACTTCGGCTTGAGTTGGATCACCCATTAGCATTTCTAAGTTTACGATCATATCATTAAGATTGCAGTTTGCATCGGCTGAATAAAATTCAATGCCACCATAGTATAAGGAACCAGCATTAACCGATAATGATTGATCAAAAAATAATATTGTCTGCATCCAATTTGTACCGGGTGACCAAGGATCTGTGCTAAAACCCATAGGTGTATGGGATTTTGTAAAAAATACATGAAAGTATAAGGCAATACCATCCATGCGACCACTTTTCTCTATTGACAACATATATTTATTACGTAGTTTAAGATCTTCAAGTGTGGCCGTATTAAGATTTAATGATTTAATAGGATATTGTTTGCTAAGTATCTGAAAAATATTAAAGAAAAAGGAAAATATTGTAAAAAAAAAATTAATCAAAAAATGTGTCAAAATCTAACTACATAAGTATTTTTAAAATGAAAGTGTTTCAGAATCTTCAAACTTTTCTGTACAAAAAATATTTTAAGATACATAATTGCAAGAACTTTTATTTCACACTGAAACAATATTTTATTTTCTTTCACAGCTGAGAATATTTTTGTTCTGAAAAAAGTAGATCAGAACATGAGACATACACCCCTTCCTTTTGAAATTCAGAATATAATAATAATTTTGATCCAATGATCAGTTTCTTTATTTATTTTTCCAACTTAATTACATATCATTTTTAATAATTAAACCCTAACCGAGAACTGGTAACAATGAGCGTCGTCTCGTTGTAGCGAAAGGGTTTTGGTGGGAATCCAACCCACGACCCCCTGTTTCATAGGTTAGCACGCTACCAACTAACCAACAGGCTAGTTGGTAGAGTGCTATATAGAAGAACGTGGTAGCGTGCTATAGAATATAATAATTGTTATACAGAAATCAAAAGTTTAAATTCCGAAAAGCCCTATTAAAATTTAGGAAAACCCAATAGAAATTTAGAAAAAATTCAATGAAACTCAGAAAAGATTAATTGCAATTTTGAAAAGATAAATTGTTATTCATAAAAAATAAATTGTAATTTAGAAAAGCCCAATTCAAAATTGAGAAAAGCCTAATTAAAGTTCTGAAAACCCTGCGAAAAGTTAAGAATGATTACGTTCGTCAAAATAATAACATGTGAAATGATTAATTCTCATTTTTTATTTAATTTAAAGTTTTATTTGAATAGCGGATTTTAATCTGATACACTATAAGTCCGACAATCAAAGTGTTGATGATGGATAGGTGGCAAATTCTGAAAGCTCTCTACATCTCCACTTAACCTGTGTTTTCACTTCACAAAATAAGAACAAATCAGAAATAGTTAATATGTACTCAAACTGAAATTTATAAAGATTCGATCAATTGAAATTCAGAAAAACTCAATTGTAGTTCTCAAAAGTCCAAGTGACATTCAGAAAAGACAAATTATCGGGGCGTTTATGAAACCAATGCGGATTGGTTTGACAACACTTTTTCACGGAAATCAGCTGTGTGTGTTTATGAATCCAATCCAATTCCAATCAAAGAGAAAATGAGAAAATTTCCGTTCGAAAACGAAAATGTGCGTTCATGAATTCCATTCAGTTGGTTTGACAGTTGGAAAATTTTCGTCAACGTTTGGCTTCGGGGATTTGTAAGAAAAGTTGAAAATAATTAATTTTAAAAAAATTAAAAACAAAACTTAAATGAAAAAATGTGAGTAAGATGTTCTTTTTTGTTTTCGACTTTTTTAAAAAATATTTTTCCTCTTTTTTTTATAAGGGGAAGGTACAAAATTAATGAGCAAAATGCAGTTAGTTCTTCATGAGTTTGTGGAAATAAATCCCGATATATCGAAAGGATTTATGTTTTAAGCCCTTAAATATAAACAAAAGTAATTCATATAAAAAAATGTGAAAATAAAATTTCCAAATTTTTTTTGTGTCCTAGATTTAACTTCCGTAAAAGTAAAACGAATGCACTTTTTTTCTATAATTTTAAAATTTTAGTTATTCGATTTTAATTTTGAGTGAAAACGTAAACAACTGAACACCAAATTGGATTTCATGTGATTCGGAATATGTGAATTGAAAAGTTATGAAAGGCTTTTTTACGAACTTTTTCAAAGACAAAAAGCCCTTAATAAAATTCTTGAAAAAAGTATCGTGCACACTTTAGCTTATTAACGAAAAAAAAATCTTTAGTCGGACAAGTATTTCGATTCCGAAATTGGGCGCAAAAAATAAGAGTCCAAATGGGCAAAAAGTTACCGATGTTTTAAAAAAAATCTTAAAAAAGGAACAAACTGAAGCAACTGGTATTTTTTCATACAAAATACCAGATCCGAAGTATATATTAGACTTAAGGAAAACAAAAGATAGATTTGTATAAAATCCCTTCCTTAGTGGATCAATAATCAAAAAAACTTAATTCTAAACAAATGCTTGACGGTTTATTTGTTAACAAATTATTTTTCTTTTTACAAACTGCATTATTATAACAACTCTGACTTTAACTTTCTAACAGAGTTTCTATAAAATACGACTCTGTATTTGCAAAAACAGAGTCGTATTTTGTAAATACTTGTGTCTCCGCTAAGTTCGAACGCAATAGATATTTTTTTTCGAACAAAGCAATTCGTCACGGTCACTGATGCCAACTTTTTTTGACAAAAACCCGCTAAATCAGGAAAAAAAATCTCCAGAAAACACCAGATTCAAAAATAGAAAATAAATTTAGCTATTTAATAGCTAAATGTCATGAAATTTGAAATGTAAAGGTTTTTTGAAAAATATAACGGTTTTTTTTTTTTAAATAATATTATACATAGCAAGAGAGAGCGTGACACGAATTTTTCGTGATTCACGCGTGATCGTGAGTGAAATTTGATTTGACTCACGTGATCGTGAGTCCGCGTGATTAGAAAAATTATGTTCGTACGTGAGCGTGCGTGAGTAACTTTTGTTTCGTGACTTTTTGTGATAGTTTTGTTTAAATAAATTTTTACAATTGTTTTAAGGAAATTAAATACTTTTTGTAGAAGAAATCGCAAACAGTAAAATAAAAATTTGTTAATTTAAATTTCGTCTTCGTGAGCATGTGAAAAATTTAAGTTACTCACGTGAGAGTGCGTGAACGTGATCAGAAAAAACAATTTCGTGCGTGATCGTGTGTGAGCAATATTTTGATTTCATGAGCGTACGTGAGTCAAAATTCACTCACGCTCCCATCTCTAATAGCAAGTTAAAAAAATACAGAATCGAATACAACTGTTTTGGCCATACCAAATATTCGGTAAAATTGTTACTATACAACCACAACCAAATTCGAATAATAAAAACAATTATTTTTGCAGGAAAAACAAGCGAAAGAGTTAAATTAGACTTACAAGGGAGGTCTCCCTGGTTCACCCTGCAATCTTCATGAAATTTGGATACGTATTTTTTAGCGGCCCAAATTAAAAGGTATTTAAAAGACCAACTCTTGGTGCTAACAATGTGACAAAAATGTCAAAAGACACAGGTATTTTTTTTAGCGGTCCAAATTCAGGTTTCGTGGGTGAAAATGAAGGGGAAAGAAACAGTAATTTTGTTTCGCATATGTCACGCCTAATGCAAAGAACCCTAGTCATATATGTATATAAAATGTAAGGTCTTTGGAAAACCTATCCAAGTCTGTAAAGAACGTGTCCAAACATGGACATTTTTCGTCACATTGAGGGAAATACCAAAGTTTTTGTAAATAAGTCTTTTTTGGCATGTTGTTAGCACTAGAAGATAGGTATTTTAAATGCCTTTAATCTGATACCAAATATTCCTATGTTAATTTTGATTAAATATGCGTTAATCGTAAAAAACCGAAAAAGGTCAAATATACAAATGACGATAAAAACGCTCATCTGAACGGCTCTTTAATAAAAACAAAAAAATCAAAAGTGTGAAAAATTTTAATTTTTTTTTTATTGTTAAGTTGTGGTTGGTAAAAATCGCTAGATTTCCCGCTGCCCGCTAAATCACTTTTTTTCCCGCTAGACGCAAAATAAAAACGCTAGTTTTAGCGGGAAAAACACCAAATTGGCAACAGTGGTCACGGTTTCATGAACGCTTCGAAAATTGGAAACGGATTTGAATTTCGTTTCCAATCCAATTTCGTTGTGGATTCATGAACGGCCTGTATAATTCAGAAAAGCCCAATTGAAGTTTTAGAAAGTACCAATTGTAATTTAGAAGATCCCAACTAAAGTTCAGAAGCAGCACAATTGCAATTCAATAAAGCCCAATTCAAATTCAGAAATGCTCAATTGACAGTACACACAATTGTGTAGCCAAGGTCTTATGCTTTTATTTGGACTTTGATTGGACTCTGTATCGCTTCTAACACCTGCTATATAAAGTTTATAGTTATTTTTATATAACTTTTTTAGTGCGGTTAACACAATATCCAGTTAAATCAAAGTTAACGTAACCTCTGGTTAGTCCCATACAAATTTGACATCTATAACCTCCGATTAGCACTAAACCCAATTTATCTTCCGGTTAGTTCGGCCCTTAGTTATTTTCTTATATGGGACATTCCATGACAAATCGTACACTTTGCATTTTTTTTTTTAGATTTTCGTACAGTTTTAAGTGATTTTCGAAAACTTCTTCGTGGTAAATTTTCAGATTTTTTTGATGACCCGTTCAAAAGATATCGAATTTTTAAAAATTCGGAACTTGTTACTTTACTCAAATTTCTTTTACTCATTACTTGTTTAAAAATTGTCCAATATTTCTTTCCTCTTACCTGTTGTGGCTTTATAAGTTGATAACGTGGTTCACTTAATGCAAATTGACGTAAACATTGCATTTTAAATCCATAAACATCATTCCACCAATCAATATTTTCATTTTTATGTTTTCCATCCTCCAAAGCAACCATAAACAATTGCGCCTTATCGGGAAATATTAAACCGCCTGGCTTTTTTAGCCATTTATCACGTGCGTATATAACAGAAACACAGCTGGATTGAAATAACATAGCATAACCCATCCAATCACTTATAATTATATCCACCTCCTTTACTGGCAATTCCACCTGTTCTATTTTGCCCTTTATGACTTCGATGACATCGGAAAACCCATTGGCTTCGACAATTTTTCGTGTATAATACACTACATTAGAAGGATCTACAGCATATACTTTGGCTGCTCCAGCTTTGGCAGCAAATAGGGAATATATTCCAATGCCACAACCAATATTTAAAACACATTTATCTTTGAACAAATGTTTGTTGTGTAGAATGGCATTTTTAAAATTTTTCATACGCACCGAATCTTTAAGCAATTGATTCATCATTTCAATATGGGCATCAGTGTCCAATTGAAAGTCACGTGAAGTCATCATTTCCACTGGACTGGGAGATGAGGCGGTGGAGGCTGCCTCACTACCACCATGACCTGAATCATTTTTATCGGTTGTGTGTGCCTTTTTTTTATTATGTTGATGTTTTTTCTTATGCTTGGGTTGTTCCATGTTATTGAACAATGAGTTTTTGCTGAATTATGAAATGGTCACACAAAATCTTGGTTTAAGAAAGAATCGATTTGAAGAAAATTTTTTTTAAAAGTTGTTGAAATTTTTTACCAGCAAAGTACTAGTGTTGCCAAACTCTGATTAAATAACTGTAAAATATGTCAAAACTTTTCAAAGAGAAAATAACAACAAAACAGAATGTCAAGAAAGGCAGAGCTGCCATACATTCGATTTTAATCAACTTTTTAAAGGGAAATATTTAGGAATTATTTCGTTTGTGCACAGTGGAGTCAAACCGTTTGATACACACAAAAAAATATTTTACCAATAACTTGGGAGGATATGCGTTTTTAAAGTTTTTTACATAAATTATGAAAAATTTTGTAACATTTTACCAAGTTTTTGCATAATTTTGGTTAAGGTTTGTAAAATTACACAATGTTAAATACTCTTATGAATATTTTCTAAACTTTTATCAGAAACAAGCAAAAGCTTGGTAAAATTATGCTATTTTTGTCATAATATATGCAAAAAACTTTAAAAACGCATATCCTCCCAAGTACTTGGTAAATTTTTTTTTTGTGTGTAGCATTAAACAATAGATCTAAATCGCCTTTATCGGGACAGACCGTTTGGTGGTTTCGTAAATAAAGTGTTTTTAAGTTTTGTCAATAAAATCCCTACTTCTTATTATATAACCCTAATTTTTTTAGAGGCATGTAGCATGGCACAATAATACCAGGTAGTATTATTAGAATTTGTTGTCAATAACGTCCACCTATTAATTTCAAATTTTAAAAATAAAAATTCAAATAAATAAAAAAATCAAAACAAAAAAAATTATAAACAACAAAATAAACAAGAAATCCCAGCAGACAATTTGAAAATATATTCCAAAAAGTGGTTATGTTTATGCCCGTATACAAAACTTTAAACCACGGTTTTAAACAAATCGGTTAATATTCACAATACGAACACAGTTTTTGCAACAATAGCCATTTTTCTCCAATGAAATGCGATTGGAAATCTTCCTTTTATTTCTTTGTTTGTTGGGTTGCTTTATTATTTGGAGTTGTCACGGTTTAGTTATAAGGTTACATACGATTAGTAAACAAATCCGCCATGTCAACTGTTTGACAAGTTTCGGTGTTTTATTATGATTTTAATTATCTAAAATTTTGCACACTTTTGCCACCCAAAATTTGTTAAATTTTTAAGATTTTAAAATTTCAAATTATTTTTTTTATAAACATTCACAAATTATACAAAATTTTAAACAAAATTAAAGAAAACTAAATTGAAAATTTTTTCAATTCCTTTTTGTTTCGACATTCTATTTTTTTAGTACACACCGATTTCTGTCGTTCTTCTCAATCCTTTATATATGTCATTCGTGGGAGTTGTTGAAGTCAAGGGGTTTTATGTTTGTTTACATATTTTTGATTACACAGTAAAAAGTTTTGGGTTATATTTAAAACATAGCGGAGCACATTTTAAACTACTTTGGAATTAAACTCAAAGTTAAATCCGAAATGGGTTATATGCTAAATTAAATTAAACCACATAGGGATTAAAAATTTGATTATCTTTATGTAATTTTTTTTAGTTTTATTTTGATGCCAAAAAATAATTAAATTTCTCTCTTGAAAAACTTATAAAAATAAACGTCAAACGTCATCAAAAAATTATATTTCATCAAGTTTAAGATAAACACTTAACAAGGAATTGAAAACAGCTGTCATATTGAGTGAACAAAAAATGCTTATTCATTCAATGAAAGTGAGAAAAGAGGTTAGCAATGTACACAAAAGTAAAATCTTTATATTATCAAAATTTGTGATCCAGAAAGTGAAGATTTTACTCCGACCGAAATATAAATATCAAGTATTGATTACAAACGTTTATCAATCATTTTAATTGATTTTTGGTTAACTTTAATTTTTGGCCAGCTGAATCTTGAAGCAGAAGGCAGAGAGATGGAATTTTTAGATCACGATGGTGCCTACCCCCAGGAATAATTTCTTAATATAGAAGCAGTAGCAGTTTATTTTATGCAGAGTTGTGCTGAGTTTGGGTGACAAATCAACAGTCCTCTGGATATTAACTTTATTCATGTATTTGGTCTATATTTGTATTCAATACACAAAATTCTTAAAAAACATAACCTTACATTTGTTTTATTTATTTTTGGAGAAATTTAAGTCCTGCCTTGTTCAAATAAACACCTGTTTAGGTGTAAAATTATTTCTATATTTTGGTTTTATTATAACACCCAAAAATACATTCAAAATCCATTCTCTCACTCTCTTTTAATCTCTTTAAAAGTAAACATTTTATGGAATAAATTAAATTATTTTTGGCATTGTTATATATACACACCAGCTAGGAATTAAAATTAACCTAAAACTTTTTACTGTGTACTTTTTCTAATGATAGTACCGTTATAGTTTTACAATGGGCGTGTAGTATGATAAATATGCCAGTCTCAATAAAAACCCGATTTGGAATTTTTTGTTAGGACGTTTTAAACCAAGTTCACGCAGAAGCAATGTTGGCAATCGATGCCTTTTCAATACCGTTATCCGTTTCAAAACCCTTTAAATTGAATACCGGCACCGATACAAATACCGAAACCCAGTTTTGGTATCGGATACCGGTATCCAAAAACCTTTTCATCCGGTATCGGTACGTACCGGTATCGAAACGGTTTTTCTTAAAAACCCATGTTTAAAAAAACAATATCTATTTTTTAATAAAAATTTGTAAATTGTGGTTTTGTAAATGAAAAATCGTACTAATAATATCGCGCACGATTAATTGATTTAAATTTTCGTTGAGAGCACAGTTTTTTCCTTTGGTTTTCGTAAAATTTTTTATTTTATTTATTAACTTATTAATTTTGGGCACTATGCATTGTAGAGGCTATTCATAGATTCGGCCAAGTCTATCTAACTTAACTATTCTATTTTTTCATACCTTACACCGCTCTGTAACACCTTGTTATAATGAGCATAGTATTCTCTTTATAACTTCCCGAAATATTGGTCCTAGACCAACCTTCAAGCCCTTGTGCTTTAAGCCTCTCAATATGTAAACTCAATTTTAGAATTGAACCTCTTGTTCTTTAAGCTATATACATATTATTGATTCATGATCGATTCTAAGACACTATGAATGTAGGTCGTCTGTGGAGGATACGATGCAGTCCAAAATAAATGAGCTAGGCCCCTGCAAACAATTGAAACATTTTTATGTGAGAATAACACCAAAATCCTGTACCTGGATTAAGGGGATAAGAAAACATACAATTTTCTAGTCCCGCCCCCTTTTGTAGGCGTGAACATAACAAATAATTTGTTTGTTAATATTTATCGCAAGAACGATTTAAAATTTTTTCACATGTTAGAAGGTATTCGGCGCAGCCGAATTTAACACTCTCACTTGTTTTTAATTTTGTGAAATTTTTCAAAAATAAACAGAATATTTAATGTTGTATTTATTCGACCTTTAATTTGTAATATAAATAAAATAACCGACCTCGAGCTCGGTTATTTTATTTATATTAAACAGAATATTTTTCCTATTTTTTTTCCAAATCCAGCTCAAAAATTAGGAATTTTTGCTTACTTTATGGGAAAAACATTTAAAAAATTTTAAAACCTTGATTTTTATCCACAGACATTGGCGTAGATAGCCCTGTCTGGGGGGGCTTAGCCCCCCCAGAAAAATTTTAGCCCCCCCCAGAATTTTAATCATTCACAATTTTTTTTTAATGATTTCATTAATTTTTGCAACAATAAAAAATAATAATGAATCGTTATGATTATTCTACGAGTCTTAAGGACTCGTAATGATTATTATATTAGATCTAATAGTTTTTCCCATTGAAAAATAGTCTGAATTATTGAAAAAAGTTTTTATATGAATCTGATGTTTTTGTCAGTAATAAAAACTTTACCGAATCTTAGGGTTTTAACTTCAGGAAAACATTTTAACTTCTTTGATTTAAAAAAGTTTCTAAATTCTAAGGGGGTTTTTATAGACAAAAGTTATTGGAAGAAAGAATCTTAGAATTTTGACTAATAATCATCAACTTGTGCAATCATCAGAACTTTTTCTTGAAAATAATCATAGTAATTTTATGATTTTACTATAGGAAAAACATTAAAAATTTTTCATTCTCAAAACGTATCTGGGAGTTCTAAATTTCCGAAAAATTTTCAGAATCAAAATTTGTTAAAAAAAATATGAATTTTTAACCTCTTTCGGGGGGCATTCGTTTCTAGGACACCTAGACGCATGATAAAGGGAACGCTTCAGGAAAAGGTTTTGTTTTTCTATTAAAAAAAAATACCAAAAAATTCAAAAAAATCTAGGGGGGCTTTAGCCCCCCCCCCAGAAATGTTGGCTTCCTACGCCAATGTCCACAGATCCTGATTAGTAGGGAAGAGATTTTCATGCACTATAAAATCGAAAATATGCGCTTAAAATATGCACAAAAAAATAAAAATGTACACTAAAAACATTTTTTCTAAATTTCAAAATAGTTTTTGAACAATTAAATTTCAAGTTGTGTTTTTGTTAGTTTTCGCCAAAATATGCAAAAATATACAATTAAATGTTGGAAATATGCGAAAAATATGCATTTTCACCAAAATATGCAAAACTATTCAAAAACAAATCGATGCCATTTTAACGCAAATTGCATGATTCGCAATCGTTTTTGGACTATCGTTTTTGGATTATTAACAAAAAACAAGCATTTGCATGGAAATCATATCCCTAGTGATCAGAATTTTTGGACCAAAATAGCGTTTTTATATTTTTTTTTTAATATTTTTAACATTACATATTCATTATCTTCCAACTTTTGAGGCGAACTTGTTTAAACAAAAAATATTATATTTGAAAATCAGCATCTGTGGATAAAAATCGCTGTTTTGGAACATGTTTAAACTTTAATCGCTGGTTGCCGACTATCAGATTTTCTGTGGCCATCGTTTGGCAGGTATTACGAAACGAAATTCGAAAGTTTAGACTCGACAGGACGCCCTGTCTTTAGTATTAAAATTGAAAAAAAAAAATTTAGTTTTTATAAGTTTTTTATATTTTTTTCGATAATACCGGTACGTACCGGTATTGACGTTTCGGTATCGGTATTACCGTAACCGATTCTACTCAAATACCGTAATCGATACCGAAATAAAATAAAAAACGATACCAATACCGATATCGATACCGTTATTCTTTTCGATTGCCAACCTTGCCCAGAAGTCATAAATTGTGTGTTAGCTAAAACTCTGTTCGCACTGGAGTCATAAAATAAAACGCAGGAAACAACTCTAGACCAAACAATTCGTTTTAAGATATGCTGTAGATTGCAGGAAATACGACATTTTGAGAAGAATTTACCAAAACAAGATTTCAATTACATTTCTAACGGTACCAAATTTATCCCTATCGGATTATTAAAAGCAGAGATAAAAACAATTTCGCAAAGTTTTAAGCGATATATCTCACGAAATTGTTTTTTGTTTCATTAATACTTACTGATTATTCGACCGTTTTTGAAAAACGGGCTATCACTTTTGAAAGACAATTCAAAGGCTTCTGAGTTTTAACGTATATATTTGTAATTTTCTGATCCCCCTGACCATTCTGTTTCTTTGAAAAAATTTTCAATGAAACAATATGTCAGCTTACTTCATTGAAAACTAATAGCAAAGTGACATTATTTTTTCAGTAATAAATTTATCGCAGAACTAGAATTCACCCTCAGGTTGGAATTGAAAAAAATTTTAGTCAAAATTTTTTTTTACTTTTAAAAATTCAATTCACTAAAAATTTGTTTTTGCACTAAAATGTATCTGTATTCTAAATGATTAGGGAATTTTGGAGGGTATTAATGGATTCAGCTAATACCAAATTCGCATTCATTTTTTAAACATGTTTAATCACTTAAACATTTTTAAATTTAAACTTGTTAAGGTGCATAAACATGTTTAAGTGCTTAAACATGTTTATAAAAAGGAATGCGAATTTGGTTTAAGTCGAATCTAACTTTTATTTTAAAATCAATTTAGGTCGCTGTTCCAAAATAAGTAATTCACATAAAAAATGTGAAAATGAAAATTTCCGAATTTTTTTGGTGTTCTAGATTTCACATCCGAATTTCTTTTTCGTTTTGTTTCACATAAATAAAATTTGGTGAAAGTAAAACGAATGCACTTTTTTCCTTACCATTTTTTAAATTTTAATTATTCGATTTCAATTTCGAATGAAAACATGATCGATTAAACACTAAACTTGATTTCATGTGATTCGGAAATTTTCATGTGAATTGAAAAGTTGTGAAAGACAGAACAGAGGCCTTAGTTTCAGTTAGTCCGAAGGATGTCTAAAATCCCTTCTATAAAATATATTTATTAAAACTACAATATTTTGTTCGTGACGTATTATTATTCTAATTATCAAATCATTTCATTTATTTATTTAAACAGGTTGTTTCGTGTAAAATAGTGTTTTCTTTAACTTATATTTATAACTAAAAAGTAATTCATAAATTCGTAAAAAAAAGACAAACAAAAAACATAAAAAGGAAGAAATTTTTATCATTATATACCAAAAAGTATACACAAGTTGTTTTTAATAAAAAAAATATTGCTCCAAAAATAGCTTATAGTTTACTGTAAAATGCCTTAAAAGATATTTTTTTCGATAAGTATCAGGTGTTTTAGAATTAATAGCTAAAAAAAAACTAATTATGAATTGTTGTACATTGGTTTGCAATTTGTTAGAAGAGTAGTGTAGTGTCAGGTTATATGTATAAAATTTATACTAAAGTGGTTACTATTAAAACCTTCAACTTTTTAGTATTATAAAAAAAAATAAGTATTCAAATTTTCAAGTACACAAATTCTAATTGAAATTTATAAGTATTTAACTTTTTTTTTTCAAATGCTTTTTTAATCTCAATTAGTATTTTTGCATTAAAAATGGAATAATGTTTTTTAACTTCAATTACTATTTTTTTTAAGACATCTAAAATTTTTTATACATAAAACTTGAAGAAAAAAATATGATTAGAATAAAGAGAAAGATTTTTAATTAATACTATCCGAACTATTTTCTGAACTATTATCTGTTTCACTATTCATCAAATATTCAATAGTTGGCAAGGAGCCTCCACGACGATATTTGTTGCTTTGGCTATTATACACAGGTACTTGTTTATTCTTTTGTTGTTGCTGTATTGTTATATTAAAATATTTATATAAATCTAAAAGATTCCTGAGTATATGCGTAGGTTTATGTTCCACATCATCTTCATCATTTAGATCTTCTATGGCCTCGGCTGTTAGTGGTAACCAAAATGTAGCACCTAGACCAGCTAAGTACCCACCTTTTATGTCAGTTTCTAATTTATCACCAATCATAGCACAATTTTGTGGTTTAACATTTAAATATTTGCAAGCTGCGTAAAATATATTGGGATTTGGTTTTTCCCATGGTAAATCTGATGACACTAATACACAATCAAAATATGGTTGTGCATGTAATTTTCTTACTTTTTCCCATTGAGCATTGGAAGGGCCATTTGTTATCAAAGCCAGTTGATAGTTGGCTTGTCGAAAACGTTTTAACATTTTAACAAAATCGTCCGATATGGCTAAATAACGATAGCGCATTTCTAGCCATAGTGGATAAATGGATTCGGCCAATTGCTTGTACTTAGGTGGTAATGATTCCTGCCACAGAAGTATACGCCAAGAATCTAATGAAGTTTGTGTATTGTCTGGACAACGTCTAAAAGATTTTAAAAAATTTTGTGTAGCATAATTAGCTTCTTCTTTAGTGAAACCATATTGTATTTCAAGACGTTCTGAGATCTGAAAGGAAATAATATAAAAAAAAATTAACTTTTATCCTTAGCAAACTTACACTTACAGAGAAACTCTATTCAAAAATCCCATCCTTTACTTTTAATTCGAAGATTCTACTTGTAGTTCGTAAATTCCAATTGAAATTCGAAGATTCCAAGAGAAATTCGTACAAGAACAATAATTCAAAAAGATCAATTGTAATTCGAATATTCTAATTGAAGTTCAAAGATTCCAATTGAAATTTGAAGATTCTTATTGGAATTGGAAAAAGATTAATTGTAATTCGAAGATTCAATTGAAATTTAAAGATTCCAATTAAAATTCGAAAATATCAAATTTCGAATCGAAATTATTGGCAATGACCAATTGAAGTTTGAATGACCAATTGAAGTTTGATAAAGATAAATTGAAATTCGAAGATTTCAATTTTAATTCAATTGCGTTGCTAAAATATCAATATATGAAGAGCGTACTGAAAGAACTTGATAAGCAACATTTTATTTTTTGGTGTTTTTTGCCTTCTACTGATGTCTTATTGACAGATTTTTGGCAGAAGCCTTGCTTAAACCCTTTGTAAAAGTATCTTCAGAATGAAAGTTCTGAATAAATTTTCTATTTTCTACATTATTTCAGAAGTTTTAAGGCAAAAACCACTATAAAATGAAATGTTGCTTATCGAGTTTTTACAATAAGCCCTTTATATGTAAATTCGAAAAATATAAATTGATATTCGTAAAACAATTTCAATTCGGAAAATAATAATAAAACTCAAAGAGATCAATTGTAATGCGTAAAAGATTCATCAAAATGTATACAAGAATGAAATGTAATTCGTAAAAAGATTAATTTAAATTCAAAAAGAATAAGGCCTCTGTTCAGTCTTTCACAACTTTTCAGTTCACATGAAAATTTCCGAATCACATGAAATCAAGTTTAGTGTTTTGTTGATCACGTTTTAATTCGAAGTTGAAATCGAATAATTTAAATTTAAAAAATTATAAGGAAAAAAGTCCATTCGTTTTACTTTCACCAAATTTTATTTATGTGAAACAAAACGAAAAAGAAATTCGAATGTGAAATCTAGAACACCAAAAAAAATTCGGAAATTTTCATTTTCACATTTTATTAGTGAATTACTTTTTTTTGGAACAGCGCACAGTGCAACATTTGACCAATCTAGCACGACAAAAATCAAAAAAAAATCCCGGATTTTTATGATTTGTTTGTATGTATTATAAAACATTCCTAATAACACGGAAATACTCATATAAGAACTATAGTTCTATTCGTTATTAAGATGTGGGTGCATAAAGTTGCATTTTGTAAAATCCTGAAAGAAGTGTTCATTATTTCGCATTAATTAATTTGATTTTAAACTGTTGTAACTTATTAACAAAAAAATATATTTATACGCTCTTTTTTGGTAATTTTAAAGGATATTTAAAGGCTTTAAGTCATATCTTTTCTTCTTTTTTTAAACAATTTTTTCTACTTTTTATTAAATTTTTAACATAATAAAAATTTTTGAAAAGAAAATTTTATATTTATTTTTTTTGATGGAATAGAACTTTTGTGTTTGGTCTCTATTGGTCGCCGGACATGTTCAGACATATTGACCAATATCCATAGTACTTATTTCAACGGCTAACTTTTGCGACCGTCTGCGACGCCGCCTACAGTGGGGCGATATATAAACCTTGTTTTTACATATTTTTTAAACATATTTTTAAAAAGTGGGCGTGACAGTTGTCTGACCGCCCCCTTTTTTGTGATATTATTTCTACAGTCCTTGAGAGTATATATACCAAGTTTAAAAAAATTACAACCAAAATTAAAAATTTTTTAAAAAGTTGGCGTAGCCGTTAACTGCCCTCCCATATTTTTCATAATGTTGTTTTTGAAGTCAAAACTATTGTATTAAAGTTTATTGAAAGAGTAAAAAAGAAAAGGACAATATTTGAAAATATTAAAAACTGTTTATACAATGAACACTTGATGAACAACAATAAAGTATTTGACTTCAAGTCTTCAGTCCAACACCCCCACTAGAGTTGAAGTCTCTTAAACCAAGTTTACTACGGCATTATTGAAACTTTCCACCAGGTAACGCTTTAGTAAGGATGTCTGCTACCATGTCATCAGTACCAACATGGTAAATTTCAACGGAATTGTTCCGAACCAAATCACGAACAAAATGATGACGTATGTCAATATGTTTTGATCGAGCATGATATACGTTGTTGTGAGCCAGATCAATAGCACTCTTGTTGTCAGAATGTAGTACCCATGTATTATCACCTTCACCATGAATTTCTTTATACAGTGACTTCAGCCATATTATTTCCTGACAAGCTGCTGACAAAGCCATGTATTCAGCCTCGGTTGTTGAAAGTGCCACAGTAGTTTGCCTTTTTGAGTTCCACGATACCACAGAGCCTTGAAATATAAAAGCATAACCAGTAGTAGATCGTCTGCTGTCTATATCACTTGCCCAGTCTGCATCCGCGAACCCAGTGATTTTGCCATCTAACTGTCTGCAAAATTCAAGTTTAAAATTGAGCGTATTTTTTTAAATATCTGAACACACGCTTAACAGCAACCCAGTGTGCCTTTCCAGGATTTTTATTAAATCTAGATAAAGCCCCCACTGCATACGCAATGTCTGGACGGCTGATTTGAGCTGCATACAGAAGACTTCCTACGGCTTCTTGATATGGAATCTTCTTCATTTCAGCAATTTCTTCTTCTGAACTGGGTGACATTTCTAAGGATAACTTTTGATTAACATCTATTGGCGTATTGACTCCTTTGCATTCTTGCATGTTAAATTTCTTGATAATGTCTCGTAAATACAATTCTTGATCTACCCAAAGTTTACCAGCTTCTCTGTTGCGTGTAATCTTCATACCAAGAATAAAATTTGCATTACCAATGTCTTTCATTTTGAATTTCGATTTTAGAAAATTCTTTATGTTTTCTTTCATTGATCTGTTATTTGAAAATATCAAGATATCGTCCAAATATATGGCTATGTATATCCTTATTTCCCCTTCTACATAGTAATATATGCACGGATCTGTTTTCGATTGTTTCATACCAAAATCAATCAATGTTTTATTCAATTTTTGATTCCAGCACCTGCTTGCCTGCTTAAGACCATACAAGGATTTCTTTAACTTGCAGACTTTAAAAATCAATCAATGTTTTATTCAATTTTTGATTCCAGCACCTGCTTGCCTGCTTAAGACCATACAAGGATTTCTTTAACTTGCAGACTTTACCATTCGGACTTTGAAACCCATCTGGAAACTGCATGTAAATCTCTTCATCTAACTCACTTTGCAAAAAAGCTGTGATTACGTCCATTTGGTCAATATCTAAGTCATATTTAACAGCTAGAGCCAATAATAAACGAATCGATGAATACCTTACAACGGGCGAGAATGTCTCCTCATAATCAATCCCCTTCTTCTGAGAAAATCCTTTTATAACTAAACGAGCCTTATACCTTTCAATTTCTCCCGTTGAATTACGTTTAATCTTAAAACACCACTTATTTGATATGGGTTTTTTATTCTTTGGTAAATCACAAACCTCCCACGTATTATTATCTATCAACGCTTTGTATTCTTCTTCCATAGCATGCTTCCATATACGACCTTGAGGACCATTGATGGCTTCATCAACTGTAGTGGGTTCTTGTATATCATTATTCATTACAACATTAGCATACCGTCGAGGAACTTTACTAATTCTACTTGATCTCCGTAACTCTTGATTAGGTGCATTAGCAACTTCTTCTGACAAGGTATCTTCACTTGGAACGAATTCGGGATCATCACTCAAGGACACAGGTGTATTTTCCACACTCGAACTAGAAACTGGAAAATCATCATCTTCTGAGTAGAACATATCTGTCTCTGATTCATTAATTTGAATATCGCTAACTTCAATATCGTTATTTTGAATATCATTATCTTGAATATCATTCTCATTATGCTGATGCTGATCGTTAAAGTTAATTGGTTCATTATCAAATGGTATATAAAAAATATTTTCATCTGAACTACTAACATCAGAAAGAAATTTATCTTCAAGAAATACAGCGTTTCTACTAACTGTAATTGCTTTTGATTTTGGATCAAAAAATCTGTACGCTTTAGATGTTTCACAGTAACCAACGAACAACAATTCTGTTCCTTTAGCATCGAGCTTTTTACGTTTCTCTTTTGGAACTTGGACTATAGCCATACAACCAAAAACTTTCAAATGTTTTAATGTGGGCTTACGTCCTGACCATGCCTCTTCGGGCGTCAATTCCTTATGACCTTTACATGGTAAACGATTCACTAAATATATGGCTGTATTTACTGCCTCCGCCCAGTATTTCTTAGACAAATTAGCTTGTATCAACAAACATGTAGCTTTTTCAATGAGAGTTCGGTTCATCCTCTCGGCTAAACCATTTTGCTCTAGTGTATAAGGAGCAGTAGTCTGGTGTATAATACCAGAAGAAACCATAATTTCATTCATTTTACGGTTACAGAATTCACTACCATTGTCAGTACGAAGTACTTTAATCTTTCGACCAGTCTGATTCTCTACAAGATTTTTAAATTCTTCAAATTTTCTAACCACTTGATCCTTTGACTTTAGAAAATACCCAAACACCTTTCTACTATAATCATCAACGAAAACAAGGAGATAACGAGAACCACTGTACGAATTCACTTCCATTGGACCGCATAGGTCAGAATGAACAATGTCCAAACACTCTTTTGCTCTAAAACCTCGATCCTTAAAAGGTTGTTATATATGGTGATGGCATTGACAACACTTTTTATCTTTTACTTGATGGCAACTCTGATTATATTTGAGCGCTTAAAAATTATTAATACACATTCTTTGTAATACGCATTTTTAATGAATTGTCTTTTAGTAATTAAATAAAGAAATATTGAATTAAACTATAATACGGATTTAATAGTGGTGTCAGAAGTGGGATACCATAAGTATGGAACCACAACAATTGAATAATATAATTGGATCGTTGGCTGATGCAATCCGCACAGCGGTGACGCAAGCTGTACAAACTGCTACAGCGCAATCTCCACAGTCTTCTGGATCAGAAAATTCGGCGCAAGTGCCTAGACCACCTTCTTTTTCTATAGGTGAATACAAGAGTACAGAAGGCTCTTCGGTGAGTGATTATTTCGTCAGATTCGACTGGGCCTTACAACTGAGCCAAATTTCTGTCAATGAATACCACAACTATGCTCGCGTTCATATGGGCGGTGAACTGAACACGGCGCTTAAAATTTTGACTAGCCCAAAGCAGCCGGAGGAGTTCACTTATGTTGAGATAAAAAGAATACTCTCAGATCATTTCGACGGCAAGAGGAACATATACGCGGAAAGCTTTAAATTTCGCCAAGTAAGACAGAATAATGGAGAATCTTTGGCAGGGTTCGCCCTACGGTTAAAGCAAGCTGCTACATTTTGTGAATATGGAACATCCTTGGACAGAATGTTAATCGAGCAAATGCTTTTTGGACTCGAATCTCGCTCAATTTGTGATGATGTTATAGCAAAAGAACCGAAAACATTTACAGAGGCCTATGAAATTGCATATTCCAAGGAATTAACGCAGCGATCAACGAACGTCGTAAGTACGGGTGATAATACGACAACGGAACCCACTTGCAAGTTGGGTTACACACCGGTTAGGAAAAAGAATGAGACTAAGCCGAAGACTAATACTACTTCAACAGAAAATAAGTGCTTTGGGTGTGGTGGCCAACATTTACGAAGGGAGTGCAAGTTTAAAAATGCCAAGTGCTATTCCTGCGGAAAGGTGGGGCATATAAGCAAAGTTTGCAAGACAGGTACAAATCAAATAACGAATTCTACTGGGGTGGATGATACTGAAATGGTTCAGTTTATAAATCAAATTGGCACCGTTAGAACAGCCGGCGCAACTGCGAAGAAGATTATTACGGTGAAGGTTAATGGTAAGAGTGTTGATATGGAATTGGACACTGGTGCTCCATGTAGTGTCATTAGCAAAAGAAATTTAAATACCCTAAAGGCGAACTGGTTGCTTAGAAAAGCTGATCGTCAATTTTCAAGCTATACGGGACATAAATTAAACTGTGTTGGGAGAACTATAGTTGATGTTTCGTTTGGAAGAACAAATCGTAAATTGAACTTGTACGTGGTTGATGATGATGTGGACACGTTATGTGGTCGTGAGTGGATTGCACAATTTGCACGTGAAATAAATTTCATTAAATTATTTGACACAGAGAATACAGACGAGTATGGTTTGTCTCCAACTAAGCAAAGCGTGAATACAATTTCAGTTCAGACCTCAGATCTTACAGAAGAGCAACAGATTCGCTTACAACAACTAGTATCGCGGTATGATGATGTTTTTGATAAAGTGGCGGGAACGTTTACGGGATCACCAATAAAGGTACACCTTAAGCCAGATGCTAGACCAGTGTTCACGAGACCTAGAGAAATTCCTTTTGCTTTGAGGGATGCATATTCTAGGGAAATAGATGATAAAATTTCAGCAGGGTTTTATAAACGAGTTGAGTTCTCTGAGTGGGCTTCAACAACGCATGTGGTGACAAAGAAAAACGGGGGTATACGGATTACTGGCAACTACAAACCAACCATAAATCCACAAATGGTGATCGATGAACACCCCATTCCAAGGTCGGATGATATATTTAATAAGATGAAAGGGGCAACTGTGTTTGCACACTTAGATGTGACAGATGCTTATTCGCACTTGGTCGTAGATGATGAATTTGCTCACGTGTTAACACTGAACACGCCAACACATGGACTCATACGTCCAACGCGTGCTGTATATGGTGCAGCCAATATTCCAGCTATTTGGCAGCGAACAATGGAGTCAGCATTACAAGGTATACCGAATATTTTAAATTTTTTTGATGACATTCTTATTTATGCCAGAAATGTGGATGAACTTTTAAGAGTTCTTGAAGTCGCTCTTATGAAATTAAGGAATTTGGGGTTTAAATTGAATAAACCAAAATGTGTATTTGCTGCTTCGTCCATTGAATTTTTGGGGCATAAGATTGATGCCCAAGGAATACATAAATCCAACAAACACATCGAAGCCATACTGCGTGCTGCTAAACCCACAACTATAGATGATCTTCAATTATTTTTGGGTAAGGCATCGTACTACAGCAACTTTATTCCGGACTTATCTACTTTGGAAAGACCACTGCGGGATATAATGAAAAGTGGTCGGTTTTGCTGGTCTAAAGAAGCAGATGTAGCTTATGAGAAAATTAAACTAATTTTGACTTCACCTCAAGTTTTGATACCGTATGACCCATCCTTGCCTCTTATTCTGGCGACTGACGCCAGCCAAACGGGTCTTGGTGCTGTACTTTCCCATCGTATGCCCAACCATCACGAACGTCCGATTGCATATGCAAGCCGCACTATGACTGCTACTGAACAGCGATATTCACAGATAGATAAGGAAGCGTTGGCGATTGTCTGGGCAGTACAGAAATTTTTCAAATACCTATATGCGCGACATTGGACCTTAATTACTGATCACAAACCGCTAGTTCAGATACTGCAGCCGAACAAATCCCTGCCTGTATTGTGTATATCGCGTATGGCTAATTATGCGGATTTTCTCTCCAATTTCAATTTCAGCGTTGTCCACAAGACTTCGAAGGAAAATGCCAATGCAGATTATCTGTCTCGCGTATCATTGAAGGCATTGGATTCTGGTAGTTCAGGAAGAGTAGATTCTGTCGTGAACATTGTTAATGAACGAGATGATTTTGACGATTTTATAATTGGTCAAATTGACCAACTACCTATAACCGCAGTACGTATTGCCCAAGAAACTAAGAAAGATGAACACCTTGGAAAAATTCTGCAACTACTGGAAAGCGGAAATTGTTTGGCTAGAGCTGGTTATAAATCACCAGAAATTAACTACAGACTGTCATCTGGGTGCTTGACTTTCGAACACCGCATCGTTATCCCCCCAAAATTTCGAAGGGATATGTTGAATCAGTTACATGGTTCTCATTTGGGAGTAGTGAAGATGAAGGGTATAGCTCGTTCTTTTATATATTGGCCAGGAGTGGATAGAGACATTGAGAGCGTTGCCAAAGAATGTGATTTATGTGCGAAGAATGCTAATCATCCAGCGAAATTTAGAGATCATCACTGGGAATACCCAAAATCTCCTTGGGAACGAATCCATATCGATTACGCGGGGCCATTTGAAGGTATGATGATGCTTATTATTACGGATGCTTATTCGAAATGGTTAGATGTGAAGGTTACAAAATCTATAACCGCCGCTGCAACTATTGGAATTCTGGATGAGGTTTTTGCAACGTATGGTGTGCCATTGATGGTGGTTTCCGATAATGGAACAAATTTTACTTCAAGTGAATTCAACAAGTTTTTGACAAACGTGGGTGTAAAGTACCACAAATATACGGCTCCGTATCACCCCTCTACAAATGGACAAGCGGAACGCAACGTGCAGACTGTAAAGAACGCGCTAAAGGCAATGTGCACAACCAAGGGTACGTTAAACGAGAATCTGAACGAGTTTTTAAGGCAATATAGAAATGCACCGCATTATACGACAGGTCAATCACCTGCCCAACTGTTCTTGGGCCGCCAGCTGCGTACTCGTTTGGACCTTGTTCGGCCAGAAGAAATAAACACTAAAGTTCATTCAGGACAGTACCTTAAGGCTAATGGAACTTTCCGGCACCTTGTGGACAATCAAATGGTTTATTTCCTATCGGGAAATCCACGGATTTGCAAATGGTTAAAGGGGAAGGTGAACAGACGTTTAGGTGACATTCATTACGAAATATCGTTTCAAGGAAAATTCTACAAACGGCACATAGATCAAATCCGTGGCATTGATGACAAAAGTACACAGGAACGTATAACTGCCAACGCCAGTCTGACTGATAACGCGAATCGTAACACAACAGGTGGTGTTAACGACAATACCGTACACAACGAATCAACAATGAATGACACCTCGCATCAAGGAGAATTGACCACAGGTCAAGACGAATTGACAACCGTAAACAGTGAGGAGCAAAGTGGCGACTTCTCTACTCCGCCAACGGCAATGGAGTTCAGGGGATTTACACCGACATCATCAACAGGTTTGTCAGCATCTACGCCGAATCCTGAAGGAGTGCAACGTGAAGGGGAAGTGCGCCGCTCGATGAGAGTCCGTAGGCCCAGGGTTTTATTCTCTCCGTGAAGGGGAAGAAATGTTATATATGGTGATGGCATTGACAACACTTTTTATCTTTTACTTGATGGCAACTCTGATTATATTTGAGCGCTTAAAAATTATTAATACACATTCTTTGTAATACGCATTTTTAATGAATTGTCTTTTAGTAATTAAATAAAGAAATATTGAATTAAACTATAATACGGATTTAATCAAGGTAAACGAGCTATTTTCCCCTTAAGACACACCGTACATTTATCATTTAAAGCAGCGGTTACCAACCTTTTTGGCTCGCGTACCCCTAATTTTAAATTTTGTCAGCCGCGTACCCCCTACGAGGTTTTAGTTAAAAAATCTTCTCATATAAATATTAGAGTTAATTTTAAAATTTTTAATCTGCGGGTATTATCATTTTTTTGAAGGATTTAGGGGAGATCAAAACAATGGTGGTATTGTTTTGGAAAAATTTTCGCTCCTTGGGGTGGCTCAATACATCTGAAAACGCTGATTTTGAGCTGATTTTTCTGCAGAGCAAAATCAGCTGAAAATATTGCAAATCTGATTTCACCAGTCGTTTCTACACCAAAAATTTAAACAACGAACCTTTTCTGAACTCTTAAAAAAAGTTCTAAAAACACATCACAGAGGGCGGAAATATAATGTTTTTTTAATTTTTTTTAAATGTTTTTTTTTAATACAAGAACAGATAAACAATTCCGTGACTTTTAGAATAAAACACCCTCGTATATACAATGAAGGGGCATTTTGAGCTCAACTAAATGGTACTAAAATTTCCACTCACAACCCGTCTCAAAAATGGATAAAAAAGTTTTTTGAGAACTTTGTCATACATTTTCTCAAAAACCTGACATAATAGAAAAATTTGGGAACCATATTCGGAATCAGCATCGAAAGGTTAATCGAAAACAAGTGGTCAGATCTCAAAATATAGCAAAAAAAATGATCTTTAAATTGCACAAAAATACGTTTTTTGTGAACTTTGACCTCAACTTTCTTAAAAACCTGACGGAAAACTTTAGAAGCCCGATGCGGAACCAGCATTGAAAGGTCAATCTAAAACGAATCTCCAAATTACTAAAATTTGGCGTACCCCCGCGGACAGTTTCGCGTACCCCCTAGTGGTACGCGTACCATAGGTTGGTAACCGCTGATTTAAAGCAACATTATCTATACCATGAACCAAATTAACTACCTTTTTCAAATTTTCATTACATGGATGACCAAGTCTTAAATGCCATTTATCACAATCAAAATTCTTTGCAGCATAAATTTTCATATTAGCTTTATTTAATTTAAACATATCACCTACCAATGAACCAGTTGCAATAATTTCATTATTTGTATCAATGACACTACATCCTTTCAAATCAAAAACGACCTTATGTCCACGTTGGACTATCTTTGAAATTGATAATAAATTCGTATGAGAATCAGGGAGATACAAAACTTCATGTAAAACAACATCGCTAACAATACCTTTACCAGTTGACACTTCCATATCAACATTACCGATTGAATTGCCTTTCATTATTGAACCATTTGCTGTCACGATTTGAAATTCCGCACAATTTTTTAAATTGTCAAACATTGATTCATTGTTACACATATGGGACGTTGCCCCCGAATCAAAATACCAATCACCTGACGACGAATTTCTAGCTGAAAATGCTGACATGGCTTTCTTAGAACTACTACTGGCACTATTTTTCTTAGGACAATTTGATTTAACATGACCATACTCACGACAACCATAACATTGAATTTTCTTTACGTACTTCTTGTTTTGTGGCTTTACTACATGAGGCTTACCAACCAAGGCTGAAGATTTTGAATTGTTAACTTGCATATCTTGCAGCAGCTTTGTCTTAAAATAATCACCAGATATTTGCACACCGGAACTTTCGATTCCCATTATCATTGGATGATAATATTCCGGAAGACCCGCTAACATTAAGGTACCAACCCATTCATCGGACACTTTCATTCCGACACTTGAAAGCTTATTGGACGTTGACATGATAACGTTGACAAATTCTTCCATCGATGCACAATCTTCCATCTTTGTAGTGATTAATTTACGCAACAAACTTACTCGGCGTGTAAGTCCAGAATCATCAAAGGCTTTTTCAAAATTATCCCATATTTCCTTAGCTGTACCAGCATCTTGAATATGTACAAACAACATCGGATCCACCAATAACACGAGCTTTGAGCGACACAAAATGATCTTTTTGTCATCATTTTCAGTGCCCTTTACAGCATTCCACAAACCTTCCATTTCGAGATAGGCTTTTACTGCAAATTTCCATTGCTCCCAGTTATCACGACCTTTTAGCCGTTCAATTTGTAGCAAACCAGACAACGACATTTTCGTGCAAATTCAAGTTATTTCACAATTTATTTATTAAATTTTATTTTAATTAAACAAATCAAATTGTTGAAAAAATATTTTATTTTTTAGACAAAATATTCAAAGAGCTCTGGTGCCCATAACCTATTGTATTAAAGTTTATTGAAAAAGTAAAAAAGAAAAGGACAATATTTGAAAATATTAAAAACTGTTTATACAATGAACACTTGATGAACAACAATAAAGTATTTGACTTCAAGTCTTCAGTCCAACAAAAACGAACATTTATACCGAATTTCCAGTCAATATAAATAAAATTGGATTTTTGTCGTCTTAGATTGGCCAAATGTGGCACTGTGCAGCGGCCTAAATTGTGAAAAGCATAAAATGAATTGAAATTTATAAGAAAATAATTGAAATTTAACGATTCCAATTGAAATTCGTAAAAGAACAATAATTTGAAGATTCTAATTGAAATTCGAAAAGATCAATTGTAATTCGAATATTCCAATTGAAATTCAAAATTTGCTATGGAAATTCAAATATTCTAATTAAAATTAGGAAATTCTTATTGAAATTCTAAAAAGATCAATTGAAAGTCAAAGATTCTAATTGAAATTTAAAGATTCCAAAAGAAATTCGTAAAAGAACAATAAATCGAAGATTCTAATTGAAATTTTAAAAAGATCAATTGTAAGTCGAAGATTCCAATTGAAATTTAAAGATTCCAAGAGAAATTCGTAAAAGAACAATAATTCAAAAAGATTAATTGTAATTCGAATATTCTAATTGAAGTTCAAAGATTCCAATTAAAACTTGAAGATTCTTATTGGAATTGGAAAAAGATTAATTGTAATTCGAAGATTCCAATTGAAATTGAAAGATTCCAATTAAAATTCGAAAATATCAAATTTCGAATCAAAATTATTGGCAAGCTTCTACAATGTGGGATCCAAAAGCCAAGATTTCGGGATATGAAAATAGGATTGAGAATTTCATTGGTTTAGTTCAATCAACCTAGCTAAATAAAGCTTTTGAGTTATTGTTCAGTGCTTTATTAGCAAATTTAGAATAAATTGCAGTTTACGAGGCATAAATAACAATTTGACCTACTCTGGAATTAAACAGCAAAAAATAACACTAAAATTTAGAAGTGGCTGCCGTTTAAGTCTGAAAACCAAAATTTAAGATTCTAGACTTTTTAAAAAATAGGCCAATTTAGCCAAAATGTGTTTGTTGATCATAGGGGTGAGACTAGGCAGATAGAAATACACGCCCGGCGATCAAAGATTTGAATTTAAAAAAATAAAAAATAACGGTTTTTTAGATATCGCTATTTTAAATTGGTAAAAATGGCGGTTTTTTCCTACGTTAAAGAATTAAAAAAAAAGTATCAAAATTTCTTGTCAAAAACCCCTTTCATAGAACTTGAAACAAAATATCATTTAAAACTAAATTAAAATTATTATTTTTTTTTTTAATTTTCACCAAAAACTCTAAGCTTTGATCGAAGGGCTCCATGGTTTAAATGGAAAAAATTTCGTTAAAGACGTGCTAGATCGGTAAGATTTCATGACATACTTAAAGTTATTTAATAGAATGCAACGATACCAAAAACCCGTTAATTTTCCCAAAAATTAAGTTTATAAGATTTTATTAATCCGAATTATTGATAAAACCAACATTTCCTTGAAATCCGCTAACTTCCCCCGCGATTCCCGAAAAGTGGCCCGACGGACATCCGCCATATTTCACATTTTTCTTCTCCAAGGTGTAAGTTGACTTTACTGGCATTGGTCGGATTGATCCCAAATTTTTACCAGAGATAGATCTTTTGATTACAAATCGAAAATTTTAGGGTGATTTTTTGTCGGCGAGATCTGGTTCGCGAGTTATGTCGACTTGAAATTCGAATATTATAACTGGAAAAAGGCTTAATACACAAAAAAACTTTATTAAGCGAAGCCGCTAAATTAATTTATGGAGTTTATAATCCCTAAGCCCGGCCGAAGGCCGCTACGCAGAAAAGCTTTTTTTACGAAAATTCTCAAAAACAAAAAAAATAAAAAAAAATTTTTTCTCAAAAAAAAAAAAAAAAAAATTTTTTTCTCAAAAAAAAAAAAAATTTTTGCCTTTTATGGGTTAATATTTTTTTTTTACCAAAATGAAAGATATTTCAATTACCTTTCGAATGACAACAATATTTTTGAAATCGAACAATAAATAACGAAGATATAAGCAAAAAACTTCAAGTCGAGATAACTCGCTAAATACGTGTCGCCGACAATTTTTTTTTATTTTTTTCGAAATCATCGCTAACAGGGCTATTTTCATTTTTTTTTATTTTTATTTTGGACCAATGCCAGTAAACTCAACTTGTTCCAATTGCACTTTCACCGAATAAAAATTTGCACAGACATTTAAAATCGGAAAAAAAAATTTTGAAATACAAAAATATTACATTCTATTGTTGTATGTCTTAATGATCTGTGTTGTTGATGCGATGTGAACTCCACATTAGCATTACTAAAATTTACATACACAAAATAACTACAATACATGATTAAAAGGAACGTTGGCAAGCCTACAAAAAATAACGAGATAAAAATTACGGTTCTTTTACGTGCATAAATTTATATAATTGCATTAGTAAACAAAATATAATCGATTTCATTATCAAACAAACAATAAATACGTTTATGTATGAATAATAGAAACAAAAATAAATCCTGCCTCACCTCAAACAAAAAAAAAGCGCATGTTACATTTCATCTGACGTATTATCTAACAAAACCTCCACTCCCCTCGCGCAACAAAACGAAAATTCCCCACAAACAAAGCTTGATATAAAAAAAAAAACATCAATGGAAAATTTCCAATTTTTTAAATTAAAAAAATTTACATACACACATAGGTATGTAAGTGCACTCACCTTACGACAAGCTTTAGAATCACCCGATCTGGTAGGAATTAAGGTATTATCCAAATCAAAAAATATAGTTGTTATTTTTGATAGTTTACAAACATCTTGGTGGTGTTTTTGATTATTAGTTGATAATAATTTAAAAAAAGATGATTGATGCTGCTGCTGTGTAGATGGACAGGTATTGCTAAAATTTAGGTTGATTGCGGCCATGAGTTGTTGAATTTTATTGAAATTTAAATTTTTTCACTTTGTTAGTTAATTAAAATAGAAAACACTATTTACAAAATATTTGTGTTATTTTATTTAATTATTTACACGTTTTTTTTTTTAATTTAAATGTTATGTAAAATTAATTTTACTTAAAAAAATAAGACCCTGCCAACTAACGTCAAGTATCTAGCTAAAATTTTAAAGAATAAAAAAAGAAATTTTTTATATTGGCCTGTGTGGAAAAAAGAAAGTCTTTAATTAAATTTTAAGAGAGTAAAAAGCATTGTAAAACTATAACGGTACTATCATTAGAAAAAGTAATCAAAAATATGTAAACAAACATAAAACCCCCTGACTTCAACAACTCCAAATAATAAAGCAACCCAACAAACAAAGAAATAAAAGGAAGATATCCAATCGCATTTAATTGGAGAAAAATGGCTATTGTTGCAAAAACTGTGTTCGTATTGTGAATATTAACCGATTTGTTTAAAACGGTGGTTTAAAGTTTTGTATACGGGCATAAACATAACCACTTTTTGGAATATATTTTCAAATTGTCTGCTGGGATTTCTTGTTTATTTTGTTGTTTATAATTTTTTTTGTTTTGATTTTTTTATTTATTTGAATTTTTATTTTCAAAATTTGAAATTAATAGGTGGACGTTATTGACAACAAATTCTAATAATACTACCTGGTATTATTGTGCCATGAGTAAAAAGCTTATTTTGTCTAGGAGAGAGAAGAAAAGTGTTGTCAACTGTTGTCGACAGCAACACCAAACCACAGACTAAATACAGACTCGACAGTAGAGTCACAGACTAAATACAGACTCGACAGTAGAGTTTTATAAGAAAAAATGGGGAAAAACTAAGCGATTTTAGGAGAAAACACAGCGGTTTTTAGTCCGTTTTACGCTAACATGGCAACACTTTCTACGACTTAGGAGTGAGTGAAACAACAAAAACCGATCTGGCATCCATTTTTCTTATGGCGCGTTATATCAGTTTTCTCTTTCTAACCTAATTCGTAGAATAATTTGAAAATATTAACCATATGGTTCAGAACTACTTTTTTGACACCTGTCACTTATGTCGGGTCTGTATTAGTCTGTGGTAGAGTTTTATAAGAAAAAATGGGGAAAACTAAGCGATTTTAGGAGAAAACACAGCGGTTTTTAGTCCGTTTTACGCTAACATGGCAACACTTTCTACGACTTAGGAGTGAGTGAAACATTAAAAACCGACCTGGCATCCATTTTTCTTAGGGCGCGTTATATCAGTTTTCTCTTTCTAACCTAATTCGTAGAATAATTTGAAAATATTAACCATATGGTTAAAGAATACTTTTTTGACACCTGTCACTTATGTCGAGTCTGTATTAGTCTGTGACCAAACCAGGGCTGCCAGACTTGGGGATTTATCCCCAAAGTTGGGGATTTCATGCTAGAAAAAAGGACAACAAATCTCATTTGGGGATTGGGGATTTTTGTGGGGATTTCCAAAATTATTTTGGGGATATTCGAAATTAAATCTATATAATACAACAAGCTAAATTAAATAAAATCAACGTTTTTTAAAAATAGTTTTAGTGATAACCACTCTTTACTACGAGATTACGAAGCTCATTCAGCAAAACTTGCATTTTTCGGCTGTAAAATGTATATTAAAATTGCCAAACACCGTTTATTTCCGCGATTGGGGATTTTTGGGGATTTTTTGATTGCTAAATCTACGAAATAAAATTATAAAATTACAACTAATAATTTTTTTTTTTTTAAATTAAGAAACATTTTTTTGTGTAATTAAAAAAACGATTTTTTTTATTGTTTGGGGATTTTTGGGGATATTTTGTTATATTCTTGGGGACAACGGAAAAAAGAACCTGGCAACGCTGGACCAAACCACAGACTAAAGGTAGAAACAGAACAAGCACGGCACGGGGGACGGTTGCCGTTGCCGGAGAATATAGGCCCAAAACAATGACGGGGGACGGCGACGGCAAAAAATGTCATTTGTTTGTTCAGTGGTGCCAACTTTTAAAAAAATTAGACTAATTTTACGGAAAAAAATCGCTTATCACATAGTCAATGTGATTAAGTTGGCACTACTGTACGTTTGCTACACCATTGTGAATGAAAAAATTAAAAATTGTTGTGAAAATGCGGCAACCCTGGAGTGTGAGAGGGAGGGAGATTGAGAGAATCCGGAGAACAAATAAAATAAGTTTTAATTTTTTGCCGTGCCGGTCACGGTTTTTAACTGTCAAATCGTATGGAAAAAGTCGTGCCGGGTTTGTTCTGTTCCTACCTTAATACAGACTCGACATAAGTGACAGGTGTCAAAAAAGTAATTCTGAACCATATGGTTAATATTTTCAAATTATTCTACGAATTAGGTTAGAAAGAGAAAGCTAATATAACGCGCCATAAGAAAAATAGATGCCAGATCGGTTTTTGTTGTTTCACTCACTCCTAAGTCGTAGAAAGTGTTGCCATGTTAGCGTAAAACGGACTAAAAACCGCTCTGTTTTCTCCTAAAATCGCTTAGTTTTTCCCCATTTTTTCTCATAAAACTCTACTGTCGAGTCTGTATTTAGTCTGTGACCAAACGTTTTTAAGAGCCGAGTCACAATTGGATCGACAATCCACAAGTCGTGTCTTTTTACAGACACTTGAGCCACAGACTAATACAGACTCGACATAAGTGACAGGTGTCAAAAAAGTATTCTTTAACCATACCCAATAAGCCAAATTGCTGGAATTCAAGTGTAATATGGAGTTCACACTAGCGACTTTAAACAAGTTGTTTAACAAAACACCAGTAACAGAATAAAAACGTAATGGATACAGAACAAAGACTTTTTTAAACATCTCACTCTTAAACACTTCAAAACAGCAAGTGTGAACGCCGTATAAATCAAGCGTAATTCCAGTCATATTTTCAATTTTCAAGCCTTGAATTATACTTGAATTACACTGTAATTCAATAGCATATACCAGCGAAACGGACACTTGAATTCAAGTCAAACAAAACATTGTAAAAACACTTGAATTCAAGTCCTGAATTACAGCGTAATTCCAGTCGAACCAAAGAAAATTTTTGAAAAATTGCTTGAATATGGCTTGAATTACAGTTTAATTCAAGCCTAATTCCAGTTCAATTCAAGTCATATTCAAGCCCAATTCCAGTGTATTCTATCTAAATCAGCATCATTTTTAAACATTGAAAAAACCAACTTCTTTTTATTTTTTATTTATTTGCACAATATATAAACTAAATATGTATTAAATTTTAAACAAAAACAATAAATTTGCGCAGCCCCATCAACTAGTCTGGACAAATCATCCTCGTCATCAGATATTTGAATTAAAATTTGGAGTTTCTCACAAGAAAACCTAAAAAAATTTAATTTTGTTAATATTTTTTGTAAAACATATTGTATAGACTTAACTTACCATGAATTAAATGTATTTTTGCAAAATAATCCAGAATAATAAGCGTATTTTAGATTTTTTATAATTTGTTTAAAATATTTATTTTTTCTTCAACAAATAAAAATGTTGTTTATTAATGACAATTTTTTCAAACTGTTTTGAAATAATACTACAACTTGTTGAACTGGAATTTGGCTTGAAATAATTGCTTGAATTCAAGTTAAATTCAAGTGATATTTCAAACACTTGAATTTTTAGTATTGTTGTGCTTATTGGGTATGGTTAATATTTTCAAATTATTCTACGAATTAGGTTAGAAAGAGAAAACTGATATAACGCGCCATAAGAAAAATGGATGCCAGATCGGTTTTTGTTGTTTCACTCACTCCTAAGTCACAGACTAATACAGACTCGACATAAGTGACAGATGTCAAAAAAGTAGTCTGGAACCATATGGTTAATGTTTTCAAATTATTCTACGAATTAGGTTAGAAAGAGAAAGCTAATATAACGCGCCATTAGAAAAATGGATGCCAGATCGGTTTTTGTTGTTTCATTCACTCCTAAGTCGTAGAAAGTGTTGCCATGTTAGCGTAAAACGGACTAAAAACCGCTGTGTTTTCTCCTAAAATCGCTTAGTTTTTCCCCATTTTTTCTTATAAAACTCTACTGTCGAGTCTGTATATAGTCTGTGACTCTACTATCGAGTCTGTATTTAGTCTGTGCTTGAGCGCTACTGGAGCGGTGCTGTAGCGTGACGGGCTGTTGAATCTTTCAAGCACTTACTGATTCCGTTTCAAGGTGTCATATTAATTTTAAAAAGTGGTTAATTGGTATTTTTTAAATTTATATTTACAGAAAAACATTTTTTTTCGTTAATTAATACTTATATATAACCTATAGATTTCAAGTCTACACGCAAAAAAAAACTTGTGTCGGAGTGAGCAAAAATCTGGCATAATTTTACCAAAAATATGCTAAAACTACAACCGACGAAGTAGTTTTCGTAATTTAGCCAAAACACTTATGTAAAAAATTTTGAAGAAAATGCTAATGCTATTTAAGCAAAAACTTGGTAAAATATACCAAAAGAATAATGGTGAAATATACCAAAATTATTTGAAAAGCTGACTAAAAATAATGCTAAAAATTACCACATTTATGCTAAAATAATTTTTCAATAAATTTTTGTAAAAATTTGTATATTTGTTAAAATTAAAATTTTCACAGAATAAATCCATATTAATATAATAAATGTTGTGTAGGATTTAATTTACCACCGACCAACTGACCCTTTTTGTACAATTTTCTCGAGTGACTGCTGCCTACGCTTCTTCTTGAAGTAAAGGATCCGCTATAGCTTCACGAATTTATTTAAAAGCATCCTGTAAAAATAGAAAATTATTACAAAACATAAATTTTTAATTTAAAAAATTGGTTAACGCCATTGGTCTCTTGGTAAGGAGGAACACTTACTTTGTCATTCCATTTGTAACTCATCAAAACTGGTATGGACTCCCTTGGCTTTGGGTTTTTAGGTTTTAATTTTATAACTAAAGGCAGGATTGGTGTCCACGCTCTTTATTGTAGTGAAGGATTCTCCATAGCTTCAAAAATTTATTTAGCAGTACCCTGTAAAAATATAAAATTATTACCAAACACTAATTTTTAACTAAAAATCTATTAAACCTTATTGGTGTCTTCGGAATGCGGGTATACTCACTTTATTATTACATTTGTTATTCATCGCAACATACGTCTGGGACTCCATTGGTTTTTCTTATTGAATGGTGTTTTAAGTGATGAAAGCAAAATTAACTTTAACATTCTTTTATCTTACATTTATTTATATTTTAGAAAACGAATTATTTATTTGTATTTATGTATTAATTTATTTTTATTTTATATATCAATTTCCTTTTTACGTTTTTATAACACAAAAAATAAACGAACAACGCACGCACACAAAAATACAAAATGAAAATGGCGGTCTGTATTTGTTTTGTTTTTTTTGTTGTTTTCTTTCGATAAATTTTTGTGCAGGTAATTTGCGTTATTGAGCAGGCTACTTGGTTATTTTACATAAAAAATTAATTATGTTACTTTAACATCGACAAGCATAATATTAGCAAAAATTTGGTAAAAATTTTTTTTTGGTATGAAAAAAGTTTTACCAAGTAGGATTGCTCAATCTTACACAGATTTTTTTTTTGCGTGTATAGTTTTGTTTAGGCCTGTTGGACCAGTGTTTAGACCTGTTGGATCAATGGCTGACATAACCAGGTTCTTCAAAAAAATACGTCCAATCGTATTTTGTTAATATGTATGTATACACACAAAAAAAATATAAAAAAATTGTGTCCGTTTTGGGGATAATACAACCTATAAAGTGGTTTTGGATAATTTACCTAAGTTTTTTAGAGCAAAAACTTTGGTAAGTTATCCAAAACCACTTTATAGGTTGTAATTAAACCAAAAACTGGCACAATTTTTTATTTTTTTTTTTTGTGTGTATATATTTAAAAGTTGGCATACGTGCAAAATGCAACACCAGGTTAAAGTGACAATAGATTAGCAACCAGAGGGCCAATTCTGTTTCTGTGATAAATTTATCACTGAAAATATAATGTCACTTTGCCTATTAGTTTTCAATGAAGTAAACTGACATATTTTTTCATTCATACGTTTTTCACAGAACCAGAATTGACCCTCAGGAAGAATAATCCCGTTATTGATGATGACGCCACGCTAAAGCCTAGACACTCAAGTTGGCTCTGCACACAAAAAACGAACATTGCCTTCGCAATGGAGGCAGTGAGACAATGCTCCCAAGTGCCGATAGACATATAATCAGACCACAAGTGTCCGACGCAATGCCGAGTGAATCAGCAGGCTCAACAAAAAAACACGCGGTACAGTTTTGTTTTTAACTTTAATTAACTACAACTCCGCAGCTTACACGTCCTTAATCATTGACTGACTGATTGCAACTGTAATTAATACTTATTTGTCAATTCTGCCACACAAATAAAAAAAATTTCAACACAAAATAAAAAATAAAATCAGCTGACACGTAAAACGTACGGAAAATTAAAACTTTCAAGGTTCGGCCGCTACAGCACGTATTCGTTTAAGTACCTATTTATATTTATTTTAATACAAGCTAACGTATCAGCTGACACGTCTCCGAACCGTATTCGCTCAAGAAATTATGCCGTTAGGAACATTTTTAACTTGATTTTAATAAGTGATATTTAAATTCATCTAAATCAGGGGGCTAATCACTTAAAACGAAAACGATAGACGATGCATAAACGACATCAAAATACATATCGTTTTGAAGGGACATTGGAACAAGTTGAGTTTACTGGCATTGGTCCAAAAAAAAAAATAAAAAAAATTTAAAATAGCCCTGTTAGCAATGATTTCGAAAAAAATAAAAAAAATTGTCGGCGACACGTATTTAGCGAGTTATCTCGACTTGAAGTTTTTTGCTTATATCTTCGTTATTTATTGTTCGATTTCAAAAATATTGTTGTCATTTGAACGGTAATTGAAATATCTTTCATTTTGGTAAAAAAAAAAAAATATTAACCCATAAAAGGCCAAAGAAAATTTTTTTTTTTTGTTTTTGAGAATTTTCGTAAAAAAAGCTTTTCTGCGTAGCGGCCTTCGGCCGGGCTTAGGGATTATAAACTCCATAAATTAGTTTAGCGGCTTCGCTAAATAAAGTTTTTTGTGTATTAAGCCTTTTTCCAGTTATAAAATTCGAATTTTAAGTCAACATAACTCGCGAACCAGATCTCGCCGACAAAAAATCACCCTAATATTTTCGATTTGTAATCAAAAGATCTATCTCTGGTAAAAATTTGGGATCAATCCGACCAATGCCAGTAAACTCAACTTAAGCCAAAAAATCAATGTTATAAAATTCGAGATTTTCTGGGGGCTAATTATGTAACTTGATAATCGTCAATCGTCATCGTTTTCTCTTTATTCTTTTACCATAAAATGACACTATATGGTAATGGAATAATGATGGAAACGATAAGATTGACGACTATCAAGTTACATAATTACCCCCCTGGATTTTTTTAAAAAAATCCCGGGACTCGGGATTTTATAAATCCCGGAATTTTCGGGATCGGGATTTCTCGTTTGGCATCCCCAGACTGCGCCCTCTGAACAAAAAAAAAAACGCTACATTTAAAACGAACGCAACATATTGGCAACAGTGTTAAAATGTCAACAAACAAAGGACGGACTTTATTAAAAAGTTAATATCGCAATATATAACAAAAATACTTAAATATACATTTAAATAACACATTAATCATTATTTACCAGGTTCTATGATAAAAGACGAATTGCAAGACGATGGTGGATTGTTGTCATTAGAAAAATTGGACAGAGCTTCACCAGATTTGTGGCCGGAAAAAAGTGAGTAAAGAAACCACAACAATGCATACAAATTTATGCAAGCTCTTTGAGGATCGAAGGATTATTATCAATTTTTATGAATATTCATTAGATTTAAATTTGTTACACTCATTATTTTATAATTTTTTTTTTGTTAAATTCAGTGTTGGCTACCGTTACCCTTTCAATACCGTTACCGATTAAAAACCCTTTAATTTTGACTACCGTTACCGTTACCAATACCGAAATAAAAATATTTAAATACCGTTACCGATAAAAAACCATTACCTTTATTTGGATTTTTACCGGTATTATATCGGTTTTATTTCGGTTGTCATAAAATACGGATAAAAACAAAGTAAAATATTTTTAATCTACTATTCGCATTGTTATATGGACAAAAAACAATTAGGAAATCGGCCCAACCAATGTCACATTCGCAATTAACTAAATCTTGACAAAGAATATATGAAAATCGGTCCAACCAATGATCACATTCTCAATTTAAGAAAAGTGAGTGCCGCGTAATGTAAACATTTTTTAGTAGGAAGATGAAAAAAGAGACAAACCTGAATTGTATTTTAAAAATAACAGAATTTTGTTTGTACTTTTACTGACTCTGGTTGCTAACTTCAAAATATTTTTTGTTCAAAACTTATTATTTTGTAATTATACAAACATTTTTTGATGTCAATTTTTTATAATTTTTCTCTAATTTAAATTAAAAAAATTTTAATTTTATTGAAAAACAAACGGTATAACAAAAAAAAATAATTGCCGCTTTAAAAAAATCGAAAATTTTCTTTCTGTAAAATTATGGCGTTGCTAATTTATTTTGCTCTGTTTTCCCCCTGCCATTTTTGATAACTCATAGCGGATGAACACGATGTGATAGCGACTTCAAAATAAGTCAAGGGTAAATCTTAATTATTGCTCTAAAGGATGCTGAACTCATTTGGACAGTCGCCTTAACACTTAGGGCACCAACTGTCAATCAATGATGTCTTAGTTCCAAAACCCATTTTTTCTGCTTCAAATCATATAAAAAAAATCTTTATGCGAATGGAACGTCACCTTATGCACATGATTGCAATTATTTTTTTGGCCACAAATCCGGTTTCCAATCTTATCCATTACATCAGATTTTTGAGAAATTTTAGATACAAAAACCCGCGTCTTCGGAATTATTTGACAACTCATAGCAGATGAACTCGATGTGCTGACGACTTAAAAATAAGTCAACGGTAAATCATAAACATTGCTCATTAAGATGTTTAACTCATTTGATCAATCGCTTTAACCGTTGGAGCACTAATTGTAAGGTATTTTCCCCGAATTTTTTTTTTTTAATACTGGGTAATAAGACGTCATTGAAAGACAATTGGTGCCCAAAGGGTTAAGGCGACTGACCAAATGAGTTCTTAATCTTAAGGTACCTACAGACGACGCAATATTATGTACAATATTCAATTATATTGATGGTGTGTGGGTAATATTGACGATTGTACAATGGTCAATCTTGCCCACACACGATCAATATAATTGAATATTGTACATAATATTGCGTCGTCTGTAGGTACCTTTAAAGAGATTCACCATCGATTTTTTTTGAAGCCGCCATCACATCGGGTTCATCCGGTATGACTTTCCAAAAATGCCCCAAACGGCAATTTTTTTGAACTTTGACCTCAAATTTCTCAAAAACCTGAAGTGAAGGAAAAGTTTGGAGTATGGATTTTTGACCAGCAAAACTAT
This sequence comes from Pegoplata infirma, assembly GCA_963921195.1. Lineage (NCBI taxonomy): Eukaryota > Metazoa > Arthropoda > Insecta > Diptera > Anthomyiidae > Pegoplata > Pegoplata infirma. The sequence continues at coordinate 137,311,239 of OY992540.1, read as the reverse complement.
TGTTATTAAGTTTATAAGGTCGCGTTCAGTGCATTTTTGACTATACTAACAGTAATTAATAGTTAGTATAGTTAAAAATGCACTTAATTTAACAGTTTTTTTAATTGCATTAAATACACTCAAAATAATAACTCTGTAAAATACTCGGTAAAATTACTTTAATCTCAATTCTAAAGATATTTGACAGAGTTTTCTGTTAAAATACAGATTAAAAGAAAATACTTTGTATTTGGCTGTGACAAAACAACTAAGTTTCATCTGTTATATTTCTTTTAACTTCGTAATCTTAATTTTACAGATAATTAACAGAGTTTTCTGCTAAAATGCAGATTTAAGCGAAATACTCTGTATTTCTTATAACCAACAAAACAATGTTTTATCTATATTTTTACTGGTTACTACGTTATCTTATGGCGTTTTCTTTTCTGGCAAAAAACGTAGCATTTTGTAACATTTTTTTTATTCTTTGAATTTTTTGTGTTCTTTTCTAAAAAAAATGCAAAAATATTATGTTCTTTTCTCAAAATATTGCCTGCCCTTGAGGTAAAAAATGCATATTGTCCGCCCCGAAATCAAATGACGGGTGAAAAACTGCCCTGATATTCTCTCATGTAGCAAAACTCAAATTAAGCGAACAAGTTAACTGGTGCTGTTGTGGTGCAGAGAATGTGTCGTGGCATGTGACACTGGAGGTCCGGGGTTCAAATCCCGGTATGGAAAATTTTTATTTTTTTTTTTATTCTGGTATTTTTTTTCATTCAATTACGTATTATTTTTTATTTAATAATGTTTTTTTTTTAAATAATTTTATAATTTTTTAAAAAAAAAAGTAAATTTTCATATAAAATCGACTAAATTTGTTAATTTTTTGGTATTTTTTTTTTTTTTAAGTTTAAACCCAGCAAAAATTGGCATTACTAGTAATGGGTTTTGTAATCCGAAACTGATGTTAATCAGTAGTTACTTGTTGAATGAAACACTAATTATTTTAACAAGGGCGTGAGACAAAAATAACTAGTGAAGAGTATGGAGATCAATAAGTAGTTACTGCCTCGGATTACAAATAAGGAGTAAAAACCCAATACCAATAAGAAGTAAAATAATTAGTTAATTAAAACATTTAAAATTTAACTTGTTTTTACTAAAACTTAAAAATTGCGTAATTTTTATTAAGTTTTTAAGTACTTTTTAAGTTAATTAAATTGTAAAGGTTAAAAACTGCAAGTGCAAGAAGATATTATTACTTAGAGGTGCTTTTATAACATATTACTGAGAAGTAGTTACTAATGTTAATAGTAATGGGTACTCATTATAAATAATGTGCTTGGTAATGATTACTTTTCACAACTCATTACCATGTTTTTGCTGGGAATAATTAAAAAAAAATAATTTAAAGCAAAAAAAAAAAATAAAAAAAATATGTGATGGCCATCGCCGGGATTCGAACCTGAGCTGCCGGCAATATAAGCGAAAAAAACATCCATCGAACCAGCAAATCAGGGCAATTTGCGTTCAAAACAGCATTTTCTGTGTTCTTTTCTGAGTGAAAAAATGCGACATCGTTTCAGGGCCATGTCAACATTTTAAAAGTAAACATTTTAACAATGCACAATTTTTTGTTCAGAAAAGAAAACACCATTAATTTCATGGTTGCAAACAGAGTTTTCTGTAAAAATACCAAAATTTGATCTATATTTTTTTTTTAGAAAATGTTAAAAAAGTACCAAAAAAATCTTTTCAAAAATCTTATAAAAATTTTACAAAATAACATGTATTTTACTAAACTCTGTAAATTTACAGAGTTCTTTTCTGTAAAATTTTGGTTACATCAAATGTATTTTACAAATATATGTAAATTTACAAAGTTTTTCTTTGCTAAATGGTGTTTTATTTAACCAATATTTTACTATTAACTCTGTGAATTAACAGTTTTTTTTTGTGAAAATCATTTTACAGAGTTTAATAGTAAAATTACCAAAAAATGTTGCTAGCTGGAAAAATATGGTGGACTCTGTTAAATTAGCAGAGTTTTTCTGTAACTTAACAGAGTTATTATTTTTATTGTACATTTTTGATTTTTTACGTGTTTTTAACAAATTTGTGACTTTTTAACACTTTGGGTAAATTTTTTCATAATACCGGTACGTACCGGTATCGATGTTTCGGTAACGGTTTATCGTTACCGAAATAATCGAAAATACCGTTACCTTTACCGTTACCGATATAAAAAATATGTAATACCAATACCGTTACCGATACCGTTATTCGTTTCGGTTGCCAACCCTGGTTAAATTGCATATTTAATTTAACATCTCTTGTTTTGGTATCATAATTCCCTCCACAATGCAAACGTAGCTATTTTTACTCACTGCATATTTTGTCAAGAGTTGTCATTACTTCTTTGACAACTGACATTTAAATAAAAAATCGTTGCGATTTTGTTCACAAATTTAGCTTTTCATTAATTAATTCGTGTTTTTTTATAATTAACCTTTCAGTTCCTGGTATTACGGATTTTATAGCTATGAGTGATACACCAATACGCACACCAGCACCCGAGTGGTCCCGAGGTCTTTCACAAGAGGACATGTCAGCTATGTTGCGTGAGTATTATGATTATTTCACCCCTCTAGATTAAACAAAAACAACGGGTATTAAAGATTAGTTTCCATGAACTCGTTTGGGTACTAAAAACCGGTACACTCATTGGTAAAGGTACTAAAATATTTGCTTAATATTTTGGCAGTGATTAACATTTTCAACAGACAGGCGGACATCGCTAGAATGTCTTTGAATCGATCACGGATCAATAATATTATTTTACTTTATGGGGTCCCGGACCGATATTTCGACGAGTTACAAACATAACAACGAACTTATATTTACCCTCTAACTCTAAGAGGAGGGTATAAAAATATGACGTTGCCCTTTGACTTCTAAGTCGAATATTTAAGGGGCACGGTCCCTTTAGAGGGCGGAAGCTTTAATGTGGAAGTGGTTTTTCTCAAAAAATACTTATACTTATAATTAGTGTCCGACCGAATAGTTCGGCCAAAAAACGTCATTTAATCAAAAATTTGGGAGTACTTTTAACAACTTTTTTTATATGGGGTAGAATTGTTGAGTCGATAGAAAACGATTCCGAGTGTAAAATTTAAGAAAGAGTACGAAGTTAAGCCACGATTTCGAAATTCGATAACCGAACTTTTTTCAATTTGGCTGAATTTCGGTTACCGAACATCTAAATTGGTGCTTAACTTCATCCTCGCCAATAAATTTGAAAGTCAGAATAGTCTTCTATCGCCTAAACAAACAGCCATCAGGAAAAGCTGTTAAAAATGCTTGCAAATATTAATTTTTGGCCAATACCATTTTTTGGCCGAAATGTTCGGTCGCATATTAAATCATTAACATTTTAAGAATGAAAATTTGTTTTGTTTAAAACCATATAAAAGTGTGTTTTTTTAAGAAAACAAAAAGCCTTTTTCAATTTCTCTTCCAACCTTCATTCTATTAATCCCAGGCGGTTAATGTTTGGCCTATACGGAAATATTCCATATTCAATTTTTATAATTTTAAAACCTCATATGGTTCAACTAATCTTTCTTTTATTAATTTAACATATTTATTTTTATTTTATTTTCAGAACTTAGTTCGTTGCCACCCAATGCATTAATTATGGAAATAAAAAAAATATATGATGAAGCCTACCAACTTGGCGTCAGTGAGGCAAAGGAAATGACTCGTGGCAAATATTTAGGCATTTTTAATAATTCTAAGAAAAAGGCTATTTAGGTTTAACATTTTTTAAAAATATTAAAGAATTAATAAAATTACTAAGTAAACTAACAACCAGTTTCTGTGTTACGATCATCGTTCATCTTCAACAAATCTCCAAATGCATGCAAATTTGTTGATGTTAAACGACGTTCGTATTATGGGAACTAGTGGTTAATATCTTAACAAATATATCGTTGACCTACCTGTCGACTAAGGGCTGGTTTAGCTGTTTTCAAAGTCCCCAATTAAGCAAGGATGCTGATAGCATGTAGTCCTGGCGATCATATCCTGAGGTAGTCAGATTTAAAAATTGTGCTTTTTAAACATGTTAGCTAATTCTGTAGCCCTAACCATTAGGCTGGGTCGTATTCCAACAAAGTGCTCAGATCAACTATTAATAGTGAAAAAAAGTTGGTACAAGTAAATACAAGCAATTTAAAACAAAATCGGTCCATGGCTTCCGTTCTCGCATCGCGGGTCAAAATTGCGGTTTTTGAAAAAATGGACATAATTTAAAAAAAAAATAAATATTTAAAAAAAATTTTTTTTTTGTATCGCATTAATTCAAAGATATTTAGAAAAATTTTGTTTGTTTTTTTCGGATATCGATAAACCACCCAAACGTGAGGCAAAAAAAAACTCACATTTTTAACATGGAGCTCAAAACTACTTTTTCTCTATTTTAAAAATTTAGTGAAACAAAATTTTTAAATATATTAGTTTATCCACTTGATATCATTGAATGCATCTCAGGGATTGTAGAAAAAAATTCTTAGTTAAATTCCTTCGTCCAGTTGGTGTGTGGAGCGATTTGAATTTAGCGGATTTCCAGAACATGTGTTTTTATCGACATTTTTGACTAATTAGTAGTTGTTAGCAACATTTTAAGCCATGTTCACACTACAAGAACTTACCATGGTAAGTTGAGATGATTTTGTAATTTTTCTTTATGCTAGTACAATTTGAGATGATTTTGTAAATCACTATAAGTCTGTTTGCGTACTTTCCCAGTAAAAATTATCAAGCAACAAAATTTTAGAGAGTAAAAAAGAAATCGCTCTCAAAAAGGAAAAATTGTAAAAAGTACGCGAACAGAAATCCGTAAAAATTTACAAGTTAGATAAACAGCTGATTTAAATCAGCTTATAAAAAATTTTGCATTCATTTGTAAATTTTTAGTTTGTTGGTATTTATTTTTTAACTTGTTAATATAAGAAATTTAATATTTGGGATGTATTTTTTTATTAATTAGTTGATATTTAATCATATTTTATGCACAAAAATGTAACTGCAAAATATTTTTGTGTATCGTTTACAAAAATATAATCATATGTTTTTAAAACAGATGTTTTTTCTGCTTGATAATAAGTGTGTTCCAGAACTTTCCGGGTAAAGTTCGGTAAAATGAGAGCAAATCAAAAACCTCTCACGATACCACAAAAATACACAAAAGTACGGGAACACTAAAAACCACATTTCAAGCCCAAAATAATAGAAAATGTAAACAAACCAATAACGCTAAAATATTTTCGTAAGAAAAATTACTTTAAACAAGAAAACAAATTGTAAAAGTTTATTTTAATAACAAATTATCTTTTTTTGTATTGAAATAACACATTTCCTTGGTTTAGTTCTTTATTTTATTTAAATTTCCAATTTAGCTTCACAAAAAAAATCAGCTGTTTTTTCAACATCTGACTGTTACCATTTTACCCGAAAAAAAAGTGCGGGTAAGTTCGGTAAAATGAGAAACTAATTTATTCTCTCAAAAATTCTCTCATTTACCCAATTTTTGCGTACGGGAACGCTTTTCGGGCTGGTTTGGGTACCCGCGGGCACCCGCGGTAACGTTGTGGAACAGACCTAATTTTTGCTGGCAAAAATTTATCCAGTAAAAACTTGCAAGTTTCTAAAATAGAACTGTCACTTTTTTCTCTCATTTTCTCTCTCGTTACTGGGGTTTTAAAGTACGCGAACGACTTTTAGACAAAATTCGTAATAATAGGTGTGTTCCAGAACTTTCCGGGTAAAGTTCGGTAAAATGAGAGAAAATCAAAAAACCTCTCACGATACCACAAAAATGCACAAAAGTACGGGAACGCTAAAAACCACATTTCAAGCCCAAAATAATAGAAAATGTAAACAAACCAATAATGCTAAAATATTTTCGTAAGAAAAATTACTTTAAACAAGAAAACAAATTGTAAAAGTTTATTTTAATAACAAATTATCTTTTTTTGTATTGAAATAACACATTTCCTTGGTTTAGTTGTTTATTTTATTTAAATTTCAAATTTAGCTTCACAAAAAAAATCAGCTGTTTTTTTAACATCTGACTGTTACCAATTTACCCGAAAAAAAAGTGCGGGTAAAGGTATGAACAGAACAAGCCCGGCACGACTTTTTCCATACGATTTGACAGTTAAAAACCGTGACCGGCACGACAAAAAAATTAAAACTTATTTTATTTTATCTCCGGGTTCTCTCAATCTCTCTTCCTCTCACACTCCAGGGTTGCCGCACTTTCACAACAATTTTTAATTTTTTCATTCACAATGGTGTAACAAACGTACAGTAGTGCCAACTTAATCACATTGACTATGTGACAAGCGATTTTTTCCCGTAAAATTACTCAAATTTTATTAAAAGTTGGCACCACTGAACAAACAAATGACATTTTTTGCCGTCGCCGTCCCCCGTCATTGTTTTGGGCCTATATTCTCCGGCAACGGCAACCGTCCCCCGTGCCGTGCTTGTTCTGTTTCTACCTTAAGTTCGGTAAAATGAGAAAGTAATTTATTCTCTCAAAAACTCTCTCATTTACCCAATTTTTGCGTACGGGAACGCTTTTCGGGCTGGTTTGGGTACCCGCGGGCACCCGCGGTAACGTTCTGGAACACACCTAATTTGTACAAATTCGTACAAATTATTGAGTTCGCGAACACAGCTTATGTGATTTTGTTCAAAGGAAAATCACATAGTGATTTTAAAATCACGCCAGTCTGTATACAGTATTACTTAAATTAACCAACTTTTTTTGTTCAAATGGTTGTTTTGGACCATAGTAACTCTGCTTTGAAATAATAGGCTTTTTGGACAACGTTAACCCTTGCCGGCACGAGGTTAAAAATTCCTCCAATGAAATTTTCGAAAATTGTGTCCGTTTTCGGGATAATACAACCTATAAAGTGGTTTTGGATAATTTACCTAAGTTTTTTAGAGCAAAAACTTTGTTAAGTTATCCAAAACCACTTTATAGGTTGTAATTAAACCAAAAACTGGCACAATTTTTTAATTTTTTTTTTTGTGTAAAATCGTGTATGTGTTTAAATAATGAACAATTACAAATTTATACAAAGTTTTCTTGAAGGACATCTTTAACCCTTGTTGAACGAACGACCAAAAAACAGCTGTTTTTTTCTGCTCATAGTCAAAATGGACTTTTTTGACATATTAAATAATATGTTTTTCACTTTTAGCTTTACACAGTAAAAACGACGAAGACGTAATGAAATTTCGGATGCCATTTTTTTTATTTAGTTTTAAACACTTTCCGCTTAAGTGCGCTTACTTTAAAACGTTAATTTAAATGCGATCGTTTAAATGCATTCCCCGCTCAAGCGATTCACTCGCAGATGTATTATAGTCAAAATGGACTTTTTAACATACTAAATAAGTTTTTCACTCTTAGCTTAACCCAGGAACAACGACGATGACGTGGTGAAATTTCTGAATGCATTTAAACGATCGCATTTAAATTAACGTTTTAAAGTAAGCGCACATAAGCGGAAAGTGTTTAAAACTAAATAAAAAAAATGGCATCCGAAATTTCATTACGTCTTCGTCGTTTTTACTGTGTAAAGCTAAAAGTGAAAAACATATTATTTAATATGTCAAAAAAGTCCATTTTGACTATGAGCAAAAAAAACAGCTATTTTTTGGGCGTTCGTTCAACAAGGGTTAAAGATGTCCTTCAAGAAAACTTTGTATAAATTTGTAATTGTTCATTATTTAAACACATACACGTTTTTAGAGTGAGGAATTTTCGAAAATTTCATTGGAGGAATTTTTAACCTCGTGCCGGCAAGGGTTAACGTTGTCCAAAAAGCCTATTATTTCAAAGCAGAGTTACTATGGTCCAAAACAACCATTTGAACAAAAAAAGTTGGTTAATTTAAGTAATTTGGGTGGGTTGTCGATATCCGAAAAAAACAAACAAAATTTTTCTAAATATCTTTGAATTAATGCGATACAAAAAAAAATTTTTTTTTTTTAATAATTTTTTTTTAAATATTAATTTTTTTTTTTAAATTATGTCCATTTTTTCAAAAACCGCAATTTTGACCCGCGATGCGAGAACGGAAGCCATGGACCGATTTTGTTCATTTTGGTTTTAAATTGCTTGTATTTACTTGTACCAACTTTTTTTCACTATTAATAGTTGATCTGAGCACTTTGTTGGAATACGACCCAGCCTACTAACCATCTAATAAGCTGAAAATGGCCAAGTTAATAGTATTGAAGATGGAGCATATCCAAAAGTTGTCGGATATAAATTTGTTGGACTTTGGACGGAAAAATAATATGAATTATGTTAAAATTGTGTTTTTGGCATGCATATAGTACGTAACATAAGATCCACACGGATCTGGATTTTTCGGTGTACGGGTGGAAAGACGAAAGGAAAAGGGGGTAAATTTAGTTCTATCTTTTCCAGTTTTTTGAAGATGACTGGTAAGCTGAAAAGCTAAAAATAGACATAAATTGGCAGATCCTAGCATAGCCGTATATTTTTATATTTTTTTTTTTTTAATGATTTGAGATTACTTCATCCCCCTTCAGCAATGTGAAGGATAGAAGATTTATTTGGCTGTGCCCGAAGGTCTAAGACGCCATCAACAATTTATTTAGATTAGCATTTATTATATAGATTAGCAGACAAGAAGAATAACGGGATATCCCGTTATTGATGATGACGCCACGCTAAAGCCTAGACACTCAAGTTGGCTTTGCACACAAAAAACGACCATTGCCTTCGCAATGGAGGCAGTGAAACAATGCTCCCAAGTGCCGATAGACATATAATCAGACCACAAGTGTCCGACGCAATGCCGAGTGAATCAGCAGGCTCAACAAAAAAACACGCGGTACAGTTTTGTCTTTAACTTTAATCAACTACAACGCCGCAGCTTACACGTCCTTAATCATTGACTGACCGATTGCAACTCGATTTTTATATTTTGATAACTTCGCAATAACCAAAAAATTATGCTTTGCTTTTATATTTTAGAAATTTTAATTTTAATATTTTTAGCATGATCACAAGATAACAGACCTTCGAAATTTTAATTTAATTCGATTTCTCAAATCAAAAATTTTAATTAATGAATTAGTTCATTAATGAATTAATTCTTTGCATTTCTTAAAAACCTCCAAATTAGTACCCCCTAAAAACACCAAAAAAAACCCCTAAATCTGTGGGGAAAATCCTTAAACTGTCAACACAGGTTCATTCTCTTAAGTACTCGGTAATTTAATACTCTATAATTTTACAACTCTAGCTATTTTTGTTTGTAAACAATAATAAATTATAATTAAACTTTTTTAACCAAAAACTTACGTTTGACTAAATAAAAACTTACGTTTAAATTTAAATATGGGTTCTTTAATAAATTTAATCGAAGCGGTAAAAAATCATCCCAAACTTTTTCAAAATTCTTTACCAAATGAGGATCATGACATCTTAAATGAATGGTCCTGTGTGGCGGAAGAATGTAAGTTTTCACGTTCAGATGCACAGGATCAGTGGAATATATTGCTAATGGAATATGTAGAGTATTTAAGAAGTAATCAAGATTTTCCTTTGGCCAAACATATGGATTTTTTGCAGCCACATTTCTTTACTGTAATGTAAGTTTTACTAATTTAAAGAAAGGAAATTCCAAAACTTTTATTCTTGAAATTTTTAATATTATTTGTATATTTTAGTGACAATGAAAATATAGATGAAGACGAACTTCTGAATGCTATAGATCCTAAGTCGGAAGAAGTTATAAAAACACATTGTGAGCCAAACAAATCTCTTAAACCAATTGAAAATTTACCAGAAGTACAGAAAATTATAAAAGCTGAACGTCATACAAAACCAACCACAACAGAGGAACCATCTTTTACACCTATATTACAACCTACCCAGCCATTACCAGAACCTAGTCCAGTTAATAATATAGTAGTAGAACAAAGTAATCATTCTTTTATCAATTTGTCATCATTAGAGTTAATATTTCTGGGTTATGCTAAACAACTACAAAAGATGCCATTACCGCTACAACTTAAAACCAAGCGAAAAATTGCCAATTTAATGAATGACGCAGAACTCGAAATGATGAATAATTAAACTATGGTTGTAAATACAAGAATCTTTAGGTTTTACGAAACATACATTTATTTATTTCCATTTGTATTTGGATGTCGTAAATTTCAATGTTTTTGTTTTCTCTATAAAAAAAATCTTGAATACATTTTTATACCCTGCACGCTAGACTACACCATTTCTAATTGTATTTTAGAAATTTCCAAATGAAGGACTTATTGTAAAAACTCGATAAGCAACATTTCATTTTATGGTGGTTTTTGCCTTAAAACTTTTGAAATAATGTAGAAAAAAAACGTTTGCAGAACTTTCGTTCTCAGGATACTTGTACGAAGGATTTAAGCAAGACTTCTGCCAAAAATCTGTCAATAGAACATCAGTAGAAAGCGAAAAACATAAAAAATAAAATGTTGCTTACCAAGTTTTTGCAGAAAGCCCTTCAAATGTATTTTACAATTGTCCAAATGTATTTTAAAATTGTCCAAATGTATTTTAAAATTGTCCAAATGAATTTTAAAATTGTCCAAATGTTTTTTGAAATTGTCGAAATATATTTTAAAATTGTCCAAGTATATTTTAAAATTTTTCAAAAGTATTTTAATATTGTCAAAATTTTCGAAATTTATTTCAAAATTTTCCAAATGTATTTTAAAATTGTCCAAATGTATTTTAAAATTGTCCAAATGTATTTTAAAATTGTCCAAATGTGGTTTAAAATTTTTCAAATGTTTTTTTAAAATTGTCCAATTGTATTTTAAAAATTTCCAAATGTATTTTCAAAATTGTCCAAATGTATTTTCAAAATTGTCCAAATATATTTTCTAATATTCTATGTATAATTCTATGTAGAATTTAAAATTGTCCAAATGTATTTTAAAATTGTCTAAATATATTTAAAAATTGTCCAAATGAATTTTAAAATTGCCCAAATGCTTTTTAAAATTGTCCAAAAGTATTTTAAAATTGTCCAAATATATTTTAAAATTTTCCAAATGTATTTTAATGTTGTCCAAATGTATTTTAAAATTGTCCAATTGTAGTACATATAAAATTGTCCAAATGTGTTTTAAAATTGTCCAAATGTATTTTAAAATTGTCCAAATGTGGTTTAAAATTTTCCAAATGTATTTTAAAATTTCCCAAATGTATTTCAAAATTGTCCAATTGTATTTTAAAAATTTCCAAATGTATTATCAAAATTTTGCAAATGAATTTTAAAATTTTCCAAATTTATTTTAAAATATTCTATGTAGAATTTTATTGCAAATTGAAAATTTACATGTTAAAATTTCGTCCAATATTATGAAAAAAAATGTAATTTTGTATGGTAGCCCCCTTAGGAAGTGGAGAAAGTAAGTTCTAAAAAAAAATTGGGGGAACAAAGCTATGGGGGTATTCATGTTACCCCTCTAGGGGGAACCATGTGAATGCTACGAGCTGATGTCTTAAAAAATGTATGGAGACCACCTTAAAGGCCTTTACAACTGATTCAATATTATGTACAATCTGCATGCATTTTTTTCAGTCCAATATTTTATACAGTTAGAGCGGTGGGAGCAAATGCCATTTAGTATGGGAGCTTTCTTAGGGATTGGAGAAAGGGGTAGGAACCAAGTTGGAATAATTTTGTTCGTTAAATCTCTATACAAACGCACAAAAACACTTACCCCCAGTTTCTGTAATACGAACGCCATTCGTCTGCGACGAATTTGCATGTATTTTGTTTTTGTTACAATAACAAAATATACACAAATTCGTCACGAACGAATGGCGTTCGTATTACAGAAACTGGGGGTTAATATAAAGAAAACCGCATGACGCTGAATTAAAATTAATCGCTCGATTTTTTACGCGTTTTTCCGTTTCCCGCTTCAATTGTGATTAATCCCTGATTTGGGGCTTTCGTTAAAAAAAAATCACCGATTTGTACCCCCAGAAGATCTGAATTGACAACACTTTTTATACAACCCTGTTATTTTTTTTTTAATTTTTATTATCAGAATATTCGTAAATAGAAAAGAACATTTTTTTTCGTTGACTCGCATTTGTAAATTTCAATAAATTTATTTAAAATAAATGTAAAAAAAATGTCGCGCTCAACTTTATGTCGTTTATGTGTGACTTCTTGTAATGAATTTAAATGTTTATTGGATGACCACGGCCAATTAAATGGAGTTTATAAAGTGGCTGTTAAGTATTTTCACCCAAGTGTATGTATTATAAAGAATGTTGAATATAAACACAAAGACCGACTAGGATTCCTTAAATTTACGTCCACCCCTCCAAATCTGATTGAAACTTTCTGAATTAACTAAGTTCAGTGATACCATTCTTGTCGTTGGCAAACGCCCACAAGGGAGTTGGTGCGACTTTGAAGTTCCAAATTTTGCACTGAAAATACATAGGGCCAACAATTTTTACGTAAAAAGGCTTTTTGAGGCGGAGAGGACGGGTTTAATGCATAGAGTTTGTAATCCCTAAGCCCGGTCAAAAGACGGCTACATCAAAAAAAAAAAAATTAACAAAAAACGGGAAAAAAGTTTCACCTTGAACTCAACCAAACTCTAAAAAAAAACCTTATTTTTACCGGTTTATACGGGGTTCACACAGAACAAAGTCTTTTTTAAACAGCCCTTATACCCTGTTCTCATTGCAGACCGGATTAGGATTAACTTTAGTTAAAAAATGGGTCAAATCAAGTCCAGAACTTTTTTTTATATTTTTTTTTTGAGTCTACATAAAATTAGTAAACATAAACAAAAACAAGTAAAAAAGTTAAATTCGACCTTGCCGAATGTAGTGATACCCTCCACAATTTCAAAAAGATTATTGCAAAAAACTTAATTTAAAAGGAAATTACTTTTGAAAAAAACAAATTTTGAAAAAAAATTTTCCGCAAAAAAAAAAATTGGTAAAAAAAAATCCGCGATTTTTTTTTTTTTTTTTGTCAAAAAATATGTTCGTACTTGTTTAAATACCATTTGGTGTTCAATTACGTTCACACATGTCAACCAGCAGCCGAAATAAAGCATTTTGTATTTTTAGGTTATGTTGAATGTACTAAAATTTTGGAGGTGTCCTTACATTTTCGTTCATAACTTTTGAACCGCTGAACCGATATCGCTCAAATGCAATACCAAACTTCTCGGGAGAACTTCCAATAAATATGTAAAGTTTCAGTCACCTTCATGCGATATTTTGGCCGTGATCACCATTTCCACGACAGACGGACATCGCTAGAATGTCTTAAAATCGATAGGTGATCATGAATATATATACTTTATGGGATCCCAGACCGATATTTCGATGAGTTACAAATAGTGCCCCCCATTTCCCGGTTCTCGGTATTCCCGGGAATACCGGTATTCCCGGTTCTGGTACCGGTTTCCCGGTTCTAGATATATTCCCGGGAATACCGGTATTCCCGGTTCTGATCCTGGTACCGGTTCTCAAGAACCAAAAAATTACTATACCATAATATATTTAAATTACACTATTTAATCAGTATTTCATAAATATTTAGATGTGATAGTAAAATTATTTGAAAAACATGTAACTATTTTTTCTTAAATTCAATAAATAAAATGGAAATGGTATTTCTCACAAGTTTTGTATTTTTTTTGGTAAAAGCAAAGAAAAAAATTTAATTGTACAAAATATTACAAAATATACATACCGGTAGTCCCGGGAATACCGTCAGAATCGGAACCGGGAATACCGGTATTCCCGGGAATACCGGGAATGAATTAAGAACCGGGAAACCGGTACCAATTCCCGGGAATACCGAGAACCGGGAATACCGGTATTCCCGGTACTACGGTACTGACCGTAGGCACTAGTTACAAACGGAACGACAAACTTATATATACCCTCTATCACTAAGTGGAGGGTATAAAAAGAATAATTTTGCCAAGTCCGGCACACTATTGGATAGGTCCTAAAAAAACCTTTCTATCCATATATAATGTTCATATAGTTCCTTTAGAAGAAAAACGAAAAAAAAAAACGAAAAAACAAAAAAAAATTTGACAATGTTTTTAAAAGAAATTTTAACATACCATCAAATACAAGTACTAAATAAAAAAACTTTTATTTAAATTTTAGCTATTAAATCCTGTAAGACAAGACACACCAAAGGTTATTTGTATAGAATGTTGGCAACATATAAATGATTTTAATAACTACCAAGAATCGGTAATAAATATACAATATCAATTAGAATATCTTCAACCAGTTGTGATTATTGACAAATCTAATCAAGATCATCCTAATAAACAACCTCAAGTTACGACTACCATCAAAACTGAGGCGGAAAATCCATTATATGTTTTCGATATATTACAATTTAATGAAATTAAGCCTGAACCCACACACGATGATGAATTTATTGACAAAATTTTAAGCAATTCTGAAGTAAAGAAAGAAAAGGACATTCAAGATAATCCACTCAAAAAACATCATATTGAAGAAACTGTTTCCAGGTCTTATTCTGATGCGGAAAATGACAATGATTCCGTTTTGTACGAGTCGTATTCTTCTAATATGCAAAATAACATGATAATCACATCTGAAATAGAAAATGAAAATGAAACAATAGAAAAGTCATCACCATTTGAAATAAGAGTTGATCAGCCAGTTAACTCTAACATAGCAGATGAACCAACATATTCTTCTTACATGAAAAATACTACAAATTTCATGACAGATCAGCCATTCAAAAGCCATTATGATGAGTTTATACGAAAAGTAAAAGGTGATTTAGACTGTCCTAAATGTCAAGATAAATTAACTGATTTTAAAGCACTACGTCAACATTTTCAAACTAAACACAATTCCGAAAAGCCCTATACCATATGTTGTAATATAAAACTTATAACACGTACACATATTACTAGACATTTGCGACTACATATTAATCCAAATGCATATCAATGTAATATATGTGAAAAAATTTTAAAGACCAGTTGGAGTTTGAAATTACATAAAAGGACTAAGCATAGCAATAAATCATCATCATCACAACAACAAATTTTGGAAAAAGATGACTTTATAACAAAATGGTTAGGTAAATTGGAATGTGCCATATGTAAAAAACATATGGACAATTACAGTTTATTGGCCTGGCACTTTAAAGTTAAACATCGGTGTAAAGAATTTATAACATGTTGTGGTCGTAAATTGAGAATGAGATGGAGAATAGTTAAACATATACGTGAAATTCATATGAAAGGAGAAGTTGTTGAACAATTTTCAAAAGATCATGGTGAACTTCAAAAATATATTACACAAACAAACGATTTTACTGGAGAAATTGTTGAACAATTTTCAAATGAAGATGATAAATTACATATAAATATTAAATCTGAACACACGAAAGAACTATTAAACGATATAAATGAAGAAGACAGTTCTCAAACATTTAATGATTTAGCAAATGACGAAACTCATACATTAGCTACAGATCCGAACATGGAAATAGAAACATTTAAGAAAATGTCTGAAGATCAAATTAATAAAATAAATCGAAGGATATCAAACGAAAATAATATTTTAAATCAAGAACATATAATCGATACGGAATTGACTTCTTCTTCGGTGATGAATACAGAAGATTATGATATATCTGATAAAAACTTTAAAAATATTTTACGAACAATAATAGGCGATTTAGAATGTCCCATATGTAAAGTAATTGCAATAGATTTTCCGAGATTAAGTGAACATTTTCGTTATAAGCATTTTACAGAAACGCCCTTTATTATTTGTTGTAATAAAAAACTATATCATCATCAGATATCTCATCATCTAAGTCTTTTTCATGGCAATCAAATAAATTACCAATGTAATATATGTGAAAAGAATTTAACAAACAAATGGAATTTAAAAATACATAAACATAATGTACACGGTAGCGGAACCGTACTTTCTTCAAAGTATTATAAAAAAACTTCAGATGTTTCACATAGCGATAAGCAAAGAACTATGGACAATGATGCTACTATAGCACAGTGTTTGGGCGATTTGGAGTGTACAATATGTAAACGAAAATTTGCCACCTACACTTTATTGGGTATACACTTTCGACTTCAACATAGTGCACATGAGTGTCTTGTAGTTTGTTGTGGCAGAAAATTTCGTTTAAGATGGAAACTACTTAAACATGTTCGCCAAAAGCATATGGGGGTATTTGATCAAAAACTATGTAAATGTTCAATATGTTTCAAAACTTTTTCTCATGATTACAAATTACGTATACATATTCAACAAATGCATAAAACTATTTTCGACCAACATGACGATCATAAATGTAAAGTGTGCGAAGCATCATTTGGAAAGGAACAATATTTAATTGCGCACTATAGTCGATATCACAAAGAATACCCATTGCCTGGATATGAGTGTCAATATTGCAATTTAATTTTTCAAACGCAAATCTCTTTGGAAAAACACATCAATAAAAAACATTCTCAACTGAATATTCAGAACAATGATTTAAGCAAAGACGATTGTAACCAAGAAACAATGAATGTACAAAAAGAAATTTCCAAAACTTTATTAGAAGATGAAATAGATTTTCAAGAAAATAACATTAATAATGATGAAATGGATAAAGAAGTTATAACTGCTATAAATAAAAAAACAGGTAGAAATGATTTTTATGTAACTGTTTCTAAACACAACGATGAAATACCAAAAATATCTTTAAAAAAACAGTCATTAATACTTGATATAGGAGAATCACAAGCCAAAGATATTTTAAATGCTAATTCTGATAAACATATTGAAATGCCTACATTAGATATTTACGATATAAAAGAGGAAATTTCCTGTGATTCTTCTATAAACTCTGCTGAAGACACGGACACCGAACAACAATTTGAATTACAACCATCATTGAAAAACTATGAAAGTAGACTAAAAACTAAGCGTTATGATGAATTTATAAAAAATATTAAAGGAGATTTGGAATGTCCGAAATGTAATATGTTGTTGGAAGACTTTGCATTGTTAAATAAACATTTTCAAACCGTACATGCTCCTGAAAAGGCCTATATTATATGTTGCAAACTTAAACATCCAAGTCGTATGCATATTGCTAGACACTTACGTCTCCATACAAATCCAAACGCCTATCAGTGTGATGTATGTAAAAGGAATTTTAAGAATTTGTGTAATTTAGGAGACCACAAAAAACGTGTACACAACAGCAAACGTTCTCAAAAGGAACACAAATGTGATATGTGTGAAGCATCATTTAAATTGGAACGGTATTTACGTGTACATTATTCTCGTAATCACGCAGAAGAATATCCTGCTTATCTAATGAGACTTGATTCAGTTAATGCTAAAACTCGGCTATATGATGATCATATAAAAAGAGTCAAAGGAGATTTAGAATGTCCCATATGTAATATGTCGCTAGGAAACTTTACATTGTTGCGTCAACATTTTCAAAGTGAGCATGATTCTAACAGACCCTATATAATATGTTGCAAACTTAAACATCCAAGTCGTATGCATATTTCTAGACACATACGCCTGCATACAAATCCAAACGCTTATCAGTGTAATGTATGTGAAAGAAATTTTAAGACCTTATTTAATTTAGAAAATCACAAGAAACATGTACATAAAAACAAAGACTCTCAGCATGAACATAAATGTGATGTATGTAAAGCATCATTTCGTAAAGAACGATACTTAAGGGCTCATTATAGTCGCAATCACAAAGAGTTTCCCTTACCTGATTATATGTGTCAACATTGCGACCTGATTTTTGCAACTCAAACTTCTTTGGAAAAACACATTAAAAAAGAGCACACTAATATGGCCAAGGAGTCTATTGAGGGTCCATTTTCCAACAGTTAATGTTGAAATTTAATAAAGTTTTATTAAAAGACTTAGAAAAAAAACAAAGCGATATTATAACAATATGTAATGTAAATCACGGCAGCAATTTAAGTCTTGCAAAAATTTTAGATAGCATAAAAAAGAGCATACTAATATGGCCAAGGGATCTATTCTCCATTTTCCAACTGTTAATGTTGAAATAAAGCGATATAATCACAATAATGGAAATCAAGGCAGCAATTTAAGTCTTGCAAAAATTTTAAATAGCATAACTAATCTGTATATTGCAACAAGCCAACATAAAAAATTGCAATGTTGCAAGGGCAAAAATTTCTGATGTGAATACCATTAAAGAATGGCTATAAAGAAAGAAATTAATAATCTCCTTCTGGAAGATGAAGTAAGTTTTTAAAAAACACACTATTGATCAAATTTAAAAAAAAAACATTAAGTTCTTTATTGGAGGATGAAATGATGAAATTTCTGAACAAAATGTAACTGTTCCTAGTCAGAACAATAAAACAACACCTTCTTTTGCTCATAATGTAATGATTATAATTTAATAAAAATAAAAAAAATAAAAATATCTTTCAGTTTATTTAATCAAAAACTACATTTTAAAATTGTCCAAATTTATTTAAAAAATCCCTAAATGTTTAAAATTCTCCAAATGTATTAAAAATTTTTCCAAATGTGTTTTTAAAATGTTACGAATGTATTTTAAAATATTCTATGTTGAATAACACAGCTCAACACGAAAATGCGTATTGGATTCTGGTTAGTGATTTGGATAGTGTCTGTTGCGCTGATTCCAAATCCGGAGCCTAAATTTGTCTATCACGTCAGGATTTTTAGTAATTCGCGGTTAAAGTGCCGAAAAAGGGAATTTTTTACCCTTTTTAAAAGTTTATAAAATAAGATCCTGACATGCAAATGACTAGGAATCAAGCTCATTCGAAAGCCTGTAATTTTCTCCCAAAGATAAGATAAAATGTTCTAAAAATTTAATTTTCTTAAATGGTAAAAAAATCATTAGCAAAAAACCTTTCATTTTTTCAATATTTAGTTTATTTACACAGTGTTTTTTAACAAATTTCCATACAAATTCATACGTAAATTTTAGATTTAAAGCACTTGTGGCTAATGATTTTTTTACCATTTTAGAAAATTAAATTCCAAGAAGATTTGATCTTGTCTGAAAGAGAAAATTACACACTTTCGAATGAGTTTGATACCAAGTCATTTGTATGTCAGGATCTTATTTTATAGGCGTTCAAAAATGGTCAAAATGGGCATTTTTTGGAATTTTGAAAAATACATTTGGATAGTTTGGAATTGTATAAGATTCTTAAAATAAAAATAATTTTAAATTATAAAATACATTTGGACAATCTTAAAATATATTTGGACAATTTTAAAACACATTCGGACAATTTTAAAATACATTCGAACAATTTTAAAATTCAATTGGACAATTTTAAAATATATTTGAACAATTTTAAAATTCATTTTGAAAATTTTAAAATACATTTGGAAATTTTTAAAATACAATTGGAAATGGAGTAGTGGTGCTAGAGTTTTAAAATTAATTTTTATGTGAATTTTCTACAAAAAAAACTCTGTGGTGCTACAGCAAAAGTAAATGAATTTGGACTATGAATTTTTAAAAATAAATTTTTTAAATTGTATTTTGTGGCTTAATTTAATTTTATTTTGTGGGTTAACTAAAGTTAAAGTGGCTGAATTTGGGAATCATCCCTATAAATTTCCAAAAATCCATTTTTTTCAAAAAAAAACTAACTACATTTTGTGGCTTAACTAGAGGTGTTAGAGCATAAATTTCCAAAAACCCATTTTTATATAATTTTTTTTTTTTAATTTTTATGAAAAAAAGGTATGGGCCCTTACCACAAGAAAACAAAAAGTCTATTTTAACAAAAGTTTTGTTTTAAATTTCAAATTAAATTTTAAAAACAAATTTTAAAACAATCAGCTTTACCACAAGAAAATAAAATAAATTTAAAATGAGCTTTTAATTTTATTTCCATACAAATTCAGCTTTACCACAAGAAAATAAAATAAATTTAAAATGAGCTTTGACTTTTTGTTTTCTTGTGGTAAGGGCCATTGTTTTTGTTTTTAAAATCGACTTTCAAAAAATGTATTGAAAATTTAAAATAAAACTTTTTTTAAAATAGACTTTTTATTTTCTTGTGGTAAGGGCCAATTTGTATGGAAATAAAATTAAAAGCTCATTTAAAATTTATTTTATTTTCTTGTGGTAAGGCTGATGGTATTGCAAATAAAGATTAAAAAAAAATATTTAAAATTTTTTTTGATCCCCAATTTTTGCCTAATAGTGAGGTGAAGGATGATGTAGATTTACAGATTTGCTATATAATTGCAAAATAATGTGCTCGATTCTTGAATACGATTTTACCATTCACCAATTTTTTTTTAAATATTGTGCTCGATTCTGGAATACGATTTCACCATTCACCTAATTTTTAAAAATTTTATATTCTTTCGAATTTTAAGGTTTTACAATTTTTTTCTTGTAACAATTAAAGATCTAGCTAATATCTCTTATAATTACAAGAACAAATTTAAAAATCCTAAAATTCGAAAGAATATCAAATTTTTAAAAATTAGGTGAATGGTGAAAACGTATTCCAGAATCGAGCACAACATTTAAAAAAAAAATCTCGTAAAACAATAGATTTTCTATTTTTTTTTACTTTCGATGGTGATTACCAGATTTTGTCTATTTTGCTCAATCTCTTCTATTTCTGCAGATAATTGCAAAGATTTTAAGAAACATTTCATAAAAAAATAGATTTTTTTAAATTTAAGATGGTGATCCACTGATTTCGTCTATTTGGCCCCATCTTTATTTATTTAAGAAGATAATGCAAAAAATATGCTATAGCAAAATTAACTGAATTTGGATATCATACCTAAAAATTTCCGAAAATCCATTTTTATGTGAATTTTTTACAAAAACTTTAATTGCATTTTGTGGGGTGGAGAAGTTCAAAGTGTTAAAGGTCGTTGAAATCGCGATGCATTAGACGGATACAATGGTTTTCGGTGATTTGAGACAAAAAAAACCGTTTTTGCATAGCAGACAGATCATAGAAGGTGTTGTTATGGTATGGGGTGCGCTATTCTACTGTGGCATCATTACTGTTCCTTACGTTACCATCGATGCTTCTTAAGTTTGGAACTAAGGGGTGGCTTTTTTTGCAATTTTCAACAGACTATGAACTCATTTAATTTTTAATCGTGATGGACTGTCAAAATACCCATTAAATCACCACTTCCCAGCAAAAAAAGAGCTTACCATTCACTACAAAATTCACCACAACTTATGAACCAGATGTACTTCTTCTTCAGCTGAAACACTGATGAATTTTATATGGGCGTGACACACAATATCACTAGTGTTTAGTATGTACATATATATTAACATCTTTATCACAACTTCTGAAGTAGTGATCGGGATGTTAATATAACTTGACCTTTTGGAAGTGCTTTTTTCATCACTTCTTTAGAAGTATATATTTCTTGGCATTTTGGATGTGATTATGTAATTTTTATATGGTGATTTAGAGTGATTTTTTCATCACTTCTTGATAAGTACATATTTCATGACTTTTTGGGATTGATTCACCCAAAAAAAAACAATTGTGAAATTATTTAATTTTAGGGTATAATTTACCTAAGATTTTTCGCAGGAATCCAACTTGAAAAGTTTCTTTGCATATTACCCGAATCAACTTAGGTAAACTTACAAAATGCATTTAAGCATTATTTCAAATTTAATTTTGTTTATTTAGCCACTATATTTAAATAAATGGTACAGTTTGATTGGTCAAATAACGTATTTTTTTAGGTTGATTTAATAGTTTTATATATCCCCTTCCATACAAAATGCTCAATATTATAAATTTTAATTACATTTATTTTTAATATTTTTTTTAATATAAAGGACAATTTTATAATAAAATATAAATACTAACAAGCTTAAAATACATACTTAGCATGATCAGTGACAACTAATTTTTTCTATAGAAACTTTCTCAAAGACAATTTTTCTATAGAAATAAAAAGACAATTCTTCTTTAGAAAATTCCTGACAGACAATTTTTCTATAGAAACTTTCTGAAAGACAATTCTTCTATAGAAAATTTCTGAAAGACTATTTTTCTATAAAAAATTTCTAAAAGACAGATTTACTATAGAAAATTTCTGAAAGAAAATTTTTCGATAGAAAATTTCTGGTTGACAATTTTTCTATAGAAAATTTCTGAAAGATAATTTTTCTATAGAAAGTTTTTGACGACAATTTTTCTATAGAAAACTTTTTCAAGCTAATTTAAAAAAAAAAATTTCTTAAAGACAATTTTTCTATAAAAAATTTCTCAAAGATAATTCTTTAATAGAAAATTTTTTAAAGATAATTTTTCTATAGAAAATTTCCCAAAGGCAATTATTCTACAGAAAATTCCTCAAAGACAATTCTTTAATAGAAAATGTTTTAAAACCAATTTTTCTATAGAAAATTGGTTTTAAACCAATTAAAAAAGATAATTTTTCTATAGAAAATTTCACAAAGATAATTTTTCATAGAAAATTTCTGAAAGGCAATTTTTCTGTAGAAATTTTCTGAAAGACAATTCTTCTATAGAAAATTTTTCGATAGAAAATTTCTGAAAGACAATTTTTCTATAGAAAATTTCTGAAAGACAATTTTTCTAAAAAAAATTTTGAAAGTTAAATTTTCTATAGAAAATTTTTGAACAACAATTTTTCTATAGAAAATTTTTTATAGAAAGTTTCTGAAACACAATTTTTCTATAGAATATTTCTCAAAGACAATTTTTCTATAAAATATTTCTCAAAGACAATTTTTCTACAGAAACTTTTTCAAAGACAGTTTTTTTATATAAAATTTCTGAAAGACAGGTTTTCTGTAGAAAATTTCTGAAAGACAATCTTTCTATGGAAACTTTCTAAAACACAATTTTTCCATGGAATACTTCTGAAAGGCAATTTTCATAGAAAAATTCTCAAAGACAATTATTCTATAGAAAATTTCTTAGACAATATTTCTATACAAAATTTCTAGAGAATATTTTTGAAAAATAATTTTCCATAGAAAAATTCTCAAAGGCAATTCCCAAGGACAATTTTTCTACAGAAAATTTCTCAAAGACAATTCTTCAATAGAAAATTTTTTAAAGATAATTTTTCTATAGAAAATTTCCCAAATATAATTTTTATATAGAAAACTTCTCAAAGATAATTTTTTAATAGAAATTTAAAAAAAAAAATTCTATAGAAACTTTCTTAAAGACAATTTTTTATAGAATTTTTTTACAGAAAATTTCTGAAAGAAAATTTTTCTATAGAAAATTTCTGAAAGACAGGTTTTCAGAAAAAATTTCTAAAAGAAAATTTTTCTGTAGAAAATTTTTTAAAAAATTTTCATAAAAAATTTCTCAAAGACAATTTGTTTATAGAAAATTTCTCAAGGACAATTTTTCTATAGAACATTTCTGAAAGTCAATTTTTCTATAGAAAATTTCTGAAAGACAATTTTTCTATAGAAAATTTCTTAAAGACAATTTTTCTGTAAAAACTTTGTCAAAGACAATTTTTAAATAGAAAATTTTTTAAATACAATTTTTCTATAGAAAATGTCTTAAAGGCATTTTTAAATAGAAAATTTTTCAAATACAATTTTTCTATAAAAAATGTCTTAAAGGCATTTTTTTCTATAGAAAATTTTTGAAAGACAATTTTTAATAGAAACTTTTTTAAAGACAATTTTTGTAAAGAAAATTTCTTAAAGATAATTTTTCTATAGAAAAGACAGTTTTTCTATAGAAAATTATTCTGAAAAAAATTTTGTAAAAACAACTTTTCTTTAGATATTTTTTTGTTTATTTTTAGAAAGTATCTATAGAAAAATTGTCTTTCAGAAATTTTCTGTAGAAAAATTGTCTTTCAGACATTTCTAGAGAAAAATTGTCTTTAAGAAATTTTCTATGGAAAAATTGACTTTTAGAAATTTTTAAAGAAAAATTGTCTTAATACATATTTTCTATAGAAAAATTGTATAAAAAATTTTTAATAAAAAATTGTATTTAAAAAATTTTTTATAGAAAACTTGT
The DNA here is from genome assembly GCA_963921195.1 of Pegoplata infirma. Classification (NCBI taxonomy): domain Eukaryota; kingdom Metazoa; phylum Arthropoda; class Insecta; order Diptera; family Anthomyiidae; genus Pegoplata; species Pegoplata infirma. The sequence continues at coordinate 137,287,056 of OY992540.1, read as the reverse complement.
CTTTAAGAAATTTTCTATAGAAGAATTGTCTTTCAGAAATTTTCTATAGAAAAATTGTCCTTGAGAAATTTTTATACAAAAATTGTTTTCTATGGAAATATTGCTTGAAAATTTTTTTATAAAAAAATTGTCTTTCCAAAAATTTTCTAAAGAAAAATTGTCTTTCAGAAATTTACTATTGAAAAAATTCTGTAATTCTTAGAATTTTTTTCTATAGAAAAATTCTCTATTTCTGAGAAATTTTTTCTATAGAAAAAGTCTTGCATTTTGAGACAATTTTTCTATAAAAAAAGTCGTAAATTCTTTAACAATTTTCCTATAGAAAAAAAACTCAGATTCTGACACAATTTTTCTACAGAACAAATTTTAGATTCTGTGACAATTTTTCTACAGAAAAAGTCTCAGGTTCTGATACAATTTTTCAATAGAAAAAATCATAGATTCTAAGACAATTTTTCTTTAGAACAATTTTCATATTCTGAGACAATTGTTCTATAGAAAGTACCATATTGTGAGACTATTTTTCTAAAGAATTTTTTCTGTAGATGCTGAATTATCACTAACCGGAATCTGCAATCAAAAACCTCAAGTCATTTTCTGGATCTGCTTTTGTGTCTACTATTGAACCAACACTGCGAACCGGAGACCAATTGTTTTATGTTTTTTATGGCGTTCCTTAAAATTTAAACAGCCAAGTAATGTATTTTTACAAGTTGCGTGGCGGATGCCGCAAATGTTCGGATAAACCACCACCGTCTGCAACTGAAAGTTAATATTTTGGTTAATATACGTTTATCAAATATATAAACTCATTATTTTTGCTTACCTTTTTAATTAATTAAATAAATTAGTTCCTCATACATACATATATTTTATAAAAAATTAAAGACAATTTGTTGTCAATGTGTTGTTTACAATGTGGCATTAATATGTCGACTTTATCGAATTAAATTTATTTATATTTATAAAAAAAACTTAGGTAAAAGATTCAAGTTTGTGTATGTTAAATTTAATATTGTAAACAATGCTATTTTACAAAATAAATGTCATATACAATTTAGTTAAAACTTGAGCAATTTCTAGAACTCAATATAAAAAAAAATTACCTAAGTCACATTAGACTGTTTAACACTAGTTATTTTTTTGGGTGTTTTAAGATTTTTTTTTTTTAGTATTTACACTAATAATAATTAAAACCAAAACGATATTTTTAACAATGTATAATATTTATTATGTAATATTTATACTTGAAATTGTTAAGATTAAATCGATGTTTTTAATAATTTAGTTTAGCTAATAGGAATTATTAATTAAATGTGGATGTATATATTTTTCTAATAGTTTTTCATGCGCTTAATCCGAATCTGGCCTTAGAAGTGATTTATCTTATTTTGAGATATTTAGATTTTCGATTGACAGTACTGCATAAACTCAGATATTCGCAATGTTCGGGACCTTATAAAACCGAGAATTATTTTATGATGCATAATTAGTTCAGCACATCTAAAAATACTTCACTTATTCTTCAAATTACTTTTGCAATCCTTAAGATATCTTTTTTCATTACGGAGATATCGACCGATAAAATTATTGCAATTATCGGCCCTAAAAAATAAAAGAAATTTGAAAACCAACCAATTTGTCTTGTTGATATATAATAGTACCGAATTCGAAACTCTATTAGAGGTGCATCTAAGCCCGGCATCAATTTGGGTATCAATTTTAGGGTAAATTTTCAGGGTGCCATACAAAAAACCTTTATTTGGGCTAACATTATAGAGCTTCGCCATATCGGATAAAGATTTATTTTAAATAAAATTAATAAAATTCTTAAAAGTACATACAGTTCTTAGTTTTATATTCAATTAAAATTTTTATTATTCGGTTAACCGAATAATTCAAATTTATCCGATTATTAACCGATTAAATCTCAACCCAGATTAATTATTTGCCCGATTAGCCGATTAAACCAAAACCTCGATTAATTGAATACCCTAATGTTTAGAAGAGTTTTTATACCTTTCAACAGCGATACCAACTTATAGTGCGTTTACATTGGATTTCTAATCTAGTAAATTGCGATTTTAATCTACTTTGCAATCTGTACCGTTTACATTGGCATTTTTTACATTTGAGAAGATTAGGATTGGCATTTATAACAACAAGTTGGTAATAAATGTGTGTGACTGCGTCAAAAGACAGCGACGGTAATTAGTCGTCGTATGATTAACAAGGACAGTGACGGCGTTTACAAATAACAATGACGGCGGCATACACATACTTGACGGCGTCATCAAAACGGCAGGCTTTGTGTCGGTGTTTTTCAGTGTTGGAAAATGCAAATAGTAGAAATACAGAGTTGTATCTTACTTTACCAGATTGCGTTTGCCGATTAGAGTCTAAACTACTAGATTGAAAAAAATAAATTTGTATGGGCAATCTAATAGATTGAAACTAGATTGGAGCCACAATCTACTTTAAGCTAGCTTAGAGGACCAGTGTAAACGCACTATTAGTCATTTTGTGGCTATAATTCAGCCCTTTTTTTTAAAGGCTACCACCTTTTTTTGGTTATCTTTTTTAGCCCTTTAAGCACTTTTTAAGTCATTTGATTTTTACCATAATCTGGAAACTTTCTATTGTTTTTTTTTGTACATAATTTACAAAACAACTCCAAAAATTATAAAAAAAAATGTTTTTATACATGTAGTTAAAAAAAAAACATCCAATAAATAAAATGAAGAGATAAAAAAAAGTAATTCTCTCATTTTAAATCAGATATCGTATATTTTTAGAAGAGTTTTTATACCTTTAAACGGCAATACCAACTTAGCTCTTTTTTGGTTATATTTAACCCTTGTCTCCCAGCAAAAAAAAATCGAAGTGGTGCAAAAACAATAAGTGATTCACTACATACATAGTAGCTATATGTGCCGATCTTCATATTCCATAAGAAGTACTTTTATAAGCACTTCCAAAACTGCTAAAAAAATGCCAATAATAACAACTTTCACCAGTTCTTTCCTCAATGATTTAGAAGTACCATTTTCATATGTGTTTACAAATGCAATTGAAAAGTACAAATTTGTGGCACTTAAGTATTGGATTTGTTTTGTTGAATATTTTTTTTTATAATTTTATCTGATTTAATAAAAAGTTAAATTTTATAAATGAATTAACTTGATATGCCGCAAAAGCGAATTTGTTATGTAAATTATGTTATAAAAAAATACAGTTTCCAGATTTTTGTTAAAATTACCAAATGACTCAAGAAGTGCTAAAAAGATAATATACGATATCTGATTTAAAATGAGAGAATTACTTTTTTTTATCTCTTCATTTTATTTATTCGATGTTTTTTTTAACTACATGTATAAAAACATTTTTTTTTTTTATAATTTTTGGAGTTGTTTTGTAAATTATGTACAAAAAAAACAATAAAAAGTTTCCAGATTATGGTAAAAATCAAATGACTTAAAAAGTGCTTAAAGGGCTAAAAAAGATAACCAAAAAAAGGTGGTAGCCTTTAAAAAAGGGCTGAATTATGGCCACAAAATGACTAAAAACTCTTCTAAACATTAGGGTATTCAATTAATCGAGGTTTTGGTTTAATCGGCTAATCGGGCAAATAATTAATCGCACTTAAAAAATTATGTTAGTAAAATCAACTGAAAATGTCAGTTAAAATAACTACTTTGTAAGTTGTTTTGGGGTCAACTACTTTTTCAGTTAAATCAACTAACAATGTTAGTTATTTTAACTGACAAAAAACAACTGACTTATGTAGTAAAAACTACTTACATTTGTAGTCAAAACAACTAAAATGTAGTAAAAATAAAAAAATCAATATATAATTTTTTTTTCAAAATATTTTTCAGAAAAAAAAATTGAAGACCAAATTTTTTCCAAGTTTTTTTTTAAAAAAAAGTTGTGAAAAATAAAAATAACGAAATTTTTTTTTTTGGAAAAAAACTTGAAAACTTTTCAGAGATAAAATAAATAAAATTAACTACTTTAAATAACTGTTACTACATCACAGTACTTTTTTGTTAGTTGTTCAAAAAAACGACTTAAAATAACTAACAGAAATAGTTGTTTGATATTTTTCATACAAAAACAACTGACTTTGTAGTTGAAAACAACTAACTACTGTAAAATATACAAATAACTAACATGTAGTAACTTACATAATTTTCTGAGTGCGGGGTTGAGATTTAATCGGTTAATAATCGGATAAATTTGAATTATTCGGTTAACCGAATAATAAAAATTTTAATTGAATATAAAACTAAGAACTCTATGTACTTTTAAGAATTTTATTAATTTTATTTAAAATAAATCTTTATCCGATATGGCGAAGCTCTATAATGTTAGCCCAAATAAAGATTTTTTGTATGGCACCCTGAAAATTTACCCTAAAATTGATACCCAAATTGATGCCGGGCTTAGATGCACCTCTAATAGAGTTTCGAATTCGGTACTATTATATATCAACAAGACAAATTGGTTGGTTTTCAAATTTGTTTTCTTTTATTTTTTAGGGCCGAAATTGCAATAATTTTATCGGTCGATATCTCCGTAATGAAAAAAGATATCTTAAGGATTGCAAAAGTAATTTGAAGAATAAGTGAAGTATTTTTAGATGTGCTAAACTAATTATACATCATAAAATAATTCTCGGTTTTATAAGGTCCCGAACATTGCGAATATCTGAGTTAATGCAGTACTGTCAATCGAAAATCTAAATATCTCAAAAAAAGATAAATCACTTCTAAGGCCAGATTCGGATTAAGCGCATGGAAAACTATTAGAAAAATATATACATCCACATTTAATTAATAATTCCTATTAGCTAAACTAAATTATTAAAAACATCGATTTAATCTTAACAATTTCAAGTCTAAATATTACATAATAAATATTATACATTGTTAAAAATATCGTTTTGGTTTTAATTATTATTAGTGTAAATACTAAAAAAAAAACTCTTAAAATCAATCCCAAAAAGTCATAAAATATGTACTTATCAAGAAGTGATGAAAAAATCACTTCTAAATCACCATATAAAAATTACATAATCACATCCAAAATGCCAAGAAATATATACTTCTAAAGAAGTGATGAAAAAAGCACTTCCAAAAGGTCAAGTTATATTAACATCCCGATCACTACTTCAGAAGTTGTGATAAAGATGTTAATATATATGTACATACTAAACACTAGTGATATTGTGTGTCACGCCCATATAAAATTCATCAGTGTTTCAGCTGAAGAAGAAGTACATCTGGTTCATAAGTTGTGGTGAATTTTGTAGTGAATGGTAAGCTCTTTTTTTGCTGGGCTTTTTTAAGGGCTAACATTTTTTTTGTTATCTTTTTAGCACTTCTTGAGTCATTTGGTAATTTTAACAAAAATCTGGAAACTGTATTTTTTTATAACATAATTTACATAACAAATTCGCTTTTGCGGCATATCAAGTTAATTCATTTATAAAATTTAACTTTTTATAAAATCAGATAAAATTATAAAAAAAAATATTCAACAAAACAAATCCAATACTTAAGTGCCACAAATTTGTACTTTTCAATTGCATTTGTAAACACATATGAAAATGGTACTTCTAAATCATTGAGGAAAGAACTGGTGAAAGTTGTTATTATTGGCATTTTTTTAGCAGTTTTGGAAGTGCTTATAAAAGTACTTCTTATGGAATATGAAGATCGGCACATATAGCTACTATGTATGTAGTGAATCACTTATTCTTTTTGCACCACTTCGATTTTTTTTGCTGGGTTTCTTTGAGAATTTTGCAACCTGTCAACGTGGAATTCGAGGGAATTCTTAAATTTTTTGTCGATTTCGTTCTGTTGTTGCCATTTTAGTTCGCCCATTCGTGTTTTTCCATAGTTCTTAATGTTATTTAAATAATTGCCTTCAATAGGTTTGCCCCTCTCTATTATTTTCGCGATTTCAACGGCCTTTAGCACTTTGGACTTTAAATACAGTACTTTTTTCTTTTCGGAAGATCTAAGAGCTGTTGTGAGTCTCATTTTTATTGAAATTCGAAACAAAACTGTTTTGTTTTTATTGTTTAAGGAATTGCTATCCATAACAAATTGGATTCAGGTCCTACTTGGTCTGTATTAAAAAATTCCTTATTCAAGTGATTCATAAAAAAATAGTAATTTTTTAACAAGTTGCCGAAAAATATTTTTTAAAGGACTTCTTTCAGTCTTTTGATTATTGTTGTTATTTGACGTTATTAGCTAGATAATGGTCTCTATCAGTGCATTTTTTTATATTTTTCCGCTTATTCGTTACAAAGATATTTTCGATTAAAAAGTGAAAATCTCGATTCCTTATTGATGTGATTCGCAGTGTAATTGTAAAAAATATTTCAAAAACAATTTTGTACAACAAAAGATTTTCTAATTATTTGAATTTTTGATGGTGGTCCCCAGATTTTGTCTATTTTGCTATATCTCTTTTATTTAAGGAAGTAATTGCAAATAAGGATTTCATACAAACATTTTGAAATTTTTGATAGTGATCGCCAGGAATTAATTTAAAAAAGAAAGATTTTAAGACAAATTTCATACAAAAATAATTTTTGGTGGTAATCTCCATATTTTGTCTTTTTTCTCTATTAATTACATATATTCAATTTCTATACAAAAATAGATTTTTTAAAATTTTTGATAATTGCAAATGAAGACAGGGCTGCCAGACTTGGGATTTATCCCCAAAGTTGGGGATTTCATGCTAGAAAAAAGGACAACAAATCTCATTTGGGGATTGGGGATTTTCAAAATTATTTTGGGGATTTTTTGGGGATATTCAAAATTAAATCTATATAATACAACAAGCTAAATTAAATAAAATCAACGATTTTTAAAAATAGTTTTAGTGATAACCACTCTTTACTAAAAGATTACGAAGCTCATTCAGCAAAACTTGCATTTTCGGCTGTAAAAGGTATATTAAAATTGCCAAACACCGTTTATTTACGCGTTTGGGGATTTTTGGGGGGTTTTAATTGCTAAATCTACGAAATAAAATTATAAAATTACCACTAATAATTTTTTTTTTTTAATTAAGAAAATTTTTTTTGTGTAATTAAAAAAAACGATTTTTTTATTGTTTGGGGATTTTGGGGGATATTTTGTTATATTTTTGGGGACAACGGAAAAAAGTACCTGGCAACGCTGAATGAAGATTTGGCTTTAATTTCACTGTTGCCAACTATTTTTAACCAAAAACCTCTAAATTTCACTAAAAAAGCGCTAGAAACCGCCAAATATAAATTTAGCGGGGACAATTTAAAATTCTCCCGCTAACAATAAGTTAAAAAAAAGCGCTAAAATTCGACAAACTTGGCGTTTTTGATTTAAAAAAAAGAAAAATTGGAAAAAAATCTCTAAATTGTTCCCACTAAATCCAAACAAAAAGCGCTAGATTTTCCCGCTAAAGCACCGTTCCCGCCAGTGCTGCCAGAAGTGACGTTTTTCGTCATTTTGACGATTTTTTCACGAATTTTGCAAAATGACGACTGACGATTTTCTGATTTGATTCCCATACATTTTGACGACTTTTTGTAACTCCACTTTTATTCACAAAAATGTAAATTTGCAAGTTTTTTATTTAATTTTACAATGGTTTGAAAACATAAACTAAATAAAATTCAATTAAAATAAAATAGGTACAGAAGAAAGACACAAATTTACAACATTTCATTCTCTTTGGGAAATATAATTGCACTTAAAAAATTATGTCGTTTTAAAGTCATTCATTTTTGCTCTGTATGAAAAAATAAATGATTATTCTTTTAATTTAATTTTAATTGTTTCTATTTTTACATGAGAAATCTTTTTTTTTTAATATTTGAATTGTGACTCCAAAAATGGAACAAATATTTAAAATTTTTGTATGAAAACGATGCATCCAAAAGAACCCTCTTTTTAGACTCAAAAACTAAAACTCAGAAAATAATTGGAGTCTTTTTCGATAAATTTTCAAAAAAAAAAAAAAAATACTTGATACGTTTATTTTAAGCCCTTTTGTGTCAATTTTTTGGGGGTGTTTTCGAAGGCTCATTTTTAGCTCCAAAAAGGTGAGGTTTTTAACAAAAAATTTTGATACTAAAATTTATTTTTTTAAATGTATATCCTTTTAAAATCTGAAAAATGTGGCCGAAGAACGGTGTTTATTTTAAAGAGTTCTAAAGTTCTAAGACAAATAACACTTGTAGTTTGCTTTCTGTAGTAAAAATAAATGTAAGAAATTTTATTTGTTTAAAATTGAATGATATTTATTTTAAAATTGAATGTTGCTGTCTTTTGAAAGAAATGAAAAATCGAATGACTTTCAACTATTTTGTCACTTGTTTTAAAAGAATATTCCCTTTTATTTAGCTAAAAAAATATTTTGTGTAAGTAAATTTAAAAAATTCATTAAACAAAATTGGATAGAAAAAAATTGGATAGAAAAAAATGCGTTTTAAAATTTTCATATATCAAAAATGTGTTTTTTTAATGTGACGATTTTTTGACGACTTTTTTTAAAACTTTTGACGATTTTGACGACTTTTTCTCCAAATTTTGACGATTTTTCACAAAAAAAGCCTGGCAGCACTGGTTCCCGCTAAAACCAATTTTTTCCCGCTAAAGCCAAACAAAAAGCGCTAGATTTAGCGGGAAAACCTCCAACTTGGCAACAGTGTTTAATTTTTACTTTTACGAACTCCGCCGACAGAATTTAATCGCGCCGCCTAAAAAAATATCTGGCCGGCTTATTATACAACTCTGTTTTTATATTCTTTTTTGTAAACTTGTACGTAAATAGAAAATATAAAACCTGTACACACAAAACACGTCAGAATTGTAAAAAACAATTAAATTTGTTGGAAAAAATATAACTATTTTAAATAAATTGTTTTAAAATGTCTCAATCAACTTTGTGCCTTCTGTGTGCAAATTTATACAATGAATGCAAAAGTTTATTTGATGAAAATGGGCAGTTAAATGAAGTTTATGAAATAACATGCAAATATTTTGATCCAAATGTAAGTAAATTATGATACATTAGACTGGCTCGAAATTAAGAAAAAATCTTATATGTGGTTTATTCCATATTGGCATACTCGCGGCGTTTTAATTTAAACGACACGTTTTTTGTTAATGAGCTCAAACGTGGGAACTCATTTAAACTTAAAGTTTAACCTTTGACCTCCAAGAAGTCGAATGTGGGATTCAAACCACTTTTTAATACATTCATAAAGGAAATGAGAACTCATTTAGTAATACCAAACTTAAAAATAAAATGTGACCTTTGACCTCTAAAAATTTGAATAGAGGTTCAATCCCGTGGGGACGTACCCCGTTTGGAAGGGGCAAAGGTTTAAAGTAAACGTGGTTTTTCTTAAATATCTAAAAAATTACTTATCAAAGTGTGGATATACCACACTAACTTTAAAAAGGTTAATTAAAGACCTGAAACTTATATATGGGAAAATGAGAGTTACATGTTTTTCCTTAGCTGCCCAATCTCACATTTAGCGGGTCAAAGGGGAGGAAAAAAACGGAAATTTTTCGTTTTTTGACGATTTTTCAGATTTCTTCAAAAGAAGCTATGAACTTTTTATACAGATTGAAAGGGTTTTTTAATGGCCGTTTCCGAATTCGGCTTCGTTAAGCTCCTATTTTCGAAAATGTGAAATCGTTGGGGTAGTTTACATGAAGATGTATATACGTACGACCACCAAAATAATATATATTAATCTCTATCAAAATTAAGCAGACCCGTATTTTTTCGTTTAGCGAAATTCCTGCTAGTTCGGCTTTTATGCGGATGTTCCCGAAAGCCCTTAATTTTTTATAAGGTGGCAACCCTTTTTATACCCTCCACTTAGTGATAGAGGGTATATATAAGTTTGTCATTCCGTTTGTAACTCATCGAAATATCGGTCTGGGACCCCATAAAGTATACATACATATTCATGATGCCCGATCGATTTTAAGACATTCTAGCGATGTCCGTCTGTCTGTCTGTGGAAAATGCTCTCGCGGACAAAATATTGCACAGAGATGACTGAAACTTAACATATATATTGGAAGTTCTCCCGAGAAGTTTGGTATTGCATTTGAGCGATATCGGTTTAAGCTAAGTACTCTGTTTCTTACGGTGAAAATTTTACTTAAACTTTAAACGCCTCAAATTGCAATAAAACATTTAAAAATCAAGAACTTTTGACAATGATAAGAAATAAACGATCATAACAAAACTGAAATGTCACTTTTTCACTGCAATTTAAATTGTCTTGTATAATAAAAATGAGTGAAAATTTTTTAACAATTTCCCCTTAATTCCTCGCGTTGCCAATTTTTTTTTTTTTTATATGGAGTTTGACAGATTTTTTCCCGTGAAACCGAACAGAGTACTTAGCTTTAGCGGTTGAAAAGTCATGAACGAAAATGTAAGCACACCTCAAAAATTTCAGTTTGTGTTTGGGAATTCCCGGACTTTGCAATTTATTTGAAATTTTTTTTTTATTTTAAATTTTCATTATTAATATAAATCATAAAAAACCTTACAATTTCACAAACTTTTTATTAAAAACAGTTTTATTAGAGATAAACAATTAATTTAAACCAGAGACCAAATAAAACAGTAATATGTGTTATTTTGCTTTAAAAAAATCATTAAACGAATGTTGTCCAAAATATGCATTATATATATGGAAAGACTTCTAGAGATGTCCCGTGTTAAAATTTGCAATAACTTTTATTTTTTGATTTTTATCAATAAAAGTATAAAATAACAGTAATTAAAAACTTTTTGTTCAAAAAGTTTAAAATAACATTTATTTATTTTAAATAACTGTTATAACAGTTATTTGTATTCAAATCAATCAAAGTTTTAATGTTCAAATCAATAATTGAGGTATTAGCTATCAATAGGATTCTTTTGTATGCGTTTATTTTAGTTTTACTTAAATATATCAAATTTTATAAGGCTCAAAGAGTATTTGATAACAGTTAAAAAAAATAAAAGTTTTTTATTTCTGTTATTTTGGACAGATATTTATATAAATTTTTTGAAACTGTTATTTTAAATTTCTATTTCAAAATAATATTTTTGAACAGTTAAATTTGAGTTTTTTCAATAAATCTCATAACGGTTATGGTCTCTGATTTAAACATAAAAAATCAAAAAATAAAAGTTAAAAATCCTGAAATATAATAAAACAAAACAAAAAAATTATTGCTACATTTTTCCCCACAAAAAATCGCAAAAATAGCTAAAAATCGCAAAAGACTTTAAAAATGCGTTATGCGATCAAAAACTAATATAGTTGGCAGCACTTTTAATATTTGTTCTGGAAATGTAAATTCTAGGCACAGACTAATACAGACTCGACATAAGTGACAGGTGTCAAAAGAGTATTCTTTAACCACAGACTAATACAGACTCGACAAATATGACAGGTGTCAAAAAAGTATTTTTTAACCATATGGTTAATGTTTTCAAATTATTCTACGAATTAGGTTAGAAAGAGAAAACTGATATAACGCGCCATAAGAAAAATGAATGCCAGATCGGTTTTTGTTGTTTCACTCACTCCTAAGTCGTAGAAAGTGTTGCCATGTTAGCGTAAAACGGACTAAAAACCGCTGTGTTTTCTCCTAAAATCGCTTAGTTTTTCCCCATTTTTTCTTGTAAAACTCTACTGTCGAGTCTGTATTTAGTCTGTGCTTTAACCATATGGTGAATATTTTCAAATTATTCTACGAATTGGGTTAGAAAGAGAAAACTGATATAACGCGCCATAAGAAAAATGGATGCCAGATCTGTTTTTGTTGTTTCACTCACTCCTAAGTCGTAGAAAGTGTTGCCATGTTAGCGTAAAACGGACTAAAAACCGCTGTGTTTTCTCCTAAAATCGCTTAGTTTTTCCCCATTTTTTCTTATAAAACTCTACTGTCGAGTCTGTATATAGTCTGTGTTCTAGGTTCAAAATTTTTATATTTTTTTTTAAGTCTTAGCAAAATTATCATTAACCGACGTATATTTTTTGACTTTTTAAATTTTTTCATGTTGTCATACTTTTTACACTTGGTCAGTTTTCCTATGAATATATATTTGCACTGTTCTTCCAAATAGAAAAACTACAAAAAATAGCAAATAAAATTATACCTGTATGTAAAAAAATATTAAAACTTAAATTAAAATAAACGTTTTTTATGTAAAATGGTTTTTGTTTTATAAAATTCCCGGATTTCCCGGGAAAAATTAAAAAAATTCCCGGGAATTCCCGTCAATCTTTTCCCGGGAATTCCCGGGAAATCCGACCTGGGAATTCCCGGACCCCAAACACTAATTTCAGTACATTCAACATAACCTAAAAATACAAAATGCTTTAATTCGGCTTCTGGTTGACATATGTGAACATAATTGAGCACCAAATGGTATTTAAACAAGTACGAACATATTTTTTGACAAAAAAAAAAGAAAAAAAATCGCGGATTTTTTTTTTTTTACCAAAATTTTTTTTCGCGGAATTTTTTTTTCAAATTTTTTTTTTTTCAAAAGTAATTTCCTTTTAAATAATGTTGTTTGCAATAATCTTTTTGAAATTGTGGAGGGTATCACTACATTCGGCAAGGCCGAATTTAACTTTTTTACTTGTTTAAATTGAGATTGGGCAACTAAAAAAAAATGTAACTCTTAAATTTTTTTTTTTTCAAAATTTAACCTTCTCGAAATATCTAACTCCATTTTGTACAACAAAAGGTTCCGATAAACGACCTTTATGAAGAACGTAACAATTTTTGTACTTACACTTGCAGGGGAAATGGTATCGAAAGGATTTTTTAAGGACAAACCATTGGTGGTTTATGCTTAAAATTCGGCTTTCCTAAGTTTTTTTTACGATAATGTTTAAATTTTGAGCTACTTTTTATGAAGATTTATATACAAACGACCGTTAAATTCATATACAGTGGCCGACGAAAGTCTACGTACAACTTTTGTCAATGTTTTTTATTGATAATTTTTAAAGTTTTCATTGAAATAAATATTTTTTTTACATAAATAAAAATTCTTCGAGCTCGAGGCCAGTTTTTTCTTGTAAATAAATATTCTTTTATTCCATTCCAATATTTCGAATCCAATCATCGTCAGGGGATTTAGTGAATTTTTATGCACATAAAAACTTAAATATATGTTGTGGATATTTCAACATCTAAAACTGAGTGCAGTTTTCAGCAAAAAAAGTTTTTGAAAATTTCGATTATAAAATGGGTACATAAAAGAGAGGAAGGAAACCAGTACTTTTTATATCTATTAAACTAAAAACGCCAGAATATTAAAGTTTGACATGTAGGAATCCCAACAGAGGACATATTTAAATTTTTTTAAGTAAAAGGGGGTAAACAATAGGTAAAAGAAGAACAAAATGGTACCTTTTATAAATATATTTAATATATTTTTTTTATTTTGTTGATATAAGGAAAGGAATGAAACCTACATGGAACGAAATGGAATGTAACTGGGAAATTAATGAATGAAATTAATTTTTTTACTCCATATTTTTTTCACTCAATATTTTCATTTTATTTATTTTTTCTAGTTATTAAATCCTGGATTGGAATGTAATACAACAGCGGCTTTATGCCTAGAATGTTGGAAACATATTTTTGATTTTTATACATTTCAACAAACTGTATTAGATGCTCGAACACAACTGGAAGATAAAAAACCGTATATCAAATTAGAAAATCTAATTTTAAGTACTAACGAAAGAGAATTGCTAGATTTAGACTGTAATCAAACAAATGAACAAACAACTTTTAGTTACGTCGTAATTCAAACAAATGATGATGAAATTTCAAAAAAACTCAATCCCCAAGAAACCATACTGGAAACTATTAATGCAACAATTGGAAGCCAAGACAATTTGAACTACGCTCCGGAACTAACCGAGTCTCATTCATCCAAAGATTGTGAAATCGGCCAAAGCTGTATCAACCAGGAAAGAACAATACTTAGACCCAGTCCTGCTAATACAACGACAACTAATGCAATACTACCTATTAATGATAATTTAATTTGTCATTCTTCAAAGTTAACTGCTGATATTCGATATCCAGCCAATAAACGAAGAAGTGTAGAAAATGACAAATTAATAGCTAAATGGCGACAAAATTTAGAATGTGTTATATGTTACGAAACCTTTGCAAATTATTCTACATTAGGAATACATTTTGAAATTAATCATCCAAATGAAGAATGTCATATAATCTGTTGTGATTTAAAAATTAATCAAAGATGGAAGTTGGTGGCACATATTCGTAAATTTCATAGTACAATGGATATGAAACTACATAAATGTAAATTATGTGAGCAATCATTTTTAAATGATTATAATTTACAGCGACATTTGAATAAAAACCATAAACGTTTAAAAAAACGCATTTATAAATGTAAGTCATGTAAAAGTATTTTCATAAATGAGAATACTTTAAAGTCACATTTTCGTAAAAACCATAAGGAGACCTCTAAGCGTGATAGAAAACTGCGTTCCAGTTTAATTACTAATTTAAATAATACAACAGATGATGATGATGATTTGAACTCTAACAATAATAAGGAAGGAAATTCACAATGTTCAAAAACTTCTGCTGAAGCGGAAGAAACTGAATTGAAGTTTAAAAATAGTCAGGATTTAAAAACTGGTAATGAATTTGATCCACTATTAGAAAACTCTAATATGAATGAAAATGAATCAACAGAAATATCTCAAGAAAAAGAAAATGTTCAATCAAAACCTTCAGATATTGCGAATTTGAAAGTCAAAACTTGTTTCAATTCAGATATAACCTCCGACAATACAGATCCAATTAAAACTAATTACTTTAAAGCTCAAGACTTTGATATTTTTAGTAAAACCTACAGCAATGCTAAAAATAAAAAAAAGAATTATGATAATTGTATAAAAACATTAAAAGGAGATTTAGAATGTCCTAAATGTTTTGAAAATGGTTTTAAAAATTTCGATTTATTAACAAAACATTTTCAGCATAAACATCCCGATGAAAGAAGTCACATTATATGTTGTCAAGCTAAATTGAATACCCGATTTCGTATCATGGAACATTTACGATTTCATATAGATCCCAAGGCATATCAATGTTATTTATGTTATAAATGTTTTTCGAATACTGCAAATTTAGAACAACATAAACGTAAAACACACAGGGGAGAAAAATCTTGTAGTCAGTGTCAAAAACCGCCAAGAAACATAATTTTGAATAAAAATAAATCCCAGGATAGTTTTCAAATAACTCCAACTAGCAATTATAATACGTTAATATGTTGTCAACATAAACAAAAACTATTGGAAACTGATGCCAAAATGACAAAATGGAAAATCGATTTAGAATGTCGTATATGTAAGATGATATTTCCGTATTACTCCATGTTACGAGATCACTTTTTTTATGATCATCCCGAAGATAAATTCTATACATTGAGACCTAAAAGAAAAAATCATTCTTTAAACAAATCAGATGATGATTCAAATTTAGATGATATGAAGGAGAAAACTTCTAAAAAGTTAAAAAAATTAAAAAAGAGCCTCAAAGTTAAAAATGAATCTAAATTAGAATGCGTTAACGATTTAGTTAAATCAGCAGCAAACTGTAATAATGATAAAGAAACTAATTTCGATTTAACATCTCAAGAAAAGGAATATTCCTATAGTTTCCTTCAATCACAATCTGATATACAATTAACTCCCTTAGATATAGTGGATATAAAAGATGAAGTTCCTGGTTGTTCAGATCTATCTCCAGCTAAAGATCTCTTGTTAAATCAATATGATACTGTAGACTATAATATTTTCACAAAAACGTTTAGCTCGCTCCAACAAAAAAAATTGGAATATGATAGTTTTATAAAAAAACTAAAAGGTAATTTAAAATGTCCAAAATGTCCAAAAGTAGAACGGCAAAATTTTGCTGTGTTAACTAAACATTTTCGTGATAAACATCCCGATGATACTTGCTACATTATATGTTGTAACAATAAATTGAATAGTCGTTATCGTATTATGGAGCACTTACGTTTTCATTTAGATCCGAACGCTTATCAATGTGAAATATGTGAAAAATGTTTTTCGACTTATGATAATTTAGAAGCACATAGACGCAAAGTACACATTAAAGAACAATCTTGTCTTCGGTGTAAAAAACCGTCAAAAAAATATTTAACTAAAAAAAAAGACGACGAGTTCCACATTTCGCCAAATACGGAATATAATACGGAAGTATGTTGTCAACGTAGAAAAGCAATTTTGGAAAACGATGCCATATTGGCAAAATGGAAACGGGAGTTAGAATGTCGTATATGTGAGACGAAATTTCCGTATTACTCCATATTACGTGATCACTTTTTTTATGACCATCCAAACGATAAATTCTTTATTGAGTGTTGTGGCCGTAAAATACCCTACGTACATGAATCTGTACGACATATTCGTGTACACTTAGATGATATGGGATTTAAATGTGAAATATGTAATTCTCAATATGCTTATGAAAGTACTTTAAACATTCATATGATGAAAGTACATAAACGAAACACTAAGCGAAGTTCATCACACTAAAAAGCCTATAAAACTTTTTTAAAGGATTTTAAAAGGATTTTTGCTGATATTATGGCAAGGAGTTTTTAAAGAATCCTTGATATTAGTACGGTTCAACAAATCTGGGGTGACCAAGTGGATTTTGAATGAGACCTTAAAAAAATAATTGTTTTTGACCTGGATTTATTTGTGTTGCAATATAGATTAATAAATAAATAAAATATAATATGAAATAAATGACAAAATTGTTTTTAATAATTACACGGGGCAACACATTTTTCCCGGGTTTTGGCAGCTAATTTTGGGTGATTGGGGTCCGCGGATTTCATATCTGGCAACCGTTTTTTTTGGTCAGCTCTAGGATACTTCGAAAGTAGGAATTTTTGGCATGTTTGTGAGTCCATATTTACCAACACTGGTTTTGCATCAAAAAAGTGAAAGATGATGTTATACTGTATACAGAATTGCGTTATTTTAAAATCACTATATGATTTACAAATCAAGTAAGTCTGTATATAGTATATATCGGATATGATAATTCCAAAAATGCTCTTCCTTTTCATTGATTGTTCTTTAGTTTTCAAGATATCGCTAAAATAAATATTTAATATTCACATTTAGGTCCTTTCTAAATTTTTCTTTTGAGCATCACGTTGCTATAAATAGTTTGAGTTGGTCTGAGCAAACGATTCATACTGTAACCATTGAATTGTCACCAACCTAACCTATGTATCTGTGACATCTTATTAATCAAAATTTTTTTTCATGCCTCAGATTCTAAATACTTTTCTATAGACAAATTCTCAGATTCTGACACATTTTTTCTATAGAAAAATTTACAGATTCTGACATCTTTTTTGCTGTAGAAAAATTCTCAGATTCTAAAACATATTTTTCTATAGAAAAATTTACAGATTCTGAAATCTTTTTTGCTATAGAAAAATTCTCAGATTCTAAAACATATTTTCTATAAAAAAAATTCTCAGATTCTGAGACATTTTTTCTATAAAAAAAAATTCTCATATTCTAAGATATTTTTTTATATATAAATTTTATATAGAAAAATTCTCAGATTCTTTGACATTATTTCTTTTAAACATCTTAGATTCTGAGATGCTCAACTATGATTCCACGCATTAGTATGGCTGGACAGAAATTTTAATCTCAGATTTTATGGCCATTAGTAACCCTTTTTTAAAACCGGTTTTCTCAAAATCGGTTCGGCCGAATTGAATGACGGGACCCGTTTTGTAAACTGGAGATGCTCAGCTATGATTCCACGTATCAGTATGGTTGAACACTTCAGTAGCTTTCCTTCTTTAAAACCGGTTTTCTTAAGACCAGTTCGGCCCATTTGAATCAAGCGACCAGTTTTGGGAACTATAGTTCCCAAAACTCTATAGAGATGATCACATATGATTCCACATATCAGTATGGCTGGACACTTTAATAGAAATTTTAATCCCAGATTTTTTGGCCATTAGTACCCCCTTTTTAAACCCGGTTTTCTCAAAATCGATTAATCCCAGATTTTATGGCCATTAGTAGACCCTTTTTGAAGCCGGTTTTCTCAAAATCGATTGGTCCGATTTGAAGCACGCGACCAGTTTTGGAAATGAAAGATCTATGATCGCACGCAGAGTCATAATCGCACGTATCAGTTTGGCTGGACACTTAAATCGCCTTCCCAGAAATGTTAATCCCGGATTTTATTGGCATTAGAAAAATATCCTTTTTTATTTCTATTTTAAGTTGTTGGGCTAGGCACCTAAAAGTTTTATCTATAGATATCTTAATTCAGAATTCGCCAGTTTTTTTTGTGGGAATCTTTTAATTCCCAAAAAAGACTTCCCTGGTTTTTCCCGGTTTTTTGTTGCTAGCCCGCGTTGCTAACTTGTCGCATGTCCAATATAGGCTGTGTAAAAGCCACCAAAAATACCGTTTTAAAACTTTGTATTTTTCAAATTTTGTTTTAAATCATATTCGTAAATATGAAAAATTCAATCTTTTCCAAATGGAAAATTTAAAAAGTGTGTTTTTTTATAAATATTTTTAAAAATGTCTCGTAAAACTTTATGCCGCTTATGCATTTCTTCCTGCAACACATTCAAAAGTTTATTGAATGATAATGGGGAAGTAACTGAAATATTTAAAATAACAAACAAATATTTTGATGATGTAAGTAAATTAGGGTACACTTGAAGGGCTTACTGCAAGAACTTGATAAGCAACATTTTAATTTTTCGTGTTTTTCGCCTTCTGCTGATGTTCCATTTTTACAATAAGACCTTCATTTAATATTATTATTAGGACTATAGGACATTTTTCTAATAAATTCGGAACTCTTAAA
This sequence comes from Pegoplata infirma, assembly GCA_963921195.1. Classification (NCBI taxonomy): domain Eukaryota; kingdom Metazoa; phylum Arthropoda; class Insecta; order Diptera; family Anthomyiidae; genus Pegoplata; species Pegoplata infirma. Next base: position 137,268,064 of record OY992540.1, on the reverse strand, counting down.
GTTGACCAAATTTGATACAATTTAATAGCAACAATACCTTAACCTGTACCTTTCAGAAGTCTTAGGTGGGTTTTAAACCTTAGAGTCACGTCCCCTACGCAAAAAATATTTTTTAGCGAAGCCGATGGGTGACATGGAGTTTGGAATTCCTAATCTAATACGAAGAACGGCTGTACGCTAAAAGCAAAATGACTGATATTAACAATTTTTTAAACAATTTCTTACCGAAAGTTTAAACTTCTTGTTTAAATTTCTTAACGAAATACGTGTACCCTACACCTTTGTTTCCCGGAAAATAGGTTTCAAGTTTAAACATGGCCCGATTGGATTTATCTTTCTTCAAATCTTTAATAAGTGTAAAAAACACTCACAAACTAAATTTGACTGAAGTAGGATAGTATTTGTTGCCAATAAACCGCTTTAACTAAATATCGGGCCTTAGTCCAAAAATGGTCTGATTATAATCAGATTCGATTAGATTAATAAAGTACGCGTTAAACACACAAACATAAAATTTTAGAGATTTATTTGAATTTCGGGAGGGTGGTTCGGAATGGTGATTTGTGAATACAAAACACGTTTACCTGCCAAATTTAATTATAAAAACGTTATTAGATCATTTTGAGCCTAACGTAAAGCGGACCTTTGTATGCGGGCTAGCACTAAACATGGACCAATTTCAATAGGCTTTGTTCTTGGGGCAAGAGTGGCTTAAGTTTCACATTTCAAATCAATTGATTAGAAATTACGACCCGTAGTGTTACACTGTTTCCATGGACATCCAGACGGACGGAGATCGCTGAATCGAAGTAGTACAAACATCCGCACAAACTAATTACAGAGTGGTGTAGGGTATAAAAATCCAGGTTCGGCGTGAATAATTTTGCGAGATATATCGCTTTAATGTTTAAAACGAAATTGCTTATATGTATCTCCGCATATAATGATCCGATCAGGATAGGTAACAAACTATTGGAAAGATAATTTAAACCATTGACTTTACTTTTTGGGATCTTTAAGAAAAAACACTTATCTTTAACACGCCCACTCCATTGAAGTGGGCGTGTTTGAACTAGGGTTATATAGTCGCAACAAAAAGTCGACTTTTTGACTTTTCGACTTTTTTCAATTTCTAAAAAGTCGATTTTTCGACTTTTCGACTTTTTTCAAATTTTAAAAAGTCGACTTTTCGACCTTTCGACTTTTTAAAAAGTCGACTTTTTTCGAATTTCGACTTTTTTCGACTTTTTCGACTTTTCGACTTTTTCGACTTTTCGACTTTTTCGACTTTCTTCGACTTTTTAATTTTTTTTTGTAAATAAAAGTTTAGTTTTGACTTGTTGTAAGCATTGAGGTGCTATTTTTTTTTTTGTTGTATTTTATTTATTAAAAAAAGTCGAAGAAATCGAAAATGTGGAAAAGGGTGTAAAAATCGAAAGCGAAAGAGTGGACTTTCGATTTATAGGACCCTATCACTGAGGTGTTTACAATAATCAAAAATATTGGTAAATATTGCACTTAACACTTTCTAACTCATGAATTTGGCATTGACATTTTTGCTTCACATACAAAATACATGGAAATACCAATAGCTTCAGTTGTTATTAAACTCGGCTCTCATTTGAAATTTTTTTCAGAAGAAAGAATTTATTTTCATCTGGGAAAGTAAAAAAAAAATAAAAAATGTCGAAAAAAAATCGAAAAAGTCGAAAGCAAAAATCGACTTTTCGACTTTTTAAGAACAAAAAAGTCGATTTCGACTTTTCGACTATAGAACCTTAGTTTGAACCCCACAAAATTTTTGAGCAAGTTCGGCTAATTTTATTTGTGCCCACAGTTTTTCTACATACATAAAAAACTCAATATTTAAAATAATGCATATTACACTGTGCAACAAATTATAGATAATCAAGTGTTCAATAGGGTGGAGCAAAATTTGATTTTTTCGAATTTCGAAAACGTCGGGGTCGGGAAAGTTGCCTTTTAGGGTTAATAAAAAAACACAAAAATATTGGAACTGTAAGAATGTAAATGAATTAATAATTAAATTTTTTTTTCTGCAGATAAGCCATCTGGCTTCGCAGAGTTAGTTAAGATGAAATGTTAAATCTTTTTAAAAATAAAATTTTTTACTTGAAAATCGGAAAGTTCCGAACAAAGTAAAAAAAATTAACATTTTTTTTCTTTAAATATGTTCGGACATTAGTAGGCTAGTTTGTAGCGTGCATGCCTATGAGTCTGGGGGTCGTGGGTTCGATTCCCACCAGAGGCCTTGGTCTGTTTCGCTACAACGATACAATGGGAGTCTTAATCGAGATCGCGTCGGGGAAGCATCTATTCGTCGCTGAAATTATTTTATAAATTTAGAAACGTGTTTGTGTTTGTCGGTCGCTAGTATTGATTATTTCTCCGCGAGTACCGTTAGACAACGGTGTCTAACCATACTCAAACACACGCACGTGTTAAGGAAGCGTCGTTTCACTCTTCCATTGTGAGGGCAATGGTCGTATTGTGTCCGGAGTTTCCCACGTGTTAAAACCCCACAAAAACTTTATCCCCACAAAGGTGGCACATAGACTTCGTGTCTCGGTCACCTTTTTATTCGTCCATTCGTGGACATGATGTAGCATTGCTACACCACTGAAGAAGAAGAAGAACGATACAATGGTCAACCCGTCTCCGTTAGGTTAATTTAGTATATGATTTGTAATTATATAGTAGTATTAAAAATTCAATAAAAATAAATGATCGGACATTACTGAAAAAGTGTTTTTATGGAAGAAAAACATTTTTTTGGTCTGTAAATTTTTTTTTTATAAAAAAAATATTTTTTAATAGGTTTTTGCTGAAAATATAACGTAACTCTTCAGGCGCCCCAGTAGGGTAGTTGGTAGCGTGCCAGCCTACGAGTCTGGGGGTCGTGGGTTCGATTCCCACCAGAGACCTTTGTTTGTTTCGCTACAACGAGACAATGGTCACCCGTCTCGGTTAGGTTAATTTAGTATATGATTTGTAATTATATGTTAAAAATTCACTAAATAAATAAATCACGTAATTCTGATTAATTTTTATTAAAAAATAAAAATGGTTTTATTCGGCCTTTAAAATATTATGTTTTGATTAGATTTATTCTAGCTCGAGGTCATTATTTCCTTTACTAATTAAAACTATGATAGAATAGTTTTCAAGAAAATTATTTTTCTGTTTTAATTTTTTTTTGTCGATTAAGTCTTGCAAAAAATGAGCAACATAAATAAATTTAAAACAGAAACATAATTTTCGTGAAAATTATTCTATGAGAATTGTAAACCATTTTGATTTTCTTTTACGGCGTGCTCTCCGTTATATTAAACAAGATGTTAGTTTTTGTTCGACCTTTTTGTTAAATATATTTAATAAAATAATATTTAATAAAATTTATTATTCTATGAGAATATTATAGTTTCAATTTGTAAAGGAAATATTGACCTCGAGCTAGAATAAACCTACTCAAAATATAATATACGTAATATTAGCTCACTGTTGAGAAGATGTATATTTTTAATTATCGTATTACTACTACATATTTAGTTTGGCATTTAATGCAATTTGAAATCAATTAAGAAAAAATAATCAATTTTTTTTTTATTTTTTTTTTTTTATTTTTTTTACACCATTAAAACAATTTTTCAGTAATGTCCGAATATAAACTAATATTTAAAGCAAAATCGAATTGGAAATTCGAAAAAAACTAAATTTGCTCCACCCTAGTGTATATTTAGACCAAAAATATATGAAAGTACACTACCAGTAGAACAAATCCCCCTTAAGGGGTTTGAAAACTTAGCTTATGCTTTTTTTTATGGACCACTGTAGATTGTAATTTATTTTTTAAGGCGGCGTTTGATTGAAAGTAAAATTGTATGGCTGTTATTTATTTAGAATATGTTCAAAAATTGAAGGGGTAATTTTAGTTCTTTTCGATAAAACATTTTTATGTTTTGTTTGGACAAGATTGATCATTGAGAAGGTATCATTACGATAGATGTGTTCCGGTGGTCTCTTCACGTAATATTTGTATAAACGTTAAAAAAAGTCGAAAAAGAATCGTAAAGGCTTTTTGAAAAGCAGGTTTTTAAAAAAAACTTTTCTATACAAAAATTCAAAATTCGAATTTTTAAAAAATCTTTATTTGCTTGGCGAAAGAAAGGGTTAAAGATTCGCCATATTTACTTAATACATTTCAGTACACTTTTTTAGTATAGAAGAACATATATTTTAGTTTTTGCTTAATATTTTCCAAATACCTTTGACAGTGGGCTATAAAATAAAAAAAAAATTGAGCTTTAAAATTCTTCAGAGATTTTCGTCTCCTTTTTTGGTCATTTAAGAAATAAATTCGTGTTGCACAGTGTTATGTAAAGTGATCGCTATTTTTTGTTTTGCATAAAAAAATAAAATTTTTAATATTTATTTATAGCTATTAAATCCAGATATAAAAAATTCATCAACTGTTATTTGTATAGAATGTTGGCAATACATTAATGATTTTTATACATTTCAACAATCTGTACTAAAATCTCAAGCACATTTAGAATATCAACAACCAATTATACGTTTAGTAAGATTGGAAGAAGATAATCAATTTAATATGTATCTGAATACTAACAAAGGATTGCTTTCTAGCTATGCCAAGAAACCGACTGCGCCAATATCAGTTTTCGATATAATAAAGATAAATGGAAAACAACAAATTGATTTTAAAACTCTAGAAACCATACAACAAACTACAGATCCTGTTGAGCAGTATAAATCAAATAGTATAGAATCTAATGACACAACTAACTTTTATTATACTGATGAACGAACTAGAAAAAATGATGATTTTATTGCTAAATGGAAGGGAAAATTGGAGTGTGTAATATGTAATAATATATTTCCAAATTTTTCTACATTACATCAACATTTTCTTATACAACATCCGTTTGAAAAATGTCATATTAAATGTTGTGGCAACAAGTTAGATGCGAGATGGAAAATTGCCAAACATATACGAAAATATCATGATTTTCGACTTCGACTGGTTCGAAAACTTAAATATAAATGTGATAAATGCGAGAAGTTATTTGACCATAGTCGCAGTTTAAACAAGCATATGCGTGTAAAACATACTGACTCATTTAAACCGAGACACAGTCTGTCCTATCGATGTAAATTCTGTAGAGCAAAATTTTCACTAGAGGATAGATTAGAAAAGCATATACTTAAAAAGCATACGGAAAAACAATTAACTACAAATAATTTTGTAAATTATGGGAATAATGTTAAGTCTACTAATAAATCAATAACTTTGGAAAAATCTCAAAGCCATCAAGATTCAGGCTACCAAATTAATTATGAAGATTCTATGAGTTCAATTGTTTCCAATGGTATTGAAATGCATAATTTTATATTGGAAAAATGTCAAGAGAGAGGAGAAAAAAATGTTACTGTACCAAATAACATTTCAAATTTAACTCTACAACAATTTCAAGAAAATGAAATTCATGTTCAGAATAATTCTCAAGGAAAGGAACAAATAGTTAATACAACAAATGACATAAACAATTGTTATCTGATTCCTAATATTGACGATTTTTTGGAACAATCTCTAGAAGTTTCTAATGATGATAATAATCAAATGTTAGAAGAATTTCAAGAAATCGAAAAACATATTACTATAAATCGTAATAAAATTGCAATGTCTTTGGCGGCTCTTGATGGTGGTAATATACCCATGCCACCTTTAGATATAGTTGATGTTAAACCAGAATTTCCGCTATGTTCTGATACAGATTCTGAATTCGAAACTAATGAAAAAATATCTAAACTAAATGATTTTTTTGCCAGAATATCCAGCATTAGCACACGAGAAAAAAGATTAGAGTATGATGATTATATAAAAAATTGGAAAGAAAATTTACCCTGTCCCATATGTAACGAAATGTTTAATAACTTTTCGCTAATAAGTTCACATTTTCATCTAAAGCATCCGGGTGAAACAATTCATATTGTTTGTTGTCAAATCAAACTGTGTAATCGTTTTCAAATTGTTGAGCACTTACGTTTACATATAGATCCAAAAGCTTATCAATGTAATATTTGTTATAAGTGTTGCGACACTATGCGATATTTAGGAAAGCATAAAAAAGACCATCATCCACAACAACCAGCAGAGTTCAACAACAACGATAAATATTTACTATGTCAATGTGAAACATCTACAGAGTTGAATACTTCAAATAATGCCATTTGTTGCGAACGTAAAAGAAATATGTTGCAAAATGATGAGATTATAGCAAAATGGTTAGGAGAACTGATCTGTGCAGAATGTCATGGGCAATTTTCCACTTATTCTTTGTTGCAACAACATTATGCTACTCATCATCCAAACTCAACATTTTCAATAGTTTGTTGTCAACGAAGTTTTTTCAAATTAAAAGATGCCGTAGAACATATTCGTTTTCATTTAAATCCGGATGCATACAAATGCCAAATATGTAATGAAACGTTTAATGGAAAAAGGAGTTTGTCGCATCATTTGCGTTCCCAACATAATGAAAAACTTCTACATTGTGATCAATGTAATAAAAGTTTTCTTGTAGATTATACCCTTAAAAGACACAAGAAAATGTATCATAATTAAAAAGGTATGTACTGTGCAACACAAACTTGTATCTAGAATGTGTGTAAACAATCCTAAATATATACACTAAGGTGGACTTTATTTTGTTTTTTTTAAAACAATAGTTTACAACGAAAATGCTTTTCCAAAACACTAGTTTACAACGAAAATTTACACTAACTGCGACAATTTCTTTTTTAGAAGTAATATGAGCCGATAAACTCAAACATTTTATCGAAAAAATGGATTTTCACTATTTTCCTTATATCTTATGAAATGTACCGCCGACCTATCGCGATAATACGGAGTTCACACTAGAGAATTTGTACTCGTTTAAGCCACTTGTTTAAAAAAGTAAACAAAATCGTTCACACTACATTTTGCTCGTTTAACGCTGAGTGTTTAACGTTTGTAAACAAACGCACATAACCTAATTCTGAAAAAAATTGCAAAAATATTTCTAAAATCCTTTTAAACTTTGGCGGAAGACAAGATATTTAATTTTTTTATAACATTTACATAACACCACTACACGGAACACCTTTTTATAAAATAATCTTAAAGTTTATTTTCCTAAAAATTTTTTTTAGAGCTTGAGAAAAACTTTTATTTAACTTAATTTGAGCCAAATCGTGTAATTTTAACCCGTGGTGTTGTTCAGTCGAAATCGAAAAATCCAGTATTTCAATTTAAGGCCCCACGGATTTAAATTGTCGGATTAGGCTCAAATTAAGTTTAAATGATTATAATTATAAGTTCGTCTCTTTTTGCACCATTTGCGTTCTTACAAACTTCAAAGCGCGTGCGGCACGGCAACCTCACCTCATACAAAACTGGGCTCCGATTTTCGAAAATGGAAATAAGCAAAATAAGGTCCACATTTATATATATATATATATATATATTTTTTAACTCTCAAACACTTTTAAATAACTAAATCTGTTTAAAATAACTTCCATAATGAAACTAAAAGTTATAAATTATCTAAAATTATATTTTTTTAAGATTTAATAGTTTGAAACTATTTTTTTAAGTTAAAATGAATTACAGTATTTTATTAATTTTAATTTGTATTATTGATTTTTTCTACTAAAAAACTTTTTAAATGAAATAAAACAATCATAAAATTCTTATGTAGCATTTATTATTCATTCATAAATAAGCCTATTGGTATTTGATTTAGAACAAGTAAGTATAGGGTTATATAGTCGCAACAAAAAAGTATACTTTTCGATTTTTTTCAATTTCTAAAAAATCGATTTTCCGACTTTTCGACCTATTTTAATTTTTTCGACTTTTTAAAACTTTTTAAAGTCGATTGTTTTGTAAATAAAAGTTTGTTTTTGGATTGTTGTAAGCATTTATTTATATTTTTTATTGTATTTTATTTAACAATAGGTGTGTTTTTTTCGAGTTTGTTATAAAATTCCCATACAAATTTAAGTAGATATACACTTGATAAGTACACGCAAAAAAAAAATCTGTGTAAGATTGAGCAATCCTACTTGGTAAAACTTTTTTCATACCAAAAAAAATGTTTACCAAATTTTTTCTAAAATTATGCTTGTCGATGTTAAAGTAACATAATTCATTTTTTATGTAAAATAACCAAGTAGCTTGCACAATAACGCAAATTACTTGCACAAAAATTTATCGAAAGAAAAGAAAACAAAAAAAAAAAAACAAATACAGACCACCATTTTCATTTTGTATTTTTGTGTGCGTGTTTCGTTTATTTTTTGTGTTATAAGAACGTAAATAGGAAATTGATAAATAAAATTAAAATAAATTAATAAATAAAAATAAATAATTAGTTTTCTAAAAGATAAATAAATGTAAGATAAAAGAATGTTAAAGTTAATTTGGCTTTCATCACTTAAAACACCATTCATTTAGCAAAACCAATGGAGTCCCAGACGTTTGTTTCAATGAATTACAAATGGAATGATAAAGTGAGTATACCCCTATTCCGAAGACACCAATAAGGTTTAATAGATTTTTATTAAAAAATAGTGTTTGGTAATAATTTTCTATTTCTTTAGCAGTACCCTGTTAATAAATTTTTGAAGCTATGGCGAATCCTTTACTACAACAAAGAGCGTGGGCACCAGTCCTGCCTTTAGTTATAAAATTAAAAACGCAAAGACAAGGGAGTCCAGACCTGTTTTGATGAGATACAAATGGAATGACCAAGTAAGTGTTCCTCCATAACAAGAGACCAATGGGGTTTACCAGTTTTTTAAACTAAAAATTGATGTTTTGTAATAATTATCTATTTTTACAGGATGCTTTTAAATAAATTCGCGAAGCTATAGCGGATCCTTCACTTCAAGAAAAAGCGTAGGCAGCAGTCACTGGAGAAAATTGTACATAAAGGGTCAGTTGGTCGGTGGTAAATAAAATCCTACACAACATTTATTATATTAATATGGATTTATTCTGTGAAAATTTTAAATTCAACAAATATACAAATTTTTACAAAAATTTTATAGAAAAATTATTTTAGCATAAATTTGGTAATTTTTAGCATTATTTTTAGTCACCTTTTCTAATAATTTTGGGTATATTTCACCATATTTATTTTGGTATATTTTACCAAGTTTTTGCTTAAATAGCATTAGCATTTTCTTCAAAATTTTTTACATAAGTGTTTTGGCTAAATTACGAAAACTACTTCGTCGGTTGTAGTTTTTTTTTTTTTTTTTTTTTTTTTTTGTTAAATACTTTATTATCTGGATTATTGAATCTGCCTATTCTTGGCCTAACAATAAGTGTATAAATCTTACAAAACTAACTTAAATACTAGTTACTCCCTAGGAGCCATTTTGAAGAACGGGCCTCTAAATTAAATGGGCGGTAAGTCAGCACGTTGCAGTCTGGTGTGCGTTTGGGTTCGAGTAAGGGCTCTCGCCAATGTATTTGGGTGGTTCCTGAGCTTTTCAACGTATTTCGTTCTGATGTCCATAAACTCTTCTCTTACAAACGGAATATTTAAGTCCTGGTGAATGTTGACATTTCTGACGTACCAGGGAGCTCCCGTAATGATCCTCAGAATTTTGGATTGTGCCCTCTGTATAAGCTCAATATTAGACATACTGGCTGTACCCCACAGTTGGATACCATAAGTCCATATTGGTTTTATAATACAATTATACAGGATGACCTTAGAGTCGAGGCTTAGCTTTGATTGCTTATTAATTAGCCAATGTAGTTGGCAGGCTTTTAGCTTCATATGAAGCCTCTTGGCTTCTAAGTGTTTTCGCCATGTAAGACGTCTGTCCAAGTGAATACCAAGGTATGTAACACTCTCAGACTGTGGGATAATTACACTATTTAATGAGACAGGGGAACAAGACCCCATTCTAAGTGTAAACGTAACGTGCTTGCTCTTAAGTTCATTTACTTTAATTCGCCAGTTCTTGAACCACGTCTCCACAGCTCTAAGATGGTTGTTAAGTCTCAAGGAGGCAACATATGGGTCTGAGTGAGTGCTTATTAAAGCAGTGTCATCCGCAAATGTTGATGTTGTAATATGTTCAGATATCGGCAAGTCTGAAGTAAATATGAGATAAAGCACAGGGCCGAGAACACTTCCTTGAGGAACACCTGCATTCATTTTATAATCAGAAGTTGTAGTTTCTTGATATTTCACCCTGAAGTAGCGATTAAGAAGGTAAGACTCTAAAAGTTTGTGTGTAATAGTTGGTAGGTGATATTTTATTTTATATAAAAGACCCTCGTGCCATACTTTATCGAAAGCCTGAGCGACATCCAGAAAAACGGCAGAACAATATTTTTTTTCTTCAAAGGCTTTCCTAATCTCGCAAGTTATGCGGTTCACTTGCTCTATGGTTCCATGCTTTTCACGAAAGCCGAACTGATGAGCTGGAATACTGTTTGAACTTTCGATAATTGGAAGAATCTTCTGAAGAAAAACCTTCTCAAACAGCTTTGATAGGCACGGAAGTAAACTTATAGGTCTGTATGACGAAGTTAAAGTTAAATCTTTTCCAGGCTTGGGAATCATTTTGATTTGAGAAATTTTCCATATGTCCGGAAAGTAACCTATTTGCAAGATCGCATTAAATATTTTCGTTAGAACTTCAACCGCTATAAATGGTAGGTTTTTTATCATGTTTGGTGTGACTAAGTCATACCCAGGCGCTTTCTTTGGGCTGAGCTGCGTACGTATAATTGTCTCAACATCTTGGGCGTAAAACCATGTATTACCTAAGTTGTGATCCAAATGCAGAGGCGGATCTGGGAGTGTAAAATCATTTTCCGCCAAGTTTGGCTCAAATACAGTTCTTAAATGTTCTGCAAATGAGTATGCTTTCTCCTCTTCACTGCGTGCCCAATTGCCACATTGCTTCCTTAGCGGTGGTTCGCCCTCTACCGGTGCTTTAATTTTAGTTGCTTTCCAAAGTGAATAGTTCCCTGAACTTTTATGCGATAAACTTTCCACATATACGCTATTTATGCGATCCTCTTCCAAATGAAGGGCTTTTCTAAGGTTTCTAGTAGCTTCAGACAGCCTCTGCTTTGCAGCAGGGGATCTACTGTTTTGCCATTCTCTTCTTAGCCTTCTTTTGATGGCCAGTAGTTGCTCGATTTCAGAGTTAGAAACATAAAAATTGCGATTAGAGGAAGCAACGGTAACGGAAGACGAAGAGTGCTCTGCTGCTGATCTCAGAATGGACGTAAAGTCCTGGACACATTCACCTATATCCCCCTCACATTCCAAAGATGGATTAATGTGGATGTGGCTACTAACGTACTTTTTATATTTTAACCAATTCGTCTTTGACGAAGTGAGTCCACAGGGTGTCTTAACCGAAATTGGTTCATCGTAATACGTTAATATTACTGGAGAATGGTCTGAATTGAGATCAAATGATGTTTCAGCAGATAACTTACTTCTCTCGATATGTTTCATTATCCCAAAATCGATAAGATCGGGAATTTTTCGTGGATCTGAAGGCCAATAGGTCGGCTTGCCAGGCGATATAACGTCCAGACTATTTCTACGGTCAATAAGAGCACAGTAAAGCTGTCTTCCCCTAGGGTTTATTAGACGTGAACCCCAATAGGTGTGTTTCGCATTGTAGTCCCCACAAGCTAGGAAGCGATTACCAAGAGTCTTGAAAAAATTTTCAAATTGTATCTTAGATACTGAAAATCGCGGAGGACAGTAAACTGATGTCAGAGTTAGTCCTCCTCCTACACAATCAAGATGTATTGAGGTGGCTTGAAGGTAGATTGTAGAATAAGTTTCCATAGCATGGTGCTTAATTCTACTTTTCACCAAAATACCTGTACCACCGTGAGCCTTACCGTCAGGGTGATTTGTTTTGTGGAATGTATAACCTGGGATTTGAAAATTATATCTATTTGTGAGGTGGGTTTCCGATAACAATAACACATCGATGTTATTGTTGTGCAAAAAATTAGATATCTCAGCCTTGTGCTGGTTTACACCGTTTGCATTCCAAAAACATATTTTAAACAAACGCACTATTTTTTTGATAGGAGAGCCTGCAAAGTGTTATTTTGCGCTTTTAGCTCCTCTATTGTACCTTGCACGGATGTCATAAAAGCATTCATTGTGCTTTGCATTGTAGACATGAAATTAGTCATTGACTGCATAAGGGTGAAAAACATTGATTCCACCCCTCCCGTGTTAGGGGGATTGCAGGGTTGCTGCGAGCCCGTTATTAACGCATTAGCGTATGTGTTACTAGCACTACCTATAGAAGTATGTGCCTCAGATGAAACTGGAGTATGCGTCACGATTGGTACTGAGCTCTGATTCATTGCAGTTAAAGGCGGCGCACTAGGTACGGCCAGTGGGTTTACCGCATTTTGCGATGGACGCGTTGGTTGAAATGATAATAGTTGGCCTCTTGACTGATTTTGCTTTTGTTTAAGTCTTACTTTAAGTTCCTTATAAATTGGGCATCCCCGATATTTTGAAGAGTGGTTATTTCCGCAATTACTACATTTTTTTTCACCTCCGCCATTTTTAATCACGGTACACTCTGATGAAGAGTGTAAATCGCCACATACAGGACAAACTGTGCTTAAGGTACAATAGGTTCTTGTGTGTCCATACTCTTGACAGTTTGAGCATTGAACTGGACCACTTCGTTTAAGCGGTTCCTCTACTGAAACTCTACGATGCAGAAGGTATCGTTCCGAGTAGATGGGATGAATTTCATTCTTCTTTAGCTTTTTGGATTCAGGCTCCAGCTCAACTCGAAACATTGGTTGAGGAACTTTTGCCCTGTTAAAAATGTTTACTACAACTTTCACTTTATAGCCCTTTTCTTCAAGAGCCTCCTTAATTTCATTAGGTTCTACACTGGATTCTATACCCTTAAATACCACAATTAACCCTTTGCTACTCTTCAACTGGTATGTATAATAGCTTCTATTATTTTCGTGCAAGAACTTGGTTATTTCCCTATAGTTCTTCTCAGTGTAGACCTGTATTTTCGTCTCGTGTATGCTACCTTTTCTAATTGGAATAATATGAAATGTATTATTCCCAATTAGTTTCGTAAAATTGGACACCAATTGGTTGGAGCTACGCTCACGAAGGAATATTGGTGGAGGTTTTGCCTCTTTACGGGTACTACTCGGATCCTGTAAATCAGTATCTGGTTCATCCAGAACTGAAAAACGATTGTTATTTAAGGGATTAGTGTTATCATTATTAGTGTTACTATTATGAACTTTCTGTTTTTTTGTTTCACTATTGTTATTATTTTTTTGTGGGCTACGGACTCTTTTGAATTTAAAGTAGCGGTCTATACCAGTCTGTATTGCCGCTTGTTTACTAGTTCCCGGTTTTTCAATTGTATTTGATGTACTTACATGTTTGTGTAACATACTTACAGAACTCTCATTAGACAATATAAGAGAGGGAGAGTTTATAATACCACTAATGTTGTTGTTGTTGGGAGTAATATTCATTGCTGCATTATCTTCGAATATGCTTTTAGGTGTGGGTGATTGAGTTTGACTCAAAGTTTTTTGTGTTGTATTGTTTTCAATATTGTTTATTGCTGTTTTAAAATTTGGCGGGTTAGTTTTTTTTTCACTTAAAAGTAAGGCTGGTGAGCATGATCGAGCTCTTTCTATTGGTTTTGCAGTTAAGAAATTTTTATTATATTGGGGATTATAAATGTTTTTATTTTGTGCACTGCTCTCTTCATAAAATGAAATGTAGGAATTTCTTCCGTTTAAACTGAGCCTTGACTCATTTATTTGTGTATTATTTTCACTCATGCACTCTTTGCAAAAATTTAAAAAAAAAAAGCAAACAAAACAAAGAACAAGCCTTTGTAGTGTTGAATATTTTTTTTCCTTTTTTAATTTATAATTTTTAAATATTTTTTTGGCACAGTATTTTAACAACAAAAGTATATCTTATTGCACTATTTTATTTTAATTTAAAAGCGTCTATTCGCTGGTATTTTTTGAAAATTTTTTTTAATGCACTTTCACATAAATTTTATTAAATTCACGGAGCGAGTTAAAAAATGCGTCTGTCTCTCACGACTCCTGAAGTTTGACATTTGTTTTAGCATATATCGATTTCGACTTTTTCATACAAAAAGTCGATTTTTCGACTTTTCGACTATAGAATCCTAAGTGAGTATTACATTCACTTTGCCGAATTTTTTATAAACTCAAAAAAATAAAAATAAAACTTTTATTGGCGCAAAAGTCGACTTTTCGACTTTTTAACAACAAAAAAGTTGATTTCGACTTTTTCATACAAAAAGTTAATTAATCGACTTTTCGACTATAGAACCCAAGTGAGTTCACTGTGCCGATTTTTTTTTAAACTCAAAAAAAAGAAAAAGAAAATTTTTTTACTGGCGTAGGGGTTCAACTAGAGATGTTGGGAAACAAATAATCCCCCCCCCCCCGCAATAAATTTTAATTTCAAATTAATTTATTATGATTTTTGATCTAAACTAAACAAATTATAATTATTAAAATTATTTGTAACTCCCCTTTAAAATATGCATATGGGTGTTAAAATGTCTCACAAAATTTTAGGATAATCGAATGTGGGTACGGGGTGCCACTTCGGCCTTGAAGTTTAAAAAACGAATTACAAGGGGAAAATATGAAATTGATATATTTTCTCAATTTTTTTCGATAACTTTCTTAAAAATCATTTTTAATAATATTTTTAAATCCAAAAATGCAAACCATTTTTCATCATGATTATAAGGTTGAGAATTAACAAAAATGTTTTTTTTTAGTGTTAAACCAAAATTTTATTTGAAATTTCATAAGGAAATGCATACAATTTTAATCCAAACAAATTTGATTTTATACCTGATACACAAACATACATAGATTCGACGAATTTATTTTAAAAATTATTTTTTTTTTAAATCTGAAAAACTAATTTTTAAAATAACGTATTTACTTAAGAACTTTTTACCCTTGCAAAGAGAAAAATGCAACATTTATTATAACAAACTCACATAAAATTATTTTGAGTTTTATATCATAAAATGTGTTTGTTGTAACAAATTTTGCCTTTCGCCCTTTGCAAGGGTAAAAATTGCTAACGCCAAGACCACTATTATAGTTTAGTTGCAATTTTTTGTTAAAATAATTAAATTAAACTTAATAATAATTTTATTTTATTGATGTGTCATAATGAATTCAGATAGATTCATTTCAGTATCATGATCTGATAGATATGTTATTTCAAACATTTCTACTGGTGGCTTTGGTGGCATAACCATTTGTGGGTGAATGTTGTTTACAGCAGATTTATATGGCGTCGATTGTGGAATTTTATTTGATACAAACGAACTGCTGCTGCATGGTATGGCATCGCCATCTTTAGCAATTTGTTCTTCATAATTTTTGTTGTATGATGACTGTAAAGCTGACATAAATTCCTTACTTAGTGGAGCATTATGAACTTCTTCCATATGATTTAAATAGTCTTTTGGTGTTATTACCATTACTTTACAAATATTACACAGAAATTTAGGTAAACTAGTAATCCAACCTGTTATACCATGATCTTTATGCCTATGAGCGTTTAAGGTTGTCAGACATTTAAATAGTCTATTGCATTCGGGACAATTAAAATGAATCATAGGAATTGGATCCTTGTGTTTTCTATTAACATGTATCTTTAAACTAACTTCTTGCTCGAAAGATTCATCACACAGTTCACATTTATATTCAAAATTTTGTAATCGATTATGAACCTGACGTAAATGATTTTTCAATTTGCATGCTTCAAAAAATGGCCGAGCACATATTTCACATTTATATCTATATCTTTCTTTACCGTCATGTACTCTGCGTATATGCCTAACGATTTTAAATCTTTTATTAAATTTACGACCACAACAAAATATGTGACATTCTTGATCCGGATGTTGATCTGCAAAATGGGTACTCAATGAAGGATAATCCAAAAATGTTACTCTACATATTGAACATTCTAAATTTTTAACCTTAGATGTTATAAAAGCATCCATACTATGTTTTTTCGCAGTTGGATGCATTTGAAGAATATCAAATAAGGATTCCGTATCATTCGATTCGATTTTTTTGAAGGAGGTTGATGGTATTGAGTTAATTGTGGTGTTAGATGGTCCAATATCTGAAAAGGTATAAAATATTTATAAAAAAAACAAGATATTTATATAGTCGGTAAAGACCGACTATATAGTCCCTACACCAGTATTTGCCAGATTTCCCCATATCCAAACGTGAAATGATTAGATCTACGTTTGGTTAGATCTTGAATTTGGGTAAAAAATACACAACATTCAAGTTTGAGTAAAATATGCTTATAAATAAAGCCGACAAAATTCTAAGCACGACTGCATAGAAGATGTAACTCATTAAACAAAAAGTTAAAAATAATAGCTTAGGTTAGGTTGTAAGTGGCTGCTGACGTTTTACGTCAACACACGTAGACTCTGAGGTCCATTGTGATACCACGGGACCGTAATAGGTTTCCCTACTAGTCCCTGTCGTTAAACCAGTTTGAGCTTCTTATGAAACTCCGTAGATGTTGAATTTTGACATCCGACAAATCAGAAAGATCGTACAGCTCCCTAGATCCCAGTGAAGCTAGTCTCTGACCAGAAAGTGCCGGGCAACGGCAAATAAAGTGTTCGATAGTTTCCAACTCCTTTTCATCCATGCATATAAAAAAATTTTATATGAGGTCTAAGTCCAAAATGGTCCAATTATATTCAGAATTGATAAGGCCACCAAGTGCATGTCTAACACCTACAAACAACATTTTAATCAAATATTTCCTATTTTCATGAATTTTGAGAGATTTATGTGAATATCGGGAGGGTGGTTTGCATGGAGACTACAAGAAGAACAGGTCCTATTCCTTAAAATTTGGACCGATCATTTGTGAATAAAAAAATATGTTTACCTGCCAAGTTTCGAAACGGTACCTATTATAATACGGTTATTAGACTCATTTGAGCCAAATTATAAAGGGACGTTTGTATGGGGACTAGGTCTAAACATGGATCGATGTTTTCCAATTTCAATAGGATTCGTCCTTGGTCCAAAGGAAGCTTAAGTTTTAAATTTCATAGAAATCGATTGATAATTGCGACCTGTATCGTGCTCACAATGTTTAGATAGACAGACGGACATCAGAAAATCGTCTCAGAAAGTGATTCTGATTCGATCGGTATACCTGAAGGCCTTGGACTAACTTTTTTAAGTTTTTGTCATTCACTATAAATTAAGAAACAAAATTTAATTAACAGAGTTGCATTTTACAAAATTTGTAACAAATGATGACAAAAAGTTAAGTACATATCGCTCCTTTACTTGTATAGTGTCATAACTCAAAATATTTCATTTTGCAGAAAACACGTTTAAAGTTTACTATTGAAACTGGTTTTTAATTGAAAAAGGCCGGTACATAGAAAATGTAATAATGGCGTGTACTCTTCTCAAACGATGAGTTCAAAAGATATTAATACGAATTTTTGACACAATATAAAGCATGATATATCGAATAATTCTGCATCATTAACTCAAAAAACGCATTTTTTGAGTTATGACACTATACAAGTAAAGGAGCGATATTATATATTCGAAAATGTCGAATAATTCGACACAAAAAACCGGTTTTTCGAATAACTAGAAAAAAAAAGGTTTTAGAAAACCTGGTTGAAAAAACCGGAAAAAAAGCGATAAAACCGGTTTTTCGAATAATTCGGAAGCCGGTTTTGACAACTCTATGTAGAAGTAAAAATTGTCAAATTCCGATAAAATTTGGAATGATGATTTATAAATACAAAACACCTTTACCATTTTAATAATAAAGATGATTTAAGCGAATTAAAATGGTACGTTTATATGGGGCTTTGTAAGCATGGACAGATTTCTTCCAATTTTAATTTCTTGCTTGAGTCAAGAGAAACTAAAACTTCAAACTTTGAATTTTATGAACGGTATCGTGTTTACGCCGTTACATAAACAGACAGACTAAAGGACATTGCTAAATCTATTCAAAAATTGATTCTGAGTCGATCGGTTTATTTGAAGTTTGGTCTTTGACAAATAATTCGGGTATATTTACAAACTTTAGCACAAACTCATTACACCCTGTACCACAAAGTGGTGTAGGGTAGAACTACTTCAGTGCTCCTATTCCAAGTATGGTATCTTGTAATATATTTACCTTTTACTGCTCCAGATACTGCGGTAATTTTAAGATTTGATAAACCCGTATTATTATGCGTTGTCTTTAAAGTTTCACCGTTTATTTGTATTATATCAAAAACTGAAACATTACTAAATGTATCCTTCTTTAATTTGTTTGTAGTTTTTGGAGGATTTTCTTGCTTTTTTCTTAAAGTATCATCCAATTTGACAACCATTACAGATTTTGCATATTTCAATTGTAGTTGATGATTGTTTATTATAGATTGTTGATAAGCATTGAATTCACTAATATGTTCCCAACATTCTACACATATAACGGATGAGCGATATTTTTCAGCTTGTAAATACTAAATTACATATGAATGAATAAAAATTAATTAGTATCGAGAAGATTAACTATGATGTATTTTACCTCTTGATCAAAATATTTAATTGCCGTATTATAAACATCATTTGGTTCGTCATTATCATCAAACAAACTTTTAAATTCATTGCTAGTAGTTATACATAAGCGACACAATGTTGTTCGAGGCATTTTGGGAAAAAAATTGCAGCAAATTTCAATTATTTTAATAAAAAAATATAAAATTTTTACATTTTTTGAAGTAAATACACACTAAAAATGTTTTTTTTTTTCACAATTGATGTATATTGTGGATATTATTAAAAAAGAAATGTCAAAGCACAGTTGCTAAAATAATACGGTACAGCGGTTTAAAAGCGTATGTGAATAAACGTGTTGCTTCACAATGCAGCAGCAAACGGCAGCTGCAAAAACTTGACTGCTGCCGTTTAAAAATTTTTCATTTTATAATAAATTTTTGAAAGCAACAAAAAATGTCCGTAGATCTTTAACAAAATTTTGTAATTTTTTTTTTTTTAAGTTTCAACAAATTTTATTCAAATCAACGAAAGACAATTTTTTTATAGAAAATTTTTCAAGCAATTTTTCCATAGAAAGTATCTGTAAAAACATTTTTTTTTATAAAAAATTTCTCAAAGACAATTTTTGTATAGAAAATTTCTGAAAGACAATTCTTCTATAGAAAATTTCTTACAGACAATTTTTCTATAAAAAAAATTTTGAAAAAATATAAAAAATTTCTCATACAATTTTTTATAGAAAATATCTATAAAGACAATTTTTTTATAAAAAATTTCTCAAAGACAATTTTTCTATAAAAATTTCTCAAAGTCAATTTTTTTTTTGCATTTTGTAAATTTACCTATGATTTTTTTGGATGGGTGGGTGTAGGGTATTATATGGCCGGTCTTGTCCGACTAAAATTTTCTTGTTTTTTTATTAAAAAATAGTTTTATGTCAAATAAAATATAACATTTGAGAATCACCTCCTTAAAAAATAAAACAAATTTTATTTAATTGGTTTAAAGGCCTATTCACACCTGATGTGAAATCTCGTTCGAACGAGATTTAAAAAAAATAGTTTTATGTCAAATAAAATATAACATTTGAGAATCACCTCCTTAAAAAATAAAACAAATTTTATTTAATTGGTTTAAAGGCCTATTCACACCTGATGTGAAATCTCGTTCGAACGAGATTTCACCTCAGGTGTGAATACTGAATTGGGAATTAATTGTAAAATATTAGGTGTGTTCCAGAACTTTCCGGGTAAAGTTCGGTAAAATGAGAGCAAATCAAAAAACCTCTCACGATACCACAAAAATACATAAAAGTACGGGAACGCTAAAAACCACATTTCAAGCCCAAAATAATAGAAAATGTAAACAAACCAATAACGCTAAAATATTTTCGTAAGAAAAATTACTTTAAACAAGAAAACAAATTTCAAATGTTTATTTTAATAACAAATTATCTTTTTTTGTATTGAAATAACACATTTCCTTGGTTTAGTTCTTTATTTTATTTAAATTTCCAATTTGGCTTCACAAAAAAAACAGCTGTTTTTTAACATCTGACTGTTACCAATTTACCCGAAAAAAAAGTGCGGGTAAGTTCGGTAAAATGAGAAACTAATTTATTCTCTCAAAAACTCTCTCATTTACCCAATTTTTGCGTACGGGAACGCTTTTCGGGCTGGTTTGGGTACCCGCGGGCACCCGCGGTAACGTTGTGGAACAGACCTATTGTGCCATGCTTGTTTTGCTCACTGTTGCCAACTATTTTTAACCAAAAACCTCTAAATTTCACGAAAAAAGCGCTAGAAACCGCCAAAAATTAATTTAGCGGGGAAAATTTAAAAATTTCCCGCTAAATTACAAAAAAAAGCGCTGAAAACCGAAAAACTTGGCATTTTTGATTGACAAAAAAGAAAAATTTTAAAAAAAAACTCCAAATTATTTTTTCTACGAAAATTTACTTTTCATTAAAAATGCGCAAGAAACGGTTGAAAAAATTTTAGCGGGAAAATACAAAATTCTCCCGCTAAATTTCAAAAAAAGCGCTAAAATTAGACAAACTTGGCGTTTTCGATTGAAAAATTGGAAAAAACCTCTAAATTTGTCCCACTAAATCCAAATAAAAAGCGCTAGATTTTCCCGCTAAAGCACCGTTCCCGCTAAACCCAATTTTTCCCCGCTAAATCCAAACAAAAAGCGCTAGATTTAGCGGGAAAACCTCCAACTTGGCAACAGTGGTTTTGCTCGTTGTTAAGGAAAAGCGGGGTGTGGTAACCAGAGCTACCCCTGTTAGCAATTCTGCGTCAGTTTTTCCTAAATATATGCAACCAAGGTAGATTTATAAAAGGTAATATTTTAGTGACGTAAATGAAAACAATTTTCTTTCAAAATTATTTAAGTCGACAAAAACGACTTAAATGTTCAGTGCACACATAAACCAATTTAAACGCTTTTTAAGACTTTAAAATTTTAGAAAACAACTAAATTATAAAAAAATATTGAAATTCAAACGAATTTTTTTTATTTTCCTTGATAAAAATTAAAAAAAAATTCAAATATTTTGAAGCATAAAAAGTGTAGTGTAAACTCAAGTCATTTATGCCGAACAAACTATTTTTATTTCGTTTTGAAAATTCGTAAATATTATTGTTTTTAAATTTGTCAAAAAACTTACTATGGAGGAAAAGTGAGGTTATTGGACCTTACCTTGTATAAATCTACCTTGTATGCAACTGTGTTTTTTTATTTTTTTAAATTTTTGCTTTAGTACCCTTAGTGTTTCTTCACAATACAGCAGCAAGCAGCAGACAGCAAAATTTTCACATGTATTTTGTTGTTGCGGCAACAACAAAATACATGTAAAAATTTTGCTGTCTGCTGTTTGCTGCTGTATTGTGAAGAAACACTTATTCGTAAATAAAAAAAATCAGAAATAATTTTTTATAGGGTCGATTTATTTTAGTGGTATTCATTTAACCGTATATTTATACGCGACTCGTATTTGTATAATTATACGAGGTGGTTTTTATGAATGCCCCTTTTTGATTACCTGGTATTCAGTGAAGCAAGCCGATGCAAAATTTTCGGCGGCGGCTGAAGAGCAAAATTAAATGAAGTTTTATCATATGGAAGTAAATGTACCCCTTTTATGGAAACTGCAAACAATAAAATAGGACAAGACGGCATTTTAGGGAGCACTCGAGATCATAGGTAAGTAAGTTGCTCGGTTTTCACGTGAAAATCTGTCAAACTCCTATAAAAAAACATAAATTTCACACTGGCTTTACAAAAGCGTAAAAATTTTACTGATGAGGTATTCTGTTCACTGGTGAAAAACCGGCAAAATAACCCGGTATATGTTGCAGCAATACACATCAACACCATTAAATAAAATGAAGCATTTATAAGTTGTTGGCAATGTAAACATCACAGTACATGAGTAGTAGTATCACAGAGTTGCATCTGATGGGTGTAAGTATTAGTGACAGCACACGGTGTAACTTTTGACGTTTCATACAAAACGTAAACAAACATCATAAATACATGCACAAAAGCTCACACGTACAGGCACACATATACTAGGCAGCGATGATCATTCTGTACTAAAAACCATACCACCATATTGGAAAGTACGCAATTAGCACCAGTGTTTGCATACTAGTCTGTACTGTGGTAAACATTAATAAATTTAGATAAATACACACAAAAAAAAATATAAAAAAATTGTGTCCGTTTTGGGGATAATACAACCTATAAAGTGGTTTTGGATAATTTACCTAAGTTTTTTAGAGCAAAAACTTTGGTAAGTTATCCAAAACCACTTTATAGGTTGTAATTAAACCAAAAACTGGCACAATTTTTTTAATTTTTTTTTGTGTGTAGGATAAATAAAAAAAATGTAAATTAAAGTTATTTTGTTTTTATTATCTTTTCTATGATGACGATGCACAAAACATAACCTACCATATGACTGTCAAATTTTCGCTACAAATTAATTGATGTTTCGCAACATTTTTTTTCACCGGTGAACAACTTACGGGCCTTAAATAAATATGCCACCACCACTAGAGAACCAGGCCGACCCTAATTTTTCGGCGGCGGCTTTTACAATTCTGTATCGGCGGCCACTCGATAGTCGGCTTAACACATGTTCTACACCAGACCTTTGAAGAATTAATTCACTTTTTGATTTGATTCGCAAAAAGATTAATTCATATTAATAAATCAAGGAATAAATTCTTGATGATTTGATTCAAAAGAATTAATCTCAACTATTTGTTGAAAGAATTAACTAATTTTTTGTTTAATTCCTTGTTTAAATAATGAATTGATTCACTTGATTCAAATCAAACAAGAATTAATTCACTTGATTCAAATCAATTTGATTCAAATCAATTTGATTCAAATCAATTTGATTCAAATCAATTGATTCAAATCAATTTGATTCAAATCAATTGATTCAAATCAAAAATGTTTTGAATCAGTTGATTTAAACATTTTTTTCTTAACACACGTTCTAGTAGCAACCACCACTTCTATCACGAAGGCAATTCAACGTCACTTTTGACGTTTAGAAACGCCAAAATTGATAGTAAGCAATTTCATTTTTCTTTTGGAGATTGTTTGTTCCCGCTTTTGTTAGCGTCTTCTTTTGTTTATCATGAAAAACGAATGTCAAATGAAAAATGACTACTCATTTTGACACTTGATTGCGAGCAATCTATAGTAGAGCAGGCTCTCTACCATCAATTGTATACCATCATTTACAAGACTGTCCACATTAGCAATGACAGTGCTTTCTATCTATTTTGACGTACGATAGAAGTGGAAGTTGCTAATCTAGACCGTGTGTAAATCAAAGTATTTACTTTACACACGCACACACATACTATAACATTTATGCTTGTGCGGTAGTAGCAAGCAAAAAGTCAAAGCAACAGAATTTAATAGTGTACATTTTATTGGCAGCGCACAAGCTGCATTTTTTAGCCTATGCCCGCATGCATAGGAATCACAAAAATACAAGACATTGCTTTAATATAACATTTATTAATTTGCACATATATAGTATATTAAGGGTGGGATAATGCACGACTTTTCGATATAATGGAAATGTATGTGTATAATAAAAATGTTAATCATTAATTGTTTTTGTGTTAAATTTAAAGTTGTTTTTATGCTGAAGAGCCAAATTCGTTATTGACTAAAGTAGAGATAGGCGCGTGAGTGGATTTTTACTCACGCTCACTCACTATTCACGTGAGTAATAAAAAACTTACTCACGCTTGACTCACGCCAGATTCAATCACGCTCACGCGTGAGTCACGCAAAATCCACTCACGCAATAAAATTTTCTTACCAAAAAAAAAAAAAATTAAAAAAAAAAATTTTCACGAGAATTTAAAAAAAAATGGGCAAATCAAAAAATCTAATCACGCAAACTCACGCAAAAAATAAATGACTCACTCACTAATCACTCACTCAGTTTTTTTTTTTTCAAATCACGCTCACTCACAATCACGCGATTGAAATGAAAATCACTCACGCGTGATTCACGTGAATCAAGCAAATCACGTGACCAGCGCCCAACTCTAGACTAAAGGTACACATTTAATAAAACTGTACAATTTGGAGTGTTGTTTATTGATGGCGTGTGTTTAAAATTGACGATATTCCAATGACTTTAACGCAATCAGACATGATAAGATTTTTATAATGTGCATTTTTAGTGTTTGATTTAAGTTTAAATCAAGTTGATTCAAACCAAAAGTGATTTGAATCAGTTGATTCAGAAATTAAGTGAATTAAATAATGAATTAATTATTTTCGATTTATAGAAACAGGGAAATAATTCAATTATTTTAAATCAGATTTAAGAAATTGAATTAGGGAATTAAATCTTCAAAGGTCTGTTCTACACGTACCAGAAATGCATTAATTTTTCTGTTAACAAATGTCAATTAATTTTTTGTTAATGTAATTACATCGATTTAATTTAAATAATACTGTAGACCAGCGGTTACATACCTATGGTACGCGTACCACTAAAGGGTACGCGAAACTGTCCGCAGTTTTTAGTTTTTGAAATTTTTTTTTACAGTTTCGCCTTTAATAAAATCAACGATCATAAGCCATGTTCACACTACAAGAACTTACCATGGTAAGTTGAGATGATTTTGCAATTTTTCTTTATGCTAGTACAATTTGAGATGATTTTGTAAATCACTATGTGATTTTGTTCAAAGGAAAATCACATGGTGATTTTAAAATCACGCTAGTCTGTATACATTAATAGTTACGATTTATAAGTAAATAAAATAATCAAAAATTACTTAATTAATTTCTTTTATTTAAAATAAAGAAAATCTTTACAACACTTCTAAAATCTTTGTCAAAAAAAAAAAAACATAAAAACTGGGAGTCATTTGTACTTAAGGGTACTTGTTAAAAACATAATGAAAAATTATAATTTAACTACGACAACGAACATTTATCTTTCCCTGTTTGGTTTTGATCGCGTCCTCCAACAGGAACTGTGGTATTATTTGATGTATTTGTAGCGGCCGCACTTTCATTTCGTCTATTACGATCATTAGCTTCGTCTAACTCCATTATTGATAAGGCTAATGCACGAGCTAAAGCTTCATCTTCCGACTGAAAATAAAAGTTTAATGCTTTAGATTTGTGATTATATTTATATGTAACGATCAGTTTATAGTTATGTATATCGTCAACTAAAATCAAAAAGGCGAATTAGACTTTTGATAGATTCTCTGCAGGACAAAGGGTGTCGGTCGATCCGAAATTACCTATCCCGAGCAGGGCTGCTAGACTTTGGGATTTATATCCAAAGTTGGGGATTTCATGCGAGCTAAATAGACAACAAATTTTTTTTTGGGGATTGGTTTTTTTTGTGGCGATTTAAAAAATTATTTCGGGACATTTTTGCGATATTGAAAATCTTTTAAATATCACAACCTAAATTTTATTTAATCAACGGTTTTGTGACACTTTTAAAACGGCACGGATTGTGTTCTTAAAAGGGCATGGCTAAGACTAAAGAAGGGCGCGTGAGTGACGTTTGACTCACACTCAATAGCCACAGTAATTTTCCAATCACGCACATACACACAATCACGAGCTTATTTTTTTACACACTCGCAATCACGTGTGTAAATTGTAGTGAACATACACGATTGTGCACTCACACAAATTCCACACGAAACTCTTATTTATACAAAAAAATAAATTAAAAATTAAAATTTTAAAAACCTAACAAAATTTTTAGCAAAATTAAAAATTTAACAAAAAAAAAATAGAGTTTAGCCAAATTTTACAACCTTTTTTAGATTTTTTCGGGACGAAAGGAAATATGACGAAAAAATTAATCGCGCTAGCTCACACAAACAAATTGACTCACGCACACTCACTAATGAAAATACAAAATAACGCAATTTAAAACCTGGTGAGTGAAATTTAACATTGGTTGTTATTTTACTATTTTGTACGCCTCACAAAAACCGTATGGACGATATTAAACGATGGGGTGATATTTTGCGAATGGGTAGGTCCGATACACATTTTATATAAACTTTCAGGTGATAAATTAAACACTTACCATATTTCCAATAATATTTTGTGTTTCTCTAGAACCTGCCGTTAATGGTTGAGCTCTTACAGCTTTTATAAGAGACGCAGGTTTAGGAGCTGAATTAAATAAAGTATTTGGTGGCTTTTGTGTACGTCTTTGTTCAGCAGCATTGCTTTAAGATAAGAGCGGAAAAATAAAGTAAGCACATATTTTTTAAATTAAATAAATTTCTTCTAACTTATGGTAAAGTTAATGTCTTGCTGGTCAATCTTGATCAAACTTGGTAAACACTTAAATGATTTTATAGATAAAACAAATGAAATACATTGTACGACAACATGTTGTTTTGTAAGAACAACATTTTTTGAAAGATTTATTTAGGGCTTTTCGTTTTTGTAAAATTTCTAAATGTATTTTAAAATTTTCCATATGTGTTTTTAAATTTTCATACGTTTAAAATACATTTTAAAATTGTCCAAAATTATAATTGTTTAAATGTATTTAAAAACTGTTCAAATAAATTATAAAATTTCATTTAAAGATTGTCCTAATTTATTTTAAAATTGTCCAAATGTATTTAAAAAGTTCCAAAAAATAACCTTATGTACTTTAAAATTGTCTAAATGTATTAAAAATTGTCTAAATGTATTTAAAATTGTCCAAATATATTTTAAAAATGTCCAAATTAAATTTCAGGCTTTCCAACAATACAACCGTCTATTAAAAAATTTTTTAAATGCATTTAAAAATTTTAAAATACATTTGTAAAATTTTAAATTGTGTTTGGACAATTTTTTAAATACATTTGTACAATTTTTTATTGTATTTGAATAATGTTGAAAAATGCTTGACAATTCAAAATATATATGGAAAAGTTTACAATTCATTTAAGCAATTTAAACAATTTTAAAATATATTTGGACCATTTTAAAATAATTAAAAAAAAAATTAAATTCGTAAAATTTTGAAATATGAAATTCAGATCAATGGAAATTCAGTTTTTGTATTACAATTGGAATCTTCAAACTACAATTGAAGGGCTTATTGTAAAAACTCGATAAGCAACATTTTATTTTATGGTGGTTTTTGCCTTAAAATTTTTAAAATAATGTAGAAAATATAACTTGCAGAACTTTATTTTCAATATACTTGTACGAAGGGTTAAAGCAAGACTTCTGCCCAAAATCTGTCAATGAAACATCAGCAGAAGGCGAAAAACACGAAAAAAAATGTTGCTTATCAAGTTCTTGCAGTAAGCCCTTCAATTGATCGTTATCGAATTAAGCATGAATTACTTTAAACGTGCATTAAACGTAGACTCTTAAACAAAATTCAGTAAGTCAAAATAGTACAGAACATTTTTATTTATGTTTTGTTTGTGTCTAACGCATTGTATTTTTTTCACATCAAAACGTAGAGAAATTCTGTTGAAAATAGAATTTCTCTACGTTTCAACTAGGGCTGTCAATCCCGAAATCCCGAATCCCGAAATCCCGGGATTTTTGTTATAAAATGAATCCCGAATCCCGGGATTTTTAAGCTCAAATCCCGGGATTTTTGATATATTAAAAATGTTTGAGAATTTATTTTTCAAAATACAACTTTGTTCAATTATTGTTACATTAACATTAACAAATTAAAACTAAAACTTTTTTTAATTTTCAACGAAGCTGGCCACGAATTTGGCTGAGCTGAGAATTCTACCCAGGCTTGCTGAATAATAGTCCAACGCACTAAACATTAAGCCACAGTCACGGAGCCCTTTGACCAAAGTTTGCAGGTGTTGGCGAACATTTTCTAAAAAACCGAAACTTTAATCGAAGGGCGCCACGGGTAAATTTAATCCGATTGACCTCAACTTTGTACCACATAAGTTTTAGGCGTAGGAGAATAAAAATGTTCCCGGACGTTCAAAATTGCAAGAAAATCTTTTTTTTATAGAAAAAAATGCAAGTCAAATATATTATATTATTACTTTTCTCCTTTAAATGTTTTTATTATTTTAAATTTTCTTTAAATTAGTTTTAAAATTATACATTGCAACAACCAAAATCGGAATGGGATGAAACCAAAAGCAAATAAAAGTAGTTATGGAAAACAAACCCCTCAAGGTTTTTTAATGCATTGCTAAACATTAAATAATAATAATTACTTGAAAACTGCATAAGTGGCGTATACTTAATTTTTAATTGCCTTTAAATAACAATCAGAATAATTAGAAATAATATTTTTAATAATTTCGTTGTAGCGAAATCGACCCAAGGGTTTTCGTGGGAATAAAACCCAATAGGCCTCAATAGGCTAGCACGCTACCAACTAACCCACAGTAGCCCCAAAATATGCACAATAAAATTGAAACATAAAGAGTCCACTATTTATACCCTACACCACACTGTGGTACAGGGTATAATGAGTTTGTGCTGATGTTTGTAACTACCCGAAATATTGGTCCTAGACCCACGTTTAAGTATACCGATCGACTTAGAATCACTTTTTGAGTCGATTTAGCGATGTCTGTCCGTCCGTCCGTCCGTCTGTCTGTCCATGTAAACGGTGTAAACACGATACAGGTCGCAATTCTCGATCAATTGACTTGAAATTTAAAACTTAAGCCTCTTTTGGCCCAAGGACGAAGCCTATTGAAATTGGAAAAAATCGGTCCATATTTAGACCTAGCTCCCATACAAAGGTCCTCTTTAGTTTTGGCTCAAATGACTCTAATAGTCGCATTTTAATAGGTATCTTTTTTAAAATTTGGCAGGAATTAATGTTTTATACACACAAATCACCATTCCGAATTTTAAAGAAATCGAACCAGTTCTTCTAGTAGCCCCCATACAAACCACCTTCCCGATTTTCACATAAATCTCTCAATTTTCATGAAAATAGAAAATATTTAATTAAAATTCTGTTTGTGTATGTTAAACGCGTACTTTAATAACCTTATCAAATCTAATTATCATCGGACCATTTTGGACTTAGGTCCCATGTGGAAATTTCGCCCGATATTCAGTTGAAGCGATTTATTGTCAACAAAAAGAAGCCTATTCCACTCAAATTTGATTAGTGATTGCTTTTTACACTTATTAAAGATTTGACAAAGTATAGATCTTATCAGTCTATGTTTGAACTTGGGACCCATGGTCCGGGAAACTCTGGTGTAGGGTATTATATGGTCGGTCTTGACCGACTATAATTTTCTTACTTGTTTTTTACTTTTTTAATCAAAGAAATTTAATCCTGAAAAATCCCGGAATCTCGAAAAATCCCGAGATCCCGAAAAATCCCGGGATCCCGTAATCCCGAAAAATCCCGGGATCCCGGGATTTCAATTTTCAAATCCCGAATCCCGGGATTTTAAAAAACCGATCCCGTTTGACAGCCCTAGTTTCAACGTGATAAAAAAATACAATATGAATACTGAATTTTGTTTAAGTTTCATGCACGTTTAAAGTAATCCTGCCTTTACAATTGAGCTTTTTCGAATAACAATTGATCTGTTTTAAATTACAATTGATCTTTTTCGAATTTCAATTTATCATTTTCAAATTACAATTGATATTTCTCGAATTACAATAGATCTTTTTCAAATTATAAGATCTTTTTCAAATTACAATTGAGGAGTTCCATAACAAAACGCAACAATTCTACTTTTTGAGTTTTTTGATTTTTTGACTATATCCTATTCTAATTACACTCAAACTCACTACTGACTTTATTTACATTTGTGCGTTTATCTCAAAAACTGTTAAAGTGGAATTGGAAACAAGTCAAGTTTACATCCACCCATGCAAAAAATGTTACTGAGTTCAAAAAACATATTTTTTTTGGGGGCAAACGCCCTCCAGAGGGTGGGCGTGGCCCTAAATGTAAAACAGTTTTTTTCCAAATTTCTCAAAAATTACTTAAGGTATAGGTTGGTTTAAAGCTCAAATTAAAGCTTATTTCAAGGCTTTTCTTTTGGTATGCAAAATGGTTACGATTAACCCCTATCCATTGATATATAAAGGACAAAATTGCAGTTTACGGGGCTTACTGAAATCGAAAAAAGCATTCGCTCTTGAATTAAAAAACAAAAAAACAAAATTATTGATTAGTGGGCGCGGGTTTTTTTTTGGGTCCTTTTTCAAGGACATCTTAAAAAAAAAATTTCTTTTAAATTTTTTTCTGCGTTGCCGGCCTTCGGCCGGGCTTAGGGATTACAAACTCCATAAATTAATTTAGCGGCTTCGCTAAATATAGTTTTTTTTGTATCGAGTCTTTTGCCCGGTCGAAATCAGTGCTATATTCGCTACTTTATGAGGGGCTCAAAGGTGCTTCCTGAGTCCGGCGCCACTAATAATAAATTTCGGTTTTTAGAAAAATGGTCTTGAAATAAGCAATACAATGAGCTTTAATTCAACCATGTATATTTTTTATTTACATCCGCGTCTATTTTTTTTAAAAACGCGAGCGGTTCACATTTAAATGCAAAAAAAGGTATAAATAAAAAAAAAAACTGCAGAACATTATATATCAATGGAAAGGTCTTGACCTTAGCTTTAATTTAGATCCATAAAAAACATACAATATAATCGATAAGAAGGCAAAAAATCAGTAATTTTGTATTTATTTTTATTTTTCTACATTTGACATTTATGAACTCCCAACAATGTCAAACCCAAATTTTTGCATACCAGAAGAAAGGTCTTAAAATAAGCTTTAATTTGAGCTTTATTTTAACCATATACGTTAAGTAGTTTTTGAGAAAATTGCAAAAAAAAAACCGTTTGGACTTTAAGGCCACGCCCACCCTCTTGTAGGCGTTTGCCCTCGAAAGTGGTACCGCCCGACTCAGAATGAAGTTCTTATTCGGTGCTCAAAGTTTTATCAGATTTAAATGGGTGAAGTAAACTTGTCTTAAGCCCAATTGATTTATTTCCAATTACAGTTGATATTTTTCAAATTACAATTGATATTTTTCAAATTGCAATTGTAATTTTCGAATTACAATTGATCTTTTTCGAATTACAAATGGGTTTTGAATTACACTTGGAATTTTCACAAGTAGAATCATTAAATTACAAATGGAATTTACGAATTACAAATGAAATCTTTGAATTACAATTACAATCTTCGAATTACAATTGATCTATTTCGAATTACATATCCAATGAGTACAATTGCAATTACACTTAAAATTTTCTTTATTCTCAATAAAACCATTCAAATCATTTTCCAGCTTTAACGACCATTACCGTACGTCCAGACAGTTTAATCCCTTAACAAAAGCAGTTTTTCAAAAGAGTTCATAATTATACTCACGCTGCCATTGTCCGTTGTTTTGTATCGCTTGATACACTGCTTCCAGCTTTTGCCTGACATTCGTGGTCGGCCATATGACGATGACGTAAACAAAAATTACGCTTGCATTGTATACAATTTACAGGTATCAATTCTTTTCTTTTACACGATTTGTATGAACACCGATTTGTGAATATTTTTCGAGAATCAGATTTACATTGTTGATCGATATGTTGACCCACAGTCAAATCTGGCGCAACGCCGGGAGCAGTAGGTACTGGTTCACCACACAATGGACATAATGGCACTTGGTAATCTTTACGCAAGCCCGAAGAACAATCATGATGCTCATAATTAAAATGAGAAGAGCAAAAAACTTGATTACAAGCATCACACTTCATGGGTAAAAAGTCTGCAAAGTAAAACAATTTACATTATTATTTATATACAAAGTATGAGTTGCAATCGGTCAGTCAATGATTAAGGACGTGTAAGCTGCGGCGTTGTAGTTGATTAAAGTTAAAGACAAAACTGTACCGCGTGTTTTTTTGTTGAGCCTGCTGATTCACTCGGCATTGCGTCGGACACTTGTGGTCTGATTATATGTCTATCGGCACTTGGGAGCATTGTTTCACTGCCTCCATTGCGAAGGCAATGGTCGTTTTTTGTGTGCAGAGCCAACTTGAGTGTCTAGGCTTTAGCGTGGCGTCATCATCAATAACGGGATATCCCGTTATTCTTCTTGTCTGCTAATCTATAGCCATATTTGGAAAAAATAATAAAAATAAATTGTTGATGGCGTCTTAGACCTTCGGGCACAGCCAAATAAATCTTCTATCCTTCACATTGCTGAAGGGGGATGAAGTAATCTCAAATCATTAAAAAAAAAAAAAAAATATACAAAGTAATTTTTGCAATTTTGGCATATATACTTACCCAGTCTGTTGCATGTTTTTTCATTGCAATGTTGTCCCAAGTGAGGAAATTCCATTTTTAAAGTTATTTTGGGTGTATTTTTGTTTGTTCTATAATATTCTTCGATAATCTTCTATATTATTCCACAATATTTTTTGATAATCACTCTTATTTGTTGAAAAATTTAAAATAATAGATGACTAAACAAAATGTATCAATTTATATATGTTCATGAAAAAGGTTTTATGTTATTGACGTTAAAGTATTGGGTATTAGGTAATCGGTACTGATAATTTTTTTAACTACTCACAGGCTGACTAAAGGTACCTACAGACGACGCAATATTATGTACAATATGCAATTATATTGATCGTGTGTGGGTAAGATTGACGATTGTACAATGGTCAATCTAACCCACACACTATCAATATAATTGGATATTGTACATAATATTGCGTCGTCTGTAGGTACCTTAAAACCCACATTAGACGACTGATAAGTTTCCCATTTGGTTGGTAGATAAGTTGTGTTGAGCGTATGAGTAATATTTATACAATTAATAATACTCATTCGCAACGTTAAATACGAAAATACAAGCAAATTACAAAATTGCTATGAAATTTCAAATTCAAATGCGATTTTCTCGAAAAAAACGAAAAATGCGTTTCTGATTTTTTTTTGTGTGGATCATAGAAAAGATTAGAAGGTACGCAGTGTTGTATTTGATGTATTTTCCAATATGGTGGCAAATTGCTTGTTCTTCCTCATCTCACACGTATTTAATATCAAATTAGATTATTTGTTTATAAAAAATGGAATTTGTCTTTCATTTAATTAAATTTATTATTTATTTTGCTTTATTCAACGTTTTTTTAAAGATAATACGCACTATTGATATTTTAAAACATTTTGTTTTTTCTTTTGTTGTTTTCTTTGTTGTTGTTCTCCTTTATGTTGCATTGTTTTTATTAAACGTCAAAAGTTACATAATGTGCTGTCACCAATACTTATTCAAGCGAAATACGACTCTGTTACACTTCTATTTTTTTCTATGGTGTGGATGGACAAACATCTAAACTTTGAACAAGTAAAAAAGTTAAATTCGGCCTTGCCGAATGTAGTGATACCCTCCACAATTTCAAAAAGATTATTGCAAACAACTTTATTTAAAAGGAAATTACTTTTGGAAAAAACGAAAATTTGAAAAAAAATTTCCGCGAAAAAAAATTTTGGTAAAAAAAAAAATCCGCGATTTTTTTCCTTTTGTGTCAAAAAATATGTTCGTACTCGTTTAAATACCATTTGGTGTTCAATTATGTTAACATATGTCAACCAGAAGCCGAATTAAAGCATTTTGTAATTTTAGGTTATGTTGAATGTACTGAAATTTTTGAGGTGTGCTTACACTTTCGTTCATAACTTTTGAACCGCTGAACCGATATCGCTCAAATGCAATACCAAACTTCTCGGGAGAACTTCCAATATATATGTTAAGTTTCAGTCACCTCTGTGCAATATTTTGTCCGCGAGAGCATTTTCCACAGACAGACAGACAGACAGACAGACAGACGGACAGACGGACATCGCTAGAATGTCTTAAAATAGATCGGGCATTATGAATATATATACTTTATGGGGTCCCAGACCGATATTTCGATGAGTTACAAACGGAATGACAAACTTATATATACCCTCTATCACTAAGTGGAGGGTATAAAAAAAATAAAAAATAAAGTGTCCGGATTTTTGATAAATTTACTTTTTTAAAAAATGGAAAATTTCAGAACGCGTTCTGAAAATTTTCCAAAAAAAAAAATATTTAATCGATAGCCCATACAAAACCATATAAGAATGTAAATTTTTGAGATTGTGGTGCATTCCGTTGTAATGTGATAAATATTTAATCAGGGCAACTCGCCACAAATTTTACCATTTTTCCAATATTTGACCACGTCTTCTAAGCCCAGTTTTTGAAAATTTGAAAAACAAAAAACGAAATTTTCTTAGTTCCATATAGGGCTATCCAAACAACCTATTCAGAAATTTACGGGACACATGTTTTTCTGTAGCGGGACACGCCTAGAATCGTAATAAAAACTATTAAAAACAAAAACTTTTAAATATTAGAAGAAAGAAAAAATCATAACTAGAGTTGTCAACTATTCGGCATATTTCAAAAACCGGTTTTCGAATAGTTAAAAAAAAATCGCCGTTTTTGAAAAACCGGTTTTCGGGTTTGTTATTTGAAACCCGGTTTGAATAACCGATTTTTTCGTTTTTTTTTAAATAAAAAAAGATAAAAATAAAAAAAGGTTTTATTTGCTTTTAACAAAAAAAAAAAAGAAAAAATAATTGTGCACAATTCAGTCTTATTAAATAAATCAAATTCAAACCTTAAAACAGCAAAATATACCCAGTCACAAAATATGATCGCAAAAGCGTTGAGAAAGCGTTGTGGACGGTTGTACGAGTGTTCTGTATACCAACTTCAAAGCGCCCTCAGAAGAACCGAATGATAACATCGATCTACGCTAGGTTTAAAGCGTTTCAAAAGCGATGTAAAAAGGTCTTTGCGAACGTTTTTTCAATGTCATCAAATTTAAAACCAAAAGTAAAGAATTTCTGTTTTAGTTCGGTTATAATTACTGGTTTGTACTGCAAAAAATGTTCAAAAAAATTCTAAAAACATTTTTTATGATTTTTTTTACTTAAAAAAAAATGACAAAAAACTGCTATTAACATTATTCAAAAAAAAAAAAACTAAAGAACTCTTAAAACGCTTTTTGAATACGCTTGCAAAGCGTTGTATTTTACAAAATTCGTAACAAATGATGACAAAAAATTAAGTATTATAAATTCGAAAATGTCGAATAATTCGACACAAAAAACCCGGTTTTCGAATAACCAGAAAAAAAACCGGTTTTAAGAAACCGGTTCGGGAAACCCGGAAAAAACGAAAAAACCGGTTTTTCGAATAGTTCGGAAACCGGTTTTAACAACTCTAATCATAACTAATCTTAAATATCCATATTAGTGCAAAAGAAATTCGGTTTTAGCCGCGTATATAGCCGCGTTGCCAAAAATATTTATTTACATGGAGTTTGATAGATTTTTTCGCGTGAAATCGAACAGAGTTCTATGCTTTCAGTAGGAATAGGGTATAAACTGCTGGGTTTTCACGTCGAATTCTGAGAAGTTTCATTTAGTTTTCTTGAAACAAAATATGCTGTGTTTTTCAATAAGTGCATTTATTTTCGAATTTATCTTATGTAGTTCAAAAAAAAATATTTTAGCATACCAAAACAAATTTGCAATATTTTTTCCCATAATCTACGTTAAATTAACAATTATTATCCGAAAAAAATAATAACAATTTTTGGAAAATTCAAAAAGATATAAATAAATCAAAATTAATCCAAAATGGACTTATTAAATCCTACGATTTATTTGGATTAATTTTGATTTATTTTATATTTTTTCATTTCACAATTTTTTTTTTATTATTTTTTCGGATAACAATTATAGAAAAAGTCTCAGATTCTGAGACATTTTTCCCATAGAAAAAGTCTCAGATTCTGAGACATTTTTCCAATAGAAAAAGTCTCAGATTCTGAGACATTTTTCCTATAGAAAAAGTCTCAGATTCTGAGACATTTTTCCTATAGAAAAAGTCTCAGATTCTGAGACATTTTTCCTATAGAAAAAGTCTCAGATTCTGAGACATTTCTCCTATAGAAAAATTCTCAGATTCTGAGACATTTTTCCTAAAGAAAAAGTCTCAGATTCTGAGACATTTTTTCTATAGGAAAAATGTCTCAGAATCTGAGACTTTTTCTATTGGAAAAATGTCTCAGAATCTGAGACTTTTTCTATGGGAAAAATGTCTCAGAATCTGAGACTTTTTCTATAATTGTTATCCGAAAAAATAATAAAAAAAAAATTGTGAAATGAAAAAATATAAAATAAATCAAAATTAATCCAAATAAATCGTAGGATTTAATAAGTCCATTTTGGATTAATTTTGATTTATTTATATCTTTTTGAATTTTCCAAAAATTGTTATTATTTTTTTCGGATAATAATTGTTAATTTAACGTAGATTATGGGAAAAAATATTGCAAATTTGTTTTGGTATGCTAAAATATTTTTTTTTGAACTACATAAGATAAATTCGAAAATAAATGCACTTATTGAAAAACACAGCATATTTTGTTTCAAGAAAACTAAATGAAACTTCTCAGAATTCGACGTGAAAACCCAGCAGTTTATACCCTATTCCTACTGAAAGCATAGAACTCTGTTCGATTTCACGCGAAAAAATCTATCAAACTCCATGTAAATAAATATTTTTGGCAACGCGGCTATATACGCGGCTAAAACCGAATTTCTTTTGCACTAATATGGATATTTAAGATTAGTTATGATTAGAGTTGTTAAAACCGGTTTCCGAACTATTCGAAAAACCGGTTTTTTCGTTTTTTCCGGGTTTCCCGAACCGGTTTCTTAAAACCGGTTTTTTTTCTGGTTATTCGAAAACCGGGTTTTTTGTGTCGAATTATTCGACATTTTCGAATTTATAATACTTAATTTTTTGTCATCATTTGTTACGAATTTTGTAAAATACAACGCTTTGCAAGCGTATTCAAAAAGCGTTTTAAGAGTTCTTTAGTTTTTTTTTTTTTTGAATAATGTTAATAGCAGTTTTTTGTCATTTTTTTTTTAAGTAAAAAAAATCATAAAAAATGTTTTTAGAATTTTTTTGAACATTTTTTGCAGTACAAACCAGTAATTATAACCGAACTAAAACAGAAATTCTTTACTTTTGGTTTTAAATTTGATGACATTGAAAAAACGTTCGCAAAGACCTTTTTACATCGCTTTTGAAACGCTTTAAACCTAGCGTAGATCGATGTTATCATTCGGTTCTTCTGAGGGCGCTTTGAAGTTGGTATACAGAACACTCGTACAACCGTCCACAACGCTTTCTCAACGCTTTTGCGATCATATTTTGTGACTGGGTATATTTTGCTGTTTTAAGGTTTGAATTTGATTTATTTAATAAGACTGAATTGTGCACAATTATTTTTTCTTTTTTTTTTTTGTTAAAAGCAAATAAAACCTTTTTTTATTTTTATCTTTTTTTATTTAAAAAAAAACGAAAAAATCGGTTATTCAAACCGGGTTTCAAATAACAAACCCGAAAACCGGTTTTTCAAAAACGGCGATTTTTTTTTAACTATTCGAAAACCGGTTTTTGAAATATGCCGAATAGTTGACAACTCTAGTTATGATTTTTTCTTTCTTCTAATATTTAAAAGTTTTTGTTTTTAATAGTTTTTATTACGATTCTAGGCGTGTCCCGCTACAGAAAAACATGTGTCCCGTAAATTTCTGAATAGGTTGTTTGGATAGCCCTATATGGAACTAAGAAAATTTCGTTTTTTGTTTTTCAAATTTTCAAAAACTGGGCTTAGAAGACGTGGTCAAATATTGGAAAAATGGTAAAATTTGTGGCGAGTTGCCCTGATTAAATATTTATCACATTACAACGGAATGCACCACAATCTCAAAAATTTACATTCTTATATGGTTTTGTATGGGCTATCGATTAAATATTTTTTTTTTTGGAAAATTTTCAGAACGCGTTCTGAAATTTTCCATTTTTTAAAAAAGTAAATTTATCAAAAATCCGGACACTTTATTTTTTATTTTTTTTATACCCTCCACTTAGTGATAGAGGGTATATATAAGTTTGTCATTCCGTTTGTAACTCATCGAAATATCGGTCTGGGACCCCATAAAGTATATATATTCATAATGCCCGATCTATTTTAAGACATTCTAGCGATGTCCGTCTGTCCGTCTGTCTGTCTGTCTGTCTGTCTGTCTGTGGAAAATGCTCTCGCGGACAAAATATTGCACAGAGGTGACTGAAACTTAACATATATATTGGAAGTTCTCCCGAGAAGTTTGGTATTGCATTTGAGCGATATCGGTTCAGCGGTTCAAAAGTTATGAACGAAAGTGTAAGCACACCTCAAAAATTTCAGTACATTCAACATAACCTAAAATTACAAAATGCTTTAATTCGGCTTCTGGTTGACATATGTTAACATAATTGAACACCAAATGGTATTTAAACGAGTACGAACATATTTTTTGACACAAAAGGAAAAAAATCGCGGATTTTTTTTTTTACCAAAATTTTTTTTCGCGGAAATTTTTTTTCAAATTTTCGTTTTTTCCAAAAGTAATTTCCTTTTAAATAAAGTTGTTTGCAATAATCTTTTTGAAATTGTGGAGGGTATCACTACATTCGGCAAGGCCGAATTTAACTTTTTTACTTGTTCAAAGTTTAGATGTTTGTCCATCCACACCATAGAAAAAAATAGAAGTGTAACAGAGTCGTATTTCGCTTGAATAAGTATTGGTGACAGCACATTATGTAACTTTTGACGTTTAATAAAAACAATGCAACATAAAGGAGAACAACAACAAAGAAAACAACAAAAGAAAAAACAAAATGTTTTAAAATATCAATAGTGCGTATTATCTTTAAAAAAACGTTGAATAAAGCAAAATAAATAATAAATTTAATTAAATGAAAGACAAATTCCATTTTTTATAAACAAATAATCTAATTTGATATTAAATACGTGTGAGATGAGGAAGAACAAGCAATTTGCCACCATATTGGAAAATACATCAAATACAATACTGCGTACCTTCTAATCTTTTCTATGATCCACACAAAAAAAAATCAGAAACGCATTTTTCGTTTTTTTCGAGAAAATCGCATTTGAATTTGAAATTTCATAGCAATTTTGTAATTTGCTTGTATTTTCGTATTTAACGTTGCGAATGAGTATTATTAATTGTATAAATATTACTCATACGCTCAACACAACTTATCTACCAACCAAATGGGAAACTTATCAGTCGTCTAATGTGGGTTTTAAGGTACCTACAGACGACGCAATATTATGTACAATATCCAATTATATTGATAGTGTGTGGGTTAGATTGACCATTGTACAATCGTCAATCTTACCCACACACGATCAATATAATTGCATATTGTACATAATATTGCGTCGTCTGTAGGTACCTTTAGTCAGCCTGTGAGTAGTTAAAAAAATTATCAGTACCGATTACCTAATACCCAATACTTTAACGTCAATAACATAAAACCTTTTTCATGAACATATATAAATTGATACATTTTGTTTAGTCATCTATTATTTTAAATTTTTCAACAAATAAGAGTGATTATCAAAAAATATTGTGGAATAATATAGAAGATTATCGAAGAATATTATAGAACAAACAAAAATACACCCAAAATAACTTTAAAAATGGAATTTCCTCACTTGGGACAACATTGCAATGAAAAAACATGCAACAGACTGGGTAAGTATATATGCCAAAATTGCAAAAATTACTTTGTATATTTTTTTTTTTTTTTTAATGATTTGAGATTACTTCATCCCCCTTCAGCAATGTGAAGGATAGAAGATTTATTTGGCTGTGCCCGAAGGTCTAAGACGCCATCAACAATTTATTTTTATTATTTTTTCCAAATATGGCTATAGATTAGCAGACAAGAAGAATAACGGGATATCCCGTTATTGATGATGACGCCACGCTAAAGCCTAGACACTCAAGTTGGCTCTGCACACAAAAAACGACCATTGCCTTCGCAATGGAGGCAGTGAAACAATGCTCCCAAGTGCCGATAGACATATAATCAGACCACAAGTGTCCGACGCAATGCCGAGTGAATCAGCAGGCTCAACAAAAAAACACGCGGTACAGTTTTGTCTTTAACTTTAATCAACTACAACGCCGCAGCTTACACGTCCTTAATCATTGACTGACCGATTGCAACTCATACTTTGTATATAAATAATAATGTAAATTGTTTTACTTTGCAGACTTTTTACCCATGAAGTGTGATGCTTGTAATCAAGTTTTTTGCTCTTCTCATTTTAATTATGAGCATCATGATTGTTCTTCGGGCTTGCGTAAAGATTACCAAGTGCCATTATGTCCATTGTGTGGTGAACCAGTACCTACTGCTCCCGGCGTTGCGCCAGATTTGACTGTGGGTCAACATATCGATCAACAATGTAAATCTGATTCTCGAAAAATATTCACAAATCGGTGTTCATACAAATCGTGTAAAAGAAAAGAATTGATAAAGATTGATTAATTTTGATTTATTTTATATTTTTTCATTTCACAATTTTTTTTTTATTATTTTTTCGGATAACAATTATAGAAAAAGTCTCAGATTCTGAGACATTTTTCCCATAGAAAAAGTCTCAGATTCTGAGACATTTTTCCAATAGAAAAAGTCTCAGATTCTGAGACATTTTTCCTATAGAAAAAGTCTCAGATTCTGAGACATTTTTCCTATAGAAAAAGTCTCAGATTCTGAGACATTTTTCCTATAGAAAAAGTCTCAGATTCTGAGACATTTCTCCTATAGAAAAATTCTCAGATTCTGAGACATTTTTCCTAAAGAAAAAGTCTCAGATTCTGAGACATTTTTTCTATAGAAAAAGTCTCAGATTCTGAGACATTTTTCCTATAGAAAAAGTCTCAGATTCTGAGACATTTTTCCTATAGAAAAAGTCTCAGATTCTGAGACATTTTTCCTATAGAAAAAGTCTCAGATTCTGAGACATTTTTCCTATAGAAAAAGTCTCAGATTCTGAGACATTTTTCCTATAGAAAAAGTCTCAGATTCTGAGACATTTTTCCTATAGAAAAAGTCTCAGATTCTGAGACATTTTTCCTATAGAAAAAGTCTCAGATTCTGAGACATTTTTCCTATAGAAAAAGTCTCAGATTCTGAGACATTTTTCCTATAGAAAAAGTCTCAGATTCTGAGACATTTTTCCTATAGAAAAAGTCTCAGATTCTGAGACATTTTTCCTATAGAAAAAGTCTCAGATTCTGAGACATTTTTCCTATAGAAAAAGTCTCAGATTCTGAGACATTTTTCCTATAGAAAAAGTCTCAGATTCTGAGACATTTTTCCTATAGAAAAAGTCTCAGATTCTGAGACATTTTTCCTATAGAAAAAGTCTCAGATTCTGAGACATTTTTCCTAAAGAAAAATTCACAGATTCTGAGACATTTTCCCTATAGAAAAAGTTTAATATTCTGAGACGTTTTTCCTATAGAAAAAGTCTAATATTCTGAGACATTTTTCCTATAGAAAAAGTTTCAGATTCTGAGGCATTTTTCTTATAAAAAAAGTGGCATGTTCTGAGACATTTTTCCTATTGAAAAAGTTTCAGATTCTAAGGCATTTTTTCTATAGAAAAAGTCTTAGATTCTGAGACATTTTTCTATAATAAAAAAGTCTCAGGTTTTGAGACATTTTTACTAAAATTTCTCCTGTAGAAAAAGTCTCAGATTCTGAGACTTTTTTCTATAATAAAAATGTCTCAGGTTTTGAGACATTTTTACTAAAGAAAAAGTCTCAGATTCTGAGACATTTTTCCTATAGAAAAAGTTTCAGATTCTGAGGCATTTTTCTTATAGGAAAGGTTTCAGTTTCTGAGACATTTTCTCTATAGAAAAAGTCTCAGATTCTGAGACATTTTCCCTATAGAAAAACCCCCAAATTCTGGGATATTTTTCCTATGGAAAAAGTCTCAGATTCTGAGACACTTTTCCTATATAAAAATTCTCAGATTCTAAGACATTTCTCCCATACAAAGTCTCAGATTCTTAGACGTTTTTTCTATAGCAAACGTCTCGGATTCTGAGACATTTTTCCGTAGAAAAAATCGCAGATTCTAGGACATTTTTTCTGCAGGAAAACTTTTAGATTTTGAGACAGTTTTCTTATAGAAAAAGTCTTAGAATCTGAGACATTTTTCATATAGAAAAAGATTCTAAGATTCCTATAGAAACTTTCTTCACATATGTAGAAAGAGTCACAGATTCTTAGACATTTTTCCTATAGAAAAAGTCTCTGAATCTGACTCATTTTTTCTGATATCTTTTTATATATGTATAGTACATGTTTCTAATAACAAATGTCAAATAATTAATGTTTCCCATAGGATTCTAAAGAATTAATAAGACTTTTTTAAGACACTAGTTTTCTCTAACAAAGCAAATTCTTGACATATGTATTTGGTGAAAATACCAAATGATGTTCTCTACAGAAAATGAGGAGTCATTCTTGATTATATCATCCTAAATAGCATCGTGCATTTCTGAAAAAAAAAAACAATTTAGATGACAAAATAGATTCATTATGTGCATATTTAAGAGATGGAATGTTTACCTTTTTAAAATTAATACATCTTTTAGATTTTATATTACAAAATACATTTGTTTGAGGAATTTAATAAATAAATATTTTCAAAATTTTACGTTAAATGTCAAGTTTGAAAGTGGTGACTAAAAAATTTTGACGAACCTGAGGTGAAACACAAAAAAATAATGACATTTCGATGTAATAGTATGTTTCCAGTGGTATGATTTGGGCAAATCAGAGTGTTTTGAGGAAATCATGTCATTTTCTACATGTTTTCCCATACATTTTTCATATGCGCAAAACATCTCAAATTGGGTGTTTTGGTACAAAACATGTCGACTTTTTAAACTCACCACTTGTTTTGGTCAGTGCAACACTGTATTTTATATTCGAAAATGAAAGCTACTCATTCGTAGTGAGTGTTTGCTAGAAGAAGAAGACATTTTATTTTTTTTATTATTAAAATAATTTACAATTAGTTGTTAAACATCCTTATTTAATTATAATAAACCACAAAATTAATTGTTTTTGGTAATTATTTTCCTAATTTTGTTGTTTTAACTATTTTGTGGAGAAAACGTCAAATTAATTACGAAAATTCGTAATTAGTTTGACGTTGCAAATCACTTCAACTTGAGTGGAAACAGCTCGAAGTGTTTTGCTCAAATCAAGTGTTTTTGATTTGAATGGAAACATGGTTTAACACCCAAAACCAAAGACTAACAAGACCTCCGACTCTACATAACCTCAATAAAATAATTCACACATACAGGTACTGTGTATTTCAACACATTTGGGAAAGTGTGGTGAAATAAAAAAAATATGACGTTTGTAATAAAAATAT
This sequence comes from Pegoplata infirma, assembly GCA_963921195.1. NCBI lineage: Eukaryota > Metazoa > Arthropoda > Insecta > Diptera > Anthomyiidae > Pegoplata > Pegoplata infirma. Next base: position 137,224,425 of record OY992540.1, on the reverse strand, counting down.
AAACAAATATTTGTTTATTTCTTTTTTTAACTAAAATATCGAATTTACAGATGAGTTTTGTTTTTTTGCACAAGAAACTTGTAAGTATAATAAAATCTAACATAAATTTGATCTCTAATTAATAAATTTCTATTATTAAAGTTCAAACTTGCATTGTCTTTTTTCAGATTGCGGTTCAAAAGTGGGGATGCAAGTAACAATTAAAGGTAATTATTGTTATTAATTTCTTTTGTGTTTAGATTCTAATCTTTAGTATTATTGCTATTGTATCTTTCAGTTGCCTATTTTTCTGTGGACTTTTGGTTTGGTGTACTGCCAATAATTTGCTGAAAACCCTCGTCCCTGAAACAGTGCAAACTTGCATACAGGGGAACGCTGTTCCTGTGCTCGCATCAGTTATTGTAACGGTGTTTAATGTTTTTTTTAAACTTTTTCTACCGGAAAAATTTCTATGAATCTGAGACTTCTATAAGAAAAATGTCTATGGAAAAATTTTCCCAGATTCGGAGACTTTTCCTTTCGGAAAAATTTCTTAGAATCTGAGACTTTTTTATAGGAAAAATGTCTAAGAATCTATGACTTTTTCTATAGGAAAGATGTTTATCTGAGCCATTTTTCTACAAAAAAATGTTTCGGAATCTAAGAACTTGCTATTGGAAATATGCCTTAGAAGCTGAGGCTTAGAGTCTAAGACTTTTCCTATAGAAAGTCTCAGATTCTGAGACGTTTTTCCTATAAAAAAAGTCTTAGACTCTTAGACATTTTGCTATGGAAAAAGTCTCAGCTTCTGAGACATTTTCCAATAAAAAAATTTTATATTCGGAAACATTTTTTCTGTAGAAAAGGCTCAGATTCTGAGACATTCTTCTTATAGAAAAAGTCTCAGGTTTTGAGATACTTTTCCTATAGAAACAGTCTCAGATTCTGAGACATTTTTCCTATAGAAAAAGTCTCAGATTCTAAGACATTTTTCTTATGGAAAAAGTCTCAGATTCTGAGATATTTTTCCTATAGAAAAAGTCTTAGATTCTGAGATATTTTTCGTATAGAAAAAGTCTCAGATTGTGAGATATTTTTCATATAGAAAAAGTCTCAGATTCTGATATATTTTTCCTATAGAAAAAATCTCAGACTCTGAGAATTTCTCCTATAGAAAAAGTCTCAGATTCTAAGACATTTTTCCTATAGAAAGTCTCATATTCTGAGACATTTTTCCTATAGAAAAACTCTCAGATTTTGAGACATTTTTTCTATAGAAAGTCTCAGATTTTAAGACATTTTTCCTATAGAAAAAGTCTCAGATTCTGAGACATTTTTCCTATAGAAAAAGTCTCAGATTCTTAGACATTTTTTCTATAGAAAAAGTCTCAGATTCTGAGACATTTCTCCTATAGAAAAAGTCTCAGATTCTGAGACATTTTTCCTATAGAAAAAGTTTCAGATTCTGAGACTTAAGAAAAAATGTCTTAAGATCTGAAACTTTTTCTGTAGGAAAAATGTCTCAGAATCTGACACACTTTCTATAGGAAAAATGTCCCAGAATCTAACACCTTTTCTAAAGGAAAAATGTCTCAGAACCTGAGATTTTTTCTATTGGAAAAGTGTTTCATAATCTTATATAGGAAAAATGTCTCAGAATCTGAGACTTTTTCTATAAGAAAAATGTCTTAGAATCTGAGACTTTTTAACGGAAAAAATCATTAGAATCTAATTACTCGTACATTAGAGTGTCCCTTATTTTGGAAATGTTGGAAATCTTGAGACGGTACCCGCTCATTTTTTTCCTTTTGACTTAAAAATAACTCAGGAAAAATTTTACGCCCCTAGGACCACGCCTTCCCTACGCGACGGGCCCTTAAAGAGCGGGGCCTAAAAAATCATTTTTCCGTACAAACCAAAAAATTTTTTTTTTGATTTTTAATTTTTTTGTTATTATTTATTATATTACTTGGTTTGCTTATTCACAACAAAAAATTTGATTTTGGTGGGATAAGTCTTTCAGCGCTAAAAAATTTTTCGCAAAAAAAAATTTTGAGCCGCCGGGGTCCTACAGTAAAAAATTTTTAAAAAATATTTTTTTTTAGTTTTGACCAGCAACGGTTTTAGCTGCTATGTTGCTTTAAATGATATATATTCATAAAAAAATATTTTTTGTATCTGTGACATCTTAATCGTGTTCTAAAAAAGGGTAAAAAATGCATTGATGATTTTTTTCGATACACGATAAAAATGTCACAAATATGAATAATATTTTTTTTGGAATATATATCATTAAAAACAACATAAAAACTAAAACCATTGCTTTTCAAAACTAAAAAAAAATATTTTTTAAAAATTTTTTACCGTAGGATTCCTACGGCTCAAAATTTTTTTTTTCGAAAAAGATAAAGATGTCACAGATATGAATAATTTTTTTGTTTGGAATATATATCATTTAAAGCAACATAGCAGCTAAAACCGTTGCTGGTCAAAACTAAAAAAAAATATTTTTTAAAAATTTTTTACTGTAGGACCCCGGCCGCCCAAATTTTTTTTTTGCGAAAAATTTTTTAGCGCTGAAAGACTTATCCCTCCAAAATCAAATTTTTTGTCGTGAATAAGCAAACCAAGTAATATAATAATTAATAACAAAAAAATTAAAAATCAAAAAAAAATTTTTTTGGTTTGTATGGAAAAATGATTTTTTAGGCCCCGCTCTTTAAGGCCCCGTCGCGTAGGGAAGGCGTGGTCCTAGGGGCGTAAAATTTTTCCTGAGTTATTTTTAAGTCAAAAGGAAAAAAATGAGCGGGTACCGTCTCAAGATTTCCAACATTTCCAAAATAAGGGACACTCTATCGTACATATATGTAAAATTATATTAAAAACATTTACCTAAATAAATCGCAAATATTGCAAAAACAAAAACACACATTCGTTTTTTAAATACATATTAAACTGAGATTTATTATTCTTTAGGAACAAGCTTAAAAGCAGTTTCTAAGTGTGAGTCCATTAGATTTTAAATTTTTCAGATTCTGAGGTATTTTACTTATAGAAAAAGTATCAGATTCTGAGACACTTTTTCTATAGAAAAGTCTCAGATTCTGAGACACTTTTTCTATAGAAAAGTCTCAGATTCTGAGACACTTTTTCTATAGAAAAAGTCTCAGATTCTGAGACACTTTTTCTATAGAAAAAGTCTCAGATTCTGAGACACTTTTTCTATAGAAAAAGTCTCAGATTCTGAGACACTTTTTCTATAGAAAAAGTCTCAGATTCTAGACACTTTTTCTATAGAAAAAGTCTCAGATTCTGAGACACTTTTTCTATAGAAAAAGTCTCAGATTCTGAGACACTTTATCTATAGAAAAAGTCTCAGACTCTGAGACACTTTTTCTATAGAAAAAGTCTCAGATTCTGAGACACTTTTTCTATAGAAAAAGTCTCAAAGTCTCAGAGTCTGAGACACTTTTTCTATAGAAAAAGTCTCAGATTCTGAGACACTTTTTCTATAGAAAATGTCTCAGATTCTGAGACACTTTTTCTATAGAAAAAGTCTCAGATTCTGCGACACTTTTTCTATAGAAAAAGTCTCAGATTCTGCGACACCTTTTCTATAGAAAAAGTCTCAGATTCTGAGACACTTTTCTATAGAAAAAGTCTCGGATTCTGAGACACTTTTTCTATAGAAAAAGTCTCAGATTCTGAGACACTTTATCTATAGAAAAAGTCTCAGATTCTGAGACACTTTATCTATAGAAAAAGTCTCAGATTCTGAGACACTTTTTCTATAGAAAAAGTCTCAGATTCTGAGACACTTTTTCTATAGAAAAAGTCTCAGATTCTGAGAAACTTTTTCTATAGAAAAAGTATCAGAGTCTGGGACACTTTTTCTATAGAAAAAGTCTCAGATTCTGAGACACTTTTCGTATAGAAAAATTCTTAATATCGAAGACATTTTTCTTACAAAAAATACCATATACTGAGACATTTTTCTCAGGGAAAAAGTTCCAGATTCTGAGACATGTTTCTTATAGATTGTGGGGACTTTTTTCCTATTGAATGACATCACATTCAAAGGACTTTTTATAAAAAAAAACTAATTAAACTTATAGAAACAAATACTTTAAATTTAAGGAGTTTTTTTAAGAAATTGTCCTTTGAATCTAAAACTTTCTTTAGAGAAAAAGATCTGTATCGAAGACTTTTTGTACAGGAACAATTTTATAGTAATCGAAACTCTTCCTTATGGATGACAAGCCACATAAGCTCCTGCTTTATTGATGGTAAGGTGTTATATCGCATTACATTTATTCGTTTAATTATTTTTAGTTTTTTTCCGAATTTAAAAAATTTGTAATGAAAATAAACAAATAAAATATTGACATTTGTCGTTATTAGTGGTGAAATAGTTGTGGTAAATATCAAAAACGAATACAGAGTTGATATTAATATCTATAATTTTTATAATTAAATTTGTCTTTTCTTTAATTTTTTTGCAAATATGCATTTATGTGGGTACTAACAATTGTGTTTAATGTATTTTTATGCTTTCCCACTTTTTGTTACGAAAAAATTCCAAAACAAAAAAAATATTGATAAAGAAAAGTAACTCTGTGTATGTGGTGAAAAAAGTTAGGTTCACCAATACTAAAGAGGACCTAACTCAAATACATTCAAAGAGTTAGGTCTTCTGACAGCAAAACAAAATGAGTTGGAAGTCTTGTTAGTCTTTGCCCAAAACCAAAGACTAACAAGACTTCCAACTCATTTTGTTTTGCTGTCAGAGGACCTAACTCTTTGTATGTATTTGAGTTAGGTCCTCTTTAGTATTGGTGCACCTAACTTTTTTCACCACCGACAAAAAATATTTTCACCATACACAGAGTTACTTTTGTTAATCAATATTTTTTAAAACTGGAATTTTTTTGGAACAAAAAGTGGGAAAACATAAATAAACATTAAACACAACTGTTAGGACCCATATAAATGCATATTTGCAATTAAAATTAAAGAAAAGACAAATAATTTTATCAAAATTATAATATTAAATATCAACTCTGAATTCGTTTTAAAATTTACCACAATTATTTCACCACTAAGAATGACAAATGCCAATTTTTTATTTATGTTTATTTTTATTAAATATTTTTTTTTTTTTTGAAAAAAAAACTAAAAGTACTGAAACGAATGGATGAATTGCGATATATTGGCATACTTGAGAGATATTCAGTTACATCAACTCGTATATATTAAAAAAATTGAGAAAAGTTTAAGATTTTAAGAAATTTTTCAATAAAAAACCGCAGTGATATTTTTCCGACATAAAAATGTGCTTAAGCATTTTTCCCATCAATGAAGTCAGAGATTCTAAAGAATTTCTTCCATTATCAAAAGTTTTGATTCGTATGAAATTGCTCCTATACAGAGTCTCACAATGGGACCTTTGTCTCATAAGAATGTTTCAGATTCAAAGGACTATTTTTTCTATAGAAAAAGTCTCAGATTCTGAGACATTTTTCTTATAGAAAAAGTTTCAGATTCTGAGACATTTTTCCTAAAGAAAAAGTCTCAGATTCTGAGACATTTTTCCTATAGAAAAAGTCTCAGATTCTGAGACATTTTTCCTATAGAAAAAGTCTCAGATTCTGAGACATTTTTCCTATAGAAAAAGTCTCAGATTCTGAGACATTTTTCCTATAGAAAAAGTCTCAGATTCTGAGACATTTTTCCTATAGAAAAAGTCTCAGATTCTGAGACATTTTTCCTATAGAAAAAGTCTCAGATTCTGAGACATTTTTCCTATAGAAAAAGTCTCAGATTCTGAGACATTTTTCCTATAGAAAAAGTCTCAGATTCTGAGACATTTTTCCTATAGAAAAAGTCTCAGATTCCGAGACATTTTTCCTATAGAAAAAGTCTCAGATTCTGAGACATTTTTCCTATAGAAAAAGTCTCAGATTCTGAGACATTTTTCCTATAGAAAAAGTCTCAGATTCTGAGACATTTTTCCTATAGAAAAAGTCTCAGATTCTGAGACATTTTTCCTATAGAAAAAGTCTCAGATTCTGAGACATTTTTCCTATAGAAAAAGTCTCAGATTCTGAGACATTTTTCCTATAGAAAAAGTCTCAGATTCTGAGACATTTTTCCTATAGAAAAAGTCTCAGATTCTGAGACATTTTTCCTATAGAAAAAGTCTCAGATTCTGAGACATTTTTCCTATAGAAAAAGTCTCAGATTCTGAGACATTTTTCCTATAGAAAAAGTCTCAGATTTTGAGACATTTTTCCTATAGAAAAAGTCTCAGATTTTGAGACATTTTTCCTATAGAAAAAGTCTCAGATTCTGAGACATTTTTCCTATAGAAAAAGTCTCAGATTCTGAGACATTTTTCCTATAGAAAAAGTCTCAGATTCTGAGACATTTTTCCTATAGAAAAAGTCTCAGATTCTGAGACATTTTTCCTATAGAAAAAGTCTCTGATTCTGAGACATTTTTCCTATAGAAAAAGTCTCAGATTCTGAGACATTTTTCCTATAGAAAAAGTCTCAGATTCTGAGACATTTTTCCTATAGAAAAAGTCTCAGATTCTGAGACATTTTTCCTATAGAAAAAGTCTCAGATTCTGAGACATTTTTCCTATAGAAAAAGTCTCAGATTCTGAGACATTTTTCCTATAGAAAAAGTCTCAGATTCTGAGACATTTTTCCTATAGAAAAAGTCTCAGATTCTGAGACATTTTTCCTATAGAAAAAGTCTCAGATTCTGAGACATTTTTCCTATAGAAAAAGTCTCAGATTCTGAGACATATTTCCTATAGAAAAAGTCTCAGATTCTGAGACATTTTTCCTATAGAAAAAGTCTCAGATTCTGAGACATTTTTCCTATAGAAAAAGTCTCAGATTCTGAGACATTTTTCCTATAGAAAAAGTCTCAGATTCTGAGACATTTTTCCTATAGAAAAAGTCTCAGATTCTGAGACATTTTTCCTATAGAAAAAGTCTCAGATTCTGAGACATTTTTCCAATAGAAAAAGTCTCAGATTCTGAGACATTTTTCCTATAGAAAAAGTCTCAGATTCTGAGACATTTTTCCTATAGAAAAAGTCTCAGATTCTGAGACATTTTTCCTATAGAAAAAGTCTCAGATTCTGAGACATTTTTCCTATAGAAAAAGTCTCAGATTCTGAGACATTTTTCCTATAGAAAAAGTCTCAGATTCTGAGACATTTTTCCTATAGAAAAAGTCTCAGATTCTGAGACATTTTTCCTATAGAAAAAGTCTCAGATTTTGAGACATTTTTCCTATAGAAAAAGTCTCAGATTTTGAGACATTTTTCCTATAGAAAAAGTCTCAGATTCTGAGACATTTTTCCTATAGAAAAAGTCTCAGATTCTGAGACATTTTTCCTATAGAAAAAGTCTCAGATTCTGAGACATTTTTCCTATAGAAAAAGTCTCAGATTCTGAGACATTTTTCCTATAGAAAAAGTCTCAGATTCTGAGACATTTTTCCTATAGAAAAAGTCTCAGATTCTGAGACATTTTTCCTATAGAAAAAGTCTCAGATTCTGAGACATTTTTCCTATAGAAAAAGTCTCAGATTCTGAGACATTTTTCCTATAGAAAAAGTCTCAGATTCTGAGACATTTTTCCTATAGAAAAAGTCTCAGATTCTGAGACATTTTTCCTATAGAAAAGTCTCAGATTCTGAGACATTTTTCCATTTTTTTTCTGAGACATTTTTCCTATAGAAAAAGTCTCAGATTCTGAGACATTTTTCCTATAGAAAAAGTCTCAGATTCTGAGACATTTTTCCTATAGAAAAAGTCTCAGATTCTGAGACATTTTTCCTATAGAAAAAGTCTCAGATTCTGAGACATTTTTCCTATAGAAAAAGTCTCAGATTCTGAGACATTTTTCCTATAGAAAAAGTCTCAGATTCTGAGACATTTTTCCTATAGAAAAAGTCTCAGATTCTGAGACATTTTTCCTATAGAAAAAGTCTCAGATTCTGAGACATTTTTCCTATAGAAAAAGTCTCAGATTCTGAGACATTTTTCCTATAGAAAAAGTCTCAGATTCTGAGACATTTTTCCTATAGAAAAAGTCTCAGATTCTGAGACATTTTTCCTATAGAAAAAGTCTCAGATTCTGAGACATTTTTCCTATAGAAAAAGTCTCAGATTCTGAGACATTTTTCCTATAGAAAAAGTCTCAGATTCTGAGACATTTTTCCTATAGAAAAAGTCTCAGATTCTGAGACATTTTTCCTATAGAAAAAGTCTCAGATTCTGAGACATTTTTCCTATAGAAAAAGTCTCAGATTCTGAGACATTTTTCCTATAGAAAAAGTCTCAGATTCTGAGACATTTTTCCTATAGAAAAAGTCTCAGATTCTGAGACATTTTTCCTATAGAAAAAGTCTCAGATTCTGAGACATTTTTCCTATAGAAAAAGTCTCAGATTCTGAGACATTTTTCCTATAGAAAAAGTCTCAGATTCTGAGACATTTTTCCTATAGAAAAAGTCTCAGATTCTGAGACATTTTTCCTATAGAAAAGTCTCAGATTCTGAGACATTTTTCCTATAGAAAAAGTCTCAGAATCTGAGATATATTTCCTATAGAAAAATTCTCAGATTCTGAGATATTTTTCCTATAGAAAAAGTCCCAGATTCTGAGACATTTTTCCTATAGAAAAAGTCTCAGATTCTGAGACATTTTTCCTAAAGAAAAAGTCTCAGGTTCTGAGACATTTTTTTCTATAGAAAAAGTCTCAGATTCTGAGACATTTTTCCTTTAGAAAAGTCTCATATTCTGAAACATTTTTTCTATAGAAAAAGTCTCAGATTCATTTTTCTTTTAAAAAAATGGTTTATATGTGGGAGTTTTTCTATAGGAAAATTTTTTAAACTTTTTTTATAGAATTTTCTTAGTTAACAAAAGATTTCTTTAAAAACCCATATTCATTTTAAGCATCATTTATTATTCGTCACCTTCAACATGAAAATAAGTAAATTTTAAATTCTTTGTCCCGAACAGCTTCGGAATCTTCAACACGATAGACTTAAATCATTTGGGCACTGGTTTTCCCACTTAGACTGATGTAACCATAGGTATATATAGCATTTGTAGTAGGGACGAGGGCTTCATAGTCATGATTGGTAGTACTAAATAACACAAACTTCTAAGGCTCCATTGGTTTGTTGCAAACTTAAATAATTTTTAAGTTTCTGCACATCACGGGAACATACTTTACAACTTTGTGACTGAAATATACAAAAAAAAAATCTATTCCAAACATGAAGCAAATTAAAAGCAATATCTACCTTTAATTATGCTAATTATTAAAAATTCCCTGCACAATTTTTCATTCCCTCTTTTCAACCTCAAAACCCAATGGGATTTGTACGATTACAAGCTGAAATAATACAAATTATTTATCCAAAATCAAATATATTGAACGTAATTTATTTTAATATAAGTACTTACCAAGTTTTTTGTGCAAAAAACACAAAAATCATCCAAAAATTGGATGATTTGTAGAAAAAATAAAATAAACAAATTTGTGTTTTTATTTTTATTACAAATGTCGTATTTTATTATTTCACCACAGTTTCACAAATGTGTTGAATACACAGTACCTATATGTGTGAATTAATTTTTTGAGGTTATGTAGAGTTGGATGTCTTGTTAGAGGGTATTTATACACAGCCTTTTTTTGCTTGCAATAAAGTCTTGCAACTTTTTTTTGTAGGCAAACGGGGGTGAGAAGCATAGAAGAAGGAAAACAGAATTCGTGATTTTTTCTACCCCGTTTTCTTTTCACCCCCGTTTGCCTACAAAAAAAAGTTGCAAGACTTTATTGCAAGCAAAAAAAAGGCTGTGTATAAATACCGTCTTAGTCTTTGCCCAAAACCATAGAGAAACATAGAGGCGAAGGTGAAAGAAAAAATAATATCACTATCTTTTTCTAATTTCTCACACGTACGTTGTCGATGTGAATTCACCACACAATACATGTTTACAAGTCGTACTTTGTCAACAAATACATGTATACAAGTTGTACTTTGACAACTCAATTTTTGACGCCTTCGCCTCTATGTTTCTCTATGCCCAAAACAGTATGCTATAATTTTTTTTTTAACTGACAAATATTAAGTGTGTTCCAGAACTTTCCGGGTAAAGTTCGGTAAAATGAGAGCAAATCAAAAAACCTCTCACGATACCACAAAAATACACAAAAGTACGGGAACGCTAAAAACCACATTTCAAGCCCAATATAATAGAAAATGTAAACAAACCAATAACGCTTAAATATTTTCGTAAGAAAAATTACTTTAAACAAGAAAACAAATTGTAAAAGTTTATTTTAATAACAAATTATCTTTTTTTGTATTGAAATAATGCATTTCCTTGGTTTAGTTCTTTATTTTATTTAAATTTCCAATTTAGCTTCACAAAAAAAATCAGCTGTTTTTTCAACATCTGACTGTTACCATTTTACCCGAAAAAAAAGTGCGGGTAAGTTCGGTAAAATGAGAAACTAATTTATTCTCTCAAAAACTCTCTCATTTACCCAATTTTTGCGTACGGGAACGCTTTTCGGGCTGGTTTGGGTACCCGCGGGCACCCGCGGTAACGTTGTGGAACAGACCTATTATAATGGGTGTTTTGTGAGTAAACAAAATGTTAAATTTTCTTTTTATAGTTTTTACGCCAATAATTCAATTTTATAAATTTTAAATAACTTTTCACATTATTTTATAAAATAAAATAGATTTACAGAGGTTATTTGATGAGTTTTTATGCTCATTTTAGTAAATTTTTTAAATGAACACAAAAATTATGATAGCATCCTGTATCGAAATTTACTAATACAAACAACAGAAAATGTGATAATATTAGTGACCGAATGATTCAAGTAAACCTAAAAAAAGAGTTTCGCTACTGTATATACTGTGGTTATAGTGTAGGGTAACAAATGGCGTTTGGAACAGTAGTAAACAAAAACCATATGGTATTGTTTAAGAAATTTTATCACAAATCGAAGAATGCAGATTGCTTTTTGTCTCTCTTTGCTTTACGTTTAAACTTTAGTGTGGTATTACCAGATTTTTCCAGTTATTTTTGGTGATGCCAGATCTACACACAAAAAAAAATTAAAAAAATTGTGCCAGTTTTTGGTTTAATTACAACCTATAAAGTGGTTTTGGATAACTTACCAAAGTTTTTGCTCTAAAAAACTTAGGTAAATTATCCAAAACCACTTTATAGGTTGTATTATCCCCAAAACGTACACAATTTTTTAATATTTTTTTTTTGTGTGTACAAATCTGTCAATTCCTTACTCTATAACTCTGGTTAAAAGACGCGGTTGTGAAGAAATACTAACAAGAAAAATGTTGTGTTTTAAATGTATTTTTTAAATGTTTTTAAGTCCTTATTGTACTGATTAAAAGTACATAGTTCCATTTTATAGTGACTGACCCTATAATTTCTATTACTATAAATAAAAAACATTTTATTAACTTAACATACAAAATATGTATATTTTGTTGTTTTAAGCTTTGAATTTGATTTATTTAATAAGAATGAATTGTGTACAATTATTTTTTCTCTTTTTTTTTGTTAAAAACAAATTAAAACCTACCCAGCAAACAAGCAGACTCAATTTAGACTCAAAATTGGGCTCCAAAAACATAACGAGAATTTCAAATTTTTGTATGAAAGTGGTTCATCCAAAAGAGCCTTCTTTTTAGACTCCGACATGACTCCGTAAAAAGAGCGTAAAAGGGGAAATTTCCCTCATAATTTGGAGCTATTTCCGAGTCTTTATTGAGCACAATGACGGAGCGTTCAATTCTGCTCTTTTTGGATGATTTTTGGAGTCAATATAAAAATAATTGATTGATAAAAGAATGGTATTTTTTGCATATGAAGTTGGTTTATTTAAACTTTAACAAGACTTAAAAAATACAACAAAAATAAAAAACATTAATTACACCATTAAGTACATAACAAGACATAAATGTACGAAAAAACACATGTAACTTTTAAGGGCATAGTACGAGTATATCCTTCACTTCCAGAACGATTTCTTCCTTCCCTCAAATCATGGCTTAATGTTGATTTTGATTTCTCTTCTTAGATTTTTGAAATGCAGCTTAATTCCTATTTTTTAATTCCGGCTGGTTTTTTTACACAGGTCGTAAAATAATTAAATTCGCGATTTATTTTTTTTAGCACGCGAAATATTTTTGACCTTTTAAATCGTTTTTTTTGTTTATCCATTTTGTTTCGATGGAAAATATTTAATTAAAAAGAAAATTTTGACAAAAAAAAAACATTCGAAAATAAACTAATAATATTGGCTCCAAACCGAATTTATTTTAAGAGCCTTTTTAGAGGGCTCAAAATACACTTAAATTTCCCAAATTTTTGGAGTCGTTTTAGACTCTATTTAATGAGTATAAAAATTTCCTTACATTTGAGAGTGTTTTTTGACTCTGTTTAGATGGCTTATTTTTTAATTGAAAAAAAGTGTGTTTTATGGAAAAATATATTTTCAGCTCAAAAAAAATATTCAAATTTAAATCATTTTGGTCTCCAAAGTATGTGGGCTCTAAAAACATTCCTTTAATGTAGTCTTTTAGAAGTCAAACGTTTGGAGCGTTCCGAATTTTGTTAGCTGGGTATTTATTTAATGTTTTTAACAATTTTTATTAAAAAAACCGAAAAACCGGTTATTCGAACCGGTTTTCAAATAAAAAAACCGAAAACCGGTTTTTAAAAAACGGCGGTTTTTTTAACTATTCGAAAACCGGTTTTTGAAATATGCCGAATAGTTGACAACTCTAATAACAATTGCTAATTTAACGTAGGTTATGGAAAAAATATTGCAAATTTGTTTTGGAATGCTAAAATATTTGTTTTAAACTAAATAATGGTAATCCGAAAATAAATCCACTTATTGAAAAACACAGCAATAGTAAATGGTCTATGAGTCATACCAATTATAAACAAACGATATGCTTTAATATTTCTTTATTCATTGGCGGCTAATTTTCCGGCGAAACTTCCTGGCATGTATCTTTACTCTAGCTGTTTTGTTTTTATTTAAAAACTTGTTGACAAAATCTATTTTTCTTTTAAAAATATTTGTTTCAATGCAATTTCCACAAAAATGAGACCCTCAACTGTTTTATGCCGATTATGTATTTGTTATCGCACCGAATTCCTAATGTTAGTAGACAATAATGGACAGAATACTGAAACTTTTAATATCGCAAGCCAATACTTTGATTCGAAGGTAAATAAAGGTATTTCAATTACTATTGACCTATAGGTCAATTATAATGAGGACTTTCATATTTATTAATTTTAGTATTTGGCAACAACATTATGTACCGAATGCTGGCATCACATTTATGGATTTCATACCTTTCAAAAATCGGTGATTGAGGCCCAAAACAATTTTGAAAATGTTGAAATTCTTCATCAACTAGACGAAGAAGTGTTATTGGATAAAGGTAATGTAGACTTTTATATGGATTAATCTGAAAGATTTTATGAAACAGAAACAGCAAATTCACTCGATTGTTTTTAACAAAACCCACATATTCTTGAAGCAGACAATCTGTTGTCAGATTTTCGGGGACAGAAACCTGTAACAAGTCAAGTTGGCATCAAGATTACCTCCACCCAAATCTGACAGGAGGTAATCTTGATTACACACATTAGAGTTACGACTCTCAGGACTCATTTTTAACAACATTTTTAACTATCACCTCGTGCTAGGAAAAAACCTTTCAAATCAACCGCAATTTCTAAAAACTCACAGATATTTTTTGTTTTAAATCCTACATTTAAAAAAGGTAACTTTAACACTTCTAAGAAATGAATTATATAAAAAAGTTCATCTCGATTGGTGCGAAAACTTTAGGTCACTCGGCTTTTAGTTGGATTTTCCCAAAAGATCATATTTTTCATAAGGTAGCAACCCTTTTTTAAATTTGAGATAGGGCAGATAAAAAAACAGGTAGCTCTTATTTTTCTCTCCTCATTCCCATATGCAAGTTTAAGGATAATCGGAGGGTACCCTCTGAAAGACCTCCCTCGTTAGAAATGTTTTAAAAAAATTTTCAAAAAAATACTCGTCCTCGTATTTTTTTAATATTTGTTCAATCTGGACGCTATCAAGCTTAAATTAAAGCTTTATAAATTGCCTACATAACATTTTTTAAAATTTATAATAACGTTACGTATTTTTAACTTTATCTTTAACTCTACTATAGAAAAGTTTCAATTGTATTGTCACCCACTTAAATACAAAATGCTTTAATTTGTAACAGCACCGTTTTAACCATTAGGGCACACTGGGCAGGGCCCCGACCTAAGGAGCCCCGAAATGCCAATAAATTCGCTTATAAGAAAATGGAGCAACATTTTTTTTAATTTGTTCAGTATCTAACAGATTTTTCGTATACATCTGAAACTTTTTCCATAGGAGAATTTGTCCTATATTAAAAGTCTTAAATTTATAGAAATTTTTCCTACATAAAAAGTTTCAGATTGTCAAATATTTTTTGTACAGAAAATTTTTTAGATTCTGAGATTTTAAAAGTCTAAAGGTTATTGAAGTTTTTTCAAAATAAAAAGTGTCAGATTTTGAGACACTTATCGTATGCAAAGTTTTAGATTCTGAGACATTTTTCGTATAAAAAAAATATCACATTCTAAGACTTTTGTCGTATAGAAAAAGTCTCAGATTCTAAAATTCTCAGATTCTAAGACATTTATTGTATAAAAAAAGTCTCAGATTCTGAAACATTTTACGTATAGAAAAAGTCTCAGATTCGGAAACATTTTTCGTATATAAAAAGTTTCAGATTCTGAGACATTTTTTGTATAGAAAAAGTTTCAGATTCTGAGACATTTTTCGTATAGAAAAAGTTTTAGATTCTGAGACATTTTTCGTATAGAAAAAGTCTTAAGTTCTGAGACGGTCTCAGATTCTGAGATAGACAAAATATATAAATATAAATATATTTTTTCAGTTTATTTTTCTTAAAACCGATAGCATGAATTTATTTTTGTACCAAAAGAATTTTTTTTGTCATGCGATTTTTTACTTTCTAGCGGGGTCCCAAATTCTTCTGTGCCTAGGGGCCAGGTGGACACAAACAAACGGAATTTAAGATAATAGTATTTAAACAAGTATAAATATGTTTTTTTATACAAAACTTTTTGTGACTGGACCCTATTTCACCGCTAACTACTTCCTTACGACTTTTACAGGGTAGTGAAATTTCCTGTTAAAAAAGATATACATTTTTGTTTTTCTAAATTAATGCAAGACAACAATTATATTTTCAGTTTGTGATGAAATGCTTAATGATGACATAAATTTGACGGAAACCGATTTATCATTCATAGAAGATACTAATGATTGTAGTTCTTCTAACAATGAACATTTTTTAAACGACAGTTATACAGATGCCGCCAAAGAAATACAAGATCTTGAAATAGAAATATTAAATTGTACTCCAAAACCTACAGAAGAATCAATTGATTATAAACCCAATTCAAATTTTGAAGATTGTACTCTTGTTTTAAATTATGATTTTTCGCAAAATACTAAACTAAATTTTTATGATGATTACAACCTTTTTTCACAAGATGATGATTTATCGCAATCTACTGAACCAAATCCTCAGAAAGAAAATATCGAGATTATGCAAAAAATAGAACCCGTTATAATTCATCCTTCACAACAACAAATAGCTCTACAACAAGATGCCTTTATAGCTGAATGGAAACAAGATTTGGAATGTGATATATGTAAATATAGATTTTTAAATTTCACATTATTAAATTTACATTTTAAACAACAACATCCAAGCATTACTCGAAGTTATATAATATGCTGTAATAATAAACTATTTAGTCGTTCTAATATTGTCGATCATATAAGTGTTCATTTGAATCCAAATTCTTTTGAATGCAAAATATGTGGAAAATGTTTTGTCATGAGGCGTAATCTCAAATGGCACATGAGAAATGCACATGGTGAAAATGCTAAAAAACGTCCATTCGAATGTAGTGTTTGTGCAAAAGGGTTTCCTTGTAAATCACAATTGAGAATTCATTCCGACGTTCACAGAGCAGAAAAGGATCATATTTGCAAAACTTGTAATAAGGGCTTTGTTAACAAACAACGCCTTCGAAAACATCAACACAATGTGCATAACACAAAACATTTATGTGATCAATGCGGTAAATCTGTACACGATATTTATGCTCTCAAAGAACATCTCTTGGAGCATGCTGGTATCGAAAAACCTAAAGTGCCTTGTGATATATGTGGCGCCCAATTAAAGTCACGAATAAATTTATATCAGCATAAACGTCTGAGTCATCCTGAAGGATCTACTGTTTACAATTGCAGCGAATGTGGTAAAAAGTATTACAGTAAGCATACTTTGAAAATGCATAAAAATAATGTCCATGATAATAAAAGCGCTAATAATGAACGTAAATTCAAATGTATCGTATGTAATAAAGGTTTTAGGTATGCGCAAAGATTACGTGAACATACAGCAACGCATACTGGGGAAGTTCTTCATCAGTGCTCACATTGCTCAAAAATGTTTAAATATGGATCGAATCTTTATCGTCATATAAAAAAATTACATCAAACAAAATTTCCATCTTGAAAACAATATAATTGATTTAATAAGTACGTTAGGTTGTAATATAATTAAAAATATAATTTTGAATACAGTTTTATTTTGATTATCTGGAATACAAGAAGAAATATTCAGAAATTAAGATTTTTTTATTTTAAGAAATATTAAAAATTTGTTGAAATCAATGAAATACGATCAAATAAAATGGCGATCACAGCCAAAATATTATATATATAAGTGCAATTTAACATATTTACTTGTTGTTGCTTCGAAATGTTTGATATTGCATTTGGGCGGTATCGGTTCAGCCAGTGTTGCCAGTGGATTTTTTTGAAAGTACCTACGCTTATGAAAAAAAATCCCTTTTTTCCCTACTTTCGAAAAAATTTTCCCCTACAATTTATCCCTACATTAAAATTGGACAAATTTCATAAAAAAAAATTAAGTTCCAATAATTTCTATTTTTTTTTTAATGTATAATATTAACAGATCATCGCCCAGCTAAATATTGGATTGCAAAGACCTGGTGCACCGGTGTGTAAAAACGTATTCTCCCTTAAAACCTGTTCTACTTCTGGTGAAACACCGATGTTTTTTGTATAGAGATTGTCTCGAAAGTAACAGGTGTTTGTAAGAAAAAATAAAACTTGTTTTTTTTAATTCCTTTCTAGAACAGATGTTGTCAGAACCGGTTCTAAAAAATGTTTCTGGGTGTTTCGATTATTTTTCTCACAAGTCTACTATATTTTTAATCAAAAGCGTCAAAATTTATAAAAAATACTTGAGTTGCTTAATATTATTCAAAATCATAAGATTTGCTCATTATGATACTTCTTTTTCTACTTTCATATTTATGTAAAACGAGTAAAGTTTCTTACTATAAATAGGAAAATTTCTATTAATTTCGAGTAGATTACAGAGTTTATGGAAATTTACCCAATTAATATACGTACCTTTTTAATTAGAGTGTACAAAAGATTTAAAAAAAGCACATTTCAAGAATTTGTTTTTAAACCCTCTATGAAAAGTACTGTTTTTTACTAAAATTCAAGGTTTTGGACAACTTTTAGCTATATTTTGAAAAAGTACCTACATTTGATGAAATTCTAAAAATCTGTCCGTTTTTCCCTACTCTACAATTTTGAGAACAAAAATACCTACATGTAGGGATTTTCCCCTACTTCTGGCAACACTGGGTTCAGCAGTTATGAAAGTTATGAATGAAAATGTTAGGACACCTCGAAAATGTAGGTACATTTCACATTACCTTAAAATAAAATTCTTTAGTTCGGCTACAGGTGGACACATGCAAATGGAACTTGTTACGAATTGGTATTTAAATAAGTATCCAAATAACCAAATGCCTTTTTCAAATAGAATATTTTAAATTTATTGTTTTAATTTATCTTGGTCCAAATTTTAAAATTATAAACTTTTCCAGTAAGGAGAGTACAAATCGGTTTATACAATGGTTTTGTCGAAAAAAAACACACTTTTCTGTTAATTTTTTTAATTTTTCTATACTCTTGATTTTTTGATGGTTAAGTTTTTTCTTATGTTTTTTTTAATTTCCTTTTTTTTGTTTAAGTTTAGATACTGATATATTTTTTCTGTAGATAAATTGTCTCAGAATCTGACCATTGTTTTTTTTTATTTTCAGATTCTAAGACATTTTTTATATAGAAAAATTTTCAGATTCTGAGACCTTTTTTTCCATAGAAAACTTCTCAGATTCTAAGACATTTTTTCAATAGAAAAATTCTCAGATTCTAAGACATTTTTTCTATAGAAAAATTCTCAGATTTTTTCTATAAAAAATTCTTAGAAGACATTTTTTCTATAGAAAAATTCTCAGATTTTGAGACACTTTTTTCTACAGAAAAATTCTCAGATTCTGAGACATTTTTTCTATAGAAAAATTCTCATATTCTTAGACAGTTTTCATCAGATTTTGAGATTCTGATTCGGATTCCGAGACATTTTTCATATAAAAAAATTCTCACTCGATATGTATCGGGTGAATTTTGACCTTTTTCAGTTTTTTACGATTTTCGCCTAGTTACTCAAAATTAATATATATGTATGTATGTATATTAAATTTTTTTTTTTTGTTTTGACAAGCAAGAGTTTTAGTTGTTATGTTGCTTTTAATGATATATATTAATAAAAAAAGAGTATTCAGATACCAAATTTGTCTATAGACATAACAACTAAAACCCTTGCTTGTCAAACAAAAAAAAATATATTTTTTAAAAATTTTTCACCGTAGGACCCCAACGGCTCTAAATTTTTTTTTTTTTGACAAATTTTTTAGAGCTGAAAGCCTTTTCCCACCAAAATTAAATTTTTTGTCGTGAATAAGCTAACCAAGACATATGTATAATAATTAATAACAAAAATTAATAAAAATAAAATAAAAATTTTTTTTGGTTTGTATGGAAAAATGGTTTTTAAGGCCCCGCTCTTTAAGACCCCGTCGCGTAGGGAAGGCGTGGTCGTAGGGGCGTAAAATTTTTCCTGAGTTATTTTTTAGTCAAATGAAAAAAAAAATGAGGGGGTACCGTTTCAACATATTCAAAATAAGGGACACTCTATTACATATGATAAGAAAGGTTCTTTTAATGCCTATCCAATGGTTTGATAACCTTGTAAAAGTTAGGCTGCGTTAAATACTTTTTTCAAGAAAATGTGTAAATTTTGGGGGGTATTTATATGAAGGCATATACCTACGATGTCCATATGAATACGAAATAATGTTTATTATATTTAAGTCGACACGTATTGTTGCTCTAGAGGATATTGCTGTTAGTTCGGGAGTTATCCAAATTTTCATAAGACAACAAAATTTTGAAACACTGATATGGCCGATAAGCCGAGACATCCCAACCTTAAAATCGTCTCTTTTAATTATATATTAAGTTTCAGGCAAATCGGTTCATACTTCCCTTGTAAGAAAATTTTTAAAAATAATATGTAAATTAAAACAACTACTACATTACTACATACGTATTTTTGCTCTAGAGGATATTCCCAGTTGGAAAATGTGTCACTGAGGAAATTTCCACAGTGATTCCTTGAGGAAATGTCTTCAGGTTCTGACAAATCATAGGCAATCCTTGATGACATGTCCTAACATTGTCAGCAGTGAATGTTTGCTTTAAGAGTGTCGACAATTCCTCTAAGACGTCAAAAAGGAAATGTCTTCAGAATAGCAGTATATTAAATTGGAATTTTATATCTGGGCAACTCTTTAATTTCCAAGAAAAAGATAACAATTTTATCGACTTAATTAAAATAAAATCAAAATCTAACAAGTAGAATAAAAATAATAAATAGACAAACAATTTTAAAAATAAAGTTTGGAACAAGTGGTTAGGTGTGGGACTAATAAACTGGAGGTTCCAGGTTCAAATCCAGTTGGGACTAAAAAAGGCGAAAAGTTTTTTCTAAATATGAGAAAGATAATTTATAAAGGAAAATGGATAAAAGTAAAAACTAAAGGAAATACGAAAATTTTTTGTATTTTCGCATGATCTATGTCAGACATTTCCCCAAAGAAGTCTTAGGTGACATGTCCCCAGAAGGTCAGCCCTGACCACTGCTGACTTTGAGTGAGGACATTTTGAAAATTTGTATGAAACTGTCCTCAACCCAGTACATAGAGATGTCTTGTGGATGTCAGGTGTGACTCTGACATGTCATCGCTCGGTCACTGAGGATGGCTCGAGGACGTTGCCAACTGGGTTGCTATTAGTTCGGGAGTTATCGAAATTATCCCCGAAAGTCCACATTGTTTTATAACGGGATAACGAAATTTTAAAAAACTGATATGGCCGATAAGCCGAGACACCCCAACCTTAAAATCGTCTCTATTTTTGCTCTAAAGGATATTGCTGTTAGTTCGGGAGTTATCGAAATTTTCCCGGAGGTCCACATTGTTTCATAAGACATCAAAATTTTGAAACACTAATATGGCCAATAAGCCGAGACATCCCAACCTTAAAATCGTCTCTTTTATATATATTTTAAGTTTCAGGCAAATCGGTTCATAAGGGTTAAGATACTTCCCTTGTAAGAACATTTTTATAAATAATATGTAAATTAAAACAACTACTACTACATTACTAAGGTACTTTTGTGTTAGTTGTTTTAAAAAACGAATAAAAATGACTAACAAAAATAGTTGTGTCATATTTCTGAATGAAAAACAACTACTTTTATTGTTAAAAACGACTAGCTCGGATTTATTTACAGGCAACTAACATGTAGTAACTGTCATATTATTGTGATTGTTGTTTTCCCTGATTAAAACGTTCTTAATTTTAAATATATTACAAAAATTCTTACCTTTTCAAATATTTCTAAATCCTTATTATGAGCGAAAACATTAAAAATTTTATAATTGAACACTTTTAACACACATATGTATGAATTTAACAACAATAAAAGGCCATAACAAAGCTTAAAGCTTTATTTATTTTATTTTTTAACGATTTTTTCACATATTTTTTCTAACGGAAATTTCGCGATATTACTATGACGATTACCGAATTAATTTTAAAATTAAACACTTTTACTAACAATAAGAGGCCATAACAAAGCTTAAACCTTTTTTTATTTATTTTTTTTTTTTGGATCTTATTTTGTTGCTCTCATTTTCTGACGTACGTACGAACTAAATCCGATTTACTTTTACTCAAAACGAATAAGAAAAATATACATATGTATGTACCACAGTACTGTATGTACTAAGGAAACGGAAGAAAACAGAATAAGAAACATCTCAAACTGTTGCCTTAGCAACGCTTTTGCAACTTTATATTACATTTAATTCATACACGAACTATTACAGTAATAGTATTACTTCAGAAGAAATGTCTGCCATTTTGATTTTTTGCAGTTTTATAAATTTCTTATTTATTACTTTAAATATTTGAAAAAAAAATAATTTTTTATTAACTTATTCATTTTCATTAATTTTTAATCAGAAATAACTTATTAATTATGCACAAAACACTATATTTCAATTTAAACAAATACTAAAGGCACTACAAATTTCACGCACGCGACCCGCAACCAAACCGGACAAAACTTAATACGAAACTAAATGAAAAGATTAAAACCAAACTGGGAAATTAAAACATGGAAATTAAGATTGGATATAGGAAAAATTTTACATCAAAAGAGAACATATCTACTTGATCTACATAATTTGAAAGCTTCTGAGCAATGGTTCTCAATGGGTTTTTTTATTCTCATTTTCTGTTAACGAAAACATCGCATTACTACTCAGACGTTTACTGACCGTACGTACGAACCAAATTCGATTTACTTTTACTCAAAACGAATAAGAAAAATATACATGGGTGAAATCAAAAAATGTCAGTGTTTTTGAGCCAAAATTGTACAAACAAAAAATTTTAATTTTTGGTAAATTTTTTTATTAAAATCGATATGTTACATCACTACTAATATAACTATAAAAGATCTCTTCTACAAACTGTTTCAAACAAATTTTATCGACATTTTTATGATTTTTTTGGTGACGGAGTTTACATTCACCTTAGAAAAATACATTAAATTTTTTGAATTTTCTTTGAAAACATTTTATTGTAATTTAAAACACTTATTTATGTAATTGCTAACAATTTTTGTAATTAGGATTTTTTTCTGGTTTTTGTTATTAAAGATTTTACAATTATTTTTTATTTTAATAGGATTTTTCTAAGGAAATGTAAAATAAATTTATTATTATTTCTGTTAAAATAAGTTTTTTTACTTTTTTTAATGACTAGTGTTAATATTTGCGTTTGTTTTAACAACTTCATAAGGTTTTTTAATGCAATCTGCAAAAAAAAAAAAAAAGTTGACGGAGTTTACAGAGACGGAGTTTACATTTCGTCACTTTTTGCCCTTTTTTTCGAAAACTATTTGTCGGAAATTGGTTTCCGAAAAAAAATCATTAGATGTCAACTAGATACGTAAAAATATGACGATATTTCAGATGCACGCTAAGTAGTTTTGTTGTAAACGTGGAGACGGAGTTTACAGCATTTTTCGATTTTTCATTTATGATTTAGCTTTTCATATAGGGAAATTAATATGCAGGGAGCAAACTTGAAACCAATGATGCAAAATGATACTTTATAGCCTCGCGTTTAATAAATGGGGCAATAACCTATTATTTTTCTAAACACAATACGTCAAAAACAACAAAATTGTCAGGTTCCATAATGTCTAAAAAAAGTGTCGAAAAATCGTTACACAATTGAAGCCGTGTTTGTATGGGTAAAAGAGATAGTTATGACTATACAAAAATATTTTTTAAGAACGTCAACATGCCCTCTTTAAAAATGTAGTCAATTATTAAGAGTTTGGGTTATTGGTTTTTAAGATATAACCGGTTAAAGTTTAAAAATTGAAAATGTTACTGGCGACGGAGTTTACATTTGGCCTACAAAAATGAAAATAACTTGTTTAAAATAGCTTACTAGTATCCGGATTGTTGTTAGTTATGTAGAACGCCAATCTATGCGACGTAGTACATTAAAAAATATGCGAATACTTTAACCCATGTATGAGATATTACACGATTACATGGTTTGGTTGACATTTTTTGATTTCACCCACATACATATGTCTGAACTAGGAAAACGGAAGAACACAAAATAAGCAACAAATCAAAATGTTACTGTAGCAGAGCTTTTGCAACTTTATATTAATGCATACACGAACTATTACTTCAGAAAAAATGTCTGCCATTTTGGTTTTTTGCAATTTTTTATTAATTACTTTAAATATTTGAAAAAAAACATAACTTTTTATTAACTTATTCATTTTCATTAATTTTTTATCAGAAATAACTTATTAATTATGCACAAACACTTTATTTTAATTTAAACAAATACTAAAGGCACTACAAATTTCACGCACGCGACCCGCGACCAAACCGGACAAAACTTAATACGAAACTAAATGAAAAGATTAAATCCAAACTGGGAAATTAAAACATAGAAATTAAGATTGGATATAGGACAAATTGTACATCAAAAGAGAACATATACATGGTAAGTACTTTTGATCCACACAATTGAAAGCTTTTTGAGCAATGGCTCTCAACCTTTTTTGTGGCCCAACTCACTTTGACCCAACTCACTTGACCCGCTACACTCGAAAAAATTTGTTTAAAAGTTTTTTTTCTTTTTATTTGAGATAAGTACAGTTATGCAAAGTAAAGTTATGTAAGACATTTTTCCTATAGAAAAATTCTCAGATTCTGATACATTTTTTCTATAGAAAAATTCCCAGATTCTAAGACATTTTTTTTATAGAAAAATTCTCAGATTCTGAGATATTTTTTCTATAGAAAAATTATCAGATTCTGAGACATTTTTTCTATAGAAAAATTATCAGATTCCTAGACATTTTTTCTATAGAAAAATTCTCAGATTCTGAGACATTTTTTCTATAGAAAAATTCTCAGATTCTGAGACATTTTTTCTATAGAAAAATTCTCAGATTCTAAGACATTTTTTCTATAGAAAAATTCTCAGATTCTGAGACATTTTTTCTATAGAAAAATTTTCAGATTCTGAGACATTTTTTCTATAGAAAAATTGTCAGATTCTGAGACGTTTTTTCTATAGAAAATTCTCAGATTCTGAGACATTTTTTCTGTAGAAAAATTCTCAGATTCTGAGACATTTTTTCTATAGAAAAATTCTCAGATTCTGAGACATTTTTTCTATAGAAAAATTCTCAGATTCTGAGACATTTTTTCTATAGAAAAATTCTCAGATTCTGAGACATTTTTTTTATAGAAAAATTCTCAGATTCTGAGACATTTTTTCTATAGAAAAATTCTCAGATTCTGAGACATTTTTTCTATAGAAAAATTCTCAGATTCTGAGACATTTTTTCTATAAAAAAATTCTCAGATTCTGAGACATTTTTTTTATAGAAAAATTCTCAGATTCTGAGACATTTTTTCTTTAGAAAAATTCTCAGATTCTAAGAGATTTTTTCTCAGATTCTGAGACATTTTTCATATAGAAATGTCTCACAATCTGACAATTTTTCTATAGAAAAAATGTCTCAGAATCTGAGAAAAAATGTCTAAGAATCTGAGAATTTTCTATAGAAAAAATGTCTCAGAATCTGAGAATTTTTCTATAGAAAAAATGTCTTAGAATCTGAGAAATTTTCTATAGAAAAAATGTCTCAGAATCTGAGAATTTTTCTATAGAAAAAATGTCTCAGAATCTGAGAATTTTTCTATAGAAAAAATATCCCAGAATCTGAGAATTTTTCTATAGAAAAAATGTCTCAGAATCTGAGAATTTTTCTATAGAAAAAATGTCTCAGAATCTGAGAATTTTTCTATAGAAAAAATGTCTCAGAATCTGAGAATTTTTCTATAGAAAAAATGTCTCAGAATCTGAGAATTTTTCTATAGAAAAAATGTCTCAGAATCTGAGAATTTTTCTACAGAAAAAATGTCTCAGAATCTGAGAAAAAATGTAACAGAACGTGACAAAATGGACCACTATTTTAGTAATATGAGGTTCACACATAGCATCTAAGTATTTTGAATGAATTTGTCAAGATTTTCGGAAAATATTTGCAAATTTTCATATTGTTATCTAAATCCTAAATGGCAGGTAATCAAGCCTTGTGATATCAATTAAATCATTTGAAGGCGGAAAATTTTACTATCTAAAGTACAGAATCTTTCACAGATGTCAATTTATGTCGAAGCTCTTGAATAGTTACAAGAAAAAACAAAAAATATCACCAGTTTTGCGAAAAATCTGTTGTTCGCTGTTTGATGAAGAGCTTTATAATATCAAAATTTCAAAGACCTTGTCTAACTTATGTCGCTTTAAACCACCAACAAACTTTTTTTAGTCTTTGTCCCTCTCGAAAAGAAATTAACAATAAGAATGGTTTTATAAACAAAAGGAGTTACATATGTGTAAAAAATATTTCCATTTTATTTAAATTTTGTTCCAAAAAGTACTTAAAAAAGGAGTTATGTGTATGTTTTTTGAAAATTTTTGCACCACTGGAAAACCGTTAAATGCTTCATACTTTTTTTGTAGTATATGGATAGCATATCGGTACAAGAATTTTTTATAGAACAAACTTTAAAAAAAAATCGCGAAGGGACGAAAATAACCCGTTTTTTGTTCTCCTGAACACTTGCCCCAAAACACATGACTCCATTTTTAGGCGCAGCGACGATATGCTGAATGAAATTTCATGCATATTGAGCAAGATTTTCATTAATCTTTATTCATTAGATTTCGTAGTTTCATTAAAAAAATTCATTAAGTTTTGTTTATAAAATTTGCTGTTTTTTGAAACATGTCGTGTCGTGTTTGTTTAGTCTGTTAGTTAACAGGCGCAAAAAACTGCTGATCAGAGCGGCACAAAATAATTTGTGATTTTTTTTAGAATTTTTATACGAAATTTAAAATGAAATGTTATTGATTAATTATAAGTATTTATTAAACTCGCGTTGCTTTATATTATTTCGTGGTTTTACTTATGAATTAAAAGAAATTGTTATGTAGTAAAATTTTGTGTGAGAAAACTGAGTGAAATCTATAGATAAAATAAAAAATTTGTTAAAGTGTTTTTTTAACTTGGTTATTTTGTGATTTTTTCTGACTTTTTTATAAAATTTGAATGAATTACAATTAAAGGTTGGAGTAAGATTTTGTGCGAGAAAACTAATTGTGAGTGAAAACCATTTTTTTATTTTTAATTCTATAAGATCTTTACAATCTCATACATATATTTCATTTTAAAAATTAAAGTAGCATTATTCAATGAAAGTATCTCATTTCAAAAATAAAAAGTAGGATTTATTCCATGAAAGTATTTTATAAGAATTAAAAACTTTTTTTATTAAAGTAATGAAAGATTTTCATAAAATACAATTTATATTTTGTATGAAAAATTTTCATTAATTTAATGAAACTTGTTCTTGCAAATACATTTTATGATACCTATTTCCTTAATTCAATGAAACACTATGTACATAGGTTCCTTTTTAACGTCATTTTTCATAATATTAATGTGGATTTTCATTATTGTTATGTACAAATTTCTATCAGTATAGAAAAATTCTCACTTGATTTGTATGGGGGGAATTTTAACCTCCTCCAGTTTTTTACGATTTCCGCCTAGTTACTCAAAATTAATATAGACAAATTTGGTATCAGATTAAAGGTATTTAAAATACCTAGTGATGCTAACAACGTTACAGAATGGGATAAAGAACTGGTTCTAGAATTAGTGATTGAACCATTCCATTGAAGGTGTAATTGTGCCTAGACAGCTTCTCTAATACTAGTTCTGGGTTTTAGAATGGAATAAACAATTGGTTCTAGAATGAGTGATGGAACCGTTCCATTGAAGGAGTGATTGTTCATAGACTACTTCCCTAGAACTAGTTCTGAGGGTGACAATTTCAAACTAAAATCATGACTCTGACAACGAGATGGAGATGGAGTCGAGCTAAAAAGAAGCACTCTAGCACTAGTTCTGGAAGTCATGCAAATTGTATATGTAATGGGTATATTTTTAATAAATAAAACAAATATTATGGTAAACAAGTAGAAAAGTTAAATTCGACTTTGCCGAATCTATGAATACCCTCCACAATGCATTGTTTTTAAAGGGTAGTACATTTTTTAACGTGAAAAAATTAACAATTTTGATTAGAAATATTTTATTTTGAGTAAAAAACTCTTTTTTTTGTCATTTAAAAAAAAAAAAAAAAATACAAATTTTTTTTTTGAGTGTAAAATTTTTATTGAGTGTAATGTTTTTTTTTCTGTAAAAATATTTCTGAGTGAATGCACGTAAGTATGTACACAAAATATTGTCATTTTTGTAAAAAAAAAAACTAAATTTTTTTTTGTATAAATTTTTTTTTTGAGTGTAAATTTTTTTTTGAGTGTAAAATTTTTTTTGAGTGTAAAATTTTTTTCGAGAGTAATTTTTAAGTTACCAATGCTTTTAAAACTAAACAAGTTTAAAAAGCATTGCTTTAAAATTAAACAAGTTTAAATAGCATTGTTTAGTTACCACCAATGCTTTTAAAACTGCACTCAACCAAAAATCATTGTATTCCCAAAGAAAATCGTTGTAAATTCAACAGAAATCATTGTTGATTTTGACCCTACAAATATTTATGTTGATTTCAATAAAAATTGTTGTCAGTTTTTGTAAAAGTTGATCAACTCGTTTTTTTGTAAATCAACTCGTATTTTTTGTAAACTCAACTCATATTTTTGTTGATATAAGAAATTTTATTATTAAAAAAAAGCTTGTTGTTATTTGTAAATATTCTTTTATTAAGTATAAATCACAATATTTTTTAGAATTATCACCGGCTTTTAAAGCTGCAATATTTAAACACACGATTTTCACACACTCTTTGTTTATTTATGTTATGCACTCGTAAGCCATTCTCCAGTTTTCTAATGACACCAAATTAAAAACCTTTAAAAAAAAACAAAAAATATTTATAATATAGTATGAATACATAAAGTAATCAATGTATTTTATTACTTGCCAAATATTTACAGATCAGAATCTGATCATCAGATCCTATTTTAATTTATTTTTATAATATTAAATATTTTTATAAGAAACAAACACATAAAATAATTTTATAAGAGACAAACAAATTTCACATTGCAGTGCATTGCTACCAACTTGATAATACAAAATTGAACGAACAGGGTTGTTTTTTCTTTTTTGGTTTTATCTATTGAATTCTGTATAAGCGTTGTAAATAGTTGATTCAAATTTACTGATTATTCAACGATATCAACATTAATTTTTGTTGAATACGGCAATATTCTGTAAAACTTGATCTACAATGGGTTTACTAATTTTTCTACTAAGATATTTCTATGAGTGTGGTTAAACCACGTGGCATTTTAGATGATCCTAAACTGAAATTCAGGGTTTCGCTTATAACTTTTGAACCACTGGACCGATTGAGATGAAATTTAAAACCAAACAGATCCGGGAAACGGCAAAGATACATGCCAAGCTTCAGTAGTCTCATTATTGTCTTTCGAAAGTTATCGTGTTTTTTATCTCGTAAATTCGTGAAACACCATTGCCGAAATTTACTCTTTTGCTCATAACTTTTGAACCACCGGACCGATTTGGCTGGATTGCAATACCAACCTGACCAGGTAAATGGCAAACATATATGCCAAACTTCAGTAGCCTCTGTAAAGTCTTTCAAAAGTTAGCGTCTTTTCTACGGACAGACAGACAGACGGACGGACGGACGGACGGACGGACGGACGGACGGACGGACATCGCTAGATCGACTTAAAATCGATCGAGGATCATAAATATATATACTTTATGGGGTCCTAGATCAATATTTCGATGTGTTACAAACGGAATGACAAACTTATATATACCCTCTATCACTAGAGTGGAGGGTATAAAAAGACTAAGAAAATTTTTAAAAATAATATGTTAATTAAAAAAACTACTACTACTGCATTACGGCAGTACTTTTGTGTTAGTTTGTTCTAAAGAACGGATAAAAATAACTAACAAAAATAGTTGTTTCATATTTCTAAATGAAAAACAACTACTTTTATTGTTAAAAACGACTAGCTCGGATTTATTTACAGGCAACTAAAATGTAGTAACTGTCATATTATTGTGATTGTTGTTTTAAAAGTATTAAAATCGGGTCCCTGATTAAAACGTTCTTTATTTTAAATATATTACAAAAATTCTTACCTTTTCAAATATTTCTAAATCCTTATTATGAGCGAAAACATTAAAAATTTTATAATTGAACACTTTTAACACACATACATATGTATGAATTTAATAACAATAAAAGGCCATAACAAAGCTGAAAGCTTTATTTATTTTATTTTTTAAAGATTTTTTCACATATTATTTTTTTCTAGCGGAAATATCGCGATATTACTCCGACGATTACCGAATTTATTTTATAATTATACACTTTTTACACTTTTAATAACAATAAAAGGCCATAACAAAGCTTAAACCTTTTTTTTTACTTTTTTTAGGATCTTATTAAATTTGTTGCTCTCATTTTCTGACGTACGTACGAACCAAATCCGATTTACTTTTACTCAAAACGAATAAGAAAAATATACATACATATGTATGTATGAACTAGGAAAACGGAAGAACACAAAATAAGCAACAAATCAAAATGTTAATGTAGCAGCGCTTTTGCAACTATATATTAAATTTAATGCATACACGAACTATTGCTTCAGAAAAAATGTCTGCCATTTTAGTTTTTTGCAATTTCTTATTAATTACTTTAAATATTTGAAAAAACATAATTTTTTATTAACTCATTAATTTTTAATCAGAAATAACTTATTAAATATGCACAAACACTTTATTTTAATTTAAACAAATACTAAAGGCACTACAAATTTCACGCACGCGACCCGCGACCAAACCGGACAAAACTTAATACGAAACTAAATGAAAAGATTAAAACCAAACTGGGAAATTAAAACATGGAAATTAAGATTGAATATAGGAAAAATTGTACATCAAAAGAGAACATATACATGGTAAGTACTCTTGATCCACACATGGCTCTCAACCTTTTTCGTGGCCCAACCCACTTTTAAGTTTGAAAAAAATATCTACTTGATCTACATAATTTGAAAGCTTCTGAGCAATGGTTCTTAATGGGTTTTTTTATTCTCATTTTCTGTTAACGAAAACATCGCATTACTACTCAGACGTTTACTGACCGTACGTACGAACCAAATTCGATATACTTTTACACAAAACGAATAAGAAAAATATACATATGAACTAGAAAAACGGAAGAACACAAAATAAGCAACAAATCAAAATGTTACTGTTGCAGCGCTTTTGCAACTTTATATTAAATGTAATTAGTGTTTGGGGTCCGGGAATTCCCGGGTCGAATTTCCCGGGAATTCCCGGGAAAAGACTGACGGGAATTCCCGGGATTTTTTTTTAATTTTTCCCGGGAAATCCGGGAATTTTATAAAATAACCATTTTAATTAAAAAACTTTAATTTTAATTTAATTTTTAATATTTTTTTTTTACACACAGGTATAATTACATTTGCTATTTTATGTAGTTTTTCTATTTGGAAAAACAGTGCAAATATATATATAATATATATTTATAGGAAAACTGACCAAGTGTAAAAAGTATGACAATATCATGAAAAAACTTAAAAAGTCAAAAAATATACGGCGGTTAATGATAAATTTGCTAAGACTGTCAAAAAAATATAAAAATTTTGAACCTAGAATTTACATTTCCAGAACAAATATGAAAAGTGCTTTCAACTATATTTGTTTTTGCTCGAATAACGCAGTTTTAAAGTTTTTTGCGATTTTTAGTTTTTTTTGCGATTTTTTGTGGGGAAAAAAGTTGAAATATTTTTTTTGGTTTGTTTTATTGTATTTCAGGATTTTTAACCTTTATTTTTTGATTTTTTATGTTTTAATTACTTGTTTATCTGTAATAAAACAGTTTAAAAAAAAGTTGGTCAAATTTTAATGCTTTTTATGATTTATATTAATAATGAAAATTTCCCGGGATTCCCGGGAATCCCGGGAAATAAATTATTTTTTTCCCGTTTCCCGGGAAATTTAAAAGTCCGGGAATTCCCAAACACTAAATGTAATGCATATACGAACTATTACTTCAGAAAAAATGTCTGCCATTTTATTTTTTTTGCAATTTCTTATTAATTACTTTAAATATTTGAAAAAAACATAATTTTTTATTAACTCATTGATTTTCATAAATTTTTTATCAGAAATAACTTATTAATTATACACAAACACTTTATTTTAATTTAAACAAATACTAAAGCCACTACAAATTTCACTCACGCGACCTGCGACCAAACCGGACAAAACTTAATACGAAACTAAATGAAAAGATTAAAACCAAACTGGGATATTAAAACATAGAAATTAAGATTGAATATAGGAAAAATTGTACATCAAAAGAGAACATATACATGGTAAGTACTCTTGATCCACACATGGCTCTCAATCTTTTTCGTGGCCCAACCCACTTTTAAGTTTGAAAAACAACAAAATCCGGCTACACTCGCAAAAATTTATTTAAAAGTTTTTCTTTTTGAGTTATGTAAAGTTATGCAAAGTAAAGTTATGTAAAGTTATACCTATAATGTTAGAAAAATTATCATTATTTATTGAAAAATACTCAGATTCTGAGACATTTTTTCTATAAAAAAATTTTCGAATTCTGAGACATCTTCTCTAAAGAAAAATTCTCAGATTCTAAGACATTTTTCCTGTATAAAAATTCTCAGATTCTGAGACATTTTGCCCATTAAAAAATTCTTAGATTCTGAGACATTTTTCTATAGAAAAATTCTCAGATTTTAAGACATTTTTCTATAGAAAAATTCTCAGATTTTGAGACATTTTTTCTATAGAAAAATTCACAGATTCTGAGACATTTTTTCGATAGAAAATTCTTAGATTCTGAGACATTTTTTCTATAGAAAAATTCTAAGATTCTGAGACATTTTTTCTATAGAAAAATTCTCAGATTCTGAGACTATTTTTTCTATAGCAAAAATTCTCAGATTCTTAGACATTATTTCTATAGAAAAATCTCAGAATCTGAGAATTTTTATATAGAAAAAATGTCTCAGAATCTGAGAATTTTCTATAGAAAAAATGTATCAGAATCTGATAATCTAATCTCAGAATCTAAGAATTTTCCCATAGACAAAATGTCTCAGAATCTAAGAATTTTTCTATAGAAAAATGTCCCAGAATCTAAGAATTTTTCTATTGACAAAATGTCTCAGAATCTGAGAATTTTACTTTAGAGAAAATGTCTCAGAATTTGAGAATTTTTCTTTAAAAAAATTGTCTCAGAATCTAATCATTTTTCTATAGAAAAATGTCTCAGAATCTAAGAATTTTCTATCGAAAAAATATCTCAGAAGCTGAGAATTTTTCTATAGAAAAAATATCTCAAAATCTGAGAATTTTTCTATAGAAAAAATGTCTCAAAATCTGAGAATTTTCTATAGAAAAATGTCTCCGAATCTAAGAATTTTTCCATAGACAAAATGTCTCAGAATCTGAGAATTTTTCTATAGAAAAATGTCTCAGAATCTGAGAATTTTCTATAGAAAAAATGTCTCAGAATCTGATAATTTTTCTATAGAAAACATGTTGTAGAATCTAAGAATTTTTCTCTATAAAAAATGTCTCAGAATCTGAGAATTTTTCTATATAAAAATGTCTCAGAATCTAAGAATTTTTCTGTATACAAAATGTTTCAGAATCTGAGATTTTTTTTATAGAAAAAATGTCGTAGAATCTGAGAATTTTTCTTTAGAGAAAATGTCTCAGAATTTGAGAATTTTTCTACAGAAAAAATCTTTCAGAATCTGAGTATTTTTCCATAAAAAAAATGTCTCAAAATCTGAGACATTTTCTCTAAAGAAAAATTCTCAGATTCTAAAACATTTTTTCTATATAAAAATTCTCAGATTCTGAGATTTTTCTATAGAAAAAATGTCTAAGAATCTGAGAATTTTTGCTATAGAAAAAATAGTCTCAGAATCTGAGAATTTTTCTATAGAAAAAATGTCTCAGAATCTTAGAATTTTTCTATAGAAAAAATGTCTCAGAATCTTAGAATTTTTCTATAGAAAAAATGTCTCAGAATCTAAGAATTTTCTATCGAAAAAATGTCTCAGAATCTGTGAATTTTTCTATAGAAAAAATGTCTCAAAATCTGAGAATTTTTCTATAGAAAAATGTCTTAAAATCTGAGAATTTTTCTATAGAAAAATGTCTCAGAATCTAAGAATTTTTTAATGGGCAAAATGTCTCAGAATCTGAGAATTTTTATACAGGAAAAATGTCTTAGAATCTGAGAATTTTTCTTTAGAGAAGATGTCTCAGAATTCGAAAATTTTTTTATAGAAAAAATGTCTCAGAATCTGAGTATTTTTCAATAAAAAAATGTCTCAAAATCTGAGAATTTTTCTATAAAAAAATGTCTCAGAATCTGAGAATTTTTCTATAGAAAAAATGTCTAAGAATCTGAGAATTTTTCTATAGAAAAATTGTATAAGAATCTGAGAATGTTTCTATTGAAAAAATGTCTCAGAATCTGAGAATTTTTCTACAGAAAAAATGTCTCAGAATCTGAGAATTTTTCTATAGAAAAAATGTCTCCGAATCTAAGAATTTTTCTATAGAAAAAATGTATCGGAATCTGAGAATTTTTCTAACATTATAGGTATAACTTTACATAACTTTACTTTGCATAACTTTACATAACTCAAAAAGAAAAACTTTTAAATAAATTTTTGCGAGTGTAGCCGGATTTTGTTGTTTTTCAAACTTAAAAGTGGGTTGGGCCACGAAAAAGATTGAGAGCCATGTGTGGATCAAGAGTACTTACCATGTATATGTTCTCTTTTGATGTACAATTTTTCCTATATTCAATCTTAATTTCTATGTTTTAATATCCCAGTTTGGTTTTAATCCAGCGATGTCCAAAAAATTTTTGCAGTAGTATTAGTGAGCAAGAGAGAGACTGCACTGAACAAAAATAATTAACCGAATTATAAAAGATGCCGTTAAAATCAGATAAATAATTGAAATATATTTAATGATTAAAATATATATTTGTATTTATTTTTATACAATTTTTATGACATTTTCAGAAACATATTTTTTTATCGTCGAAAACTTTATTTACCATTAATTAACCAATAGTTTACCATTTATAGAAGATCTTATTTAAGAAATATATAAATATTAGACCTTTGAAGAGTTCATTTCTAATTGTAAATGAATTCACTTTTTTTTTTTAGTCAAATTTTTAATTAATAAATTAATTTAGGTTTGAATTTAATTTTTAATGATATTTAAATTATTTAAAAATAATTAATTAATTTTGTGAATAATTCAATTATAATTATTGAATTAATTTAATTAATAAAATGTTTTAAAACATAAAAGACATTGGATATAACCAAAAGAATTTTTTATAATACATTATTTCTTGATGATATCATTTGTTTCTTTTAGTGCATTTGAAGAAAAAATTAAATAAATGAGCATAAGATGAATGAGCATAAGAATATGTGTGAAGAGCATAACACACAATTGTGTAAAGAAATGGGCATCATTGTTTTAATCTTTTCATTTAGTTTCGTATTAAGTTTTGTCCGGTTTGGTCGCAGGTCGCGTGAGTGAAATTTGTAGTGGCTTTAGTATTTGTTTAAATTAAAATAAAGTGTTTGTGTATAATTAATAAGTTATTTCTGATAAAAAATTTATGAAAATCAATGAGTTAATAAAAAATTATGTTTTTTTCAAATATTTAAAGTAATTAATAAGAAATTGCAAAAAAAATAAAATGGCAGACATTTTTTCTGAAGTAATAGTTCGTATATGCATTACATTTAATATAAAGTTGCAAAAGCGCTGCAACAGTAACATTTTGATTTGTTGCTTATTTTGTGTTCTTCCGTTTTTCTAGTTCATATGTATATTTTTCTTATTCGTTTTGTGTAAAAGTATATCGAATTTGGTTCGTACGTACGGTCAGTAAACGTCTGAGTAGTAATGCGATGTTTTCGTTAACAGAAAATGAGAATAAAAAAACCCATTAAGAACCATTGCTCAGAAGCTTTCAAATTATGTAGATCAAGTAGATATTTTTTTCAAACTTAAAAGTGGGTTGGGCCACGAAAAAGGTTGAGAGCCATGTGTGGATCAAGAGTACTTACCATGTATATGTTCTCTTTTGATGTACAATTTTTCCTATATTCAATCTTAATTTCCATGTTTTAATTTCCCAGTTTGGTTTTAATCTTTTCATTTAGTTTCGTATTAAGTTTTGTCCGGTTTGGTCGCGGGTCGCGTGCGTGAAATTTGTAGTGCCTTTAGTATTTGTTTAAATTAAAATAAAGTGTTTGTGCATATTTAATAAGTTATTTCTGATTAAAAATTAATGAGTTAATAAAAAATTATGTTTTTTCAAATATTTAAAGTAATTAATAAGAAATTGCAAAAAACTAAAATGGCAGACATTTTTTCTGAAGCAATAGTTCGTGTATGCATTAAATTTAATATATAGTTGCAAAAGCGCTGCTACATTAACATTTTGATTTGTTGCTTATTTTGTGTTCTTCCGTTTTCCTAGTTCATACATACATATGTATGTATATTTTTCTTATTCGTTTTGAGTAAAAGTAAATCGGATTTGGTTCGTACGTACGTCAGAAAATGAGAGCAACAAATTTAATAAGATCCTAAAAAAAGTAAAAAAAAAGGTTTAAGCTTTGTTATGGCCTTTTATTGTTATTAAAAGTGTAAAAAGTGTATAATTATAAAATAAATTCGGTAATCGTCGGAGTAATATCGCGATATTTCCGCTAGAAAAAAATAATATGTGAAAAAATCTTTAAAAAATAAAATAAATAAAGCTTTCAGCTTTGTTATGGCCTTTTATTGTTATTAAATTCATACATATGTATGTGTGTTAAAAGTGTTCAATTATAAAATTTTTAATGTTTTCGCTCATAATAAGGATTTAGAAATATTTGAAAAGGTAAGAATTTTTGTAATATATTTAAAATAAAGAACGTTTTAATCAGGGACCCGATTTTAATACTTTTAAAACAACAATCACAATAATATGACAGTTACTACATTTTAGTTGCCTGTAAATAAATCCGAGCTAGTCGTTTTTAACAATAAAAGTAGTTGTTTTTCATTTAGAAATATGAAACAACTATTTTTGTTAGTTATTTTTATCCGTTCTTTAGAACAAACTAACACAAAAGTACTGCCGTAATGCAGTAGTAGTAGTTTTTTTAATTAACATATTATTTTTAAAAATTTTCTTAGTCTTTTTATACCCTCCACTCTAGTGATAGAGGGTATATATAAGTTTGTCATTCCGTTTGTAACACATCGAAATATTGATCTAGGACCCCATAAAGTATATATATTTATGATCCTCGATCGATTTTAAGTCGATCTAGCGATGTCCGTCCGTCCGTCCGTCTGTCTGTCTGTCCGTAGAAAACACGCTAACTTTTGAAAGACTTTACAGAGGCTACTGAAGTTTGGCATATATGTTTGCCATTTACCTGGTCAGGTTGGTATTGCAATCCAGCCAAATCGGTCCAGTGGTTCAAAAGTTATGAGCAAAAGAGTAAATTTCGGCAAGGGTGTTTCACGAATTTACGAGATAAAAAACACGATAACTTTCGAAAGACAATAATGAGACTACTGAAGCTTGGCATGTATCTTTGCCGTTTCCCGGATCTGTTTGGTTTTAAATTTCATCTCAATCGGTCCAGTGGTTCAAAAGTTATAAGCGAAACCCTGAATTTCAGTTTAGGATCATCTAAAATGCCACGTGGTTTAACCAGTTTTAAAAGCATTGGTGGTAACTAAACAATGCTATTTAAACTTGTTTAATTTTAAAGCAATGCTTTTTAAACTTGTTTAGTTTTAAAAGCATTGGTAACTTAAAAATTACTCTCGAAAAAAATTTTACACTCAAAAAAAATTTTACACTCAAAAAAAAATTTACACTCAAAAAAAAAATTTATACAAAAAAAAATTTAGTTTTTTTTTTTACAAAAATGACAATATTTTGTGTACATACTTACGTGCATTCACTCAGAAATATTTTTACAGAAAAAAAAACATTACACTCAATAAAAATTTTACACTCAAAAAAAAATTTGTATTTTTTTTTTTTTTTTTAAATGACAAAAAAAAGAGTTTTTTACTCAAAATAAAATATTTCTAATCAAAATTGTTAATTTTTTCACGTTAAAAAATGTACTACCCTTTAAAAACAATGCATTGTGGAGGGTATTCATAGATTCGGCAAAGTCGAATTTAACTTTTCTACTTGTTTACCATAATATTTGTTTTATTTATTAAAAATATACCCATTACATATACAATTTGCATGACTTCCAGAACTAGTGCTAGAGTGCTTCTTTTTAGCTCGACTCCATCTCCATCTCGTTGTCAGAGTCATGATTTTAGTTTGAAATTGTCACCCTCAGAACAAGTTCTAGGGAAGTAGTCTATGAACAATCACTCCTTCAATGGAACGGTTCCATCACTCATTCTAGAACCAATTGTTTATTCCATTCTAAAACCCAGAACTAGTACTAGAGAAGCTGTCTAGGCACAAT
Source organism: Pegoplata infirma (assembly GCA_963921195.1). Taxonomy (NCBI): domain Eukaryota; kingdom Metazoa; phylum Arthropoda; class Insecta; order Diptera; family Anthomyiidae; genus Pegoplata; species Pegoplata infirma. Next base: position 137,186,483 of record OY992540.1, on the reverse strand, counting down.
TACACCTTCAATGGAATGGTTCAATCACTAATTCTAGAACCAGTTCTTTATCCCATTCTGTAACGTTGTTAGCATCACTAGGTATTTTAAATACCTTTAATCTGATACCAAATTTGTCTATATTAATTTTGAGTAACTAGGCGGAAATCGTAAAAAACTGGAGGAGGTTAAAATTCCCCCCATACAAATCAAGTGAGAATTTTTCTATACTGATAGAAATTTGTACATAACAATAATGAAAATCCACATTAATATTATGAAAAATGACGTTAAAAAGGAACCTATGTACATAGTGTTTCATTGAATTAAGGAAATAGGTATCATAAAATGTATTTGCAAGAACAAGTTTCATTAAATTAATGAAAATTTTTCATACAAAATATAAATTGTATTTTATGAAAATCTTTCATTACTTTAATAAAAAAAGTTTTTAATTCTTATAAAATACTTTCATGGAATAAATCCTACTTTTTATTTTTGAAATGAGATACTTTCATTGAATAATGCTACTTTAATTTTTTAAATGCAATATATGTATGAGATTGTAAAGATCTTAAAGAATTAAAAATAAAAAAATGGATTTCACTCACAATTAGTTTCCTCGCACAAAATTTTGCTCCAACCTTAAATTGTAATTCATTCAAATTTTATAAAAAAGTCAGAAAAAATCACAAAATAACCAAGTTAAAAAAACACTTTAACAATTTTTTTATTTTATCTATAGATTTCACTCAGTTTTCTCACACAAAATTTTACTACATAACAATTTCTTTTAATTCATAAGTAAAACCAGGAAATAATATAAAGCAACGCGAGTTTAATAAATACTTATAAATAATCAATACATTTCATTTTAAATTTCGTATAAAAATTCAAAAAAAAATCGCAAATTATTTCGTGCCTCTCTAATCAGCTGTTTTTTGCGCGCGTAAACTAACAGACTAAACAAACACGACACGACAGGTTTCAAAAAACAGCAAATTTTATAAACCAAACTTAATGAATTTTTTTAATGAAACTACGAAATCTAATGAATAAAAATTTATGAAAATCTTGCTCAATATGCATGAAATTTCATTCAGCATATGTAACATTTCATTGTTATAATGAAACAACGTTAATGAATTCCATTCATTAGTGATATGAAGCGTTTTTCTATCAGTGTATATGAAAAATGTCACAGAATCTGAGAATTTTTCTGTATAAAAAATGTCTCAGAATCTGAGAATTTTTCTATATAAAAAATGTCTCAGAATCTGAGAATTTTTCTATAGGAAAAATGTATCAGAATCTCAGAATCTGATGAAAACTGTCTAAGAATCTGAGAATTTTTCTAATTGAAAAATGTCTCAGAATCTGAGAATTTTTTCTATAGAAAAATTCTCATATACTGAGACATTTTTTCTCAGATTCTGAGACATTTTTTCTATAGAAAAATTCTCAGACTCTGAGACATTTTTTCTATAGAAAATTCTCAGATTCTTAGACATTTTTTCTCAGATTCTGAGACATTTTTTCTATAGAAAAATTCTTAAATTCTGAGACATTTTTTCTACAGAAAAATTCTCAGATTCTGAGACAATTTTTCTATATGTCTCAGAATCTGAGAATTTTTCTATAGAAAAATGTCTAAGAATCTGAGAATTTTTCTGTAGATAAAATGTCTCAGAATCTGAGAATTTTTCTATAGAAAAATTGTCTCAGAATCTGATCATTTTTCTATAGAAAAAATGTCTCAGAATCTGAGAATTTTTCTATAGAAAAAATGTCTCAGAATCTAAGAATTTTCTACCAATGTAGAAATTTCTTAGATTAGATTCAGAATCTGAAAATTTTTCTCTAGAAAAAATGTGTTAAAATCTAAGAATTTTTCTAAAGAAAAAATGTCTCAAAATCTGATAATTTTTCTATAGAAAAATGTTTCAGAATCTAAGAATTTTCCCATAGACAAAATGTCTCAGAATCTGAGAATTTTTCTATAGAAAAATGTCTCAGAATCTGAGAATTTTCTATAGAAAAAATGTCTCAGAATCTGATAATTTTTCTATAGAAAACATGTTTCAGAATCTAAGAATTGTTCTATAGAAAAAAAGTCTCAGAATCTAAGAATTTTTCTATAGAAAGATTGTCTCAGAATCTGAGAATTTTTCTATAGAAAAAATGTCTCAGAATCTGAGAATTTTTCTATAGAAAAAATGTCTCAGAATCTAAGAATTTTCTATCGAAAAAATGTCTCAGAATCTGAGAATTTTTCTATAGAAAAAATGTGTCAAAATCTGAGAATTTTTCTATAGAAAAAATGTCTCAAAATCTGAGAATTTTTCTATAGAAAAATGGCTCAGAATCTACGAATTTTTCCATAGACAAAATGTCTCAGAATCTGAGAATTTTTCTATAGAAAAATGTCTCAGAATCTAAGAATTTTTCCATTGACAAAATGTCTCAGAATCTGAGAATTTTTCTTTAGAGAAAATGTCTCAGAATTTGAGAATTTTTCTATAGAATAATTGTCTCATCTGATAATTTTTTTATAGAAAAAATGTCTCAGAATCTAAGAATTTTCTATCGAAAAAATGTCTCAGAATCTGAGAATTTTTCTATCGAAAAAATGTCTCAAAATCTGAGAATTTTTCTATAGAAAAAATGTCTAAAAATCTGAGAATTTTCTATAGAAAAATGTCTCAGAATCTAAGAATTTTTCCATAGACAAAATGTCTCAGAATCTGAGAATTTTTTATAGAAAAATGTCTCAGAATCTGAGAATTTTCTATAGAAAAAATGTCTCAGAATCTGATAATTTTTCTCTAGAAAACATGTTTTAGAATCTAAGAATTTTTCTCTATGAAAAATGTCTCAGAATCTGAGAATCTAAGAATTTTTCTGTATACAAAATGTCTCAGAATCTGAGAATTTTTTTATAGAAAAAATGTCGTAGAATTTGAGAATTTTTCTTTAGAGAAAATGTCTCAGAATTTGAGAAATTTTCTACAGAAAAAATGTCTCAGAATCTGAGTATTTTTCTATAAAAAAATGTCTCAAAATCTGAGACATTTTCTCTGAAGAAAAATTCTCAGATTCTAAGAAATTTTTTCTATATAAAAATTCTCAGATGGAAAAATGAAAAATGTCTTAGAATCTGAGAATCTAAGAATTTTTCTGTATACAAAATGTCTCAGAATCTGAGAATTTTTTTATAGAAAAAATGTCGTAGAATTTGAGAATTTTTCTTTAGAGAAAATGTCTCAGAATTTGAGAAATTTTCTACAGAAAAAATGTCTCAGAATCTGAGTATTTTTCAATAAAAAAAATGTCTCAAAATCTGAGACATTTTCTCTGAAGAAAAATTCTCAGATTCTAAGACATTTTTTCTATATAAAAATTCTCAGAATCTGAAATTTTTTGCTATAGAAAAAATGTCTCAGAATCTGAGAATTTTTCTATAGAAAAAATGTCTCAGAATCTGAAAATTTTTCTATAGAAAAAATGTCTCAGAATCTGAGAATTTTTCTATAGAAAAAAATGTCTCAGAATCTAAGAATTTTTTCCATAGAAAAATTGTCTCAGAATCTGATCATTTTTCTATTGAAAAAAGTCTCAGAATCTGAGAATTTTTCTATAGAAAAAATGTCTCAGAATCTAAGAGTTTTCTATCGAAAAAATGTCTCAGAAAATGAGAATTTTTCTATAGAAAAAATGTCTCAAAATCTGAGAATTTTTCTATAGAAAAATGTCTCAGAATCTAAGAATTTTTCCATAGACAAAATGTCTCAGAATCTGAGAATTTTTATATAGAAAAAATGTCTTAGAACCTGAGAATTTTTCTTTAGAGAAAATGTCTCAGAATTCGAGAATTTTTCTATAGAAAAAATGTCTCAGAATCTGAGTATTTTTCAATAAAAAAAATGTCTCAAAATCTGAGAATTTTTCTATAGAAAAATGTCTCAAAATCTGAGAATTTTTCTATAGAAAAATGTCTCAGAATCTGAGAATTTTTCTATAGAAAAAATGTCTAAGAATCTGAGAATTTTTTTATTGAAAAAATGTCTCAGAATCTGAGAATTTTCTATACAAAAAAGTCTCAGAATCTAAGAATTTTTCCATAGACAAAATGTCTCAGAATCTGAGAATTTTTCTATAGAAAAATGTCTCCGAATCTGAGAATTTTCTATATAAAAAATATCTCAGAATCTGATAATTTTTCTATAGAAAACATGTTTTAGAATCTAAGAATTTTTCTCTATGCAAAATGTCTCAGAATCTGAGAAACTAAGAATTTTTCTGTATACAAAATGTCTCAGAATCTGAGAATTTTTTTATAAAAAAAATGTCGTAGAATTTGAGAATTTTTCTTTAGAGAAAATGTTTCAGAATTTGAGAAGTTTTCTACAGAAAAAATGTCTCAGAATCTGAGTATTTTTCTATAAAAAAAATGTCTCAAAATCTGAGACATTTTCTCTGAAGAAAAATTCTCAGATTCTAAGACATTCTTTCTATATAAAAATTCTCATTTTCTGAGATTTTTCTATAGAAAAAATGTCTAAGAATCTGAAATTTTTTGCTATAGAAAAAATGTCTCAGAATCTGAGAATTTTTCTATAGAAAAAATGTCTCAGAATCTGAGAATTTTTCTATAGAAAAAATGTCTCAGAATCTGAAAATTTTTCTATAGAAAAAATGTCTCAGAATCTGAGAATTTTTCTATAGAAAAAAATGTCTCAGAATCTGATCATTTTTCTATTGAAAAAAGTCTCAGAATCTGAGAATTTTTCTATAGAAAAAATGTCTCAGAATCTAAGGGTTTTCTATCGAAAAAATGTCTCAGAATCTGAGAATTTTTCTATAGAAAAAATGTCTCCGAATCTGAGAATTTTTATACCCTCCACTTTGGTGATAGAGGGTATATATAAGTTTGTCATTCCGTATGTAACACATTGAAATATTGGTTTAGGACCCCATAAAGTATATATATTTATGATCCTTGATCGATTTTAAGTCGATCTAGCGATGTCCGTCTGTCTGTCTGTCTGTCTGTCTGTCTGTCTGTCTGTCTGTCTGTCTGTCTGTCTGTCTGTCTGTCTGTCTGTCTGTCTGTCTGTCTGTCTGTCTGTCTGTCTGTCTGTCTGTCTGTCTGTCTGTCTGTCTGTCTGTCTGTCTGTCTGTCTGTCTGTCTGTCTGTCTGTCTGTCTGTCTGTCTGTCTGTCTGTCTGTCTGTCTGTCTGTCTGTCTGTCTGTCTGTCTGTCTGTCTGTCTGTCTGTCTGTCTGTCTGTCTGTCTGTCTGTCTGTCTGTCTGTCTGTCTGTCTGTCTGTCTGTCTGTCTGTCTGTCCGTCCGTCTGTCTGTCTGTCTGTTGAAATCACGTTTTTGGCAATACTCCGAAACCGATTTAAACGCTTGGGGTACCAAAAGTTGCGGAATTTATCCAGGCAAAAACTCATGTATTTTTTTTTTTAATCGGTTAAGTATTTAAAAAGTTATGAGTGAATTACTAAAAAAACTCTTAGTGGTTTTCAACATAACCCTAAATTAACTCATATTTTGTGTGATACATAAGAAAGAAAACGGAAATGAAAAAAAAAAAAAATGAGAAAAAGGAAAAAAATCTTAACAAAAAAGGTTTAAAATATGTAAAACAATATCTATTTAATTTAAAAAAGTTCTTTAAGAAAAAAGTTCTTTAAGAAATAATAAAAAAAATATCTTAATAAGTTCTCATTGATAGATGTTTTTGTGCATATCATGAGTGTGTGTGTCCGTTTTTTTGCTTCGTCATATTAACGGGGTTGCCAGACATTTTTTTGGCTTTGTCGCAAAATCGGATGTAAAATATCGCCAAAATTCAATTTTGTTCAGATTTCTTAACAAAAAAATATTTTCATTTAAAAAAAATTAATTTTGTTAAATAATAAAAGACAGAAATAAACATTATGGCAAAAATCGCCCAAATCCGGAAAATCTATGTATATAAAAGAGTAATGTGAGTGACTGACTGACTGGCATACTCATTCATCATCGCCCAGCCATAACCGCTGAAGCTAGAGACTTGAAATTTGGACTGTAGGTTCACCTCCCGCAATACAGATCCACTATGGCTGGAGTTTTGCCAATGTTGATTCTAAGGGGGTAAAAAGGGTAAAAAACTGTACGTTTGGTACTTTTTAAATCTCGTGATATAACGATCATAGAGACTTGAAATTTGGACTGTATGTTCACCTCCCGGAATACAGATCCATTAAGGCTGGATTTTTGCCAGTGTTGATTCTAAGGGGGTAAAAAACTGTACTTTTGGTGCTTTTTACATCTCCTGAAATAATGGTCATAGAAACTTGAAATTTGCACAGTATGTTCACATCCTGGAATATAGATCCAGTACGGCTGGATTATTGCCAATGTTGTTTCTAAGGGGTAAAAAGGGTAAAAATCAGTACTTTTGGTACCTTTCATATTTCCTTAAAAAAATGTCACATAGACTTGAAATTTGGACTGTATGTGCACCTCCCGGAATATAGATCCCATAAGGCTGGGTTTTTTCCAATGATGATTCTAATAGGGTAAAAAGGGAAAAATGTGTACTTTTGTTACATTTTATATTTCCTTAAATAATGGTACTAGAAAATTGAAATTTGCAATGTCGGTTCACCTTCCGGAAAAAAGATTCACTAAGGCTCGGGTTTTGCCAATGTTAATTCAACAGGGGTAAAATGGGTAAAAAAGTACTGTTGGTACTTTTTTTATTTACTGAAATAATGGTTATTTAATCTTGAAATTTAGAATGTAGGATCCTTTAGTGAAATAAAACATTCTGGAACAAGTACTTTCTGAAAATTCTGTACCGTTTTCAAAAAGTACCTTTCATAAAAAGTACCTTTCATAAAAAGTACCTTTTATAAAAAGTGCCTTTTATAAAAAGTACCTTTTATAAAAAGTACCTTTTATAAAAAGTTCCTTTTATAAAAATTACCTTTTATAAAAAGTACCTTTTATAAAAAGTGCCTTTTATACAAAGTACCTTTAATAAAAAGTACCTTTAATAAAAAGTATGTTTTATAGAAAGTACCTTTTATTAAAAGTACCTTTTTTAAAAAGTACCTTTTATAAAAAGTACCTTTTATAAAAAGTACCTTTTATAAAAAGTACCTTTTATAAAAAGTACCTTTTATAAAAAGTACCTTTTATAAAAAGTACCTTTTATAAAAAGTACCTTTTATAAAAAGTACCTTTTATAAAAATTACCTTTTATAAAAAGTACCTTTTATAAAAAGTACCTTTTTTAAAAAGTACCTTTTATAAAAAGTACCTTTTATAAAAAGTACCTTTTATAAAAAGTACCTTTTATAAAAAGTACCTTTTATAAAAAGTACCTTTTATAAAAAGTACCTTTTATAAAAAGTACCTTTTATAAAAAGTACCTTTTATAAAAAGAACCTTTTATAAAAAGTACCTTTTATAAAAAATACCTTTTATAAAAAGTACCTTTTATAAAAAGTACCTTTTATAAAAAGTACCTTTTATAAAAAGTACCTTTTATAAAAAGTACCTTTATAAAAAGTACCTTTTATAAAAAGTACCTTTTATAAAAAGTACCTTTTATAAAAGTACCTTTTATAAAAAGTACCTTCTATAAAAAGTACCTTTTATAAAAAGAACCTTTTATAAAAAGTACCTTTTATAAAAAGTACCTTTTATAAAAAGTACCTTTTATAAAAAGTACCTTTTATAAAAAGTACCTTTTATAAAAAGTACCTTTTATAAAAAGTACCTTTTATAAAATGTACCTTTTATAAAAAGTACCTTTTATAAAAAGTACCTTTTATAAAAAGTACCTTATATAAAAAGTATCTTTTATAAAAAGTACCTTTTATAAAAAGTACCTTTTATAAAAGGTACTTTTTATAAAAAAGTACCTTTAATAAAATTACTTTTTATAAAAAGTACCATTTATAAAAGTACCTTTTATAATAAGTACCTCTTATAAAAAGTACCCTTTATAAAAAGTACCTTTTATAAAAAGTACTTTTTATAAAAAGTACCTTTTATAAAAAGTTTTTTTATAAAAAGTACCTTTTAAAAAAAGTACCTTTTAAAAAAAGTACCTTTTATAAAAAGTAGCTTTTTATAAAAAGTACTTTTTATAAAAGGTACTTTTTATAAAAGGTACTTTTTATAAAAAGTACCTTTTATAAAAAGTACCTTTTATAAAAAGTACCTTTTATAAAAAGTACCTTTTATAAAAAGTACCTTTTATAAAAAGTACCTTTTATAAAAAGTACCTTTTATAAAAAGTACCTTTTATAAAAAGTACCTTTTATAAAAAGTACCTTTTATAAAAAGTACCTTTTATAAAAAGTACCTTTTATAAAAAGTACCTTTTATAAAAAGTACCTTTTATAAAAAGTACCTTTTATAAAAAGTACCTTTTATAAAAAGTACCTTTTATAAAAAGTACCTTTTATAAAAAGTACCTTTTATAAAAAGTACCTTTTATAAAAAGTACCTTTTATAAAAAGTACCTTTTATAAAAAGTACCTTTTATAAAAAGTACCTTTTATAAAAAGTACCTTTTATAAAAAGTACCTTTTATAAAAAGTACCTTTTATAAAAAGTACCTTTTATAAAAAGTACCTTTTATAAAAAGTACCTTTTATAAAAAGTACCTTTTATAAAAAGTACCTTTTATAAAAAGTACCTTTTATAAAAAGTACCTTTTATAAAAAGTACCTTTTTATAAAAAGTACCTTTTATAAAAAGTACCTTTTATAAAAAGTACCTTTTATAAAAAGTACCTTTTATAAAAAGTACGTTTTATAAAAAGTACCTTTTATAAAAAGTACCTTTTATAAAAAGTACCTTTTATAAAAAGTACAAAAGTACCTTTTATAAAAAGTACCTTTTATAAAAAGTACCTTTTATAAAAAGTACCTTTTATAAAAAGTACCTTTTATAAAAAGTACCTTTTATAAAAAGTACCTTTTATAAAAAGTACCTTTTATAAAAAGTACCTTTTATAAAAAGTACCTTTTATAAAAAGTACCTTTTATAAAAAGTACCTTTTATAAAAAGTACCTTATATAAAAAGTATCTTTTATAAAAAGTAGCTTTTATAAAATGTACTTTCTATAAAAAAGTACCTTTTATAAAATTACTTTTTATAAAAGTACAATTTATAAAAGTACCTTTTATAATAAGTACCTTTTATAAAAAGTACCCTTTATAAAAAGTACCTTTTATAAAAAGTAATTTTTATAAAAAGTACCTTTTATAAAAAGTTTTTTTTATAAAAAGTACCTTTTAAAAAAAGTACCTTTTAAAAAAAGTACCTTTTAAAAAAAGTACCTTTTATAAAAAGTAGCTTTTTATAAAAAGTAGCTTTTTATAAAAAGTAGCTTTTATAAAAAGTACTTTTTATAAAAAGTACCTTTTATAAAAAGTACCTTTTATAAAAAGTACCTTTTATAAAAAGTACCTTTTATAAAAAGTACCTTTTATAAAAAGTACCTTTTATAAAAAGTACCTTTTATAAAAAGTACCTTTTATAAAAAGTACCTTTTATAAAAAGTACCTTTTATAAAAAGTACCTTTTATAAAAGGTACCTTTTATAAAAAGTACCTTTTATAAAAAGTACCTTTTATAAAAAGTACCTTTTATAAAAAGTACCTTTTATAAAAAGTACCTTTTATAAAAAGTGCCTTTTATAAAAAGTACCTTTTATAAAAAGTACCTTTTACAAAAAGTACCTTTCATCAAAAGTGCCTTTTATAAAAAGTACCTTTTATTAAAAGTACCGAAAGTACACTTTTTGGTACTTTTTTATTTCCTGAGGTATAAATAAAACAAACTTTTTTGTTTTTTAAATCATTACATTGGTGGAGGGTATTTAAAGATTCGGCACAGCCGAATATAGCTTTCTTACTTGTTCTATAGAAAAAATGTCTCAGAATCTGAGAATTTTTCTAACATTATATAACTTTACATAACTTTACTTTGCATAACTTTACATAACTCAAAAAGAAAAACTTTTAAATAAATTTTTGCGAGTGTAGCCGGATTTTGTTGTTTTTAAAAGTGGGTTGGGCCACGAAAAAGGTTGAGAGCCATGTGTGGATCAAGAGTACTTACCATGTATATGTTCTCTTTTGATGTACAATTTTTCCTATATTCAATCTTAATTTCTATGTTTTAATATCCCAGTTTGGTTTTAATCTTTTCATTTAGTTTCGTATTAAGTTTTGTCCGGTTTGGTCGCGTGAGTGAAATTTGTAGTGCCTTTAGTATTTGTTTAAATTAAAATAAAGTGTTTGTGCATGATTAATAAGTTATTTCTGATAAAAAATTAATGAAAATGAATGAGTTTATAAAAAGTTATGTTTTTTTCAAATATTTAAAGTAATTAATAAGAAATTGCAAAAAAATAAAAAGGCAGACATTTTTTCTGAAGCAATAGTTCGTGTATGCATTACATTTCATATAAAGTTGCAAAAGCGCTGCTACAGTAACATTTTGATTTGTTGCTTATATTGTGTTCTTCCGTTTTTCTAGTTCATATTAGAGATGGGCGCGTGAGTGAATTTTGACTCACGCACGCTCACGCTCACGAAATAAAAATAGTGATCACGCACGATCACGCACGAAATTATTTTTGCTGCTCACGTTCACGCACGCTCACGTGAGTAACTAAAATTTTTCTCACGCTCACGAAATAATCACGCTAACGAAGACTCACGAAATTAAAATTAACAAATTTTTATTTTACGTTTTTCGATTTCTTGCACAAAAAGTATTGATTTTCCTTAAAACAATAATAAAAATTCATTTAAATCACAATTTTGTATTAATTACCCTCTTAAGTCAATATAATGACGATTTTTATACCCTCCACTCTAGTGATAGAGGGTATATATAAGTTTGTCATTCCGTTTGTAACACCTCGAAATATTGGTCTAGGACCCCATAAAGTATATATATTCATGATCCTCGATTGATTTAAAGACGATCTAGCGATGTCTGTCCGTCCGTCCGTCCGTCTGTCTGTCTGTCTGTCTGTCTGTTGAAAACACGCTAACTTTTGAAAGACTTTACGGAGGCTCCTGAAGTTTGGCATATATGTTGAGCATTTACCTGGTCAGGTTGGTATTGCAATCCAGCGAAATCGGTTCAAAAGTTATGAGCAACAGACTGAATTTCGGCAAGGGTTTTTCGTGAATTTATGAGATAAAAAGCACTATAACTTTCGAAAATCAATTCTGAGGATGCTGAAGCTTGGCATATATGTTTTTCGTTCCTCCAGCCCAGTTCGTATTGAATTTCACCCAAATCGGTCCAGTGGTTCAAAAGTTATTAGCAAAACCGTGAATATCAGATTAGCTTCACCTTAAATTCACGTGGTGAAAACCCATTAAACCTGTTTTAAAACCATTGGTAAAGGGCCATTTAGATTGGCAGACTTGTAAAACGACCTGTCAAAAATTCATGCGGAGAGAATTTTTTTCATCGTCTAAACACTCAACATACAATGTCAATACGGAGAGGAAAATGTTGACATACGGATGTAATTTTTGTGTTTTGAAAAATTTCAAAAAATTACTATTTTCATTAGATCAGGGATGTTTTTTATGTAAACAAAAATACAAATAATAACAACAGCTGTTGTGAAGTAGTGGAAAAAATAAATAAAATTTTATATGGGCTAAATTTTCGGAACAAGTCTAATTGGCAGACATTGGTCCGATTTATTTTTTTTTTATTTTTTGAAATAGGGATTATTTAGTTGAGTTCAAAAAAGAAACAAAACTGTCGGCGGCCCGTGGTTCCAGAGTTATGGGTCTCCAAAGTTCGGATATCGAATTTAATATATCTTCATCAATAATGGTCCAATCAGACCAAGATTGGTTTCATTCGAAAGCTTATTCAAACACCTTTAATTAGACATTTTAAAAAATTTGGATTCATTAACCCATTGTGAAACAACTCTAAATTTTAGATTTTTCACCCCAAGTTTTTGAAGAAATGGGGTAAAATTTTAAAGTTATGCCCTGTGATATTTTTTTTTTTTTGGATCAGAGAAATGTCTGCCAACTAGACTTTAACCAAATATCCTGCCAAACAAGGAATATGGAGTCGGTGGAGATGTTGGAATCAGAGATGTCGGAATCAGTGGAGATTTAGATTTATGCATCTTTTGGTTAAGGAACGCAAATTGAAGAAAATATTTTACCACAATTGTATGGTTGATTTGTAAATTTTACAATTGCAAAATGTTGTTTGGGTGTGTGTTTGTAATGAACAGCTGTTTTTTTTTTACAATTTAATTTACACGTATTCGTCTAAACACACAAAAGACATTCAAAAGAGTTTTTTTATACTTTTTGACAAGCGGTTTAAAATGAAAAGACTTTTTCATCTTGATAATCTTTTTAAAAAGTGTGCTAATCTAAATGGGCCTTAAGTCACAAAAATATTTTAAAACGTATTTTTGTCACTCAAAAATATTTTTATACCAAAACAAAAAAAAATACACTCGAAAAAAATTTTACACTCAAAAAAAATTTTACACTCAAAAAAAAATTAGTAAATTTTTATTTTTTAATTTAAAATTCGAAAAAATTTTACACTCAAAAAAAAAATTAGTAAATTTTTTTTTGAATGTAAAATTCGAAAAAATTTTACACTAAAAAAAAAAAAAATTGTATTTTTTTTTTTTCAAAAATTACTAAAAAAAAATTTTTTACACAAAATAAAATATTTCTAATCATAACTGTTATTTTTTTCACGTTAGAAAATTTACTATCACTTAAAATGGGCATTGTGGAGGGTATTAATAGATTCGGCCAAGTCGAATTTAACTTTTCTACTTGTTTTAGTTGTTTTTTGTTTCAAACAGCACAAAACAATCACGAGAACTCACGAAACAAAAGTTACTCACGCACGCTCACGCACGAAACTATTTTTTCTAATCACGTGCACTCACGATCACGTGAGTAAAAATAAATTTCACTCACGATCACGCGTGATTCACGCGTGAATCACGTGAATCACGAAAAATTCGTGTCACGCGCGCATCTCTAGTTCATATGTATATTTTTCTTATTCATTTTGTGTAAAAGTATATCGAATTTGGTTCGTACGTACGGTCAGTAAACGACTGACAAGGGAAGTCTCCCTGGTGTCACCCTCCGATCTTCGTGAAATTTGGATATGTTGTTAAGAACGAAAATTAATTCGACACGTATTTTTTTTTAGCGGCCCAAACTCATTTTGAGGGAGGGTCGATTTGTATGGGGGGAAATTGACCTTTTTCAGTTTTTTACGATTTACGCCCATTTAAACAAAATTAATATAGGCATGTGTGGTATCAGATTAAAGGTATTAAAAATATCTATCTCGTGGTGGTAACAACGGGCCAAGAAAGTTAATATTTTTCTACTTATTAACAAAAATGTCCTAAAATTTTGGTATTTTACTCAATATGACGAAAAGTTGTGCATGTTTGGACACGTTCTTAGCACACGTAGATAGGTTTTCCAAAGACCTTTCATTTGGTATGTAACATGACTAGGTTTCTTTGCATAATTTAGGAGATAAACGAAAAAAACTGAAAAATGGCCTTGTCTTCCCCCCTCTTTTTCACCCCCTAAATATGAATTTGGGCCGCTAAAAAAAATACGTGTCCCTTTATTTTTTCTACTCTATAAAATAAAACCAATTCCATAAAGATCCGCGGGTGACACTAGGGAGACTTTCCTTGTGAGTAGTAATGCGATGTTTTCGTTAACAGAAAATGAGAATAGAAAAACCCATTGAGAACCATTGCTCAGAAGCTTTCAAATTATGTAGATCAAGTAGATATATTCTCTTTTGATGTACAATTTTTCCTATATCCAATCTTAATTTCCATGTTTTAATTTCCCAGTTTGGTTTTAATCTTTTCATTTAGTTTCGTATTAAGTTTTGTCCGGTTTGGTCGCGGGTCGCGTGCGTGAAATTTGTAGTGCCATTAGTATTTGTTTAAATTAAAATAAAGTGTTTGTGCATATTTACTAAGTTATTTCTGATTAAAAATTAATGAAAATGAATGAGTTAATAAAAAGTTAGGTTTTTTTCAAATATTTAAAGTAATTAATAAGAAATTGCAAAAAAATAAAATGGCAGACATTTTTTCTGAAGCAATAGTTCGTGTATGCATTACATTTCATATAAAGTTGCAAAAGCGCTGCTACAGTAACATTTTGATTTGTTGCTTATTTTGTGTTCTTCCGTTTTTCTAGTTCATACATACATATGAGGCATTCCACACCAAATGTTCAGCAAAAAAAAAGTGATGTCGTGTCAATATGAAATCAATTGCAGAGTATTCGCCCTTAGGTCACTATTAAATAACAAAAATAAAATTTCAGTTTTTTCAAAAAGTGGGCCTTGGAGGCATGGTCAAAAATTTAAAATTTCAGAATTTTTTGCCTAAGTATCTTTATTTCAATATTTATGCCAATGAAATGAAACACAGTGATGTCTTTAAAATAAAAGTTTTTTATAGATTTTTGTATGGGCTATCGATTAAAAAAATAAAAAATGGAAAATTTTCAGAAGAAGTTCTGAATATTTTAAATTTAAATTTAAACTTTATTTATCAAAAAACATGCCACAATTTTATTTCTTTTTTAAATGTTCAAAAATTAGTTAAGGTGTATATCTATCTGTTCTGAAATTTTCAGAGGTGCATTTTTCCTTGTTTTCGAGAAAAAAAATGTTGAACATTGCACTATGCTTATAATTTACAATAATGGGGTATATTACGTATGCGAATGAGTAATATTAACTCTTAAAAAACATTTAAAATAGTGATGTGATCGTGGGTAAGTTGTTTTTTTACCATCACGCTCTCTCACCAAGGAAATTATTTTAATCACGCATGCTCATTTATTTTTCTCACGCTCAGTCACGCTCACGTGAGCATCGTGCACGTGACAAAATTTTTTTCAACTCACGTGAGCGTACGTGAACATTTAAAACATATTTTTGAACATTTAAAAAAGAAATAAAATTGTGGCATGTTTTTTGATAAATAAAATTTAAATTTAAATTTAAAATATTCAGAACTTCTTCTGAAAATTTTCCAATTTTTATTTTTTTAATCGATAGCCCATACAAAAATCTATAAAAAACTTTTATTTTAAAGACATCACTGTGTTTCATTTCATTGGCATAAATATTTAAATAAAGATACTTAGGCAAAAAATGCTGAAATTTTCAATTTTTGACCATGCCTCCAAGGCCCACTTTTTGAGAAATCTTAAATTTTATTTTTGTTATTTAATAGTGCCCTAAGGGCGAATACTTTGCAAATGATATCCTATTGAAACCACCATGGTTTTTCTGTAGTGGAACAGTTGGTGTGGAATGACTCATATGTATGTATATTTTTCTTATTCGTTTTGAGTAAAAGTAAATCGGATTTGGTTCGTACGTACGTCAGAAAATGAGAGCAACAAAATTTAATAAGATCCTAAAAAAAGTAAAAAAAAGGTTTAAGCTTTGTTATGGCCTTTTATTGTTAATAAAAGTGTAAAAAGTGTTTAATTATAAAATAAATTCGGTAATCGTCGGAGTAATATCGCGATATTTCCGTTAGAAAAAATAATATGTGAAAAAATCTTTAAAAAATAAAATAAAAAAAGCTTTAAGCTTTGTTATGGCCTTTTATTGTTATTAAATTCATACATATGTATGTGTGTTAAAAGTGTTCAATTATAAAATTTTTAATGTTTTCGCTCACAATAAGGATTTAGAAATATTTGAAAAGGTAAGAATTTTTGTAATATATTTAAAATTAAGAACGTTTTAATCAGGGAAAACAACAATCACAATAATATGACAGTTACTTCATGTTAGTTGTTTATAAATAAATCCTAGTTAGTTGTTTTTAACAATAAAAGTAGTTGTTTTTCATTCAGAAATATGACACAACTATTTTTGTAAGTTATTTTTATTTGTTTTTTAGAACAACTAACACAAAAGTACTGTAGTAATGTAGTTGTTTTAATTTACATATTATTTTTAAAAATTTTCTTACAAGGGAAGTATCTTAACCCTTATGAACCGATTTGCCTGAAACTTAAAATATATATAAAAAGAGACGATTTTAAGGTCATATCAGGTTTCAAAATTTCGTTGTCCCCTAATGAAACAATGTGGACTTCCGGGCATAATTTCGATAACTCCCGAACTAACAGCAATATCCTCTAGAGCAATAGTTCCCAACCTTTGATTCTCGCTCTGGGGGGCAATTTGAATGCTTAAGGGGGGCAACGAGCAAATTTTAAAATTGTTTTTGTTAAATAAACTTAAAAAAATATTATTTTAGTTAAAATATTTAGTTGATTGTTGCACCGAACCAAATATGGCAGTAATATTGACGAAAAAGCATGTTAATATGAACAGTGGCGGGTACAGCTTTTGGTTTTGGGGGGGGTAAAAATTTTTTTTACTTCGCAAAAAAAAAATCATAAATTCACCTTTGTTGACGAGCAAAAAAAGGGATACGTTTTTTTTACAAAAAAAAGTGATGAGAGCTAGAAAATCAGCAAATTTATTAGTTTTTGCCGAAGGAGTTTTGTTTTTCATGATCATATTTCGTTTAGATCATTTTTTTTTAATTTGTTTTAAAAGAAAGTTGTATATTTTTCGTATACCTAAGAAGAGAATTTTTTATTATAAGACTTTTCTTCACGAAAAATGTCTCAAAATCTGAGACTATTTTCGTATAGAAACATTTTCAGATTTTTAAAAGAAATTTAAAAGAAAATTGTGTATTTTTCATATACATAAGAAGTGTCTAAATCTGAGAATTTTTTAATAGAAGAAATTCTTCCTACATAGAAAATATCAGATTTTGAGACATTTTTCGTGAATTTTTTTTTAGGGAAAATGTCTCAGAATCTGAGACTTTTTTCGTATAGAAAAATTTTCAGATTTTAGGAATTTTTTTCCACAGAAAAGTCTCAGATTCTGAGACATTTTACTATAGAAAAAGTCTCATATTTTAAAGCATTATTGAGGCATTTTTCCTATAGAGAGGTCTCTGATTATTAGATTTGTTTCGTACTGAAAAAAATTTAGATTTTGAGACCTTTTTTCTATAGAAAAAGTCTTAAATTCTTCGACCTTTTTCCAATAGAAAAAGTCTCAGATTCTAAGACCTTTTACCTAAAGAAAAAGTTTCAAATTCTGAGATCTTATTCCCAAAGAAAATGGATCAGATTCTCAGACCTTTTCCTAAAGAAAAAGTCTCAGATTCTGAGAGCTTTTTCTTAAATAGAAAAAGTTTAAAATTCTGGTACTTTTTCTCTAAAGAAGAAGTGACAGATTCTGAGACCTTTTTCTGATTCTGAAGTCTTTTCCGATTCTAAGACACTTTTCCTATAGAAAAAGTCGGAGATTCTGTGACCCTTCCTAAAAAAAAGCTCCAGACTTTAAGACCTTTTTCCTATAGAAAGGTCATAGATTCTGGGACCTGTTTCCTATACACTCAAAATAATTCTACAGTAAAAGGTTTAGTAAGTGATATTGTACCAAAATCTACTAATTCGTTACTAATTTTAGTATCTTCAAAGTACTAACATTAGTAATTTTTACTGGATTTGACTAATATTAGTTAAAAATTTTAGTATTGGTTACCAATTTCTGCACTAGGTCCTTTTGGACTAAAATTAGTTAAATTTTTAGTATTAAATACCCACGTTTTTTTTTGGGTGTAGAAAAAGATTCTGAGACATTTTTCTGAGATTCTGATACCTTATTCCTATAAAAAATTCGTAGATTCTAAGACCTTTTTCCAGTTGAAATAGTCTCAGATTCTGCGACCTTCTACCAATTCAGTAAGTTTCAATTTCTGAGACTATTTTTCAACCATAAAAAGTCTCAGACTTTGAGACCTTTTTCTTTAAAAAAAAATCAGATTCTGAGACCTTTTTCCTTAAAGTAAGTCTCAAATTCTGATACTTTTTTAACGTAGAAAAATTCATCTGCGACCTTTTTCCTATAAATAAGTTTTGAGACCTTTTTCACATAAAAAAAGTCTCAGATTCTGAGAATTTTTTCTTTAGAAAAAGTTTACTTTTTTAGAAAAAAAAAAAATTTAAATAGTTTTCATATGCAAGTTCGACTATCAACATTTTTAAGATTTTAAGATATTTTTCCTATTGCACAGAAAATAATATCGTATATTTTATTTTAATTAAAATTTTAATTGTTTTTTAATTTAATATTAATTAAACTTTTAATTAATATAATTAATTGTTTAATTAAATTTTGAACTTTATTTGAATTAATATTTTAATTGTTTTCAAATTTAATATTAATTAAGTATTTAATTTATATAATTAAATGTTTAATTAAATTTCTAGCTTTACTTATTTTTTTTTGTTTTGTTTTCCGTGTGTGTGCGAGTGTGTGTTTTTCTCTTGCATTGTATTACATACAAAAAAAAATTCATAAGTAAAGGGTGGTTAAATTTTAAGGGCCGATGTTAAATGTGCACCACACCTAAACGTCAAGTTTTTTTCTGCATTTAATTTGACATTTGTCTATTTCAGACTAACTCAATTTGAACCATGGAAAGACCCACAATCGAGAAACGCGTTAAAGTTATTCAGGCTTATAATGAAAATGGGCGTTCAAATCAAAATTCATATCGTTCACTTCGTGATTTTTCGAATTCGTGAATAAGCAGAATTGCCGCATTTGGGAGATTGATAATCCAAGAGTGATTGTCGAAAAACCAATGCACCCACAAAGAGTGACTTTTTGGTGCGGTTTATGGGCTAGCGGCATCATCGGGCCGTATTTTTTCCAAAATGAGGCCGGTCAGGCAGTTACTGTGAATGTTGTTCACTATCATGAGATTATAACGAACTTTTTGAGCCCGAATTGCAAGATATGGATGTGGACAATATGTGGTTTCAACAGGACGGTGCCACTTGACACACAGCTAACGACACAATGGCCCCTTTTCGCGACAAATTCAATAGCCGTGTTATCTCACGTGGTGGCGATGTGAATTGACCGCCAAGATCATGTGATTTGACACCGTTGGACTTCTTTCTATGGGGTTATTTGAAAGAAAAGGTGTAAGTTGACAAGCCAGCAACAATTGAAGAGCTAAAGGATGAGATAATTTGGCACATTAACGGCAGAGAACCTCAATTATGCCTCAGCGTCATTGAAAATTTGGACCATCGGATGTAGGTGTGCCGCCGAAGTCGCGACGGCCATTTGTCCGATATTTTTTTTCATACATAATTGAACCATACCAATATATCATAATAAAAAGAAATGACAATAATTTCCTAAATAATTTGTGTTTTATTCAAAATCAACATCGGCCCTTCAAATTTAACCACCCTTTATAAAAAGTTTGTTGAAAGTTTTTTTATTTTTCACATAGGTTTTTGAATTCTCATTTTGTTTATAGTTTTATGTGTATGTATATGAAAGGTTTATAATCAACTTTATAAAATCATCTCACTGACTATGTATGTCTTTACGGCATAAATAAATTTGTTAAAGTTTGAAGAAATATTTTTTTAAACTATTTTATTCAAAAAGAATGTTTTTACAAATTATTTTTTTTAATATAATATTTTTAATTAATTTTTTTTAATTTATACAATTAAAATTTTAATTATTTTTTTTTTAAATTTTAATTAAACTTTTTAATTTATAGTATTAAATTTTTAATTAAATAAATATCCATTTATTTTTAATTAACGACATACAAATATTTTTAATTTATTTGCGCATTTTAGTGATTGGTCCGGATTTAATTAATTTTTTAATTAAATCTACGAATTTTTTAATTAAATATTTTTTTTTATTTTTTTCTGTGTGCTATGTAGAAGACAAACATTTTTTATATAAACCAAATTAAGATCCTGTAATTCACTTTTTTTTTCACTGATCCAGATTAATTCACTTTTTCCTTAAAAAATTAAAAAATTTTCCCTATTAAAATTTTCCGATTTTTTTCTGAAAAATTTTTGGACTTATAGATTTTTTTAGAAAATTTCCTCTTTCTTTATTTCTTTCATTTTCTTTCTGTTTTTTCTTTTTCCCCTTTTTTTTCTTTTCGAAATTTGGTCTGGGGTGGGGGAAATTTCCCCTTCCCCCCCCTCTGGTACCCGCGCATGATATGAAGAAAGAACATCATTATACAACTAACAAAATAGGGGTGTTGATTTGAATAAAATTCTTTAATTTATATTTGACACTAGTTGGCCCGGTCCGCGTTGCTGGCCCTAATATAAGATCAGTATTATATTTCGTCTCGCTTCAAATACCGATATAGCCCTGCAAAAAATGTAATGAATTTCTTGGTTTAAAAAAATTTGTGGGCGTGATATTAAAGACCCGATTAGGCAGATAATCATCTTCAAATTATATTTCAAGAACTAAAAAAAATAACATGTCTTCGACTTTGCGAACTGAACAAATTTTAAACTTTTTCAGTATCATTACGAACAACACAAAAATAAATTACGCATATCCTTCGATGTTATCGTGAGCTCTTGTTGAGCTCAAACAAACTTTTATAGTTTTCCTGAATTTTTCCATTTTTCCGGGATAGTTTTAATAAAGTTTTCCCGAATTTTCCATTTTTCAGGGACACTTTTCTCTATTTCTTTTCAATTTTCTTAAATAGCTAATTTGAACTATAATTATAATTAACATATAAAATCGGTCCGGTCATTAATAGTCGACATATTTAGACAAAAGAGGGTGTTAAAACTTATGTGGTAAGTTAGACTTGTACATATGTTAACAATACCCAAGGATTTAAATCATTTGTACTAAGTTTAAGCGGAATCTATTAAGAAATATATTTTTAATAGAGCGAATTAGAGTAAGAATGAATTTTATATACATCGAAAAAAGTGTGCGAGTACAATAATATGGACTATCACGAACACTTTAAAAAAAAATTAGCCAAATCGGTCCAGGCGTACTCAAGTGTTGCAAACTTTAAGGATATTGAAAAATGTGGGCTTTGAAGTGGGGGACGACAATAATTATTTTCGTAAATGCCTTACTTGTACTATAATGATCATTAAGGAAACAATTTACCAAATAAGGCTAGTCGTTCTCCGTTTTAAGATGTATTAAAAAAAGTGGGGGTGGACAATTTTTCTTTCCGTAAAATCCTTAGTTGTACTGTCACGAACGTCAACAAATACTACTAATACTTCTACTGCCGTTCTTCTATTATAGATATATCGAAATAAAAGCGGGCGTGAAAATTTTTTATTTCCGTTTAAACCTATGACGAACATTTAAAAAAAAGTATAGTCAAATCGATCCAGCCGTTCTCCGATTTTATATATGTGGAAAAAAGGGGCGTAAAAGTGGGCGTGATTAATTTGTTTTCCAAAAAAAAAAATACGAACATTTAAAAAACATATCAAAATCGGTCAGTTCTCAAGTGATGCGATTACCAACGAACATTTAATTTTTATTTTTTATTATTCTATATTTTATTTTTCTATAGAGAAAATTTTAGATATATCGACAAAAAGATTGGGTGGACAACTTTTCTTACCGTAAAAACGTTATTTGAATTTAACCAACTCGGTCCATCCATTTAAAAGTTGGCGTAGAAATTGAAAATTGTTCTTTCCGAAAAACCTTAGCTGGACTACAACAAAAAATAAAAACAAAATTAGACAAATTGATCTAGCCATTCCATGATTTTAAATATATGAATCGGGAAAAGTGCACTCAGAAAATATGTAAGTTAATTCATGTAACTTGTTAATATATTTTACAGTAGTTAGTTGTTTTCAACTACAAAGTCAGTTGTTTTTGTTTGAAAAATATCAAACAACTATTTCTGTTAGTTATTTTAAATATTTTTTTTTGAACAACTAACAAAAAAGTACTGTGCTGTAGTAACAGTAATTTAAAGTAGTTAATTTTATTTTTTTTATCTCTGAAAAAATTTTTAAGTATTTTTTCAAAAAATAAAAATATATTTTCGTTTTTTTTATTTTTCACAACTTTTTTTTTTTTTTTAAATTTCTTCAATTTTTTTTCTGAAAAATTTTTTGAAAAAAAAAAATTATACATTGATTATTTTATTTTTACTACATTTTAGTTGTTTTGACTACAAATGTTAGTAGTTTTTACTACATAAGTCAGTTGTTTTTTGTTAGTTAAAATAACTGACATTGTTAGTTGATTTAACTGAAAAAGTAGTTGACCCCAAAACAACCTACAAAGTAGTTATTTTAACTGACATTTTCAGTTGATTTTACTTACATAATTTTTTTAGTGTGAGCGTAAAAGTAGGCGTGGACAATTTTTCTCTCCTTTAAAATTGGTCTAGCCCTTATAGTTCTATCCATTGGTCTAGCCCTTATAGTTCTATCTATACATAGAAAAAAGTGGGCGTGGGAAATTTTACTATCCGTAGTTAAATTATGACGAACATTTTCAACAAAAATGAATGGCAGTGGTCAATTTCTTTTTTCGTAAAAACCAAAGTTGGAATATAATGATTATTCATTAAAAAAAATATCAAATCGGTCCCGCCCTTCTCAGATTTTACATAAATGGAAAAAGTGGACGTGGTCGATTTTTGTTTCAGAAAAAATTTAAATTGAATTACTTCAATCATTTAAATTGCCCAAATCGGTTCAGCCGTTTTCTGATTTAAGGTAAATCGAAAAAAGTGGGCGTGTTCAAATTTTCTTTACGTAAAAACCTAAGTTGGACTATGACGAACATTTCAAAAAAAAAATTGTCGAAATCGATTCAGCCGTTCTCAACTGATTTAGGCCCTAATAAAAATAAGTTGTTTGTAAATTTAATTATTACACCGTCCGACACACTTTTGTACACATGGATCGGACCCGAAAATTCTGAAAGTAGGGCAAAAAAAAAAAATGCCCGTGTCTCCCAGTTTTTCTAGATCAATTCGCGTTTTCGCGAAAAACGCCAAAAAAATATATACAATGTAAAAAAAGTGTTCGCTTTTCAGAAAGTGGGGCTCAAAATAACATTCTTGTGTTTCCCGGTTTTTCTATATCAATTCGCGTTTTTGCGAAAATGTATTTTTTTTGCACACTTGAAAAAAATTTACTACATTCCGAAAATAGGGCTTAAAATAAAATATTGGTTTAGTTTTTCCATATTAATTCACGAAAAATGCAATTTTGAAAAAATGTATTGCATTATTTTTTATAAATATAAAACATAAATATACATGATTTACAGTAGAATTACGGTCCTTATATAAAAATTGCTAAAAATAAAATTCTCGTGTCTCCTAATGTTTAATGTATCTATTCGCGTTTTCGCGAAAATGCATTTTTTTGCACTCTTAAAAAAAAATTACTACATTGGAAAAGTGGGATAAAATATTCACCTAATTTTTTTAAATTAATTTAGGAAAAATACAATTTGAAAAAATTTATTGAATTATTTTTATTTTTATAAGTATAGAATATAAAATTTGACTTAAATAATATTATGAGGACAAAATATTATTTGAAAACTACTTGTACTTTTTTATGTAAAAAATAATAATGAAAAATAAGCTATTGAAAACGGGTGTAATTAGTATTTTTTTTTTTTTTTTAAATAATTACATTTTTCGCGAGTACGCAAATTAGCTGGAAAAACTCTGATACATGGGAAATTTCTTTTTAACTCTACTTGAAATTTTGCGAGTGTGCTAAAAAGAACAAAATATTTTTTTTTACAAATTTGCGAATTGATATGAAATAACTGATTGTGAGACATAAATGCTTAGATTTAAACCCAATGTTTTTTTTTTTTAACAGTGCAAAAAAAATTTTTTAGCGTTTTTCGCGAATGCGCGAATTGATCGCGAAAACCGGAGAGACACTGGTATTTTTTTTTAACCCCACTTTCTGAAGAGCATAATTTTTTTCTATTGTGGAAACATTTATTTTTTTGTGGCATTTTTCGCGAAAACGCGAATTGATCTAGAAAAACTGGGAGACACGGGTATTTTATTTTTGGCCCACCTTTCCGAATTTTCGGGTCCGGTTCATGTGTACAGCCAAAAGTTGCAATTTGTTGGACGGTGTTATATATGTATATTATTACCTATATGAAGTTTCGCAAAATTTGAAGACGTTTTTACATGAAGTTTTGCAGAATTCGAAGACGCTTTAATAAAGCCAAAAAAATTGCATAAAAACTTATATCTTTAGGCAATTGAGTATAATTGCATGAAAAAATAATTTTTTTCCGAAAAACATAAAGTTTTTTCATGACGCTGCTTAATGAAAACATTAATGGCGTCCAAACTAATAATTTTAGTCAATTTGACAAAATTTATTCAATTTGATGAAATTTAGTCAATTTTACTTCTTTAGAGGATGTAAACTTAACGAAATGTTGTTGATTTGAATAAAATTTGTAGAATCTTAAAAAAAAAAATTGACAAAATTTTGTTAAAGATCTACAAACAATTTTTGTTGATTTTACCTACGCGATTTGGAAACTTTTTCTAAAAACTTTGTTCAAACGATGATTTTAACAAAAAGTTTGCTCAACTACAAGTAAATTTAGAATTTTAAAACAAATTTGAAAAACTTACAAATTTTTCTTGAATGTAGGGGGACATTGTAGTTTTTTTAACTTAAAAGTGGGGCATGGCGCAAAAAAGGTTGGGAACCATTGCTCTAGAGCAAAAATACGTAAATTTAATAAAGATTATTTCGTATTCATATGGATATCGTAGGTCTATGTCTTCATATAAATACTTCCCAAAATTTACACATTTTCTTGAAAAAAGTATTTAACGAATCCAAAATTTTACAAGGTTATCAAACCGTTGGATAGGCATTAAAAAAAAACGTTACTTCTCATATGTAAACATCATATAGTTTCTTAAAAAAAAATGTCTGAAAATCCAAAAAACGATTTTTTCGCCCATTTTTGGACCCATGTTTTGAACCCTTAAATCCCCGATATGACTGATAAGCCGAGACACGCCAACCTTAGAATTGTCTTTTTTATATATATTTTATGTTTCATGCAAATCGGTTCATAAGGGTTGAGATACTTCCCTTGTTAGTCTTATTTACCATAATATTTTTTTTAATTATTAAAAATATACCCATTAAAACTTGCATGACTTCCAGAACTAGTGCTAGAGTGCTTCTTTTTGCTCGACTAGTTCTCCATCTCGTTCTCAGAGTCATGATTTTTGTTTGAAATTGTCACCCTCAGAACTAGTTCTAGGGAAGTAGTTTAGGAACAATCCCCCTTTCTATGGAACGGTTCCATCACGCCTTCTAGAACCAATTGTTTATCCCATTCTGTAAGCCATGATTTTTGTTTGGAGTTGTCACCACCAGAACTAGTTCTAGGGAAGCTGTATAGGAACAATCACCCCTTCTATGGAACGGTTCAATCACTAATTCTAGAACCAGTTCTTTATCCCATTCTGTAACGTTGTTAGCATTACTACACTCAAAATAATTCTACAGTAAAAGGTTTAGTAAGTGATATTGTACTTAAATATACTAATTAGTTACTAATTTTAGTATCTTCAAAGTACTAAAATTAGTAATTTTTACTGGTTTTTACTAATATTAGTTAAAAAATTTAGTATTGGTTACCAATTTCTGCACTAGGATCTTTTGGACTAAAATTAGTTAAATTTTTAGTATTGAATACCCACATATTTTTTTGGGTGTAGGCATTTTAAATACCTTTAATCTGATACCAAATTTGTCTATATTAATTTTGAGTAACTAGGCCGAAATCGTAAAAAACTGAAAAAGGTCAAAATTCCGACTGAAAATTTTTCTATACGAAAAATGTCTCAGAATCTGAGAATGTTTCTTTATGAAAAATGACTCAGAATCTGAGAATTTTTCTTTATGCAAAATGTCTCAGAATCTGAGAATTTTTTTATATGAAAAATGTCTAAGAATCTGAGAATTTTTCTATAGAAAAAATGTCTCAGAATCTGAGAATTATTCTGTAGAAAAAATGTTTTAGAATCTGAGAATTTTTCAATAAAAAATTGTTTCAAAATCTGAGAATTTTTCTATAGGAAAAATGTTTTAGAATTTAAGATTTTTCTACAGAAAAAGGTATCAGAATCTAAAAATTTTTCTACATAAAAAATGTCTCAGAATCTAAGAATTTTTCTACATAAAAAATATCTCAGAATCTAAGAATTTTTCTACATAAAAAATGTCTCAGAATCTGAGAATTTTTCTATATGAAAAATGTCTCAGAATCTAAAAATTTTTCTATATGAAAAATGTCTCAGAATCTGAGAATTTTTCTATATGAAAAATGTCTCAGAATCTGAGAATTTTTCTATATGAAAAATGTCTCAGAATCGGATAATTTTTTCTATATGAAAAATGTCTCAGAATCTGAGATTTTTCTATAATAAAAATGTCTCAGAATCTGGGAATTTTTCTATAGGAAAAGAGTTTTAGAATCTGAGAATTTTTCTATAGAAAAAATATCTCAGAATCTGAGAATTTTTGTATATGAAAAATGTCCCAGAATCTGAGAATTTTTCATTATAAAAAATGTCCCAGAATCTAAAAATTTTTCTATATAAAAAAAGTTTCAGAATCTGAAAGTTTTCTATAGAAAAAATGTCTAAGAATCTAAGAATTTTTCTATATGAAAAATGTCTCAGAATCTGAGAATTTTTCTATAGGAAAAATGTCTAAGAATCTGAATCAGAGAATCTGAGAATTTTTCTACATGAAAAATGTCTTAGAATCTGAGAATTTTTCTATATGAAACATGTCCCAGAATCTGAGAATTTTTTTTATATGAAAAATGTCTCAGAATCTGAAAATTTTTCTATGTGAAAAAAGTCTTAGAATCTGAGAATTTTTCTATATGAAAAATGTCTCAGAATCTGAGAATTTTTCTATACAAAAAATGTCTCAGAATCTGAGAATTTTTCTATAAAAAAAATGTCTCAGAATCTGAGAATTTTTCTTGTTGCTGCGTTTTGGATGAAACCAAAAAAAGTTGGTTGGGTTTGGTGCCCCGATTCCAAAACGGTCACTCAAATTTTTCTATCACGTCACAATTTTGAGAAAATCGCGGTTAAAGTGTCAAAAAATTCCCATTTTGACCATTTTTGAACGCCTATAAAATAAGATCCTGACATGCAAATGACTTGGTATCTATCCCATTCGAAAGTGTGTAATTTTCTTTTTCAGACAAGATCAAATCTTCTTGGAATTTAATTTTCCAAAATGGTAAAAAAATCATTAGCCACAAGTGCTTTAAATCTAAAATTTACGTATGAATTTGTATGGAAATTTGTTAAAAACACTGTGTAAATAAACTAAATATTGAAAAAATGGAAGGTTTTTTACAAATGATTTTTTTACCATTTTAGAAAATTAAATTTTTAGAACATTTTATCTCATCTTTAAGAGAAAATTAAAGGCTTTCGAATGAGCTTGATACCAAGTCATTTGCATGTCAGGATATTATTTTATAAGCTTTTAAAAAGGGTAAAAAATTTCCTTTTTCGGGACTTTAACCGCGAATTACTCAAAATCCTGACGTGATAGACAAATTTGGGCTCCGGATTTGGAATCAGCGCAACAGACACTATCCAAATCACTTACAAAAATCCAATAGGCATTTTCTTGTTGAGCTGTGTAATTATGTCCCTTTTTTTGCGGTGTTTTTTTTTTCAATTTGTTAGAGAATTGTTCCAAAAAATATCGTTATATGGGGTAGTTAAGGTTATGTTCTACAAAAATATTTGCTTAATATTTTCTACAAAGTTGCTAAATATACCCTACACTCAGATAACATAGTTTCATATACCGATATGAAGCAAGAACAGGGCAAAGGGGAAACAATTGTCAGAACCCCGTAATTTTGGAAAAAGTTTGAAATTGTTGTTCAATGTATTTTTTTTTTCTAGCAAAATTACCAGACATTTCAAACTGACTTGAAAATAAAACCAAAACAAACTTTTCAATAGACTTACAAAATTAAAAAAAAAAAAAAAACAAGTAAGAGTGTTACATTCGGCTATGCCGAATCTTTTATACCCTCCAAAATGTAAAAAAAATCCAGGGGGATGTTGGTGGGAAACGTTATGGGGAACCTTCCCCTTGTGATATTGAACTTCTTCTGAGATAAGAATGTTGCATTTGCTTAGCAAAAGTAAAAAAAACCTTAAAAATGCGGTTTTTCTTAGGTTGGTTTAGTTCCCCAAGGGGGAACTTTTTTCCCCTTGGTCCGATTTTGCCCATTTCCGAACTTATCCTGCCTAAGTATATAGGACATATTCGTGCCAAACTTCGGAAGTCTACCTCTTTTATTTTGGACTGTATCGTGTCATCTACAGACGGACAGACATCGCTAGAATGTCTTAGAATCGATCACTGATCAATAAAATATATACTTTATGGGGTCCTGGACCGATATTTCGATGCGTTACACTCGGAATGACAAAGTGAGTAAACCCCCAAACTGTGGTTGGAGGGTATAAAAAACATTCTACAAAAATGGAAAAATTTAAAAAATAAATGTTGTTAAAAAAAATTTAAATAGAATGCTCTCAAAACTTAAAAAATGCTCTAAAAAGTGAAAAACTGCTCTAAAAATATGCTCTTATGCTAAAATATACTGTAAAACCTAAAATATGCAAAAATTTGCTATTAAGGCTAAAGTATGCAAAAATATGTTCTAACAAATCGATGCCAGTTTTCGTAAAATCTCCTGAAACGGATAAATACCTTACCCATTTTTTAATACTATTAAATAGTATTAATAAGTAGAGTTGTCAAATATTCGTCTATTTTAAAAACCGATTTTCGAATATTTCGAAAAACCGCCTTTTAAAAAAATCGGTTTTTCGGTTTTGTAACTAAAAACCGGTTTCGAATAATCGGTTTTTCGTTTTTTTTTTAAATTATTTATTTGATAAAAAAGCAAAACCAAATAAGCAATTTTTATATACTTCAGAACACAGATGGGAACATGAGCAGAAAAGTGCGTGATTCACGCGTGAGCATGACTAAAACTTAAGTAACTCACGTAATTGTGAGTGGAAAAAATTTCGTGAGTGCGTGTGCGTTAGCAAGATTTTTGCATGAGTGAGTGTGTTTGAGACGATTTTTTTCCGTGATTTATTTTCTCTTCATATTTTCTTTCGTCCCAAAAATAGAAAACAAATTTAAAAATCCCGAAAAAACAAAAAAAAAAAAAAATTGTAAAATTTGGCTAAACTTTGAATTTTGCTAAAAATTTTGTTAGATTTGTGAAATTATAATTTTTAAAAGTTTTTTTGTATAAACAAGAGTTTCGTGAGTGTGAATGACCGTGAGTGTGAATGAATGTGAGTGTGAGTGAAGCTTGTGTGACTGCACGTGAGTGTAAGTTGTCTCAAGTGTGAGTATGAGTAGAAAAAAAATATGCTCGTGAGTGAGTGTGCGTGATAGGAAAATTCTTGTCGTGAGCGTAAATAAGTGTGAGTCAAAAGTCACTCACGCTGCCATTTCTACTTCAGAACTAATAAACCATAAAAATTTTACTAAAAAATTACATTTAATGCAAAATAACGAAACAATTAAATTTCAGAAAAAGTCGATTACTCGAGACCAAAAAATCGGTTTCTCGAATACTTCGAAAACCGGTCTTTTTAAAAAACCGGAAAAACAGAAAAAAATCGATTTTTCGAATACTTCGGAAATCGGTTTTGACAACTCTAATTAATAAGACATTTTTACTACAGAAAAACTCTTCTTAGATTCTCAAATATTTTCATTTAGCAAAATAACATATTTCTTTTAGGGTGCTGTGGCTTAGTGGTTAGCGCGTTGGACTACTAGCCAGCAAGCCTGGGTTCGATTCTCAGCTTAGGCAGAACAACATTTTTTCAGATATTTATTAGTTTCTATTTATAACTAATATCTATCGCAGTACCCTCCTTCGTTGATAAATAGTAATAAAAACGTCAACGAAGTAAAATAATAAAATAATGGCTATAAACACAGCTTCAAGAATAATTCGCCAGATCAATAACAGATGGCGATGCATCAACTGTACTTAAAATTATCAACACGTGCAATTACAGTGTTGCCATACTGAAGCCGTTCTATCTTTCAAATCTTTCATCTCTCTTCTATCCCCTTTCCGAAAGGAGCATCACGGTTACATTAGCAGTATTGCCTGAGAGTTGCTTCTTTTATATATGTATATAAAAAAAAATATTCGTCTTTAGAAAAATATTCAGATTCTAAAACCCTTTGATATAAAAAAGTTTTTTTATTCTCAAATCGAATTTTCTATAGAAAATATCTCAGATTCCACATTTTTCGCATTGAAAATGTCTCAGGTTTTTAAACTTTATTTAATAGAAATAATCTGAGATTATGGACATTTTTCCTATAACATTTTTTTCCAAATTCTGACTATTTTTCTCATAAAAAATCTCTGAAATAATTCTTATATTTTGTTAAATATAAAAATTATCAGATCCTGGAACATATTTCTTAAAAAAAATATCAGATTCTAAAAAAGTATCAGTTTTCATCTAAAACATTTTATGAAGAAATTTTGATACACTTTTCCAAAAATAAAACCTTATGTAAATTTTATAATATTTTTCAACAGAAAAATTTTACGGCTTAAATGCCATCAAATGTTTGAAAAATTGTACAATTTTCAAGTTTAAATTTATTTTATCAACAAATTTTCAAAGACACTTGTTAAAAAAATGACATGGCTGGAATCGGCTTATAATTGTTATTACTTGTTTAAAATTTCAAAAAAATCCGATAGAAATTGTGCCTGGCAAAACTAGTACACGACTACCCGTCTTGGCAAGTCCACTTAAAAAAATTAAAAAAATAAAACTCTATTTTTTTTGTACTAATTAGAATTGACTATATCAGGGACACAAAATTTTAGTGCAATACGATAAATTGTGTGGCATTAGCGAACTACTACCCGACCGGCTCTACCACTTTCCATACAAATGTGTAAAAAAAAGGTTTCAAATAGAATTGTTAAAAAAATTACATGGCTGGAATCAGGCTGGGACGTATCTAAATTGTATACGTAAGTCCATAAGACACAACTTTTTTTTGGTGTTTATTTGAATAAAGAAATTTATTAAATTAGGATAAAAAATTTATTGACTCATTTATTAGGATAAAAAAAATTTGAACAAACTTTTAGTCCGGGAGGTCGCGACATGATTTACTAGATCATTTTAATACGGCTGATTTTCATATATATGATAGGTTATTAAGTGTACACACGAAATTCGGCCGTCAGCTGGCGCACCTCCGGGGGGTACAGCCAGGAGACCCCGTCAAAGATTCAAAAAAGGGAAAAATTTAAAATCATTTTAATAAACCTGAAGTTTTTATGGTGGATAAACAATGCAGAAAGTATTCCAAAATCAACCGTCAGCTGGCGCACCTCCGGGGGAATAACCGTCAGCTGCCCCTTCAAAGATGCAAAAAAGTGAAAAATTTACAATCATTTTAATAAAGCTGAAATTTTTATAGTAAATAAATAATGCAAAAACTATTCCAAAATCAACCGTCAGCTGGCGCACCTCCGGGGGAATAACCGTCAGCTGGCCCTTCAAAGATTTTAAAATTCACATACACATACCTAGATTTTTTGTGTAACAAGGATTTTTTATGTTATTGTTTTTACTTTCACAGACTATAATTTTGACTTATCACATTTTTAGATTGATTTTTGAGTAATTTTTTATAATTAATACAAGCAAAGCTTTTTTTAATTGTCATTTAGTTTATTGTTTTTTTATATGGGGGTTTTCGTGTGTGTGTTTTTTTTTATGTGTCCCAAATAGTATAGATAGCTATTTCACTTTTTGAAAAAAAAAAAATTTTTGAAAAAAAAAACTATAAAAAATTAAAAAAAAAAAAAAAATTTTTTTGAGGGCGGTGGGGTGGGGCGATATGGCCCCTCATCGGGGTCAAAGTTGGGCGTAAAGAGGTAAAAAAACTCAAAAAGCCCCACAACTGCCCTAGAAACGCCCCTGGAGGGGTGCTATGTGAGACGAACCTCCAATAATTTTCTGCCCCCAACATTTTTCTTTAACATACCTAACACCTATTTCCAATTCCTAAGGGGGCTCCCATACAAAATGACATTTTTATAAAATTTGCTCCTACCGATCTAACTGTCCATAGGATGCCCCTAGAGAAGTAAAATGTATGACCGACCCCCAATATTTTTTCAACTCCAACATTTTCTCAGAATATACCTACCCTTTATTTTCAACTCTTACATTTTTTTTAAAAAATACATGTTTTTTTAATGTATGGGAGCCCCCTTAGGGAGTGGAGATAGGGTGTTATTATGTTCGGGCAAAATGTTGGTAACTAAAAATTAATGGGGGTTGGTCGTAATTTTTACCTCTCTAGGAGGCACGGTAGGGGCGGCAGGAGCTGGTCTAATAAAACAAATTTATAAAAAATAAAAAAAATGTATGGGGACCACCTTAAGGGTTAAAGATACATTGTAGGTATGTTTGCAAAAAATGTTGGAATTAATAAAATAATGGAGGTCGGTCATACATTTGGCTCTACTAGGGGCACTTTAGGGTAAGTTATGGTAGGAATAAACATTTTAAAAATGCTTTGTATGGGAGCCCTCCTTAGGAAGTAGAAATAGGGGTTAGGTATGTTCAAGAAAAATGTTGGGGGCGGAAAATTATTGGAGGTTCGTCTCACACTGCACCCCTTCAGGGGCGTTTCTAGGGCAGTTGTGGGGCTTTTTAGGTTTTTTAACTCTTTACGCCCAACTTAGAACCGTTTTTTGTGTTCCAAAGTAAAAAAAAAAAAAAAATTTCAAAGATACCCCACTCCCATCCCACTAAGCGACCCCATAGCTCTTAAAGGAAATGACCTAAGCTTTTTTTTGAGTCAAAAACAAAAAAAAGGGCACAATTTGAGGAAAAAGTCAAAAAAGTTTTAAATTTTTAAAAATTTAAAAAAAAAATCAAATTTTTTTTTTTTTAATTTTTTATAATTTTTTTTCAAAAGACTGAAGAAATAGATATCTATACTATTTGGGACACATTTTGCTAAAAACAATTGGCAAGAAGTTACATGGATGAGAATAAACACCTCTTTGGCCAAAATTTAAAATTTCGACATCCTCTAACTCAGAGAGTCCTTGACCGATGTCGTTGAAAAATTGTGTCTGAACTACTACCCAATAGGACTAACCTTGGTGCAAATTTCATCCCGATCGGAAGATATCGCTTTCAAAAGTTGTGTCAGTTGACACGAAAACCCCCGTATAAAAAAAAATAAACTAAATGACAATTAAAAAAGGCTTTACTTGTATTATTTATAAAAAATTACTCAAAAATCAATCTAAAAATGTGATAAGTCAAAATTATATTCTGTGAAAGTAAAAACAATAACATAAAAAATCCTTGTTACACAAAAAATCTAGGTATGTGAATTTTAAAATCTTTAAAGGGCCAGCTGACGGTTATTCCCCCGGAGGTGCGCCAGCTGACGGTTGATTTTGGAATAGTTTTTGCATTATTTATTCACTATAAAAATTTCAGCTTTATTAAAATGATTTAAAATTTTTCACTTTTTTGCATCTTTGAAGGGGCAGCTGACGGTTATTCCCCCGGAGGTGCGCCAGCTGACGGTTGATTTTGGAATACTTTTTGCATTGTTTATCCACCATAAAAATTTCAGCTTTATTAAAATGATTTTAAATTTTTCAAAATTGAGGAAGTTTAGGCCGTCCTAGTTTTCACATCCCCCGGCTTTGGACCAGCTGACGCCCGATTCGCGTATGTACACTACAATGTCTATAATTTATATGAAAATCAGCCGTATTAAAATGATCGAGTCAAAATGACGCCACCTCCCGGACTATTTGAACAATTTTCTAAGTCCCGGAAAAAATTTGCTTGCAGTTTTCTTTACGTTTTGGAATAAAAAATTTATTAAAAATGCTTTTAGGAAAAAATTTGGAAAAGTCCCGAAAAAAGTGGTGTATTGAACCGAAACGGGTATGTATCCGGACTTTGAGGGTGATGTATCCGGAGTTTAAGACACTTCCTCACGAAAGAAACAGATGTTTTTATATAAAAGGTGTCAAGTTTGTAATATGTACACTCTAAAAAACGCATGTAAACTTACTATTATAAATTGGGTAAATTTTTGTTGAATAGCACGCATTATGTGTTAATATCAATGTTGGCAATCGATACCTTTTCAATACCGTTATCCGTTTCAAAACCCTTTAAATTGAATACCGGTACCAATACCAATACCGAAACTCAGTTTTGGTATCGGATACCGGTATCCAAAAACCTTTTCCTTCGGTACCGGTACGTACCGTTATTGAAACGGTTTTTCCTAAAAAAACATGTTTTTTTTACAAAAAAAAAAAATTAATAGAAAATTTTTAATTTTTTTGGTTTTTGTAAATGAAAAATCGTACTCCAAATGCCTCCCCGAAGTCTCATAAAAATCAAAAAAATCTTTGGGCTTCCGCATCGTGGATTAAGTAAAAATTTCCAAAAAAAAATCATACTTCAACCGCTATGCGGGAGCAGAAGAAAATTATTGATTTTTACGAAATTTTTTTGAATTCATTTAGACTCTCAATAGAAACTTTCTGAATCCCTTAGTATAGTTTAGTTTTTGGAAATTTTTATTTAATCCGCGATCTGGGTGCCCAAGGATTTTTTTGATATTTATTTAGGACTTCGTGGTTCAAAAATTATTAGCAAAACCGTGAATTTAAATTGGTTTCACCTTTAGTTCACGTGTTGAAAATCGTCAAAAAATTATTTTACAAAGTATTTTTGTCACTCACAAATATTTTTACAATTAAGCAAAAAAAACCTACACTTGAAAAAAATTTTACACTCAAAAAGAAATGTTGTAATTTTTTTTTTTCAAAAATGACTAAAAGAGTTTTTTACTCAAAATAAAATATTTCTAATCAAAATTGTTATTTTTTTTTTTTGAGTTAGAAAACTAACTATTACTTTAAAAGGGCACCGTGGATATTCATGGATTCGGCTAACAAGGAGAGTCTGCCTGGTGTCACCCTCCGATCTTCATGAAATTTGGATATGTTGTTCAGAACGAAAATTAACTCGACACGTTTTTTTTTAGCTGCCAAAATTAATTTTTGGGGGGTCGATTTGTAAGGGGGGAAATTGACCTTTTTCAGTTTTTTACGATTTACGCCTTTTTTGACAAAAATAAAATAGGCATATGTGGTATCAGATTAAAGGTATTTAAAATACCTATCTTTTGGTGCTAACAACGTGCCAAAAAATATATTATTTTTAGACTTATGAACAAAAATGTCATAAAATTTTGGTATTTTACTCAATATGGCGAAAAGTTGTGCATGTTGAGACATGTGCTTTACACACGTAAATAGTTTTTCCAAAGACCCTTCATTTGGTATGTAACATGACTAGGTTTCTTTGCAAAATATAGAAGATAAACGGAAAAAACTGAAAAATTACAGTTTCTTCCCCCTCATTTGCACCCCCTAAATGTGAATTTGGCCCGCTATAGAAAAACGTGTCCCTTTATTTTTCCTGCTCTACAAAATAAAACCAATTCCATAAAGATCGGCGGGTGACACCAGGGAGACTTTCCTTGTAAGTCGAATTTAACTCTTCTACTTTTTTTACTTATTTTTTTTTTACTTTTCTTTTACAAATGATACATTTTTATGTCAGAATAACATCAAAATTAACTCAAAAATTAAAGTTATCTCGGCCCGCCCCCTTTTGTAAGTGTGGTCCGGCAACGTCCCCGTCGACTCCCTAAGAAAACACTATTTAATTTTTTTTTCACATTTTTGAGGGCATTTTAGCAAAAATGCTAAAAATAAATACGTAAATACGTGTTTTATTATTAAAATTAAAAAAAAAAAAAAAATTTTAAGTTTTTATGCGTTTTTTTATTTTTAGCATTTTTTTCGATAATACCGGTACGTACCGGTATCGACGTTTCGGTATCGGTAATACCGTAACCGATTCAACTCAAATACCGTAACCGATACCGATACCGAAATAAATTGAAAAATGATACCAATACCGATATCGATACCGTTATTCGTTTCGATTGCCAACCTTGATTAATATAAACACTAAATGCGTATAATAAATTCAAACCAATTAAACACAGCAAATTAAAAATATTATCCGTTAATTCAAATATTTTACACACAAATGCGTAAATAAAATTGTTGAACAACATACATACACACATGTTAAATAACTAAAACGCCAGAAAAAAGTATAAGCTTCCGTAGCGTAGTGGTTAAGAAGTGTACTTTCAAATCAGAAGGTCGCGAGTTCGATGCTGGCTGGCGCCGCATGTTTTTTTTTTCTATGTTATATTTTATTCACCTCTTTTTTATTTAAATTGACCACATGTGGTCAATTTGTTCAATTTACACATTCAGAGTAAAATTACCCAATTTAAAGTAGGAGTCCAGTTTCCTACTATAAATTGGGTAAATTTCAACAAATTTTGATTAGAGTGTAGGTCATTGTGTATAAGTGACATATCATGAGAACTATCAAGGGCCGGCCACTTATCCTGCAGAAAAATAAAAAATATTCCAATTGTTATGAAAATTAATAAATTATAATAAAAAATTTATACTTTGAATGGATTTAAATAGAAAAACATTGGCAAAGCGCTTGGAAAGCACTTTTTCGAATTCATACTACCTTCTTCACAAAAAATAAAGTGCTTTGCCGAGACTTTTTCTTTGGAACGGTTGGCAGTTTCTGGCTGGGTGCTTAAATCTAGTTAAGCCCATATGACATTAGATTTTTTTTGTATTGATGAAATTTATGTGAACAGTGCAAATATATCACCATAGGAAATCTGAACAAGTGTGAAGAGTAAAAACCGATAAATTTGGTTATCAAATGACTAAATTTCAAAAAAATTTAAAAATGTTACATGTTTTTTTTTTTAACATTTACGCATTAATGACATTAAGTGTTGCCAACTATTCTGTTTCTCATTAAATGAAGCAACTTTTTATGTGTTCTTGGCGATTTATTCGGTGGGTTTTTATTTAAATGAAAGTAATCATCACTTTTTGTTTGTTTATTTAATGTTTCTTTTTCATTTCTTATTTTGCTGTTTCATTCTACCAATTAATAAAAAATAAAATACAAAAAAAATCTAGTGTCTTAGGGGCTTTACATAACTCGAATAAAAAGAAAAAAAAACTTTTAAACTATTTTTTTTTCGAGTGTAGCCGGACATTGTTGTTTTCAAACTAAAAAGTGGGTTGGGCCACAAAAAAGGTTGAGAACCATTGCTCAAAAAGCTTTTAATTGTGTGGATCAAGAGTACTTATCATGTATATGTTCTCTTTTGATGTACAATCTTAATTTCTATGTTTCCATTTTCCAGTTTGGTTTTAATCTTTTCATTTAGTTTCGTATTAAGTTTTGTCCGATTTGGTTGCGGGTCGCGTGCGGGAAATTTGTAGTGCCTTTAGTATTTGTTTAAATTAAAATAAAGTGTTTTGTGCATAATTAATAAGTTGTTTCTGATAAAAAATTAATGAAAACGAATGAGTTAATAAAAAATTATGTTTTTTTTCAAATATTTAAAGTAATTAATAAGAAATTGCAAACAACTAAAATGGCAGACATTTTTTCTGAAGCAATAGTTCGTGTATGCAACAAATTTAATATAAAGTTGCAAAAGCGCTGCTGCATTAACATTTCGATTTGTTGCTTATATTGTGTTCTTCCGTTTTCCTAGTTCATACATATGTATGTATGTATATTTTTCTTATTCGTTTTGAGTAAAAGTAAATCGGATTTGGTTCATACGTACGGTCAGTAAACGTCTGATGTTTCCGTTAACAGAAGATGAGAGCAAAAAACCATTAAGAACCATTGCTCAGAAGCTTTCAAATTATGTAGATCAAGTAGATATGTTCTCTTTTGATGTAAAATTTTTCCTTAATCTCATCTTAATTTCTGTTTCCATTTCCAGTTTGGTTTTAATCTTTTCATTTAGTTTCGTATTAAGTTTTATCCGGTTTGGTCGCGTGCGTAAAATATGTAGTGCCTTTAGTATTTGTTTAAATTAAAATAAAGTGTTTTGTGCATAATTAATAAGTTATTTCTGATAAAAAATTAATGAAAACGAATGAGTTAGTAAAAAATTATGTTTTTTTTCAAATATTTAAAGTAACAAATAAGAAATTGCAAAAAACTAAAATGGCAGACATTTTTTCTGAAGCAATAGTTCGTGTATGCATTAAATTTAATATAAAGTTGCAAAAGCGCTGCTGCATTAACATTTTGATTTGTTGCTTATATTGTGTTCTTCCGTTTTCCTAGTTTATACATATGTATGTGCATTTTTCTTATTCGTTTTGAGTAAAAGTAAATCGAATTTGGTTCGTACGTACGGTCAGTAAACGTCTGAGTAATAACGCGATGTTTCCGTTAACAGAAAATGAGAGTAACAAACCATTAAGAACTATTGCTCAGAAGCTTTAAAATTGTGTAGATCAAGAGCATCAACACCGTCATAATTTTAAAGCTTTAGCGCTTAACATGTATATGTTCTCTTTTGATGTAAACTTTTTCCTAAATCCCATCTTAATTTCTGTTTCCATTTCCCAGTTTGGTTTTAATATTTTCAGTTAGTTTCGTATTAAGTTTTATCCGGTTTGGTCGCGGGTCGCGTGAGTGAAATTTGTAGTGCCTTTAGTATTTGTTTAATTAAAAAATAGATTTGTGTGCATTATTAATAAGTTATTTCAGATTAAAAATTAATGAAAATGAATAAGTAAATAAAAAATATATGTTTTTTTTTTTAAATATTTAAAGTAACTAATAAGAAATGGAAAAAACTGCAAAAAACCAAAATGGCAGACATTTTTTCTGAAGTAATACTATTACTGTAATAGTCCGTGTATGCATTAAATTTAATATATAGTTGCAAAAGCGCTGCTATAGCAACAGTTTGAGATGTTTTCTATTCTGTTTTTTCCGTTTCCTTATTACATACCACAGTACAGTACTGTGGTACATACATATCTATATTTTTTTTTTATTCGTTCAGTAAAAGTAAATCGGATTTGGTTCGTACGTACGTCAGAAAATGAGAGCAAAAAATTTAAAAATTTCCTAAAAAAAAGCAAAAAAAAAAAGTTTAAGCTTTGTTATGGCCTCTTATTGTTAAAAAAAAGTGTAAAAAGTGTGTACCCGACTAAAAATAAATATACAGGTCCATATATAATTTGAAATTGAGCCATATATAATTTAATATGGCACAACACGTATTTGGATAAATTAAGATGATGAAATTGGTGGATCAAAATAGCTTAAAATTTGTTATATTAGATTAAATATGATCGTTTTTGATCCGAATATTGGGTTTATCTAATTTGATATAATTGTATATACTTTTATATCATAAGATAAAATATGTAGAATTTTGCATAAAATATTTTTTTTATCTCATAATTTTCAAATTTATCCCAAGTTTTTTCGGGAAATACAAAAAAAAAATTGCCAAAAAAAAAATTGTGTCCGGGACTTAGAAATTTAAAAAATAAACAAAATTAAAAAAAAAAAATCCTAAAACTTTGTTAATAACTTTTTACTTCAAAACGCAAAAAATGTACCAAAAATATTTTTTATCCAGGACTTAGAAAAGATTACAAAACTTTTTCAGGACTTGTAAAATTTTTCAAAATTTGGCTAAATTTTTTTTTGTTTAAATAATTTTTAATGAAATTCTTAACTCCAAAACGCAAAAATTATTTGTGTCTGGAAATTAAAAAAAAAATTCTCGGGACTTAGAAAACTTTTTTTCCCCGATTCGGAACCATATATATATGTGTATCTCATCTTGTATGAGGTCAGACATGTAGTTGTATATCATATAATTATTTATCTAATATTGTATGAGGTCATTTATGGAGTCATATAAAATATTATATGCAACATCTAATTTAATAAAGCTTTATATATTGTATGTGGAGCAACACATGATTCGATATCCTTTTATATGGCACCATATTAAATTTTGGGTGTAAAACTTAATACAAGATACATTCACATATAATTATGTAAAGTACTGTGTATGGCCGTATAAAAATATATTAAATTATATGTTACTATATCTAAACTTTTTTAGTCGGGTAATTATAAAATTTATTCGGTAATCGTCGGAGTAATATCGCGATATTTCCGTTAGAAAAAAATAATAAGTGAAAAAATCTTTAAAAAATGAAATAAATAAAGCTTTACGCTTTGTTATGGCCTTTTATTGTTATTAAATTCATACATATGTATGTGTGTTAAAAGTGTTCAATTATAAAATGTTCGTATTGCAATAAGCTAACGTTCTAATTGTAAGTAGGGATCGCAATTTCCCGCACTTTTCCATTTCCCGGGAGAGCGGGAAAAAAATTTGAATTTCCCGGGATTCCCGGGATCCCGCACTAAAAACCAATAATATTTTTTTTTTTAGTGTTTAACAATTTTTTTAAATATTTTTGTTTGCAAAATTGGTACGTCTAACAAGGCCAATACATAATATACATTTAAAAACAAAATAATATAATAATTCAGTGTAATAAAACAAAAACAACAAATTATGCTAAAAACTATATTAAAAAAAAAAAAATAAGCCATGTCCTGTTAAGTTTTTTTTTTAAATCTTAAAACAGTTTAAAAAATGTTTGTTTTTGCTTATTTTTCAGATTTTTACGAAAATGCATTTT
The DNA here is from genome assembly GCA_963921195.1 of Pegoplata infirma. Lineage (NCBI taxonomy): Eukaryota > Metazoa > Arthropoda > Insecta > Diptera > Anthomyiidae > Pegoplata > Pegoplata infirma. The sequence goes on along the minus strand of OY992540.1, from coordinate 137,145,688 downwards.
TTTCTTGTTTCGTTAAAGATAAGAAAACTGAAAATATAACACAAATTTAAATATAAATTAAAAGTAATCGAAAAGAAGTTTTATAGAGGTATAATTTAAAATATTTGTGTTGTACACAAGTAAATGCATAGTATTTATGAACTAATTCTTAAGAGTTTATTAACTTTTTCATAATATTTATGAACTTTTTCATAGTATTTATGAATAATTCTTAATACGTGGAATTGAAAAATATAGTAAATTTTTTGATGAATAAAAAAGTTCAAAGAAATTATTAAAGGTTTATACATTTTTAAGAATTTGTTCATAAATACTATGAAAATATTTTTTTAATTATACAATTGTTTAACTTTAAAATCTTCAACTTCTGTATCGGTACAAGGTCATAAACTTCATATGTTTTGCTTTTAGTAAAACCTTTTCTTATGAAAAACAATTTTTTAATTGTTTTTAGTAAATATTTTTACTAAAAATTTTTAGTGCATATTTTTGATTTTTAAGTGCTTATTCTAAGCACATATTTTCAATTTTGTAGTGAGCGAAAATCCGAGCACTTACATTTAATCATTTATTTACCTTAATACAGCAGTTAACTTGCTTATGTACATGTTTTAAAATTCCCGGGAATCCCGCACAAATTTCCCGGGAATGCGGGAAATGAAAAATGACGAATTTCCCGGGAATCCCGGGACGGGAAATCCCGGGATGCATTCTCTACTTGTAAGTGATAAAATTTTAAAAAATTTTATTGTTTGTTTTAAAAAAAATAAGTTGAAAAGAGCAAAAAACGCACAGTGGACGGTTTGTATGGAAAACGCGCGCATCGAAGTTTTTTGACTTTATCTTCTAAACGGTTAGGAGTTGTAAAACAAAATTAGGCATTCTAAAAACAAGAGACCTTAAGCAATTAAAGCTGTGATCAAAGTTTGTTGTCCTCCTTGCACCCTACATATAAATTGAATGCAAAGTTGGTTAATTTATTTATATGAACAAATGCTAAAAAATGTTAAGATCATTGACATTTTTGATATATTATTACTGAATGTCGTTTGGATAGAGTAAATATACATCATTAAACATTATTAGTTAAAATACATATAAAAAAATTAGTTAAATTATGACCAAATGTATCGACATTTTTAGTTAACAAATCTGACAATATAAATATATAAGTGGAATTGCTTGTATCAAACCTATTTAAAATTGCACAAAAAAGATAAATTTAATATTTGCAAACATTACCTTTCACCCTACACTAAAATATCCGGCACGTATGACTTTTTTATCAATTTTATTTTATTGATTTATAATAAAAAAATAGTAGTAATAAACCAAAAATGAATAATAACAGGATTAAAACATTAAAAAACAAATTAACACCCAGCAAAAATTGGCATGCAGCAAATGGTTACAAGGTACCAATCTATTGACGTCATTCCTTGTTAAGGATTGTAAGCAAATTCCGCATAAATCGCGTTGTTCCATCTAAATATAAAATTTTGTATACACATTTAAATCTTTCAATTTGAAAAATTTGTATAGATCACTGTTTTTATAAACGATTTTTTTGTCTCTAAATATAGTCATGCAAATGCAAAAAAATCGCTGCATTAAACCAGTGGAATTTTCTGAAAAGCATTTGGAAAATTTTGAAATACAAATGGAAATTTTTGAAATACAAATGGAATTTTCTGAAAAGCATTTGGAAATTTTGAAATACAAATGGAAATTTTTGAAATACAATTGGAAAATTTTGAAATATAATTGGAAATTTTTGAAATATAAATGGAATTTTCTGAAAAGCATTTGGAAAATTTTGAAATACAAATGGAAATTTTTGAAATACAAATGGAATTTTCTGAAATACAATTGGAAATTTCTGAATTATAAATGGAAATTTCTGAAATATAAATGGAAAATTCTGAAATATAAATGGAAATTTCTGAAATATAAATGGAAAGTTTTGAAATATAAATGGAAATTTCTGAAATATAAATGGAAATTTTTGAAATATAATTGGAATTTTTTGAATTATAAATGGAAATTTTTGAATTATAATTGGAAATTTTTGAATTATATTTAGAAATTTTTGAATTATAATTGGAAATTTTTGAAATATAAATGGAAATTTCTGAAATATAATTGAAAATTTTTGAAATATAATTGGAAATTTCTGAAATATAATTGGAAATTTTTGAAATATAATTTGTATTTTCTGAATTAAAATTGGAAATGGTGTAGAATTTTTTGAATTATAATTGGAAATTTTTGAAATATAAATGGAAATTTCTGAAATATAATTGGAAATTTTTGAAATATAATTTGTATTTTCTGAATTAAAATTGGAAATGGTGTAGAATTTTTTGAATTATAATTGGAAATTTTTGAAATATAAATGGAAATTTCTGAAATATAATTGGAAATTTTTGAAATATAATTGGAAATTTTTTAAATATAATTTGTATTTTCTGAATTAAAATTAGAAATGGTGTAGTAATGCCAAATTTTGCTGGGTATTTAGTTACTTTCTCAAGCCTATGCAGCATCACCAATTTTTTTTTTTGTAAATATCTAAATAGGTTGAAGCTGATATTTAATAATTTCGAAAAATAAAAATTTAAAGAAATAAATATATATGTTTTTTTTCTTTTTATGGACCCTACTTTGGAGCCTTTTCCTGAATTTAATTGCAAGTTACTGCAGACGAAATAAAGTTCCTCGTTTATATAAATACCTCTAGTTTCACCCCATATTGAATTTGTATGTATCCACAAGGTTCCACAAAAGATGCAGTCTATAATTAAGAGTCTTTTTTACACATTTCTTAAAAAATGACAACATTTGGCAGTCAATTAACGAATAACGCGGTTTAAAATTTTAGCTTATAAGGGCAGCTTTAATTAGTTACATATATTGTCAAAGCTGTGTTAAAATTTCAGGATGTTAGCTTACTTAAAAATAGTTTTACTCAATCATTTAGAAAAGGTTTCCAAAAAATTTTAATTTTTTAAAAAAACCTGAAAATGTTTGGACTTTGGAGAGACGCCCTGGTCAAAGTAAATGACATATAAATATTTTATGAACGGTTTTCTATCCCCTAGGATGTCTTTTATCAAACCCATATTCAACCCATCAAATCGCTGACAATTTTGATTTTGTTACGATGCGCGTCCACCTTCCACTGTGAAACGGTAATTTTCTCGATTTTCTCGTAAATATCTCGAAAACTGTTCTACTTTTGACCATTCTGACTTCATATTTGGATTCAGCGTTCGGATTTACATAAAGATTAATAGTCAGATTCATTTGGTCACGACTTTGTTGAAAATTTGTGACACAGTGTTATTAAGACTGTTATTCATAATACTTATAGTAGACTTATTGTAGGTTTATTTGACAAATATGCCTGCAATATCTGTCAAATAAACCTACTTTAGTTATATTTCAGTTTTTATGAATAACCACCTAAAAATATAGCCATTACATATTCAACTTGCATGACTTCCAGAACTAGTGCTAGAGTGCTTCTTTTTAGCTCAGAATCTGAAAATTTTTCTCTATGAAAAATGTCTCAGAATCTGAGAATTTTTCTATATAAAAAATGTATCCGAATCTGATAATTTTTCTATAGAAAAAATGTGTCAAAATCTGAGAATTTTTCTAAAGAAATAATGTCTCAGAATCTGATAATTTTTCTATAGAAAACTTGTTTTAGAATCTAAGAATTTTTCTCTATGAAAAATGTCTCAGAATCTGAGAATTTTTCTATATAAAAATGTCTCAGAATCTAAAAATTTTTCAGTATACAAAATTTCTCAGAATCTGAGATTTTTTTATAGAAAAAATGTCGTAGAATCTGAGAATTTTTCTTTAGAGAAAATGTCGCAGAATTTGAGAATTTTTCTACAGAAAAAATGTCTCAGAATCTGAGTATTTTTCCATAAAAAAATGTCTCAAAATCTGAGACATTTTCTCTAAAGAAAAATTCTCAGATTCTAAGACATTTTTTCTATATAAAAATTCTCAGATTCTGAGATTTTTCTATAGAAAAAATGTCTAAGAATCTGAGAATTCATAGAATTCCATAGAAAAAAATGTCTCAGAATCTAAGAATTTTTCTATAGAAAAATTGTCTCAGAATCTGATCATTTTTCTATAGAAAAAATGTCTCAGAATCTGAGAATTTTTCTATAGCAAAAATGTCTCAGAATCTAAGAATTTTCTATCGAAAAAATGTCTCAGAATCTGAGAATTTTTCTATAGAAAATTTGTCTCAAAATCTGAGAATTTTTCTATAGAAAAAATGTATCAAAATCTGAGAATTTTTCTATAGAAAAATGTCTCAGAATCTAAGAATTTTTCCACAGACAAAATGTCTCAGAAACTGAGAATTTTTCTTTAGAAAAATGTCTCAGAATCTGAGAATTTTCTATAGAAAAAATGTATCAGAATCTGATTATTTTTCTATAGAAAACATGTTTCAGAATCTAAGAATTTTTCTATAGAAAAAAAGTCTCAGAATCTGAGAACTTTTCTATATAAAAAATGTCTCAAAATCTGAGAATTTTTCTATAGAAAAAATGTCGCAGAATCTGAGAATTTTTCTATAGAAAAAATGTCTCAGAATCTGAGAATTTTTCTATAGAAAAAATGTCTCAGAATTTGAGAATTTTTCTATAAAAAAATGTCTCAGAATTTGAGAATTTTTCGATAGAAAAAATGTCTTAGAATCTGAGAATTTTTCTATAGAAAAAATGTCTCAGAATCTGAGAATTTTTCTATAGAAAAAATGTCTCGAAATCTGAGAATTTTTCTAAAGAAAAAATGTGTCAGAATCTGAGAATTTTTATTATAGAAAAAATGTCTCGGTATCTGAGAATTTTTCTAAAGAAAAAATGTGTCAGAATATGAGATTTTTTCTATAGAACATTTGTTCTATATAAAAATTCTCAGATATTAAGACATTTTTTCTATAGAAAACTTCCCAGAATTTTTCTATAGAAATAATGTCTCAGAACTTGAGAATTTTTCTATAAAAAATCTGAGATTTTGAGAATTTTTCTATCTTTATATAACTTTACATAACTTTACTTTGCATAACTTTACATAACTCAAATAAAATAAAAAAAAAACTTTTTAACAAATTTTTTCGAGTGTAAGGGGACATTGTTGTTTTTCAAACTTTAAAGTGGGTTGGGCCACAAAAAAGATTGAGAACCATTGCTCAAAAAGCTTTCAATTGTGTGGATCAAGAGTACTTACCATGTATATGTTCTCTATTGATGTACAATTTTTCTTTTATCCAATCTTAATTTCTATGTTTTAATATCCCAGTTTTGTTTTAATCTTTTCATTTAGTTTCGCATTAGGTTTTGTCCGGTTTGGTTGAGGGTCGCGTGCGTAAAATTTAAAGTGCCTTTAGTATTTGTTTAAATTAAAATAAAGTGTTTGTGCATGATTAATAAGTTATTTCTGATAAAAAATTAATGAAAACGAATGAGTTAATAAAAAATTATGTTTTTTTTCAAATATTTAAAGTAACAAATAAGAAATTGCAAAAAACTAAAATGGCAGACATTTTTTCTGAAGTAATAGTTCGTGTATGCATTATATTTAATATAAAGTTGCAAAAGCGCTGCTACAGTAACATTTTGATTTGTTGCTTATTTTGTGTTCTTCCGTTTTCCTAGTTCATACATTTGTATGTATATTTTTTTTATTCGTTTTGAGTAAAAGTAAATCGAATTTGGTTCGTACGTACGGTCAGTAAACGTCTGAGTAGTAATGCGATGTTTTCTTTAACAGAAAATGAGAGTAAAAAACCATTAAGAACCATTGCTCAGAAGCTTTAAAATTGTGTAGATCAAGAGCATCAACACCGTCACAATTTTAAAGCTTTAGCGCTTAACATGTATATGTTCTCTTTTGATGTAAACTTTTTCCTAAATCCCATCTTAATTTCTGTTTCCATTTCCCAGTTTGGTTTTAATATTTTCATATAGTTTCGTATTAAGTTTTATCCGGTTTGGTCGTGGATCGCGTACGTGAAATTTGTAGTGCCTTTAGTATTTGTTTATTATTAGTGCCTTTTAGTTTGATTTGTGTGGATTATTAATAAGTTATTTCAGATTAAAAATTAATGAAAATGAATAAGTAAATAAAAAATACTACTATATGTTTTTTTTTTCAAATATTTAAAGTAACTAATAAGAAATGGAAAAAACTCCAAAAAACCAAAATGGCAGACATTTTATCTGAAGTAATACTGTAATAGTCCGTGTATGCATTAAATTTAATATATAGTTGCAAAAACGCTGCTAGAGCAACAGTTTGAGATGTTTCTTATTCTATTTTCTTCCGTTTCCTTAGTACATACCAAAGTACAGTACTGTGGTACATACATATGTATATTTTTCTTATTCGTGTTGAGTAAAAGTAAATCGGATTTGGTTCGTACGTACGTCAGAAAATGAGAGTAAAAAAATATAATAAGATCCTAAAAAAAAGGAAAAAAAAAATGTTTACACACAAAAAAAATCGAGGTAATATTACCTAAAATTATAGTATAAAAATACCTTAGCGCCAGGCAAACGGGGCATTTGCTAAGTAAAAAGGTAATGTTACTTAAAAGCTAAGGTAATTCCTATGTTCGAAAATTTGTTATGGTTGACAGAAATATACCTTAGCTTTTTAGGTAAAATAGCATTGATAAATAGGTGATATTACGTAAATAATTTGGTAGTATTACCTTGTATTAGTAATGGCTTTTTTACACCATTTCCTTTTAAAATTTAAATAAAAACTACGAAAAGTTTATTATTTTTAATTAATTTTTTTTTTTTAATTTTTTGAATGCTTACAAATTTTAAAGAAAAGTTGATAATAAGAAAAATGTCTCAGAACTTTATGAAGAACTCAAAATCTGAAAATTTTTCTGTTATTAAACATTTTTAAATAGAAATACTCTCAGATTCTAAAACTTTTCTGTAGAAAAAATCTCTCAGAGTTTGAGAATTTTTCTATAGAAAAAATTTTCAGAATCTAAGAGTTAGAATCTGACAATTTTACTATATAAAAAATTTCGGATTCTGACACATTTTTCAATAAAAAAAATCTCAGATTCTGAGACATTTTTCTAAAGAAAAAATCTCACATTACGAGACATTTTTCTATAGAAAAAATCTCAGATTCTGAGACATTTTTGTATAGAAAAAATCTCAGATTCTGAGACATTTTTTTATAGAAAAAATCTGAGATTCTGAGACATTTTTGTATAGAAAAAAATCTTAGATTCTGAGACATTTTTGAATAGAAAAACTCTCAGATTCTAAGACATTTTTGTATCGAAAAAAATCGCAGATTCTGAGACATTTTTGTATAGAAAAAATCTGAGATTCTGATACATTTTTGTATAGAAAAAATCTCATATTCTGAGACATTTTTGAATAGAAAAAATCTCAGATTCTGATAAATTTTTTTCTATAGAAAAAATCTCAGATTCTCAGAGACATTTTTCTGTAGGAAAAATGTCTAAAAATCTGAGTATTTTTCTATAGAAAAACACTGAGATTCTGAGACGTTTTTTCTTTTCAAAAGTTTTCAGAATCTGAGCTATTTTTCAATAGAAATTGAAAAAAATCTCTGAGTTTTCTAAAGAAATTGAGAGATTTTTTCTATTGAGATTCTAATACATTTTTCTATAGAAAAAATGTCAGATTCTGAGACATGTTTGTATGGAAAAATCTCAGATTCTGAGGCATTTTTGTATAGAAAAAATTTCAGATTCTGAGACCTTTTTGTATGGAAAAAATCTCAGATTCTAAGACATTTTTGTGTAGAAAAAATCTCAGATTCTGATAAATTTTTGTATAGAAAAACTCTCAGATTCTGAGAGATTTTTCAATAGAAAAAATTTCAGATTCTGAATCATTTTGCTATAGAAAAATCTCAGAAAAAATGTCTCAGAATCTGAGAATTTATCTATAGAAAAAATGTCTCAGAATCTGAGAATTTTTCTATAGAAAAAATGTGTCAGAATCTGAGAATTTTTCTATAGAAAAAATGTCTCAGAATCTGAGAATTTTTCTATAGAAAAAATGTCTCAGAATCTGAGAATTTTTCTATAGAAAAAATGGCTCAGAATCTGAGAATTTTTCTATAGAAAAAATGTCTCAGAATCTGAGAATTTTTCTATAGAAAAAATGTCTCAGAATCTGAGAATTTTTCTATAGAAAAAATGTCTCAGAATATGAGAATTTTTCTATAGAAAAAATGTCTCAGAATCTGAGAATTTTTCTATAGAAAAAATGTCTCAGAATCTGAGAATTTTTCTATAGAAAAAATGTCTCAGAATCTGAGAATTTTTCTATAGAAAAAATGTCTCAGAATCTGAGAATTTTTCTATAGAAAAAATGTCTCAGAATCTGAGAATTTTTCTATAGAAAAAATGTCTCAGAATCTGAGAATTTTTCTATAGAAAAAATGTCTCAGAATCTGAGAATTTTTCTGTAGAAAAAATGTCTCAGAATCTGAGAATTTTTCTATAGAAAAAATGTCTCCGAATCTGAGAATTTTTCTATAGAAGAAATGTCTCAGAATCTGAGAATTTTTCTATAGAAGAAATGTCTGAGAATCTGAGAATTTTTCAATAGAAAAAATGTATCGGAATCTGAAAATTTTTCTGTAGAAAAAATGTATAAGAATCTGAGATTTGTTTCAGAATCAAATAATTTTTGCAGAAAACATTTATGGAACTGAGACTTTCAGATTCTGAGACTTTTTTTACACAAAATTCGCAGATTTTGAAATATTTTTTTATAGAAAAATGTATTTTTCGCATTTTTTCTATGTGGAAATACGGTTGATTCTGAGATTTTTCTTAATTCTAGTATTCTTGATGAGTTTTTTTTTGTAAATGATGCTTCTTAAAACTGGATCTTTAGTTCTTGAAGACTTCTTTATGTTATGTAAAAAACTGTAAAATAATTGATTTATTTTTACATAATTAATTTGCTAATAAAGTTAATTACCTTGCTGGTCTAATTTTTCGCGAATTGTTAATTTTTATGATTTGATTTTTATTGCGTTTAATAACTTTTAAAAAATATTCTAAAAATTTTTGATGTTTGTATTTTTTATTAATTTTAAAATTATTGTCAAAAAAATTTTCGAAGTTCTACCTAATTTGAATAGTAAAAGTTGCATAGCCAATAGGTATTTAAATTACATATTGCTAAGGTAATAAACCTTATATTTTTGATTTCAAAGAAAAAATAAATACCTATGCCAGCTAAGGCATTGTTACCTCGATTATTTTTTTGTGTGTAAGCTTTATTATGGCCTCTTATTGTTAGTAAAAGTGTAAAAAGTGTTTAGATATAAAATTTATTCGGTAATCGTCGGAGTAATATCGCGATATTTCCGTTAGAAAAAAATAACATGTGAAAAAATCTTTTAAAAAAATAAATGAAGCTAAAGATGAAATAAATAAATGAAATCTTTAAAAAAATAAATGAAAGTAAAAAAAAGCTTTAAGCTTTGTTATGGCCTCTTATTGTTATTAAATGCATGCATATATGTATGTATGTATGTTAAAAGTGTTCAATTATAAAATTTTTAATGTTTTCGCTCATAATAAGGATTTAGAAATATTTAAAAAGGTAAGAAATTTTGTAATATATTAAAAATTAAGAACGTTTGAATCAGGGACCCGATTTTAATACTTTTAAAACAATGGTTCCCAACCTTATTTGGGCAATGCCCCACTTTTAAGTTAAAGAAAACAAAATGTCCCCCCTACACTCAAGAAAAATGTGTAAATTTTTTAAATTTGTTTTAAAATTCAAAATTTACTTGTGGTTAAGCTAACTTTTTGTTAAAATCATCTTTTAAGCAAAGTTTTTAGCAAAAGTTTTCAAGACCCAACTAAATAATTTAACTAAAATAATTATTTTTTCAGGTTTTTAACAAAAAAAAAAACTTAAAAATTTGCTCGTTGCCCCCCTGAAGCATTCAAATTGCCCCCCAGTGGGGCGAGAATCAAAGGTTAGGAACCATTGTTTTAAAACAAAATTCACAATAATATGACAGTAATTACATGTTATATGGCATTCACACTTGCAACCATTAAAAAGTTGTCGAACATAACACCAGTAACAGAATAAAAACGTAATGGACACGGAACAAAGACTTTTTAACATGATAACGTTTTTAGGCTGGTGTCTAATTTTAAAAAAGTTGCAGGACGCCACCTCAGTTTGCCTATATAAGCTAACGACTAACAAAAAAAGAAAATTGGAATTACTGTTTTCATTTTCTTAAAACCAAAAATTTTACTACCTTGGGTTTGTAACTTGGATAATAATTCACCTCGTAGTGAATAACAAAAATATTCACCAGCTGGTGAATAAAACGTAACATAATTATTTTTCATCAATATTTTTTTTTTTCATCAAAATTTTTTTTTATCAATATTTTTTTTTGTATCAATATTTTTTTTTTTCATCAATATTTTTTTTTTCATCAATATTTTTGTTTTTTTTCATCAATATTTTTTTTTTCATCAATATTTTTTTTTTTCATCAATATTTTTTTTTCATCAATATTTTTTTTTTTATAAATTTTTTTTTTCATTAATATTTTTTCTTCATCAATATTTTTTTTTTTCATCAATATTTTTTTTTCATCAATATTTTTTTTCATCAATATTTTTTTTCATAATTTTTTTTTTTTCATTAAATATTTATTTTTATCAATAAAATTTTTTCATTAAAACCCTTTTTTTCATTAAAAACTTTTTGTTATCGACAAACATAGACAAACATATAGATGCATATCACTAGAATGTCTTAGAAAGCTTTACGGATCAATAATATATAAACATAATGGGGTCCTCGACCGACATTTCAATGCATTTTGCATATAATGACCAATTAATATAAGTAGCGTTATTTTTCCTAGAAAAATTTTGCTTTGGAAAGAACACTTACTTATACAACAAAACGTTATCATGATTCAATGGTTTGGTCACGAGTACAAACTTCGCAGACATTTTTTAAACATCTCACTCTTAAACACTTCAAAACAGCAAGTGTGAACCCCGTATTAGTGGTTTGTAAATAAATCCGAGTTAGTTGTTTTTAACTATAAAAACCACAAAATAATATAACACAACGCGAGTTTAATAAATACATAGTACTTATAATTACTTAATAACATTTCATTTTAAATTTCGTATAAAAATTCTAAAGAAATCACAAATGATTTCGTGCTGCTCTGATATGATTTCGTGTCTTCTCACAATACAGCAGCAGGCAGCAAAATTTCCCAATGTATTTTGTTGTTGTTTGCTGTATTAAAAATGTTGCTGTCTGCTGCTGTATTTACCGTCTAAAAACCCATTACTTTCCATTTAAGTTCCAATGTTGTATTTATTTTAACATTCTACACACAAAAAAATATTTTACCAATAACTTGGGAGGATATGCGTTTTTAAAGTTTTTTGCATTAATTATGAATAATTTTGTAACATTTTACCAAGTTTTTGCATAATTTTTGTTAAGGTTTGTAAAATTACACAAGGTTAAATACTCTTATGAATATTTTCTAAACTTTTATCAGCAACAAGCAAAAACTTGGTAAAATGATGCTATTTTTTGCATAATATATGCAAAAAACTTTAAAAACGCATATCCTCCCAAGTACTTGGTAAAAATTTTTTTGTGTGTACATAAAGAAAAAAAAACTTTCGTACACTCAACCAAAAATCATTGTATTCCCAAAGAAAATCGTAGTAAATTCAACAGAAATCATTGTTGATTTTGACCCTACAAATATTTATGTTGATTTCAACATTAATTGTTGTCAGTTTTTGTAAAAGCTGATTAACTCGTATTTTTGTTGGTTCTATTCGTATTTTTGTTAATCATACTCGTTTTGTTTTGTATATTCATGCAATTTTATTTATTAAAATGAAATTCTTATTTGTGTTGTAAATGTTATTTTATTTAATTGAATATTTTCACAATATTTTTATGTAGTTTTCATTAACTCATTATTTTCACATAAACTTATTTTGTTTTTAGATGATATTTTTTTGTTTCCTTGTACTGTGATGTATTTCGCTGTTGTTTTGCTGTCGGCAATCATTTTATGTGATTAGCTTCTGGAGTTTTTGGAAAGATTCCAAATCACAAATTGCTAAAAAAAAATAAAAAATTGTTTTATTAATGAATTAAATAAAAAATATATTTAATTACTCACCAAATATTTTCTTTTACTTTTTGTAATAAAAAAGATTTTTTTAAGAAACATCCCTTCTGTACAACACAACAACAATTTACAAATGGCGATCAGCAAAAACAGTGTTGCACATTTCATATACTTATATTTTATACAATTTTTTCCAACTATGTATTTTTCAACTATTGAATTTTGTAATATCAACATTGATTTTTGTTAAATTCTGTAAAACTTGATCTACAATGGGTTTACTAATTTTTCTACTAAGATATTTCTATGAGTGTAATTTCGTTTAATTTTAAAATTTATTTCATAAATTAAAAAAAATATATTCGTGAAATAAACGACACTTTTGTGTATTCTACAAAATAAAATGTTACGAAGGATTTTCTTAATTTCGTAAATTTTAAAAAATGTTTTCTAAACTTATTTTTGTAAAATAAACAAAACTTTCGTGTATTTTACGAAAGAAATAGCTACGAAAGTTTATTTCGTATAATGTTGCATGTATTTTTTTCGGTGTAGGAAAAATGTCTCAGAATCTGAGAATTTTTCTGTAAGAAAAATGTCTATAGAAAATTTATCAGATTCTAAGACATTTTTCTATAGAAAAATTTTCAGATTTTTTTTGAAGAAATACTCAGATTCGTCGACATTTTTTCTGTATAAAAGTTTTCAGATTCTGAGACATTTTTTTTATAGAAAAATTTTCAGATTTTATTTTTTTATAGAAAAACTGACTCATTTGTCTCATTCTCATATTCTGTGAAAGTTTTTCTATAGAAAAACTGGCTCATTTGACTCATTTGTTTGACTCATTTGTCTCAGAATCTGAGATTTTTTCTGTATAAAAATTCTCAGATTCTTCGACAAAAACTCAGATTCTGAGACATTTTTTATATAGAAAAATTCTTCATTTCTGCAATATTTTTTTTATAGAAAAATTATCAGATTCTATAAAAGTTTTTCAATAGAAAAAATGTCTCAGAATCTGAGAATTTTTCTATAAAAAAATGTCTGAGAATTTTTCAATAAAAATATATCTCAGAATCTGAGAATTTTTCTATATAAAAAATGTCTTAGAATCTGAGAATTTTTCTAAAGAAAAAATGTCTCAGAATCAAGAATTTTTATATAGAAAATATGTCTCAGAATCTTAAAATTTTTCTATAGAAAACATGTCTTAGAATCTGAGATTTTTTTATAGAAAAAATGTCTCAGAATCTAAGAATTTTTCTATAGACATAAAATGTCTTAGAATCTGATGTTTTTTATGTAGAAAAATTCTCACTTTCTGAATTTTTTTTATTCAAAAATTCTCAGACCCCATTTTTCCTATACAAAAATTCTATGGAACAATTTTTTTCTCAGATTCTGAGGCTTGTTTTCTTTTGAAAAATTCTCAGATTCTGATATATATTTCTATAGAAACAGTCTTAGATTTTGATATATATTTTCTATGGAAAAATTCTTAGATTTTGATATATTTTTTGTATAGAAAAATTTTAAGATTCTGAGATGTTTTTTTCTACAGAAAAATTTTCAAATTCTGAGACATTTTTTCTAGATTATGAGATATTTTTTTTATAGAAAAGTTCTCAGCTTAAGAAATATTTTATGTTATAGAATTGTCCAAGAATTTGATAATTTTTCAATAGAAAAAGTGTCTTCGAATTTAAGAACTTTTCTATAAAAGTAAACAATTTCTCAGATTCTGAGAAATTGTTTACCATTTTATTATTACAATTAAGAAACAATTTTAAAACTGCTTTAAGATTCCTTATTCTCTAATTCTTGATGACTTCTTTAATAATTCTTAATTCACTCATCACACTCGGAATGACAAAGTTATAAAACCAAATTCTTCTATTACTAAAGCTGTGTTTATATCATACCACTGAGTATTATGACCTGTCAAAAAATCGTGTGTAATAGATTTTGTTGACAGTCCAATAAGACTTTTGATTTTATGAAATATTTCAAAAAATGGCTGTGTGTTATTAGATTTGCATACAAACAGCTGTTTTTAAAAATTTCTTTTGATTTTGTTTATGATTTTTTGGCAGTATTAAGACTTTGGTATTATTTTACTTTCTTAAAATCCAAAGACTCGGTGGGATGATCTAAACCATAGAAAAAAATAGAATTGAAACAGAGTCGTATTTCGCTTGAATAAGTATTAGTGACAGCACATTATGTAACTTTTGACGTTTAATAAAAACAATGCTACATAAAGGAGAACAACAACAAAGCAAACAACAAAAGAGAAAAGAAAAGTTTTCAAACTATCAATAGTGAGAATTATCTTTAAAAAAACGTTGAATAAAGCAAAATAAATAATAAAATTAATTAAATGAAAGACAAATTCCATTTTTTATAAACAAAGAATCTAATTTTATATTAAATACGTGTGAGATGAGGAAGAACAAGCATTTTGCCACCATATTGGAAAACACATCAAATACAACACTGCGTACCTTCTAATCTTTTCTATGATCTAAACACACCTTAAAGGTACCTACAGACGACGCAATATTATGTACAATATTCAATTATATTGATAGTGTGTGGGTAAGATTGACCATTGTACAATCGTCAATATTACCCACACACCATCAATATAATTGAATATTGTACATAATATTGCGTCGTCTGTAGGTACCTTAAGGGGAGGGTATAAAAAGTGTAATTTTTTAGAGTTGATAAAAAAATCGGCACTTTGATAATTTTGAGGGAAAAAATCGGCAAATATGGCAGCTCTGAATCTTAGTATCGGTTATTAAAAGAAAAATCTAAGATTTTTTCTATAGAAAAAATGTCTCAGAATCTGAGAATTTTTCTATGGAAAAAATGTCTCAGAATCTGATAATTTTTCTATAGAAAAAATATGTCTGAGAATTTTGAAATTTTTCTATAAAAAAATGTCTCAAAATCTGAGAATTTTTCTATTGGAAAAATGGAAAAAATTTTATATTGGAAAAATTGAAGAAGTTTTTTGTTTTTTAAAGTCGACTTTTACCTAAAATAAAACTTTATTTTTTCCGTACAAAAAAAAATAAAGTTTTTGGAAGGCTTTTTTTTAATACCCAATCAGAACAAAATAGAACAAAGAATTAATTCTTTCGACTATATTCTGAACGAAAAATTAAATTAAAGAATTAATTCATAAAAAACTCTGTACGGCATTAAAAAAATCGGCAAATCGGCATTTGTGTAATTAATAAAAATTAAAAAGATCTGGCAGCACTAAAGTTTATACTGTAGATTTTTTCCGGTTATTTCGTTATGGCAGCACTGACCAAACAACCCTGTCTTTTTTAATTGTGTAGTGAAAAAATTAAGCAAGGCACAGAAAATTTTCAGCAGCAATTTTTTTTTTCTCAACTTGGTAAAAAATCAATTACAAGATTTCGTTCTTCAAAAAATTTGTTACTTTTAACGATAAGATGAATTACGATTTTCTTCAAAGTTACAACATACCAACAACTCCCCAACAAAGCGGGTCGGGCAATCAATATGCCACCGCTAACAACGCCGCTAGCTATGCCACCATTGAGGGGGCATATGGGACGTATTCTACGCAAACCCCTCCTGCATCATCAGCAGTTAATGCCGATTTTTATGGTTACGGAGGTGGTGGTAATCCCTTCAATGATAACAATTATGTAGCTTATCCAGATAAAACCACTGGATCTACTGCAAGAACTGGAGCATCAACTTACCAAAATCCAAATCGCTTTATACCGCCCTCAAAGCATGGTACTGGTTTTACTCCAAATAAACCGCCATTGAAGAGAAAATTTGGTAATGCACTTGGGGGTGGGGTTAAAAAAACTGAGCCGACTGTTGTGGAAGTTACTGCTGATGGTAAACTGGTTATGTTTATGGGTCGCGATGAAACCTATCCGGATGAAATGAATGCATTGATACATCCGTTGGCATGTGATCTGTGTAATATTAAAATGAATTCTAGAACTAGTGCAAAAGATCATTATGAGTCAAAAGCTCACGATAAAAATATATCGTCATGGTTATGCAAGGTAAGTAAAGTTTAATAACAACTACTGACCACTAGGGCTTTCAATCGGCATTGGTTTTTGTGAATTCCGGAATTTAGGATTGAAGAAAAATTCGGGATATTTTTAATGCCGGTATTCGCGGGATTTTTTTTTGAAAATTTTCGAAAAAAATATTTTTAAAAAGAACTAAAAAAATTGTACATTTGAAGATCAAGAGAAAAAAGGCATAAATAAAGTTTACCAAACTTTGTTGAAATTTAAAAATATATATATGGCCTTAATCCTTGAACTGTTAGATTTGGAGTGTGGTGTCTGAGAGAAGTTAAGATAAGAGAGTGCAATTCGTAAATACTCACTTATACGCCTCTCTTAAATTTCGTGTGAATTGTCGGGATGCGTTCATTTGCTCTCTTAATGTCCAAAAATATAATGATTTTAAATTTTTTTTTATTTATAATTGATCATTTTAGGCTCAATAGCATATAAACCACAAATGAAATTTATTTAAAATCATTTAAATGCGTTTTTTTAAAGAAACAAAATACCAAAAAGGGGAAATTTCAATCCAATTCTTCTTTCAATTGTTGTTCTTTTAATCCCATCCCGACTATTTTTTTGTATAAGTCAGAGTTGCCGACCCCCTGGTGGTGTTCAAACCCGTGGGCCATGTACCCCGTTTGGGAGGGGCGGGGGTTTAAAGTTAAAGTGGTTTTTCTTAAATATTTCAAAAACTACTTATCCGATCAAAACGGTTATGGTATCATTAGAAAGGGTAATTAAATACCTTTCCAACGGGGTGTAACATGACGTAGTTTAATTAATCCTTTAAGCGAGAAAAATTGATTTTAAAAAAATTTTAACTAGACTTTTTTTACAAAATGCTTATTATCTCAAAATCGAACGTATATAAACACTATATAGGTGTATTTAAAGGGTTAATTAAACTTTTTAATAAGAACGTCTTGATCGGATAAGTAGTTTTTGAAATATTTAAGAAAAACCACTTTAACTTTAAACCTCTGCCCCTTCCAAATGGGGATTGTGGTGTTCAAACCCGTCCTTACGGGTTTGAATTACACACTCGACTTTTTAGAGGTGAAAGGCATGGTCATATATATATATATATTTTTTTTTTAATTTAAGCAAGTTCGGTATTCTTAATGAGTTCCAATTCGTGTAGTCCAAGGGCTCCACCATATCTTAAGACGGCCATGCAGACAAAAATTCGTATTTTATAAAAATTACTGAAAAAATAATAAAAAATAGGTATAATTTTGTTTTTCTTGAACTAAAATAAATCTCTAACATACATATATGTAAAGACCGAATAAACCATTTTTTGTATTTTAAATACAAAAAATAAAATAATAAAAAATATTAAAAAAAATCGGGTTCCCGAAATTCCCGGCATTAAAAATCATAAATTCCGAGAATCGGGATTGGAAGCCCTACTGACCACTTAAAACGACGGAAAAGAGTTAGCAAATCTTTTTAAAGTTTTTATTAAACTTAATTATAAATTTTGAAATTTATTTTTTTTTAGAATTACACTGAAAAGGGTTTAAATCCACCATCAGTCAAACGTTTTATTAAACAAGGTCCTTGTGGACCAGATGCTTTCCATTGTGAAATTTGTGATCTCAAATTGACATCGTTAACCCATGCTAATCAACATTATTCTGGTAAAAAACATCGTTTGGTTTTAGCACAAAGGGGAAAACCTTCTGGTGCCGGTTTTTATAATTCTGAAGGTAAATGGATACGTACTGGCACTAAAGCTACACCCAATCAATATAGAGATCGTCGTTTTGGTATTGGTGATCCATTTCACTTTCAAGGAATGGGAGGAGAAACTACTGATAACAGTAACAATCAAGCTACCACTCCTACACCAACCGACACTACAACAAGTGTTGCTGATACCACAACTACTAATGATATTGATGTTAAACCATCTAAAGCTGTGACAACAAAAACTCCCGCTGTGGCCACGGACCAAGATCCTTCATTGTTTTGTTCAGTTTGTAAAGTCAGTGTCACTTCGGCCGTACAAATGACCATGCATTTGGATGGCGTTAAACATCAGAAGAAATTGAAAGCCAGTGGTATTACACCTACTCCAACAACACCAGCATCCACTAATGTTGCTCAGTCTGCATTACCGCAAACTCCAGTCGTTGATAATGTTTTATTTTCAGCCATTAAAGAAGAGTCTAAACCGGATCCTACAGATTTGTCAATGTACCGCACTCCTAGTGGTCAATATTATTGTAAAACTTGCAATACAACCATGTCGCATTTGTCTGGTTTAGAACAACATTTAAATGGAAAACGACATATTAAGAAGCAAACTGAAGAAAAGGCAATGGCTTCGTTAGCAGCAAAAAAGGTCAACTAAAATTGCAGATTTTTATAATATTTTTTCTGCACTCTCATATTATAATAACACTATATGTATTATGAATTGTAACCAAAATGACTTTCAATATTGAATAATAAATATATGAGTTACAACAAGAAAAAAAGAAATATTTGATTTTTATATGTAAATTCCACTCTAGTGATGGAGGGTTTTATATAAGTTTGTCATTCCGTTTGTAACAACTCGAAATATTGGTCTAAAACCCCATTAAGTAAATATAAATGTGTATTCAAGATCCTTGATCAATTTTAAGACGATCTTTCCGTCTGTCTGTTGAAAACACGCTAAATTGCGAAAGACTACTGAGAGGCTGCTTAAGCTTGGCATATATATTTGTCGTTTTCCCGGTCAGACTAGTATTGCATTACAGCGAAATCAGTTAAGGGGTTTAAAAGTTATTAACAAAACCATAAAATTTACATTGTTTTTATTTTTTTGCAAATTCATGTGTTAACACACACTAAACACGATTTAAATGACGTTGGTTAGCCATAAAAATAGTTAACAAAGGTGGTTTGTCATTAAAAAAAATTACAATGCTACACCAAGGATTTAATTTTAATTCAAAGATTCCATTTGTAATTCAAAGTTTCTAGTTGTAATTTGAAAATTCCATTTGTAATTCGAAAATTTCATTTGTAATTCGAAAAAGATCAATTGTAATTCGAAAAAGATCAATTATATTTCGAAAAAGATTAATTGTAATTCGAAAAAGATTATAATTCGAAAAAGATCAATTATATTTCGAAAAAGATAATCAATTATATAATTCAAAGTTTCTAGTTGTAATTCGAAAATTCCATTTGTAATTCGAAAATTTCATTTGTAATTCGAAAATTCCAATTGTAATTCGAAAAAGATCAATTGTAATTCGAAAAAGATTAACTGTAATTCGAAAATTCCAATTATAAATCGAAAGGATCAATGGAAATTGTTGAAAGTTGATATTGGAATCTTCGAATTACAATTGTTTTTTTTTTCGAAATACAATTGAGGAGTTCCATAACAAAACGCAACAATTCCACTTTAACAGTTTTTGAGATAAACGCACAAATGTAAACAAAGTCAGTAGTGAGTTTGAGTGTAATTACTAAGCTTTGGGATGTTTCATAATTAAAGTCAACAGTGAATTGCAGTGTAAATATGGAGCTTTGGGATGATTTTTAGTAATGGTTACATAGATTTTAATGTGTAGAATAGGATTCAGTCAAAAAAACAAAAAACTCAAAAAGTGGAATTGTTGCGTTTTGTTATGGAACTCCTCAATTGATCTTTTTATTCCCTCAAACTACAGTTTTGTCATTTCGTGTTTAACGCATCGAAATATCGGTCGAAGACCCCATAAAGTATATATATATTATTAATTCATGATCGATTCTAGGCACTCTATGAATGTCCGTCTGTAGACCTCCGAAATTTGGAACAAATATGTCTTGTAGTCCTTCGCAAGTTAAGTTCGTAAATGGGCAAAATCAGACCAGGATTAAAAAGTTTCCCCTTGAAGAACTAAATAAACCTCTGAAAAACACTATTTTTAACGTGTTTTTGTATATCACTTGTTCGAATTACAATTGATATTTTTCGAATTAAAATTGATATTTTTCAAATTACAATTGATCTTTTTCAAATTACAATTGATCTTTTTCAAATTACAATTGATCTTTTTCGAATTACAAATGATCTTTTTCGAATTAGAATTGATCTTTTTCGAATTAAAATTGATCTTTTTCGAATTAAAATTGCCTTTGCATTAGTGATTGCATTTTTTATGTATTAAGATTTATTTCTTTTTTATGTAAAGGCCTATTCACACCTGAGGTGAAATCCCGTTCGAACGAGATTTCGATCATATGGGACTGTATCATTTTAAACACTACCATATGATCGAAACCTAGTTCGAACGAGATTTCACTTCAGGTTAAATTGGGTATAAGTAATAAAAGAATTTGTATAAATTAGAAATTTCCAAAAAATTTTAATATCTTTCTATTGGGAAACATTTTAGTATTGCCAGACAATATTAAAAAAATGTTCTTGTCTAAATTTATTTCTAATAATTCTTTATATGGAGTTCACACTAGCGACTTTAAACAAGTTGTTTAACAAAACACCAGTAACAGAATAAAAACGTAATGGATACAGAACAAAGACTTTTTTAAACATCTCACTTTTAAACACTTAAAAACAGCAAGTGTGAACGCCGTATTACAAAAAGTTACGTAGGGTATTACTACGTTGACCAGTACATATATTTCATACATATATTTCAAGATTTGTTGAAATAAAAAACTTCAACGTTTTGACACAACTGTACTTTCTAATCGGTGATTCATCATGGTGCAATAATAAACATAATGCATTAATACAAAAAATGTTAGCTGAAGGAAAATATTTCGAATTTGAACGGTTTCTTTCGAATTAAATTATTTTTTTTTAACAATAAATTATTTTTTTGGAAAAATGTTTCTGTAGTGGTGTTATTACACTGCACAGTGGTTTATTATTGATGTTTTTGGAAATAATTCGGCCATTCCGTAAGTACTACACCGATTGCAGTGAAATTTATACCGGTTATAGCTAACGCAATTTCGAGCTTAATTTGGTGGACCCCACATACCCAATAGGGGCGCCTTCAAGGAATCCTAAAGCAGACCATCTCTAGCAGAGAAAAGCTTTGAATGCTTGCCAATTTGTTGTTTTCTATACGATTTTTATGAAATTTCGATTTTTAAATCCATAACCAACGAAATATCATTTTTTTTGTTTAAAAGTTACATTGGGCTTGTTTTTTGAAAAAATATAACGATTTGTGATCAAAACTCGAATTATGACTTAAAAGTTGCTTAATTAAGAGTAGAATTTTTAGACTTTTAAAAAAAAAAATCTAAGGTTTCGGACTTTTTCAAAAAGTTGAACGAAGTTCGAAAGCCGAACGAGTCCTAAAGGCTCATTATTAGTATTTATTGTTGCAAAAATTAACGAAATCATTAAATTAAAAAAAAATAAATTGTGAATGATTAAAATTCTGGGGGGGGGCACAGTGCGACATTTGGCCAATCTAGGTGGACAAAAATCGAAAAATAAAAGTTGGCGGATTGTTATAATTTAAATGAATGTGACAGCAAACAATCCATATACTATGGAAATAATCATAATATGACGAAAAAAGTGCTGTTTCATTTGATACAGGAGTTTAAAGTCACATCTTGTAATAGACTTTTGAGAAATAATATATATTTTTGAGCACCATCCCAACTTCAAACACTTATAACTTTTTTGTTGTTGGAGTTATAACTCCATTTTTTGTTTTAAAATACAGCATTTTTAATCTAGTTTTTAAATCCGTGCTCATTTTTCAATTTAATCGAAAACTTATTGTTGTAATTTATTAAAAACAAAAATTAAAAATAAAAAAAAATAAATAAAAAAAACTGAAACTTCGTTGGAATAAAACTATAGTTTCCTCACGCTCCCTCACACGACCTATACATTTGGCAGGTGTTGGAATGTCTCTAGTAAGAGATTAAACCATGTTTGCTGGCGATTTTTTGCGATTTATAGAGAATTTTAAAGTTTAGTGAACGTCTAAAATAGACTTTTTGCTTGATTTTTTTTTTAATTCCAGAGACTTTTAGTTTTAAACTATATGAAAAATACACTTATATTGCACATAAAATTGAATGATTATGTAAGAATATATTATAATAGGTGTGTTCCAGAACTTTCCGGGTAAAGTTCGGTAAAATGAGAGCAAATCAAAAAACCTCTCACGATACCACAAAAATACACAAAAGTACGGGAACGCTAAAAACCACATTTTAAGCCCAAAATAATAGAAAATGTAAACAAACCAATAACGCTAAAATATTTTCGTAAGAAAAATTACTTTAAACAAGAAAACAAATTGTAAAAGTTTATTTTAATAACAAATTATCTTTTTTTGTATTAAAATAACACATTTCCTTGGTTTAGTTCTTTATTTTATTTAAATTTCCAATTTAGCTTCACAAAAAAAATCAGCTGTTTTTTCAACATCTGACTGTTACCAATTTACCCGAAAAAAAAGTGCGGGTAAGTTCGGTAAAATGAGAAACTAATTTATTCTCTCAAAAACTCTCTCATTTACCCAATTTTTGCGTACGGGAACGCTTTTCGGGCTGGTTTGGGTACCCGCGGGCACCCGCGGTAGCGTTGTGGAACAGACCTAATATAAAATGTAATGTGTTATTACACCAAACCCTTGTTTAACGGCATTACATTTTTGTTAACGATGTTTAGTTTTTGTATAAAATATGGGAAAATTGGATAATTGTTAAACTCGTAGAATTCGCAATGAAATTAAAATAATGAAAACCAAATAACTTTAATTTTTTGGTTTGAAATTTTAAAATATGAGTGATACAAAGCACACGATTTCAATAAATTACTGTACTGCTATTTCTATTTCTATTGTAAAATCTTTTTGTGTGTAATAAATTTATAAAACTGCAAATAGTGGGTGGACCACGCCTCTTTTTGTTACAGTATAGAGTTAATTTTACAATGAACATGAGCAAAAAATTAAATCTAGCCCAAGGTTGTCCAACACAGCTTAAATATCTGTTATAAAAAAGTGGGCGTATACCGCCCATCAATAATTATCTTCGAGGTAGTTGTGTACAATTTTTTTTACAATATGGTACACAAATAATATTTTTTTACAAAATTTCATAAAAATTCTTCAAATTATTTAAGCAATTTCTTAAAAAATAGTTAATTTCCCAAAAATGGGCGTGGCAATTGTTCGATTGTTCCAAATTTTGTTGTCAATATTAGTTATGTCCTACATTATTATCAAACCAAATTTCAAGCCAGGATCTTTTAAATTAGATTTTTGTCCACCTAGATTGGCCAAATGTCGCACTGTGGGGGGGGGCTAAGTCAGACAGGGCTATCTACGCCAATGTATACATACGTGTCTAGCCAAGATCCTAAACTTTCATTTGGATTTTTATTCGACTCTCTAACTCTTCTAACATCAGAGATATAAAGGGTTAACGTTTTGGTGCTCCATATGTTCAGCCCTAACGGCTTCGATAAATAAAACTTTTCTGCGTAGCCGCCTTCGTCCGGGCTTAGGGATAACAATCTCCATAGATTCCTTTAGCGCCTTCGCTAAAGAAAGCTTTTCTGCTCCACAGGTTTAGCCCAAAAAATAGCACCAAAACTTTAACCCTTTATATCTCCGGTGTTAGAAGAGTTAAATAGTCGAATAAAAGTCCACATGAAAGCTTACGGGTTAATGAAATTTTTCCGTGTAAAGAAATGTTCGAATGGAATTTCTTTAAGCTTTCGAATGATAACAATTTCATCTAAATCGGATAAGTACTTTTTAAGATATTTAAGAAAAACGTTGTAACTTTGAAGGCCCGCCCACTCGAAAGAGGGCGTGACCCTTCCAAAGTTCGAAGTTCACGCGGCGTAGGAAAGACCCCTTTGTCGATACACTAAGTTTTAATATGCTGGGAGTGATTTCGGTATTCTGGTCATATGTCTACTAAGCAATAACGCAAAAATTGATATAACGCCAAAATATATATATAGCAATAATTGCTTGGAAATTTGTCTGAGCAACTATTGCTGGCAATTAAACATCAAAATCGAATGTCATCTTTGTTTGGAATTAATCAAAATAGACGAAAAGTGTTTTATTTTGTTTATTCTGCCGACGTTATTCGTTATTGTCACCAAAAAAAAATCAGGTGGAGACCTGGTGCAATGCATCGTTAATCGTTTTCGTTTTACGTGATTAGCCCCCAGTACTTTTGCATACTGTTGTAGGTGTTGTGCATTAAACAGTACTTTTTAGAAAAGAAAAACAGCAGTACATGTACTGTCTAAAACCGCACGAATGGCAGCCCTAGTTAATTTTATAACGGCATTTGTATTCGGACGCGTTTTTTGTTAGTAGTGCATTAAATTTAGAAAATAATTAGTTAATAGTGTTAAAAGTTTATTAAAATTATTAAAAAAGTGAAATTTAATATAGTAATACAATTTATAATGAAAGTGTTTTTTTTTTTTTAAGAAAAATCCTGTGAAAAATAATTAAAACCGGCTTAGAAAACAAGCGTCATAACTTGTTCTTGGTCAGATAAAAAAAAAACTTGAAAAAATAAAAAAAAAAATAACAATTTCCGCCAAAAGTGTTAATTATTTTGTAAAAATATTTTTGTTGTTGTAATATGTGCGTTATGTAGCAGCCATTTTTTTAATTGTGCGTGATCGTTCATGTTAGCGTTGTTTTAATAAAAAATTGCAAATGTCGCGTAAGTTTAAGCCGTTTAATTTGCATTCGGGAAGTGTCGTTTAAAATGAATAGGGTTCACCGTAAATTCACCAATTTTAATAAAATGTGTTTGTAAATTTTGTATTTGTTAATTTTAGGAATCAATTAATGCTTTTAATGCACCTTTAACCTTAGGTGAGTCTAAATTTTTAATTTATTATTATATATATAATTAAAAAATATGTATGTATCTTTCGGCATAAAGGCCCAAAGAAAACTTCTATAGAAATATTTTACATCATATTATTTTTAAATAAATTTTGGGTCAAGTTTACGTCCACTCCTCCAAATCTGATAAAACTTTGTGCAGCAAACTGAGTACATCATCCTGAGTATTATCACTTTTGTAGGAAAAAGTTGGGGTGTGAAAATTAATGGGGGTCGGTCTTTCATTGCACCTCTCTAGAAGCGACTTCGACGCAGTGGAGCAAAGGGTGAGGTAAAGGGGAAAACAATGACAAATTTTGGAACTTGTTAAGATGGCGGCCTTGACCCTAAATTTGATAAAATTTTGTGGGTTGGTAGAGGGGTCAAAAATACATCGAGTGGTACCAATTTCAAGGAGCGGTCACGCCCCCTTTCGGAGGGGCGGGGCTTCAAAGTTAAAAATTATTTTGTAAATATCTTAAAAACTACTTGTCCTATTTGGACGAGATTAGTTGCATTCGAAAGCTTATACAAATACCTTTCAATAATGTCGAATGTGTGACTCAGTTTAATTAACCCCTTAAGTGCCAAAACCCGCTTTAAAAGTTTTTTGTCATGACTTTTTTTAAAAAATGGTTGATATCTCAAAACTGCACGTATATAAGTAAAAATTTAGACCAAACAGATTGGTAGCCAAGATATTAAGCTTTAATTTGAGGCAACCACTGGCGTTGTAGCTCTAAAATTAACCGAGATATTAAAGGTCAAAGTTAGATTTTTTTGTTATGTTAAGAATTGATTTTACACTACTCTATTCTACTGGCATTGCTTCAATTTTTTTCCGTTGAAAACGGTTTTAACTACATTTTTTGTTTTAATCTGACAATATACTGTAATAGCATTAATAAATTAATTAAAACGTGTTTTAAAACTTACGTGAGAACAGACCTTAACCCTTAAATGCTTGAAGGAACTAAACCAGAATACAGAAATTGCGATTTATTTTTTTTTTAATTTTAAAGAAAGCGTGCAAACTTAATAGGTTAAGCCCAAACGGCTTCGCTAAATAAAGTTTTTCTGCGTAGCGGCCTTCGGCCGGGCTTAGGGATTACAAACTCCATAGATTCCTTTAGCGGCTTCGCTAAAGAAAGCTTTTCTGCGTACAAACTTTATAGGTTCAGCCCAAACGGCTTCGCTAAATAAAGTTTTTCTGCGTAGCGGCCTTCGGCCGGACTTAGGGATTACAAACTCCATATATTCCTTTAGCGGCTTCGCTAAAGAAAGCTTTTCTGCGTACAAACTCCATAGGTTCAGCCCAAACGGCTTCGCTAAATAAAGTTTTTCTGCGTAGCGGCCTTCGGCCGGGCTTAGGGATTACAAACTCCATAGATTCCTTTAGCGGCTTCGCTTAAGAAAGCTTTTCTGCGTACAAACTCCATTGGTTCAGCCCAAACGGCTTCACTAAATAAAGCTTTTCTGCGTAGCGGCCTTCGGCCGGGCTTAGGGATTACAAACTCCATAGATTCCTTTAGCGGCTTCGCTAAAGAAGCTTTTCTGCTGGTTTAGCCCAAAAATTAGCACCAAAAATTTAACCCTTTATATCTCTGGTGTTAGAAGAGTTAGAGATTCGAATAAAAGACCAAATGAAAGCTTAGGAACTTGCTTGTGTTACTACATACCTATGTGTTCCTCGTATGACCTTATATACGTTACATTTGTGAGATATTTGAAAATTAAAAAAAAAAAATTAAAATCGCGTTTTGGTGCTTAACGGGTTAATGAAAGTTTTTTATGTAAAAGAATATTCGAAAGGAATTTCATCAAGCTTTCGAATGATACCAATTTCATTCAAATCGAATAAGTACTTTTTATGATATTTAAGAAAAACGTTTTAACTTTGAAGGCCCGCCCACTCGAAAGAGGGCGTGACCGCTCCTTGAAATTGGTGCCACTCGATGTATCTTTGACCCCTCTACCAAACCACAAAACTTTATCAAATTAGGGTCCAAGGCCCTTATCTTAACATATGCCCAAATTTTTTAACAGTCGAAAAATTTCGGTTAAACAAACTGCCATAAGCCGTTGTCGTTAATTTGCAGAAAATTCAGTTGACTTTTTTTAAACAATATTATTTAAATGTTTTACCGACAAAATCGTTCCTGTCTAGAAAAAATAACAAAAACTCCTTAAGCGCTGATATCGGTGCATGTCGCAGACTCAATTCCGTACGGAAGTGGTTCCTCGTAAAACGAATATTTTTTTCGCAATGAAATCATTTTCAAAAATCCAAGTGGAATTCAATTTCATGGAAGTGGTTTCATTTCGAAAAACTATTTTGTTTTTAGATGACTTTAAAACTACTTTCGAACGGAATTGACTCTGTGACAGGCCCCATCATTTCCTCTTAGAAAACTTTCCAGATAATTACGACATGTTTTTTTTAAATAGCTGACATTCTGAGTGAGTTATTACCTCATCAAACATCGCGGAATCATTTGGATTTATGCAATTACATTATCTTTCTAAAAATATATAAGATCCATCTTCCAGTATACTTGTTATCGAAAACCTTAAAGATTTTGTTCGATTTTTTACATAAATTTGTGAAGATCAATATTTCCCTATACTCAGATACATTTTGCTTTAAGAAACCTCTTGATAATTTCAAAAGAGATATTCAGAGTCTTGCTGCCAGCCCTAGCAATGTAGCAAGAGTACTTTCTTCAAAAAATATACATATTTTGAAAGATATTTTTGAAAAGTGCTCTTCTGCCACCAGTACCTGCACCATGAAAAATGACCCCAATGCAAAATGGCCCCAAATTTTTATATGGAGTACAACACGAAACTTTGGGGTAATTTTTCCAAGTTATTTGGAGTCATTCTTCCTATTTTGGGACCATTTTTCATGTAAAAATTACCCCAAAATTGTTAGGCCCATTTTTATTTTTTTTTTTATCTGGGGGTTATATTGCATAATGAAAAATAGCCCCCAATTTAATTTAAAAAAATAATTAAAATATTCCAACCACTTTTGGAAATAAAGCCATATATGGCTTTGTTACTCATATGAACATTTTTAAAAATGTTTGTCATTATATTGCGGAGAGTTTGGGTGATCCTGTCTTCAGCCATCTAAGGGATGGAGTTTTTAATCCCTAAGATCCTGCTACCCAAAAAAAAGTATTTAGCGAAGCCGCTAAATTAATTTATGGAGTTCGTAGTAATCCCTAAGCCCGGCCCGGAGGCCAGCTACGCAGAAAAACTTTTTTTTGTTAAACTATCTTTAAATTAAAAACCCACACATTAAAACCCCACCTCGGAAATCAGAGGGGCCTAAGGGCACCATGCCCCCAATAATGGAATAAAACCGAAATTAAAATTTAGTGGGCTGGTGTATCTAGGCCCCTCTGACTTCAGTGATTCCTGGTATATGTGGGTTTTAAATTTGAAGATAGTTAAACAAAAAATGGAATAAAACCGAAATTAAAAAAATTAAAATTTAGTGGCCTGGTGTATCTAGGCCCCTCTGACTTCAGTGATTCCTGGTATATGTGGGTTTTAAATTTGAAGATAGTTAAACAAAAAATGTTTCTCTGCGTAGCCGGCCTTCGGCTGGGCTTACAAACTCCATAAATTAATTTAGCGGCTTCGCTAAATAATTTTTTTTGGGTAGCAGGATTAACGTGGAAATATATTTCCACTTTTTTAACTGTTATGGCTATATTTTCACTTTGGTGGCAAAATCAATATGATTTTATTGCTTAATCGTGTTGGTAATAAGTCCATATGGCCTTAAATCCCCATGAATTGAGAAAAAAGGACATATGGGCCTCTGTTCTGTCTTTCACAACTTTTCAATTCACATGAAAATTTCCGAATCACATGAAGTTTAGTGTTTTGTTGATCACGCATTTATCCGAAGTTGAAATCGAATAATTTAAATTTAAAAAATTATAAGGAAAAAAAGTGCATTCGTTTTACTTTTACCAAATTTTATTTATGTGAAACAAAACGAAAAAGAAATTCGGATGTGAAATCTAGAACACCAAAAAAATTCGGAAATTTTCACATTTTTTATGTGAATTACCTTTTTTGGAACAGCGGCCATGGTCTTATTGCCTATGGATTTATTTCACCCCCTCCCTTAAATTAATAAAATTTGGGGCCTTTTTTATTTTCAGAAAAATGTTTTTATTTGTTTGGGGCTTTTTTCACATAGAATTGGGGCCTTTTTCATATCTCAAAGTGCGGTGATATTTAATTTTTAAAGACCACAAAACGGGCCATTTTTAATTTTTGTCGTTGGGGCCATTTTTCAGGGTACCACCAGTAATACAAATTATCTGATTGTCAGTCTTAAAGTTATAAAAAACTACTCTGCGACTTATTTTATGGAAATTCAAGCTTTTGTATAGAATTTTCCCACAAACAAAAACAAATTTCGCCTGGAAATGTTTTAAAATCAGTTCATCGTTTTGCGATGAAATATCAGTACAGGTACGGATCAAATCAGTACGAATTGTCAGCCTAAGTATACCCCCATACTGTAGTTAAGAGGCTATAAAAAAAATGTAGGGTATCACTGAGTCGACCTGTACTAACATAACCCTCTTATATATATCAAGATTAAATAACAACAAAATAATGCTTTTGAGACAACTGTACTTTTTTATGGCTGAATTATAGTGAGTCATGGCACAGTGGGACAATTATATGCATAAAAGGGGTTGATATTAAAAAATCAGATAGCGAATTTTAAACCAAATAAGAATGTTTTGTTTTAACTGTACCTTACACAGTGGGATGAAAATATTTATTTGCAATACATAACACTTAAGTTTTTTCTTGAAGTTATGTAACAGTGGAAAACCTATTTACACCTCTTCTGGATAATTAAAAAAAAACACCGTTAATTATGATTTAATTATATCCATATTTATATTTCTTTTATTAGTGGACTTTTTCAATTACAATACCAAAACATAGATTCTATCAGTTTATTCTTTAAGAACTAAAATATGTTTTACAACTAGAAGAGGAAGAAAATTAGTAAAAAAAGGAAAATTTGAAAATTGACAAAATAAAAAAGAAGTTACAAATATTTATGGAAACAAATTAAATCATCTGTATTAATCATAAAAAAATGCTTAAAACTTAAAATACATCTCAAAAGGAAAATTAAAACTTACAAGCTTAGAATTCCACAAAAATGTATTGAAATTGTAGCTCATGCCCTAATTGATTTTCTATGGAAATATGGAATTTGAGAAAAAAAATTTGGTATTTTAAGATGTTTTTTTTTTCTTCTTTTTTTTTTTGAATATGTATCAATTTGTTTTGCATAGTAAATTTTATGACATTTTTTATATTTTGTTAAATATATTAAAAATTATTATTTTCCATTTTCATGAGTTTTTGTTTTATATTTATTAAGAATAAAGTTAATTTTGTGTATTTTTTTTTTTTAAGAATATTGTTTATAAAAGTTAATAGTTGCTGTTGTCGCCACCCGTCTGTTGTTGATAAACTTCAATAGTATCACCCTCTTCCATTTCCAAGGAGGTGGGTGTGTCATTTTCATTTATAGGTTGGCCATCAAAACGAAACCGGACTACTTGCATAGATAAACCCTAAGGATTAAAAAAGAAAATATTAGAGATTAATATCAATTCTAAAAAAAAGTATTTAATTAAGGCTACTTGCGAGTTGCTAAATTTATTTTAAATTAAATTCAAAAACAATTTCGAACTTCAATGAAACTCAATTTTGTTTTATAATTGTTTTTTTTTTTGGATTTAACTTTGCTGCATCACGCATACAGCCTCAATTCCTTAAGGATAATTAAATAAACTAAACAACTTACCGCTCTGTCACAATAGGCATTCATTAATTTTCTGAGAGGTGTATGTTTTTTAATTTTAAACTGTACCACAGCATTATCTTGTCCCAAAACTTTCAAGTTAATGTGTTCTGTTTCAGATCCCTGAAATATATAAAGAAAAATAGTTATTTATATGCATATAAAACATAAGTTTAGATTTTTATTTAAAAAAAACATTTAGGTGTAATGAAATCTTAAGAAATTTCAACCAAAATTTAGTGTACGTCCAAACGCACTTTTTTAGAACGAACGCGTTTTCGAATTTCGGACAATTTTACAAAGTTCGTTGAAACCCTGTTTTTTTTTTGTTTTTTGAGAACCGGTATCAGGATCAGAACCGGTATCAGGATCAGAACCGGAATATTAGTATCAACGAGAATATATATAAAGAACCGGAAAACCGGCATCAGAACCGGGAATACCGAGAAAAGAAGAGCTCTAATACATGCCATATATTAACGAAATATTTAGTTGTACGAAGTTTCGTACTTTTTGCTTACGAAATTACTTTGTAAAAATTATAAGCTCTTACGAAAAGTCCAGGTTGGATGAGAAGCCGCTTTAAGCATTTAGGGCAAAAATTTTTCGATGACTTAGATTGCCTAAACGGTGTCTCATTGACACCTCTAGCAAAATATCTTAGAGAATAGGGGTTTTTTTAAGAAATAAACAATTTTTGTATCAGAGGGTATCACTATGGGTCTTATGGCCTCCTAGTGAATTCGCCAAATTGGCGGACGACCATCCAATCTCAGAAAAACTTTACTACTTCGTACGAAATATTTTTGCGTTTTTACGAAACAATTTTCGAAATTATACAAAATATATTCGTAAAATACAAAGATAAATTCGTATACACAGTATTGTGCAAAACAAAAGCAACAAATTGCACAAAATAATTCAAAGCCAGGGGGGTTACCGTGTATTTCAATTCGAAACAGAAACATTTTCGAACAGAATTTTCTTTTGACAAATAATTAAAAAGAAAATAGGTCTATTCGATTACCTTACTACAATCTACTATTTTTTACTCATTTTACTACAGCTGGAAATTTTCAATACAAAAAGTAAACAAGACTTTCCAGTTGTAGTAAAAAATAGTAAGAAATTTGGGTAATCGAATAGACCTAATATTTTTTTAGTAACAAAATTCTTGTCATTTTTTCTTCAAATAATGAAAAATATACAAATTTATGTAAACGAATTTACTGTTACATGTTTTAAATTTCCGAATTCGAACGACTTTCGAAAAAAGTTATCACCTCCTTCCAATTGGTATAGAAAAATGCTTTTGAGTAAATCTTTTAATTTTTATTATGCTTTTAAGGACACATAATGAAAAAAATTTAAAATTATTTATGAGTAAAAAATTAAACGAAAAGGAGAATTTTCCCATTTGTAAGCGTGCAAACAAAAAAAATTAAAATTTGAACATAATTATTTCAGAAAGAGGAAAAAAGTTTTGATAACTTTTTCGCTTGAATATGTAATTTTATAATTTATATTTGTTTTCGTTTGAACCAATAAATCAGATCATACATATTGTTTTACGATTGTAAATTTTTAAATAGTTTGGGAATAGTACAAAAATTTCACCAAAACCTACAGAAAATTTTTTTTGAGCTTGTTTTTGTCAATTTCAATTACTTGTCCCGAAAAGTCTTGTTAAAAATTTCTAACAAGGGAAGTATCTCAACCCTTATGAACCGATTTGCATGAAACTTAAAATATATATCAAGGAGACAATTCTAAGGTTGGGGTGTCTCGGCTTATCGGCCATATCGGGGATTTAGGGGTTCAAAACATGGGTCAAAAAATGGCGAAAAAATCGTTTTTTGGATTTTTCAGCCATTTCTTTTTAAGAAACTATATCATGTTTTCATATGAGAAGAAAGGTTTTTTTAATGTCGATCCAATTGTGGCATAACCTTGTAAAAATTCGGCTTCTTTAAATATTTTTTTCAGGAAAATGTGTAAATTTTGGGGGGTACTTATGTGAAGAAATAGACCTACGAAATCCATATGGATAAGAAATAATCTTTGTTAAATTTAAGTCGACCCGTATTTTTGCCCTAGACGATATTCCTGTTAGTTCGGAAGTTATCAAAATTTTCCCGAAGGTCCACATGGTTTCATAAGGGGACAACAAAATTTTTAAACACCGATATGGCCGATAAGCCGAGACACCCCAACCTTAAAATCGTCTCTTTAATATATATTTTAAGTTTCAGGCAAATCGGTTCATAAGGGTTGAGATACTTCCCTTGTAAGAGGGTATTTATACACAGCCTTTTTTTGCTTGCAATAAAGTCTTGCAATTTTTTTTTGTAGGCAAACGGGGGTGAAAAGCATAGAAGAAGGAAAACAGAATTCGTGATTTTTTTTCTACCGTTTTCTTTTCACCCCCGTTTGCCAACAAAAAAAAGTTGCAAGACTTTATTGCAAGGAAAAAAAGGCTGTGTATAAATACCGTCCAAGCAATTTTATGGCATTTAATTTCTTTTCTCGTTTTGGTATTAACAAATTTCAAAAAAATCATTTTCGAAAAAATTAACTTTAAAATAACAAATTTTCAAAGTTCCAAAAAAAAATTTCTAAATTTTTTAAATCAGTTTAAAATAGGTCGTTTGGGTCCGTGTTTAATGTAACGTGACTTATTAAGGACCGGTCGATTTGGTTGCAGGTACATTAAACATTTTAATTGCGAAATATTTTCGTAAATCTACGAAAATCTGGACTGATTTGTTTTTCGTAATATAAAGTAAATTTTCGTATTGTACAAAACAAGTATAAAATTTTATCTTTTTAAATTTCACAAAATCGACAACATAAGACGACGTAGGGACGGACGACTGACGTGATTAGTAAGTTGCAAGTCACAATTGGGTCGACCGACAAACATGTGAACAATCGTATTTTTCTGCGATAGTCTTTAATTCTTTGACGGGAAACTTTTTTAAGCCTGGTCCGATTTAGCCTATATACGAACTTGTCCAGCCGATGACAATAAGACATACTCGTGCCAAGCTTGAGCTCTTTTGGTTTGCACTACATCGTGGTTTTTATAGAAACACATCGCTAGAATGTCGTAGGGTATAATACGTGGGTGGTTATGTGGGGTCCAGTTTATAAAAAAAAGTGTTTTTGCCGTATGGCAATAGAACCGGAATTCAGCTAGTTAGAAAAATATGTGAAGTGGTAGCAATACATGAAAAATGTATAAAAAAAAAATCTTGTTTTGATAGAAATTTGTTTATACTAAAAATTAGCACAAAAAAAATTTAGAAATTTAAAAACACAATATCTGTCCATTTTTTATGCAAAGTAGCCCACTGTTCTAAAATATTACCCTACATCTAAATTCTAGAAAATTTTGAACTCTTATTTGGCCAAGCCGAAGAAAAAAATTTAATTTCGGCAAAAATAGCAATAGTATACACAGATGATATAGACAAGCAGCTGTCTATATGCAAGACATTAACAAAAAAAAAAATGAAGTTTTTAACAAAACAAAAAAACCGACGCTGAAATATAGCCTCGTTTAATGTAAAAGTCAAGTGTAAAGAGTGTAGGGTATAAAAACACATCAAAAAAAGCCATAAAGAAAGTTAGGTTATGTTTAATAATTTACATACAGTGCAAAAATACCATGTATTTATGCTTTTCCACTAAATATTTTATTTGTATTTAATTTTACTAAAATATACAATTCACTTTCAACGATCCACAAACTATACATTTTGTAACTACACGGCATCTTAGCAAAAAAAAAAAAGCCGCATTGCGTCGCTGTTGACCGCGCCATGTTTGTCGGCATCACACACACATTTTTTCATGAAATTCTTTTTAATTAATTTTTTCCCCAACTTTTTTTTCACAAAGTAATTGTTTAAACATACCTTTTTTTCGTCAGACATGATTAAAGTTTTAATTTCTTTGTTAAAATTTATTTAAATAAAATTAATTTAGCACTACTGCAAATTTTTCATTAGCTTCTTCTCTTGCTTTTATTCTACTAACTACATACAACAAAAAAAACGACGCTGGTAGAAAAAAAAAATGCGGAAATCGAGTGTGAAGTAGGGTATAAAACAACGAAAAAAAGCCATAAAAGTTAGGTTATGTTTAACAATTTATCTTCAGCATAAAATACCATGTATTTATTACTTTTTCAACTAATATTTAGTAACTACAAGGTATAATTGGACATTAATATACAATTTTCAATGCTCTATTAATTATACTGTTTTTACTACAAGATTTTTTATTAAAATTAAAAAGCCGCGTCGCTGTTGACCGCGCCATGTTTGTCGGCGTCATACACATCTTTTTTGTTTTCTTTTTAAACATTTTCAAATTCATTTTCTTTAAATAATTGCTAAAACGTACCTTCTTTTCGTCAGACATGTTTAAATTTTTTGTTTACAATTTATTTAAAAATATTAATTTAGCACTACTGCAAATATTTTATCGCAGCTTGTTTTTTTAGGGGTTTTCTCCGGTCAAATGACGAAACCTCTTACTTTTTCACAAAAAATTTTACAACTAATTTTAAAAATTAAACGAAACTCTGTTCAAAGAAGAATTCTTTTTTTTTTTAAAGGAAAAGAGATACATATTTTATTTTGTTTAGTCGTCTCTTTCTAACAAAAGCAAAATATCAGAAAGGGAAATTTTTGTCAATACTGCCAACTAAGCTGATTTCACCAAATGTAGCGATTTTTGGAGAGAAAACGATTGTTAATTGAAAAAACGTCATTAAAAATTAGGTTCGTTCCACAACGTTACAGCAACATTCAATTTTAACTGCTGATAAAATAAATATCATTAAATCTTATTCAAATAAAATTTCTTACATTTATTTTTACTATAAAAAACAAACTACAAGTGTTATTTGTTTTAGAACGCTTCAAAATAAGACACCGTTAAGACCCACGGAAAAATAATGTTTTTTTGGGCACATTTTTCAGATTTTAAAATTGTTTGTCAAAAACTCACCTTTTTGGGTCTAAAAATGAGCCTTCGAAAACACCCCAAAAACTGACTCAAAAAACTGACTTAAAATGAACTTATCAAGTATTTTGTTTGAAAATTTATCGATAAAGACTCCAATTATTCTCTGAGTTTAAGTATTTGAGTCTAAAAAGAGGGTTCATTTTCATACAAAAATTTTAAATATTTGCTCCATTTTTGGAGTCACCAGAGAGTATGTTTGTTCACTAAGAATTCAAATATTAAAAAAGATTTCTTATGTAAAAATAGCAACAATTAAAATTAAATTAAAGAATAATCATTTATTTTTTCAAACAGAGCAAAACTGAATGACTTTAAAACTACATAATTTCTTAAATGCAGTTATATTTAAAAAAGAGAATGAAATGTTGTAAATTTGTGTCTTCTGTATTTTAAATTAATCGAATTTCATTTAATTTTTTTTTTTTTTTTCAAACCATTGTAAAATTAAAAAAGTTGCAAATTTAGATTTTTGTGAATAAAAGTGGAGACACAAAAAATCGTCAAAATGTATGGGAATAAAATTAAAAAACCGTCAGTCGTCATTTTCCAAAATTTCATGAAAAAATCGTCAAAATGACGAAAAATCGTCACTTCTGGCAGCACTGCCGCGGGTACCCAACCAGCCCGAAAAGCATTCCCATCACGGATGTTAAAGTTGGTACAATTGTACTTTTTTTGTTACATTTTGACCTTCAAAAGTACCGTGGTACTACCGCGACTTTTGGAACGAACACTGTTGCCAAGTTGGAGGTTTTCCCGCTAAATCTAGCGCTTTTTGTTTGGATTTAGCGGGGGAAAATTGGTTTTAGCGGGAATGGTGCTTTAGCGGGAAAATCTAGCGCTTTTTATTTGGATTTAGTGGGACAAATTTAGAGGTTTTTTCCAATTTTTTTTTTTTTTTTTCAATCGAAAACCCAAGTTTATCGAATTTTAGCGCTTTTTTTTGTAATTTAGCGGGAGAATTTTGTATTTTCCCGCTAAAATTTTTTCGACCGTTTCTTGCGCATTTTTAATGAAAAGTAAATTTTTGTAGTATAAATAATTTGGAGGTTTTTTTTTAAATTTTTCTTTTTTGTCAATCAAAAATGCCAAGTTTTTCGGTTTTCAGCGCTTTTTTTTGTAATTTAGCGGGAAAATTTTAAATTTTCCCCGCTAAATTAATTTTTGGCGGTTTCTAGCGCTTTTTTCGTGAAATTTAGAGGTTTTTGGTTAAAAATAGTTGGCAACAGTGGGAACGAAGATTAATTATGTTGGTACTATTCTACGTACCAAATTTTAATACCGTAACTTCTAAACATTTCAAGTAATGTCACATTTGCCATTTAGGTTGTGTGGGAGGTAGGCGTGTCCATTGACCGATCATCCCAATTTTTAATACAATGCAACCTGACTATATAAGTGTTCTAAATACTTAGTTTTATCGATCTAGCTCTTTTTGTTTCATTGTTATTTTGTTCGAATGATTCTAAAGTGAATTCATTCAATTCGCTTAAATGTGATTGGGGAATGCAATCACTACATTTTCATTCAGAATGCCTAATCGAATTAAGGAATGAAATCCTTCGAAGCTTTGTGTGTTTCTAATTTTTGGTAATTTAAAAAATGAATTTTGTATATTTTTTTTTTTAAATTTTTTTAGTGTGACGATTTTTGGACGATTTTGCTTAAGCTTTTGATGATTTTTTTTTTCTAAATTTTGACGATTTTTCAAAAAAAAATAGCCTGGCAGCACTGCATACACAGCACAACTGGATTGTACATCACGTTTTTGTACTTAAGTGTTTCTTCACAATACAGCAGCATGCAGCAAAATTTTTACATGTATTTTGTTGTTGCGCCAACAACAAAATACATGTAAAAATTTTGCTGTCTGCTTCTTGCTGCTGTATTGTGAAGACACACTAATGTGTAGTCTTTTTGGCTTGATGAAATTTAAAAATGCTAGATTTGGCGCAAAAGTAGCTAGATTGGCAACATTGACTGGCTGGGATTTTTCTTTTTGTATTTTTGCGGGATAAATTAAAAATTTCCCTTTTTAAGCGAAACAGAAGATACATACAAAGAAAAAAAAAACATCAGCCGTCTTCTTTTAACGCAGTTTCGTTAAAAATACAACACTGATTTTTAGATATGATGCCAGATATGTAAAAACAGTCTGGCAATTCTTTCGATAAGAATCAACTCTGCTAAAAGTGCTGCCAAGTTTTAACATATTTATTTTGATAATTGGAAAAATTGCAACATAAACCAGAGAGAAGTTAAGATAAGAGAGTGCAATTCGTAAATACTCACTTATACGCCTCTCTTAAATTTCGTGTGAATTGTCGGGATGCGTTCATTTGCTCTCTTAATGTCCAAAAATATAATGATTTTAATTTTTTTTTTATTTATAATTGATCATTTTAGGCTCAATAGCATATAAACCACAAATTAAATTTATTTAAAATCATTTAAATGCGTTTTTTTAAAGAAACAAAATACCAAAAAGGGGAAATTTCAATCCAATTCTTCTTTCAATTGTTGTTCTTTTAATCCCATCCCGACTATTTTTTTGTATAAGTCAGAGTTGCCGACCCCCTGCATAAACCAGAGAGAAGTTAAGATAAGAGAGTGCAATTCGTAAATACCAGAGAGAAGTTAAGATAAGAGAGTGCAATTCGTAAATACTCACTTATACGCCTCTCTTAAATTTCGTGTGAATTGTCGGGATGCGTTCATTTGCTCTCTTAATGTCCAAAAATATAATGATTTTAAATTTTTTTTTATTTATAATTGATCATTTTAGGCTCAATAGCATATAAACCACAAATGAAATTTATTTAAAATCATTTAAATGCGTTTTTTTAAAGAAACAAAATACCAAAAAGGGGAAATTTCAATCCAATTCTTCTTTCAATTGTTGTTCTTTTAATCCCATCCCGACTATTTTTTTGTATAAGTCAGAGTTGCCGACCCCCTGTAAATACTCACTTATACGCCTCTCTTAAATTTCGTGTGAATTGTCGGGATGCGTTCATTTGCTCTCTTAATGTCCAAAAATATAATGATTTTAATTTTTTTTTTATTTATAATTGATCATTTTAGGCTCAATAGCATATAAACCACAAATTAAATTTATTTAAAATCATTTAAATGCGTTTTTTTAAAGAAACAAAATACCAAAAAGGGGAAATTTCAATCCAATTCTTCTTTCAATTGTTGTTCTTTTAATCCCATCCCGACTATTTTTTTGTATAAGTCAGAGTTGCCGACCCCCTGCATAAACCAGGGGGTCGGCAACTCTGACTTATACAAAAAAATAGTCGGGATGGGATTAAAAGAACAACAATTGAAAGAAGAATTGGATTGAAATTTCCCCTTTTTGGTATTTTGTTTCTTTAAAAAAACGCATTTAAATGATTTTAAATAAATTTAATTTGTGGTTTATATGCTATTGAGCCTAAAATGATCAATTATAAATAAAAAAAAAATTAAAATCATTATATTTTTGGACATTAAGAGAGCAAATGAACGCATCCCGACAATTCACACGAAATTTAAGAGAGGCGTATAAGTGAGTATTTACGAATTGCACTCTCTTATCTTAACTTCTCTCTGATATAACGCGCCATAAGAAAAATGGATGCCAGATCGGTTTTTGTTGTTTCACTCACTCCTAAAGGTACATACAGACGACGCAATATTATGTACAATATTCAATTATATTGAAGGTGTGTGGGTAATATTGACGATTGTACAATGGTCAATCTTACCCACACACTATCAATATAATTGAATATTGTACATAATATTGCGTCGTCTGTATGTACCTTAAGTCGTAGAAAGTGTTGACATGTTAGCGTAAAACGGACTAAAAACCGCTGTGTTTTCTCCTAAAATCGCTTAGTTTTTCCCCATTTTTTCTTGTAAAACTCTACTGTCGAGTCTGTATTTAGTCTGTGGCATTACCTTAAAAAAAAAGGTTATTGGTGCTGCCAGATTAGTTGAGTGATTTAATTTTTAAATATTAACGGAACAATTTCAACTTTTACACTTAAAAAAAAACTAGAGTTGAACTGACTAAAAAGGCTTATTCAATAATTTTTTATCAGGAGTGCTTTAAAGAAAACAATTTAAAATACAATACAAAAAAAAATGACCTCAAGAATTGTTTTTAAACAACAAGAATTAAAAACAATTTTCAGCAACCTTAAGGCCCCTATGACACTAGCTTTTTCTTTGTATTAGATTAATATTGACAGCAATGTAAATCCAATACAATGAGGTGTCATAACCTCATTTATAGCAACAAGATAAATCTATAACTCTAGGAATAATTAAAAAAAAAACACATACCATTTTTATATAATATATATTTATCTTTATTTATTAAGATACATTTACATACATATGAAATTTAGGAAAATCGTATAAAAGAAAAAATATATATATATATAACATACAAACACACATAATATTTGGGTTTCTTCATTTTTGTTTTGGTATTCAAAAGTTTTACAATTCATTGAAATAGATTTTTGAATTTTATTTTTTACTTTTAACATATTTTAGGAGTTGGTTGGAAATTGAATTGTGATAAAATATATATATTTTTTTTGAAGGGATAAGATTTTTGTAGTTTTGTTTTATTATATTTTGCATTTGTTTGAGTAACACTATTACAACTATATTTGTATTTAATATTTTTTTTTTTGTTAATTTTTTTTCTTTTACTAATGAGCTTTTTTTGTGTTTTCAAAACTTTTTGCTTTTGCATTTAGCCAATAGGGTCTTCATTTTGGATTTTTTTTTATTAACAATTTTTGTTTTTTATTTTATTTTTTTGCTTTAGTATATATTTATGTCAATATTTAAGTTATAATAATTTTAATTTTTGTTTTAAAAATTTTTAATATTTTTTACAAAATTTATTTATAGGTAATCATGTACATATTGTAGCGCCTGTTCTTGTGTGTCTTTTTTAAAGATTTACTATATATAAATATTTTTTAAAATATTTTTTTTTTATATTTTGTTTTAACCATTAATATAAAATATTTTATAATTAAGCTTTATTTTATATTTCTTATATATTTATTCTTTTATTTGATAGTTGATGGGTTTTTAACTAGTTTTATTTTTTTTATTTACTGTAAGAAAATGTTTTATTTTTTTGTTAAATTTATTTAATATTTTAAAATTTCTCTGGTGGGTCTAATCTGAGAGTTTTGTGTTTTTTATTTTTTTATATATTTCTATTATGGAAGTGTATCTTTTTTTATTTAATTTTTGCTATAATTTTATCACTGAATTTTATTTTTTATTTAAACAAAATAAACAGTATTTTAAGACTTACAATATGTATGCAGATGAAATGATCATTAAATGGCGCTTTCTCAATTTTATATTTTTTAAATTATATGGTTTTCTTAAGAAAAATATTTATTTTAAATTAAAATTTATTTTACAAAACAGATTTATCAAAAAAAAAATATACATATGCATATATCAAGGGCTTACTGTAAAAACCTGATAATACCGGGGCCGGTAATGCTGGGTTCCAATGTGATTTACATTGCTGCCAATACAGTGTTGCCACCTCATGTGTAATTACACATATCGTGTGTAATTTTTTTTTTTCATGTGTAGCCCATGTGTAATTGTCTGCATGTGTAATTCATGTGTAATTTGAAATTTTTACTTTTTTGAGCATTTTTTGTTCATAATTTGTTTTAACAAATTTGGTTATGTTACAAACAAATCTTGGATGGATTTCATACCGAACTCACATGTTAAAAAAACTGTAAAACTGGTTTTCAGTTTAAAAAAGCATACTTTTACCAGATTTTTCTGCAGAAATGAATATTTTAACAAAATTCTCCTTTCAGCTTTCAGTTAAAAAAAAAGATATCTGTTAGCAGATTTTTCTCCAGTAATGGATATTTTAACGAAATTCTCTGTCATTCAGTTTAAAAAAATAACAGAAATTTTTTAGTAATTTTACTGATTCTGTTTGCTGAGTTTACAAAAATATTTTTGTGAATTTCAGCTAATTATTTTGAAATTTTACAGAACTGTTTTTTTTATTTTGTAAAATTTTAACGATTAAAAATAAAAAAAAAAATAGCAGACTATTTTGCTAATTTTACAAAAATACTTAGTTATCATTAGTATTTTTCAAAATTTTATTTAAAAAATTATTGAAAAACAGCACATCTTAAAAAAATTTACGATTTGAAGAAAAAAAAAGAAAAAAATACAACAAATTGTTTCTGTGATATAAGCAACCTTTTCTGTAGTTTTTTGTCTTTAAAATTTACACTCAAAGAATTATGTAGGTAAATTCCAGTGAATATTCACTTAAAACAAATGAAATTTTATTTAAAAACCATTCCACTGTTTTTTCATTTAAAATACAAACACATTACAGTCAATTTTAAATGTTAATTTAATGACTAACCAAAACATTAAAAAACTAGTGAATATTCAGTTATTTTGTATTGAAAAACAGTAAAACTATAGAAGAAGTATTTTACTGCCGAAATTAAATGTAACAGAAAATTCGTTTTTAATACAGTAAATTATTTTTTTTAAACTACAGAAACAGTAAAAAAATTAAATCCTTTATAAAATAAGTGATTTTTCTTTTAAAATGACTTTACTGATTACTTTTTAAAATAACCTACAAACAGTTAATGATATAATTTTCTTAGTGTAGCAATATTTTCGTTTATGTTTATGCTCAAAATATTTTAGGTCTTTTTTACTTAAAAAATACATTTAAGATGTTCGGATTTTTCATCAAGTCTGCAGATTTTTCTGTTTTAATCAGCAGGGTTTTCTGTTAAAATGAGCAGATTTTCAGCTGAAATAAATATTTTTTTTTGCTGTTTTTCAGATTTTCTTCTGATTTGACTTAGGTTATCCAGACAAAAATTTCGCAAAAAATGATAAATTTTAGGTTTTTGGAGCAGTAAAATCATAGAGTAAATAATATATCAGAGATTTTGATAGGCCCCAAAACAATATGTCACTTTATATAAATTGGTTCTCTTAATGTTTAAGAGAGTTTTTACATGCAATAGCATAGGCAACACTAAGAGAACCAACTTTTTGAGAGAGGAAATTAAATGGTAGCCAACCAACCTGATACCAGAGAGAAGTTAAGATAAGAGAGTGCAATTCGTAAATACTCACTTATACGCCTCTCTTAAATTTCGTGTGAATTGTCGGGATGCGTTCATTTGCTCTCTTAATGTCCAAAAATATAATGATTTTAAATTTTTTTTTATTTATAATTGATCATTTTAGGCTCAATAGCATATAAACCACAAATGAAATTTATTTAAAATCATTTAAATGCGTTTTTTTAAAGAAACAAAATACCAAAAAGGGGAAATTTCAATCCAATTCTTCTTTCAATTGTTGTTCTTTTAATCCCATCCCGACTATTTTTTTGTATAAGTCAGAGTTGCCGACCCCCTGCTGATACCCACTGAGTAAAATCCAGACTTAGGGCGGATTACACAATGTCCAGTTAGCTGTTAACTGATGATTTAACGGAGTTTTATGTCCAAATCGACTAAATCGACAGACTTAACTGTTATATTTTGAAAATTTACAAAAAAAACGTTATTAAAAAAAAAGCATGTGTAATTCGTGATTTCATGTGTAATTTTGGAATGATCCATGTGTAATTCGTGATTTCATGTGTAATTTTGGCATGATC
Source organism: Pegoplata infirma (assembly GCA_963921195.1). Taxonomy (NCBI): domain Eukaryota; kingdom Metazoa; phylum Arthropoda; class Insecta; order Diptera; family Anthomyiidae; genus Pegoplata; species Pegoplata infirma. The sequence continues at coordinate 137,101,924 of OY992540.1, read as the reverse complement.
CATGTGTAATTTACGATTTTGTTATAAAAAGAAGATAGTGCCACAGACCAAAGTTATAAAGTAATACATCGACCGTTTTGTAGATCTGGCATCACCAAAGATAATTGGAAAATTCTGGCAATGCCAAACTAAAGTTCAAACGTAAAGCAAAGAGAGACAAAAAACAATCTGCATTCTCACTGTAAAACTGGTATCTTTCATCTCGCTCACATTTCGATTTGTAATAAAATTTCGTAAACAATACCATATGGCTTTTATACCCTCCACTCTAGTGATAGAGGGTATATATAAGTTTGTCATTCCGTTTGTAACACCTCGAAATATTGGTCTAGGACCCCATAAAGTATATATATTTATGATCCTCGATCGATTTTAAGTCGATCTAGCGATGTCCGTCCGTCCGTCTGTCTGTCCGTCCGTAGAAAACACGCTAACTTTTGAAAGACTTTACAGAGGCTACTGAAGTTTGGCATATATGTTTGTCATTTACCTGGTCAGGTTGGTATTGCAATCCAGCCAAATCGGTCCAGTGGTTCAAAAGTTATGAGCAAAAGAGTAAATTTCGGCAAGGGTGTTTCGCGAATTTACGAGATAAAAAACACGATAACTTTCGAAAGACAATAATGAGACTACTGAAGCTTGGCATGTATCTTTGGCGTTCCCCGGGTCTGTTTGATATCAAATTTCAGCTCAATCGGTCCAGTGGTTCAAAAGTTATAAGCAATACCCTGAATTTCAGATTAGTTTCATCTGAAATGCCACGTGTTTTAACAAGTTTTAAAACCATTGGTGGTAACTAAACAATGCTTTTCAAACTTGTTTAATTTTAAAGCAATGCTTTTTAAACTTGTTTAGTTTTAAAAGCATTGGTAACTTAAAAATTACACTCGAAAAAAATTTTACACTCAAAAAAAATTTTACACTCAAAAAAAGTTTACACTCCAAAAAAAAATAGTTTTTTTTTACAAAAACAACAATATTTTGTGTACACACGTACGTGCATTCACTCAGAAATATTTTTACAGTAAAAAAAACATTACACTCGAAAAAATTTTACACTCAAAAAATAAAATTAGTAATTTTTTTTTTTAATTGACAAAAAAAAAAAGTATTTTTGTTCTCAAAATAAAATATTTCTAATCATGGACGTATACAGGGGGTGGGCACAGGGGGCACGTGCCCCCCCCCCCCCTTTCGATTTGAAAATTTTTAAAATTTAATAGACAACAATGCATTTTACAAGAAAAATACACAAGTTTCTAAATATTTTGGGTCTTAAAGAAAATATTTTAGTTTCTTTATAAAAACTCTAGAGTTTAAGCAAATTTGGTCTCTGAAAAGTAATTTTTATTGAAATATCTGAAAAATATGTTTCAATAACGCATAATATTGGATTTATCCAATAAAAATAATGCATCGGGATCATGAAAATAAATTTCTATAAAGAATGTTTAAACTATAAGATTCTAAGACACTGTTTTTATATTTAAGTCTGAGATTCTCAGCAATTATTTTTAAAGGAAATTCTCATGTTCTGAAAAATTTTTCTGTAACAAAATTGTTCAGATTCCAATACTTTTTTCATCAGAAAATTTTATATATTAGATATTTTATTTCTTATTGAAATTGAAAAATTGTTAGATTCGGAAACATTTTCTCCATAGAAAACTCTTAAATTCTTAGTATTCTTTTATGGAGAAAGATTCTAAGATATATTTTCATATCAGATTGTGAAACAAATTTTCTATAAAAACTTTTTAGGTACTGAGACTTTTTCTATAAAAACAACTTAAATTTTGAAACATTTTTTATAGAAAAATCCTCAAATGAAACCATGGAACAAGCTCAAATCTAAAACAGTGCGATCACCAGATATATTTTCATTAATAATTTGGTATATCTAACTAACAAAAATTTTGAAACAAAAATCTAAAATTTTCATCTACCACTTTTTCCGGGTTTGAATTGCACAGATTGCAATTTCGAATTTTCAAAAATAAACTTCAAAAATCTGTTGAAAATAGTACATCTATTTTAAGCCATAAGATCAATCTGCTGATTTTAGCAGACACGGTTTGCTAAATTTCTGTCTGAGTAATCTAGGGCGAGCCAGCAGCAAATAGGTGTCAAGACAGCAGAAAAATCAGATTTCAGCTGATTTTACCAGAAAAATATGCTGATTTTAGATGAGCAATCTGAACATCTAAAATGTGTATTATTTACATAAGTAGTAGTGTAGTAGTCCTAGTTAGAAAAAAATATAAATCGGCGATGACTAAAAAAAAAATTGGGAGTTGTGCCCCCCCGTTTTCAAATTCCTGGATACGTCGCTGTTTCTAATCAAAATTGTTAATTTTTTCACATTAAAAAATGTACTATCCTTTAAAAAATGCATTGTGGAGGGTATTCATAGATTCGGCAAGGTCGAATTTATTTTTTCTTCTTGTTTTTTGTTCAAATGTAACATTTTTATGTCAGAAGAGGTTCAGACTTGCTAAAAAAGTAATTTTGGTAAAAAAATTGAGAAAACAAATTTTTGATAAAAAAAATATTTGATGAACAAAATAATTAATAAAAAAACATTATTTTTGATAAACAAAATTTTTTTGATAACAAAAAAAATTTTTTGATAATTTTTTTGGGATATTTTTTTTTTAATAATAAAAAAAAAATTGATAAAAAAAAATTACAAAAAAAATTGTTAAAAATAAAATATAAAAAAAAAAAATTATAAAAAAATAATGAAAAAATTTTTGATAAAAAAAACTTTTGAATTCAAAAACTTATCGTGCTTAAATTTTCAAAATTTACGAAAAATTTTCAAAAAACTAAAAAGCATTTTCAATGAATTTTTTGCTCCAAAATATTTTTTTTTGTTTCAGTACTTTCAAAACTTTTTTAGAACCGTTGACAATTTCTGGTTATCAATTTCTAGCTGGAAATATTTGTTGAAAGATATTTTTTTAAGTTTAGTCTAAAAACGTTGGAATTTTAAATTTAAAAATAGTGTTTTTAAATTAAAAATTAAAATTTTAAATAAAATTTTAATTTTTTTTTGATAATTCTGTTTTGTTTTTAAATTTTTAATGTTCTATATTTTTTTTTTTTTAACAGGGGATTTTATTTAATATTGCATTTAGAGTGTCCTGCACATTAATATGTATATGAGATAATATTTTTTAATTTGTTTATTTTTTATACATTTAGATAAAATTGTTATAAAATGTTTGTTTTATATTTTTTTTTATTAAGCTTCATATTAATCCTTCAGCGTTACTATGTAGTTTTTTTTTTGTATTTTTAAATATTTTCTATAATTTTCAAAGTTATTTAATAATTTTTTTAGGTTAGTTTTTTGTTTTTCTTTGTTTTTTTTTACAATTAAAAAACTAAATTACAATTACATTGAGATTTTTATGTAAAAAAATGTTTGGTAAAAAAGTTTTTTTTTTGTTGTTTTTCTTAATGTTTTTTTTTTTGTAATGTTATATAAACTTTAAAAAAATGTTTTTTGTTAGCCAATTTTTATAAAAATAATTTTTTGTTTATAATTTCAATTTATTGTGTTTTTTTTGTTTTGTTTTAATAATAAGTAGAAAAAACATTTATCATAAGTATGAAAAATTCGTTATTAAAAGTTATTAAAATAAATATTTTATATATTTTTTTAATTTTTTTTGCTTTTGTTGTTAAATATTTTAAATAGTTTTTTTTAAGCATTTTAAGGTATAAATTTACAATGATTTTTTTTTGTAGCTTTATTTTTTTCTACATTATTCTAATTCATTTATTTTATACAAAAATAAACATTTAAGATAAATTTGTTAACATTAAGTAATTTTTTTATTTTTAAATCACACTCAGATTAAGAGAAAAATTAAATTTAATTAAAAAATAAATAAAACAGAATTTTTTTTACATTTAGGAGTTTCTTAAATTTGTTGTCATAAGTTATAATTTGTCATAATTTATGATATGAGTAGATAAATGAAACTTTAATGGAGCTTTTTTCATAATTGTAGCCCTTTTCTAATGTGTCATCACCCGAGTAAAAAAGTTTTATTATATAATATAATTATATATAATTTTATCAAATTATATATAATTTTATCAAATTATATATAATTTTATCTTATTTTTTGTAAATTTGATAAAATTATATATAATATGATATAATTTTATAAATTTTATATAAAAAATTCGGATATAATTATATATAAATTTATAAAATTATATATAAACTTTTTTACTCGGACATTTTAAAGAAGTTTTTGTAAACAACTTTTCATGGAATAATTGATGTTATATTTTCTTTGAGTGTTGTAGTTTGCCAGAGTTGTATTTTGGCCAGAGTTGTATTTTTGCCAGAGTTGCATTTTCATTAACATATCGTATTTTATAACCTAAAATATCTTTTGACATTTAAATCTGAAAAATCTCTTAATATTTTTTTTTTTCGCTTTAAAAATGTTTATTTTATTTTTTGTTTTGAAATTTGAATAAATATTTTGTCTATGTCACTTCAGTTTTGAGTTTCTATATGCATTTATATATTTTTTTTATATATTTCTATATTAAATTCTATTTAATTTTCCTTATTATTGCTATTATAAACGAATTTGGTTTTTGTTTAAATTTTGTATTTACAAATTCAAATTAAAAAAAATATTTTTTTAATCAATAACATAAAAATCCCTGTAAAATATATACTAACAATATTTTCTTTTTTTCAATTTAATTTCAGAATTTCAACATTTACTTTCTATTTCAAAGGTAAGTTTAACAAACTTTTTAAACATATTAGAGGTATTCAGAGTCTTGCTTGCCAGCCCTGGCATTGGTGGTAAAAGAGCACTTTTCAAAATACATGTATTTTTTGAAAGAAGTACTCTTTTGCTACATTGCCAGGGGTGGCAACAAGACTCTGAATACCTCTATTATTTATTTTTCTTGCGGGAGGATCGTGTAGTCCAAATTTTAAGTTTTTAGGATCCTTAGTAACGAAGATACAAAATATTCCAAAATGCCCTATTTTCACATTCAGTAGGGAAATTTTTAGAAAAATACTTTTTTAAGAATTTTGTTTCTGCTAGAGCAATGGTTCCCAACCTTTTTTACGCCACGCCCCACTTTTAAGTTAAAAAAATTCTAATGAGTTTTTGACAGAGAGTTTTTGTAAAATAAGCCTTTTAACTAAGTTTTTAGTAAAATTTTTAAGTGATTAACAACATTTTTTTAGTTAATTTTGCTAAAAAAAATTGAAAAAAAATTAATTTGATTAAAAAGTCTTGAAAATTTTCTCATTGCCCCCCTGGAAGCTTCAAATTGCCCCCTAGTGGGGCGAGAATCAAAGGTTGGGAGCCATTGTGCTAGAGTATCCTACAGTCCAAATTTCAAGTTTCTGGAACCATTATTTCAGCAGATATAAAATGTACGAAATTGCCCTATTTTCCCCCATTTTTCCCCCTTAAATCGGAATAGAATTTTATAGTACAATAGTGGTATTCAGAATCTTGCTTGCCAGCCCTGGCACTGGTGGTAAAAGAGCACTTTTCAAAATTACTTTTCAAAATACATGTATTTTTTGAAAAAAGTACTCTTTTGCTACATTGCCAGGGCTGGCAGCAAGACTCTGAATACCTCTAATAATTTTATAGTACAATAATTTTATAGTACAAGTTTCAAGTTTCTAGGAACATTACACACAAAAAATTATTGGCTAAAAACTTTTAATTAAATCTATTGATCAACAAAATTTAAATAAGTCAATCAATGTTTTGATTAAAATTTTTGTTATTTTCTTTAACTATCAAATTACAAATTTTCAACATACCAGATTTTTTTTTTTCGTTTCAATTTATTTGAATAGATTAATTGAAAAATATACTTTATACTCGGGTTTTACTTTTTTTACTGTCGGCAACATATTGGAAAGCAAAAAATATGAATTTCTTCATAATTTTGTCATAAGCTTAAAATTCATTTGTTAAATTAATCATTATTTTAATTGATATTAAATAAAAAATTGATAAAATTTTTGATCAAAATCAAAAAAAAATTTTGATTGAAAAAATTTTGAATCAATCACCTTCAATTTGATGATTGATATAACAATTTTCCTCATCGGAGGAGTTTCAATTAAAAAATTAATTGAATCCGTGTTTTTTTTTTTTTGATTGAAATTCGTTTGAAATTCTTTTTGTGTAGTTAGAAGGTACCAAATGTAAAAAATTGCCCTATTATCCCCAATTAGAAGCGGAATTATTTACAACTTATTTTTTCAGAATGTTATTTCCGCGAGAGGATCGTACAGTCCATATTTCAAGTATCTATTTAGGAATATTTTTATCTAGAAAATATTTTTTCATTAAAACCGTCATTTCCGCGAGAGATTCCAATTAGAGATGGGCGCGTGAGTGATTTTTGACTCACACTCACTCACGAGCATATTTTTTCTACTCACACTCACTCACATTCATGTGAGTAAATTTTATACAACTCACACTCACGTGCACTCACGTGCACTCACGCAAGCTTTACTCACACTCACGAAACTCTTATTTATAAAAAAAAAATGTAAAAACTTTAATGTCAAAAATCTTTTAAAATTGTTAGCAAAATTTAAACCTCAGCGAAATTTTACATTTTTATACCCTACACCACACTGTGGTACAGGGTATAATGAGTTTGTGCTGATGTTTGTAACTACCCGAAATATTGGTCCTAGACCCACCTTTAAGTATAACGATCGACTCAGATTCACTTTTTGAGTCGATTTAGCGATGTCCGTCCGTCCGTCTGTCCGTCCGTCCGTCCGTCTGTCCATGTAAACGGTGTAAACACGATACAGGCAATTTTTAATCAATTGACTTGAAATTTGAAACTTAAGCCTCTCTTGGCCGAAGGACGAAGCCTATTGAAATTGGAAAAAATCGGTCCATATTTAGACCTATCCCCCATACAGTTTAGTTTTGGCTCAAATGTGTCTAATAACCGTATTTTAATAGGTATCTTTTTGAAATTTAGAAGGTAAACATGTTTTGTCTTCACAAATCACCATTCCGAATTTCAAAGAAATCGGACCAGTTCTTCTTGTAGGCCATACAAACCACCTTCCCGATTTTCACATAAATGTCTCAAATTTCATGAAAATAGAAAATATTTAATTAAAATTTTGTTTGTGTATGTTAAACGCGTACTTAAATAACCTTATCAAACCTGATAATCATCGGACCAGTTTTGGACTCAGGCCCCTTGTGAAAATTTCGCCCGATATTCAGTTAAAGCGGTTTATTGTCAACAAATAGAAGCCTTTTTCACTCAAATTGGATTTGTGTGTGTTTTTTACACTAATTAAAGGTTTGACAAAATATAGATCTAATCGGTGCATGGGACCCATCTTTGGTACCCATTTTCCGGGAAACTCTGGTGTAGGGTCTCATATGGTCGGTCTTGACCGACTATTAATTTTCTTACTTGTTTTTTTTTTGCTTTTTTCGGTATGAAATCTTAAGTTAAGCCAAATTTTACAATTTTTTGTTGCTTTTTTTGGTATGAATTTGAAGAGAGTATAAATCACGCAAACTCACGCAAAAAAATCGACTCACGCATACTCACTTACGCAAAAATCTTACTCACGCACACTCACTCACGAAATTTTTTTCTCCACTCACACTCACTCACAATCACGTGGGTAAAATTGAATTCAGTCACACTCACGCGTGAATCAAATTTAATAAATAAACTCTAAAAATTCTAATATCTAAAATAGGACTTTTTGGCGAAAATCCCCTTAGGCAGCCCCATTCCGTTTGTAACTCATCGAAATATATTCATGATCCCTGATCGATTTTAAGACATTCTAGCGATGTCCGTCTGTCTGTCTGTGGAAATAGTGATCACGGCCAAAGTATTTTTTTTTTTATTTAAACCAACACTCAAGGGATGCTCCTACTAATGCAGTGCATTGTGTTGATCAGGAAATTAAGGTGTGGGAAGGAGGAAAGAGGGAGTAGTGTTTGTGGACATTTGATTTGAACTTCTGTATATTGAAAGTGGCTGGGAAGACCTCCGCCGGGAGTTTATCCCACATACGGGTTGTACGACCGAAAAACGAATTTTCTCTATAATGCGTTGTGCGAAACAAAGGACATTCGATTACAAATGGATGCGATCTACTGGACAAGCGAGTACTCCGAACAAATACCCGAGCTTCGGGAATAAGTTCACTTATCTCAGATGAACACCTCCTATGGTAATATCGATAGAACAGTGTCACACAACCCACATTCCGACGATGCTCTAAAGAATCAATAGAGTTGGATACCCTACTGACATTAATAAGCTTCACCGCACTCCTTTGTACACGGTCCAGAAGCCTCAGAATAGACTCTGAAGCTCCTGCCCATATGTGGAAGTTGTATTCCATTTTCGGTCGGATATAGCTGATGTAAATAGTGAGGAGATCGGACGGAGTTGAACGCTTCTTTCGACACTTGAAAAACGTGCTTATTCCAGCGGACATCGCACTGTATTCGCATGTCCAGAACATCAAGAGTGTCCGATTCCTCAATATCTACACCACCCATTGATACAGATGACAATGTTAAATCCACAGTTCTGTGGGTTAACATACAACACTGGGTCTTGCGTGCATTAAAATCTACCTTATTTGCAAGACCCCACTCAGAGATTGTAGAAAGGTCATGGTTTAGTGTGTCATTCATATTTTGCCGCCTGATCCCAACCTCAATAAGGCTTGGCCTGCGATCGAAGGAAAATGAGTGACAAATGTTGCTGTCATCTGCAAAAGAATAGATAGGGTTGGAAGTTTGAATGAGAAGGTCATTAATAAATATAAGAAATAGAGTAGGAGATAGAAGAGAACCTTGCGGTACACCCGGATTTAGCCGAAACTCATCTGAAGAGACCCCATCTAGAACAACACGAATAGTGCGATCTCTGAGAAAACTAGAGATAAATCGAGAGAAGTCATTGCCGACACCAAAAGCAATAAGTTTTGACACGAGTGCTTCGTGCCACACACGATCAAATGCCTTGGAAATATCAAGAGCAACCACTTTAATCTCACCAAATCGGTGGACGGACCGACTCCAACATTCCGATAGAAATGCTAACAGGTCTCCCGTGGAACGACCACCACGAAAGCCATACTGACGATCGTTGAGAAGTGAATTGGACTCCAAATAATTCACAAGATGGAAATTAATCATGCATTCCATTACCTTTGAAAGCGTTGAACATATTGCAATTGGGCGATAATTTTCGGGGTTTGAAGCCGCACCCTTTTTAAGGATTGGCTGTACATTAGCCACCTTCCAGCACGAGGGAAAAACTCCCGCACGATACGAAGAGCTAAAAAGGTGTGCCAATGGACGCGCCAACGTCGAAGAGCACTGTTTCAGCACCAGTGCTGAAATGCCATCCGGCCCCGGTGATTTGTTTACGTTGAGATCTGCAAGAACCCTTTTGACTGCTCGAGCTCGAAAGAAAATCTTAGGCATAGTATTCGATATTCTTTCAAGAACGGGTAGTGGTTGATTGCTTTCCGGCAAGAATGAATTTTCCGCAAAGAGTTTATCCAACAGGTTGGCCTTATCAACCGGGTCCGTGAATGATTGATCGTCCTTTAAAAGTGTTGGAATAGTAGAACTAGCATTATTCCAAACGAATGACCAAAAGGTCTTACTGCCCCGAGGAGCAGAAAGCACTTTAGCACGAAGACGCTGTTCGTATAGAACTTTTTCACGCCTAAGTACTTTGGCACACTCGGTTCTTGCCTTTTTGCGCAGCAGATCAGTACCGGCGTTTTTGTTTAAACGCCAATTACTAAATGCTTCCTCTCTGGATCTGACTGCAATTCTGCATGTCTGGTTAAACCAACACTTCTGCTTTGGTCTAGCCGAAATATGCTTCGTGGGAATAAACGATTTCATTCCAAGCATTATTACATTTATTATCATTTCTGCAGCGGCATCGACGTTGTCGTCAAGAAAACAAAGTTTCCAGTTAAAATGCCGAAAGAAATCATTGAAATCTGCCCAACGAGCCTTTTCATAGATAAAAAAAGAGCGTTTCGGGGCTGGTCCTGAGACGCTACGAAGAGCAGAATATGAAAAGGCAAGGCCGAATTTAACTTTTTTCTTGTTATATATAGTGCCGGTCAAAAGTATTCACACACAGCTATAGTAGAAACTAGTGCCTACGGTCAGTACCGTAGTACCGGGAATACCGGTATTCCCGGTTCTCGGTATTACCGGGAAATGGTACCGGTTTCCCGGTTCTTGAATTGTTCCCGGTATTCCCGGGAATACCGGTATTCCCAGTTCCGGTTCTGACGGTATTCCCGGGAATACCGGTATATATATTTTGTAAAATTTTGTGCAATAATATTTCTTCAACGCTTTTACCAAAAATAAAAATACAAAACATGTGAAAAACACCATTTAATTTTTTTTTATGAATTTAAGAAAAAAATAGTTAATGATTTTTAAATAATTTTACAAACACAACTAAATATTTCTTAAATACCGATTAAATGGTGTAATTTAAATTATTTGTGGTTTAGTATTTTTTTGTTTTTTGAGAACCGGTACCAGGATCAGAACCGGGAATACCGGTATTCCCGGGAATATATCTAGAACCGGGAAACCGGTACCAGAACCGGGAATACCGGTATTCCCGGGAATACCGAGAACCGGGAAATGGGGAGCACTAGTAGAAACAGTTTGTAAAAGACAAAATTTAAAATATCAAACTTTTTTTTTTGTCAAACGAGTATTTTTTGATAAGGTGTTTTGTAGGTAATTTATTAAGCTTTAATTTAAGCTGTGTGGCGTTAAGCTTGAGTTAATAATAAATGTGCTACGAGGGTCGAACTGGAAAAAGATAATTTTTATTGTAATTTTTTTAAAAAAATTTAAAAAAAATTTCCAAATTTTTTTTCCAAGGCCAACATTAAAAATTTTAAAAATGTTTTCCTAATTTATATTCATTTATAATTTTTGTAATGACTTTTTAAGTCTGATTTTTTTTAATACTGTAGAGTTAATCCGCATTTTCGACCTCCAATTTTTTTGACTAGATCAAATTCAGATTTTTTCGAATTTCGAAAACGTTGGGGTCGGGAAAGTTGCATTTTAGGGTCGATATTAACACACAAAAATATTGGACCTGTAGGACCATGGTCGGAAAGTTCCAAACAAAGTGAAACATTATTTTTTTTTAACTTTTTTTTGCTTAAAATATTAGTTTATATTAAGTGAAAAGGTGTTTTTATGGTAAAAAAATTTTTTTTGGTCTATAATTTTTTTTTTAAATTTTTTTTCTTGTTTTGCAAAAAAAAATATTTTTAATAACCCGAGTAAAAATGTTTAGATATATTCTTATATATCACATCTTATCCGAGGTTTGAAAGGTCAGTACTGATCCCAGATTTGAAAGATCAGTACTGATCCGAAAAATGGATCGCTAAGATTGGATCAGTTTTAATCGGATGAAATTGTATCCGTCCGCTTAAAACTGATCTAATCTTATCGATCCATTTTCCGGATCAGTACTGATCCTTCACATTTTTACTTGTGACGTTTTTTTCTGAAGATATAACATAATATTAAAAAAAAAAAAAAAAAAATTACAGACCAAAAAAATTTTTTTACCATAACACTTTTTTTAATGTCCGAATATAAAATTATATTTTAAGCTAAAAAAAGTTAACAATTTTTTTTTTCACTTTTTTCGGAATTTTTTGTTTTGTGAGGCAGTACCAGAGTTTTTCACATGAAACATAAACATTACGGTGGACCAATTTAGCTTTTTTTCGAATTTTGAAAACGTCGGGATCGGAAAAGTTGCCTTTTAGGGTCGATATTAACACACAAAAATATAGGACATGTTGTACAATGGCTTTGGGTTCCTTTTATGATTTGAACATGGGAAAGTTCCAAACAAATTGAAAACATTTTTTTTAAACTTTTTTTTTTTTGCTTAAAATATTAGTTTATATTCGGAAATTACTGAAAAAGTGTTTTTATGGTAAAAATTTTTTATATATTTTTTTGTTCTTGTTTTGCAAAACAAAATATTTTCATTTGATTTTTTCTGTAAGTACAGATCGAGCACGGGCTCTAATTATATTTGTTATAAGGGTTCAAGTTGAAAAAATGCAGAAGAAAAATTGAATTTCTAAAAATTATAGACATTTCTGGTATTTCCTATACCGGTTTAAAACACCCCAGTTAGTGTCATCATCAGTAGGATTTTAAATGTCGGTTTGTCTTGTTAATGAAAACTGTTTTTTATATATGTGAATATTTATAGTTTCTACAGAATAAATTTTTACAGTTTCCAACACTACACTCAGAAGATAAACTCTGTCAAAAAATCTGTAAAACGACTTTCAATTTAAATTAGCAATCTTTTAGCAGATTGTTCTGAGAAGGATATTTTTAGTAAAATCTCTGTCATTCAGTTTAAGAAAATAACAGACATTTTACTATGTTTATACAGATTTTGTTTGCTGAATTTCATTATTTTTTCAAGAAATTTTTTTATAAAAAAAAAAGCAGAACAGATTGTCAGCAGATTGCTCTGCTGAAATCAGCAGATTGCTCTGCTGAAATCAGCAGATTGTTCTGCTGAAATCAGCAGATTATTCTGCTGAAATCAGCAGATTGTTCTGCTAAAATCAGCAGATTTTTCTGCTAAAATCAGCAGATATTTCTGCTAAAATCAGATTTCTCTGCTGTCGAACAACACACATGTTTAATAACTAAAACGCCAGATAAAAGTATAAGCTTCCGTAGCCTAGTGGTTAAGAAGTGTACTTTCAAATCGGAAGGTGGCGAGTTCGATGCTGGCTGGCGGCGTATGTTTTTTTTTTTTTTTTGTTATATTTATTCACCTCTTATGACAGATATTTAGCAAACCGGGTCTGCTAAAATCAGCAGATTTCTCATATGGCTCAAAATGGGTGTATTTTCAGCAGATTTTTCTGCGGATTGGACAGAGAATTTATTTTGAGTGTACAATTCTATTTCTAGCAATCTTAACCTCACTTCATACTTTCTTTCAACTTTTTTGTCTCTTATATTATTTTGCAAGGGTTACCAACATGATCTGGAATTGCAGACACAAATGAAGGAATTTGCATTTTCTGTTTCGGAGACGCGCCTAATGGCGACATACTTTGTCAGTAATTTTATTTGATTTTTTCTGTAAGTACAGATCGAGCATATAGGAAATACCAGAAATGTCTACAATTTTTAGAAATTCAATTTTTCTTCTGCATTTTTTCAACTTGAACCCTTATAACAAATATAATTAGAGCCCGTGCTCGATGTTTTTGCATTTTCGGAATCTCCTTGTCCATTTTCGTATTGTATCAAATTTTTATGAAAATCGGACCATTACTTTTTGAGATATTGATGTCAGAACTCCACAACTCATTTTTTTTTGAAGGAAAAATAAAAATCGTAACAGCATATCTGAGTTATGTTTTTATTCTTTATTTTAAAATCAACAATCGTTGCAGACGCTAAGATCTATTTTATAGGGATACATAACTGCATGGACGTATACAGGGGGTGGGCACAGGGGGCACGTGCCCCCCCCTTTTCAATTTGAAAAATTTTAAAAGTTAATAAAAAATTAAAAAAAATAAAAAAGGTAATTACTATCGAAATATGTTTAAAGACACATAAAATTGATTTTGTCTAATAAAAATTATGTATCAGGATCATGAAAATAAACTTCTATAAAAAATTTTCAAACTACAAGATTCTAAGACACTTTTTTCATATTAAAATCTGAGATTTTATTTCTATAGGAAATTCTCAGATTTTGAAAAGTTTTTGGATTACAATAAATTTTTTCCTATGGCTCTCACTTATAACTCTTACGTGAAGCAATAAAAATATGTTTTTTTAACTCCTCAAACTTGAATGTTTCGAAAATGGAACGCGCTAACTTACGAAAATGTAGCAATAGATCCACAAAAAGGCGCGTTCGATATGTCGATGATGGTGACACTTTTAGGTTACATATAGTTTCCAAGAACCGTTTCTTAAAAAAAATCTCTAAATTTGAGTATTTGTCAGACATTATCTTCATTAAAAATTTAGTAGAAATTCGTAGATTCAAAAATCTTTCCTGTACAAAGATTTTGAGATTTCTAGAATTTTTATAAAAAAATCTGTATTCCAAGACATTTTGTTATAATAATAAAGATAAAATCGTGAGGAGGAGGGATTTGCGAGTTTGGGGGGGGGGGGGGGGGGATCTAATGCTACTTAAAAATATATATAAATAGGCGATGACAAAAAAAAAAGTTCAAAGTTGTGCCCCCCCGTTTTCAAAATCCTGGATACGTCGCTGCATAACTGCATATCTCGACATATGCTTGGATTAAAATGTAATTTTGCAAAACGCAATAACAACATCAATGGTTTTCACCCGATATCTCCGTTGTCCTGATATATATCAACTTTTAAAGTAGCGAAGATTGTGTCGATAATAATGCTTGAGATATTTACACGTCCAAAATGTTCAAATTTTTAAACCCAGATTTGGTATTTCAAATTAAAACTTAAAAATGCTCTCCTGAAAAGTAGTATAAAAACACTTATGCACTTATTCCTTTTTGCCACAGAAATATTCACATATATAAAAAACAGTTTTCATTAACAAGACAAACCGACATTTAAAATCCTACTGATGATGACACTAACTGGGGTGTTTGAAACCGGTATAGGAAATACCAGAAATGTCTATAATTTTTAGAAATTCAATTTTTCTTCTGCATTTTTTCAACTTGAACCCTTATAAAAAATATTTTTAATAAGTTTTTTGCTGAAAATATAACTTTATATTAAAAAAAAAAAATTGTACAGACCAACAATTTTTTTTACCATAAAAACACTTTTTTAGTAATGTCCGAATATAAACTAATATTTTAAGCAAAAAGAAGTTTTAAATTTTTTTTTTCACTTTGTTCGGAACTTTCCGATTTTTTAGTCAAAAAAGAACCCAAAGCCATTGTCCTACAGGTCCAATATATTTGTGTATTAATATCGACCCTAAAAGGCAACTTTCCCGACCCCTACGTTTTCGAAATTCGGTAAAAAAACCTATATTTGCTGCACCCTGAAAAAACAAGTAATGTTAAAAAATTTAATTGAAATATTAATTGAATTAATTAAATATTTAATTGATAATAAAATTTAATAACAATTAAAATTTTAATAAAAATAAAACAAAATTTTGAATAAATCTCTTGAAATTCTGAAATTAAACTTAATATGAAAAATATTCTATAAACAAAATGCAAAAATTAAATAGAAAATTTTAATGTTTGTTTAAAAATATTGCACTAATTTTATAATTTTGTTTGTTTGTTTTTTTTTTAAGTAAGATATTAATTATAATTGAAAGATTTGTTTTGCATTTTTTTGGGATAAAAAAAGTTTAATTTTTATTCAATTATATATTTTTTTTTTACAACAACAAAAAAATATTTTTTTTATTATTATTATTATGCACACATACATATAAAATGTAAAAAGTAAAAAAGAAAATATGTATAAATGTTAATACCGATTATAGATTTTTTTTAAATGTTAAAAAAGTATCCAATTTTAAAAGTATGAATCTCATTTTTTGTTAATAGTGTATATAAGTAATTCATTTATTTTTTTTGTTAAATGTTTAGTATCGAATATAATAAATTGTTAAGTATAAATATTATTGTATCCATTGATATGCAAGTATGTCTTTCTTTTTTTTTCTAAATTTTATTTTTTTTTTTTCAATATTTTGTATTTTCTAAGTAAAAAAAAACTAAAAATTTAAAAAATAAAATAATAATATTTTATAATCAGACTACTGTTTTGTAAATGTGTTTATTTTTTTTAATAATTTTTCGCTAAATATTTTTTATTTTGAAATATTTACAAAATTTAAAAAATAAATAACAAAATATTTTAAAAATTCAAATTATGATTAATTTTTATTAAAAAATAAAAATTGTTTTATTCGACCATTAAAATATTATATTTTGAGGATGTTTATTCTGGCTCGAGGTCATTATTTTCTTTACTAATTAAAACCATGATATTCTCATAGCATAATTTTCAAGAAAATTATTATTTTTTTGTTTTAAATTTATTTATGTTGGTCATTTTTGCAAGACTTAATCGACACGTGTTTCGGAATTTGTCAAGATTATTTAGCAAACGATTTACTACAAAGTAGCAAACGAGTCTAATGACAAATCGTTTGTGCACAAACTAGAATATTAATACATATTCGCCTCTATTCACAATTAGAATTAGAAAGACGAATAAATTGTACCATACTAATAAGGCAACGATTGCCAATAACCAACAAAAATATTTAAAACAATTTTACATACGATAGTCCATTGGACTACAACAATATGTTATTTGTGTTTGTTGTTGTGAGAAATACTCCATATTAGGGTTATTCATCACATGGCGTGCCAACCATTATGTTCAAATTCTGATTAATTTTTATTAAAAAATAAAAATTGTTTTATTCGACCTTTAAAATATTATATTTTGAAGATGTTTATTCTGGCTCGAGGTCATTATTTTCTTTACTAATTAAAACCATGATATTCTATATTTTTGTTGGTTATTGACAATCGTTGCCTTATTAGTATGGTACAATTTCTTCGTCTTTCTAATTCTCATTGTGAATAGAGGCGAATATGTATTAATATTTTAGTTTGTGCACAAACGATTTGTCATTAGACTCGTTTGCTACTTTGTAGTAAATCGTTTCTATTTTTGCTAAATAATCTTGACAATGGAATCTTGACAAATTCCGAAACACGTATCGATTAAGTCTTGCAAAAATGACCAACATAAATAAATTTAAAACAAAAAAATAATTTTCTTGAAAATTATGCTATGAGAATATCATGGTTTTAATTTGTAAAGAAAATAATGACCTCGAGCCAGAATAAACATCCTCAAAATATTTTAAAAATTATAAAAACTAAATTTGAAATTATTTATAAAAAAAAATAAATTTTCATTATTTTTTTTTTTTAATTTTATAAAAATATAAATTCTAATATATTTTTTGTTTTTTTTTTGTTTAAAATATATTTTTCAAATTGCTTATCAGGTTTGTTGGAAGTTTCTTTTATAATTTTTCAGATAACTGGACTATTTTAGCTAATTTTTTTTTATTTATTTTAATTCCAACATTATTTTGAAATATTTTGTTTTTCTTTTTTAATATAATTTAAAATTTTGTTTTATTTTTGTAACATAATATTATTGTATGATTTTTTTTTTGTTTTTCAAAACTACAAATTAATGAAGTATAAAAGTACAAAAATCCTTTGTTTTTTCTTTAATAATTTCTACATGATTTGTTTTTTAATAGTTATAAATATATTTATATAAACGTTTTTTTTTTTAAAGGTACATAAACTTTTTTTGTCTTACTTAAATAAAAATTAATATTTTTTTGTTTTTATTTTATAAAAAAACGATTTCAATATAAGTAAATTTTTGCATGCATTTATTTAAAGTTTTTTTTTTTGTTTTGTTTTATTCAAGAATATTTACGACTTTTTTTTTAACAATAGCACATTTGATTCATTTTTTTATTTAGATTTTTTTCTAATATTTAATCTAAATCTAATTTAATTATTTATGTAAAAAATAAAATGTGTAACGAAATAGCGTATCGAAAGTTATAGAAAACAGAGGTATTTTCATATTTTTATATTATATTAGCTACAAAAAAAAAAAAATAAATGAAATTTTTTTACAATAAATTTGCAATGGTGGGTGTTTCACTGTACTAAGTTTAGTTTCAGATTAGAATGTTAATTTTAAAATTTGTCAAAATTAAAATTTTTTACTTGGTTATTTAGTGAAAAGAGTGGGGGGATTGGGTTTCTATGAAAATTCTTAAAAACATAATGGAACTGATATCGAAATCATGCAGATAATTAAAATTTAACTGAAAAAAAAGTTTGATTTTTTGTATTAATAAGAAAAAGACAAAAAAAAAACAAATTTGGCCAAACTTGAAGGGGACATTTGTATGGAAGCCAGGGGGCTAATCACGTAAAACGAAAACGATTGACGATGCATAAACGACATCAAAATACATATCGTTTTGAAGCGAAACTTGAACGTTTTTCTTTATTATATTATTAAAGGGTGTTGTCTAACCCAGAAACATTAAAAAAATTGGAAACATTTTGTTTAGTTTAGGAACAACAAGGCTCCAAAAATCGACGATAATCAACTATCGTTTTACGTGATCACAGTCCAGGTCTAAACATGGACCGTTTTTTTCCAATTTTAATAGTCTTCGCCATTGAGTCAAAGGAAGCTTAACTAAGGCAAATTAATTAAAAATTTCGACCTGTGTCGTGTAACGACTAAAAAAGATTCGTAGTTGGTCGATACAATTAGGACCAATATTTCGGGTATTTACAAACATCAGCACAAAGTCATAATAGTCCTGAACTTGGGCCAAAGGGATTCGGAAATGTAATTCTTTCGGTCCGCCCTCTTTTAGGGGGTGTAGATTGAAAAAATTATAAAATTATATTATATAAAGGGTGATAATTTTTTCTTAACTCAAATCAGTACGCCTAAGTTTTTATGATTTTTTTCTAAAGAAATAACCATCTAAAAACTCTTTCCCATGGTAAAACACGGATTTTTTTTTTGCAACACTCAAAAAATGACAATTTAACAAACTAACTTGGTGTCGATTAGTATTTCAGTTAAAACAACTGTTTCCACGGAATCAATAAAAAAACTTATAATTTTTGAAAAAAAATGTCAAACAGAAAAATAAAATTAAAAAAAAAAAACAATTATTTGTTATCTTTTTGTGGACAAAATTTTTGATTTTCGCCGCACTAATTGTGCTTTTAAATACATTCTGGATACATATGGCAGAAATAACGTAAGTACACATCTTAATTTGGTATATGTATGTGGTACTTACAATTTGTTTTATGGTTTCTTTCAGATTGCAAAAAATACATATTTTAAGATGTAATTTAGGAGAACTGATGCTGTCGGTTATACTCATGGAAATATTAAGAAGCATATTCTATCCATTTTATATAATATTCATTGTAAAGGAATTATCAAGGTTGTAGCATGTATGTATCCACAGTTTAACATAATTTTTGATAGGTATACATAAAAAGTTTTAAATGTCTCAGAACCTGAGAGACATTTTCTATAGGAAAACTGTCTCAGAATCTGAGACTTTTTCTATAGGAAAAATGTCTCAGAATCTGAGACTTTTTCTATAGGAAAAATGTCTCAGAATCTGAGACTTTTTCTATAGGAAAAATGTCTCAGAATCTGAGACTTTTTCTATAGGAAAATTATCTCAGAATCTGAGACTTTTTCTGTAGGAAAAATGTCTCAGAATCTGAGACTTTTTCTATAGGAAAAATGTCTCAGAATCTGAGACTTTTTCTATAGGAAAAATGTCTCAGAATCTGAGACTTTTTCTATAGGAAAAATGTCTCAGAATCTAAGACTTTTTCAATAGGAAAAATGTCTCAGAATCTGAGACTTTTTCTATAGGAAAAATGTCTCAGAATCTGAGCCTTTTTCTATAGGAAAAATGTCTCAGAATCTGAGACTTTTTCTATAGGAAAAATGTCTCAGAATCTGAGACTTTTTCTATAGGAAAAATGCCTCAGAATCTGAGACTTTTTCTATAGGAAAAATGTCTCGGAATCTGAGACTTTTTCTATAAGAAAAATGTCTCGGAATCTGAGACTTTTTCTATAAGAAAAATGTCTCAGAATCTGAAACTTTTTCTATAGGAAAATTGTCTCAGAATCTGAGACTTTTTCTACAGGAAAAATGTCTCAGAATCTGAGACTTTTTCTATAGGAAAAATGTCTCAGAATCTGAGACTTTTTCTATAGGAAAATTGTCTCAGAATCTGAGACTTTTTCTATAGGAAAAATGTCTCAGAATCTGAAACTTTTTCTATAGGAAAAATGTCTCAGAATCTGAGACTTTTTCTGTAGGAAAAATGTCTCAGAATCTGAGACTTTTTTTATGGGAAAAATGTTTTAGAATCTGAGACTTTTTCTATAGGAAAAATGTCTCAGAATCAGAGACTTTTTCTATAGGAAAAATGTCTCAGAATCTGAGACTTTTTCTATAAGAAAAATGTCTCAGAATCTGAGACTTTTTCTATAGGAAAAATGTCTCAGAATCTGAGACTTTTTCTATAGGAAAAATTTCTCAGAATCTGAGACTTTTTCTATAGGAAAAATTTCTCAGAATCTGAGACTTTTTCTATAGGAAAAATGTCTCAGAATCTGAGACTTTTTCTATAGGAAAAATGTCTCAGAATCTGAGACTTTTTCTATAGGAAAAATGTCTCAGAATCTGAGACTTTTTCTATAGGAAAAATGTCTCAGAATCTGAGACTTTTTCTATAGGAAAAATGTCTCAGAATCTGAGACTTTTTCTATAGGAAAAATGTCTCAGAATCTGAGACTTTTTCTATAGGAAAAATGTCTCAGAATCTGAGACTTTTTCTATAGGAAAAATGTCTCAGAATCTGAGACTTTTTCTATAGGAAAAATGTCTCAGAATCTGAGACTTTTTCTATAGGAAAAATGTCTCAGAATCTGAGACTTTTTCTATAGCAAAAATGTCTCAGAATCTGAGACTTTTTCTATAGCAAAAATGTCTCAGAATCTGAGACTTTTTCTATAGGAAAAATGTCTCAGAATCAGAGACTTTTTTTATAGGAAAAATGTCTCAGAATCTGAGACTTTTTCTAAAGTAAAAATGTCTTAGAATCTTAGACGTTCTTCCTGTACAAAAAGTCTTAGAATCTGAGATATTTTTTAGAAAAAGTCTCAGATTCTGAGACATTTTTCCTATAGAAAAAGTATTAGATTCTGAGAAATTTTTCCTATAGAAAAAGTCTCAGATTCTGGAACATTTTTCTTATAGAAAAAGTTTCAGATTCTGAGTCTATAGATTTTTTCTTAATAAGATTATTGTGGTAAAATTATTGTAAGTTTATATGTACTTGTGTATTTAGTTTTCAAATTTTTTGTAAAGAAAAAAAATAAATTTTTTTAAAAAAAAATTCATTTAATTATTCAGAACTGGTTCCATAATTCATTACATGGAACAGATATGTAACCGTTAAAAAATCACGTAATCCCTTCTTGTACCACTATATGCAACATATTCTAGAATAGATTCCGAAGAACAGATAAGTGTTCTAGTTTGGAGGAAAAGGATGTATTGCTTTCGTGACAATCTCAAACAAAAATCATCGATGATGCAATGCATAGTAGAATCGATTGCAGGGTAGTATAGTTGATTCCACAACCGATTCTTTGGAATCGAACATTTTGCTGGGAAGTGTGGTCGTTATTTCACAGAAAAAAAAAATAAAAAAATATTTGAGTAAATTTTTAATAATATTGGGTAAAAAATTACTTAATTTTGCACCAGTAAACAATTTAATAGTATTGAGTAAACTTTTAATAAAAATTTATTAAATGTTTGCCAAAAAATTTGAGTAAATTTTTAATTGACACAATTAAACCTTTACTCAAAATTTTTCGCAGTTTTCGTAACTGCTTTATTGTGTCAAGTAAAAATATACTCAAAATTTATCAATTTAATATTTTTAAGTTTAAAAAAATTTCTAAATAAAAAAAAAATGTTTTTTCAAACTTTACCAAAAATACTCAAAATACTCTCAAAGACATAGGAAATTTTAATAAAGTCGATTACAAACTGTCATTTACATATACAAAAAACTATAAATTAAAGGGGATTAAAAAAACTATGAGAAATAAAAAAAAAATAATTTAAAAAAAATATTAAATTTTTCCTAAATTATTTACTTATTTTTTTTTTTAATTTTTGAGTAAAGTTTTAATTGAGTCAATTAAAAAAAAACTTTTTTTTTTTTTTTAAATTTAAACAAGTGATTACTCAAATTTTTTCCCCCACATTTTTTTCTGTGTTCTGATATCTCTTTTATAAAAAATCCCAGATAACACTGTTGAACAATTTCGTTGAAATTTGCACTCTCATCAATTAGAAGTCCTCTTTCCAAATTTTTCCCTCACGTACCGTTTTTAAGATATTTGCGTTTAAATATTAAAAAACCGCTAATTCGGCACTTTTCGGCTCTCCCCTGAAAATAATTCCTAAGTTTCTCACAAAAAATATGGCTTGATTTTATATAAAATGGATCTTGTAATTCCGAATTTTTCTAACACAATACGTTTTCGAGTTATTTTCATCCACTGGTACATAAATATGACTCGATTTTGTATAAAATAGTCCTCTAGTTTCCAAATCTGCCATCCAAATTTTTCTAACGCGTACCGTTTTTGAGATGTACGAAAGGCCGTATTGATTTGTACTTTTATTTTTTTGTTTGAGATGAAAGGGGTCCAAAAAGTTTCAATTGGATGTCAAAATGATTTCACAAAATTGTAGTGAAAATAAAAAATTTCCTTACCCTCCCGAATCGCGGTCAAAGTAAAAACCCAAAAAAATTACATTCCAGCTAAACTTTGGGTTTAGTAATATATTATTTCAAAGTGAATAATAATGACTTACTTACGATGTGTTACGTAATGCATTATAACTACACAAAATTTCATTCACACTAATGACAAAATAATATAAATGAAACTAAAATAATTGAAATTAACAATATAAAATAAAAATAATATAAAAATAATATAAAAATAATATAAAAAATATTTAAAAAAATAAAATAAAAATCTTCAGCTGGTGCTTGTTTGTTTTACCGACGCCTTAGCCACCTCAGCCACAAACCTACGCAAATTTCGACAACTAACACTTTACTTCATAATCCCAGCCAAACTTTGGTAATGGCTGGTGATTATGTAACACATTACCAGGTAATGTTATGTATATCCCGTAAATATAATGTTTTACTAATAACTTGTTACGTAATGTATGACAATTGTATTTCATATTTATTATTTCTAAATATTAAATCATGGATGACTTATATTTGGTTACATTATGTATTATTTCAAAATTTGAAATAATGCATTATTTATAATTGGATACATAATGCATTATAAAAACATAAAAAATAAATATTTTATAAAAAATGCATAAGTTTTAACTAGAGATGGGCTCACGACAGGAGTTTTCGAATCACGGACACTCACTCACGACCATATTTTTTTACTCATACTCACTTGCAATCACGTCAGTAAATTTAATACAACGTTACTTGTTCACTACTCGTAATACCATATATGTTATTTTTTTGGTATGCTATATTCTATACCTTACTAGTATGCTTCGTTATAAATTTGATCTATTATTTTATACCTTACTGGTATTCTTTGTCATAATTTGCATGCATTACTTTGAGTCTCATCTCATGTTAAAATCATCAATGCAGCAGGATATAAAATAAGCTATCCTATATCTTATTGTATACGTTATTTGATAATCAAAGTTTTGCTGGGATGTTTGACAATCTCTATGTGTGAGACTTAAAAATTGTATTATACATACTAGTATATTTTACTGACTACATATTTGTAGAAAAAGTTCTTTCTCTCTCCCACAACCTCATGTTTATTTATTTTCAATTTATTTTTTAAAATGAGTTCCTATATCTTATTTTCTACGTTGTTTGGTAATCAAAGTTTTGCTGGGAAACTTTGTTTCATTTTCCTTGTATTTAAGAACAGGTCTATTGATCAGTGACGGTCCTTCTGATCGTCTGTTGGAATGACGATCAGGGGCAAAGTATAACACAGATATAGCTGAGACTTAATACATTCATATGTTATTGTTCTAAACAGTTTGTTATTGCATTTGAGTGATATCGGTTAAGCGGTTCCAAAGTTATAAGCGAAAAGATAAAAAAACTCGAAAATTTTGGTTTATTCTACATAACCTTAAAAAAAATTCTTCAATTCGGCTGCTGGTGGGCATATGTGAACAAAATTTGATACCGAATGATATTTAATCAAGAACAAACATATTTTTTTTTACACAAAAAAATTTTTCGCCGAATTTTGTTTTCACCAAATTTTTTTTTTATGCGATTTTTTTTTTTTTGTCAAAACTAATTTTTCTTTTACATTCAGTAGGGTATCAATTTGGCTAGGCCAATTTAACGTTTTTACTTGTTTTTTTTTTTTAAATTATTTCAAAACTGAGTTTACTCACTTTGTCATTCCGTGTGTAACGCATCGAAATATCGGTCGGGGACCCCATAATGTTTATATTGATCCATGATCGATTCTTAACGTTGTATAAATGCCCGTCCGTCGGTGGAAAGCAGGATGTAGCACAAACTAAAAGAGCTAGACTTCTGAAGTTTGACACGAATATGTATGTCTTATTATCATAGGCTGATTAAATTCGGAAATGTGCAAAATCGAATCAGGGGAACAAGTTACCCAATGAAGGACTTAACCAACTTCTAAAAAAAACGCCATTTTTTAGAGTTTTTTTGAATTTTTGTTAAACGAATGAATTTTCGTTTTGTCAGAAGACGTTCAAAATCCTGCACTTGGACCCAGGGGACTAAAAAATGTAATTGATTTTCTTGCCCACCCACCATTTGTGGGTGTGGATATAAAAAAAATAGATTGATAATTATAAAATTATATTACTTACGTCCAAAAATCATAATAAATTAATTTGGCAACATTTATCGTGGGGGAAAGGTGTTCGCCAAACACGAATTCCAAAGTGGGTTGAATATGAAAGAATTTATATAATACTTACGTCGTAGGGCGGAATACTCAATTTCCGGTTTGCAGCTAACTGTCGATTTAAAGGAGCCTTATGTCAAAGTTTGTATGAAAAAGTTAAATTTAACGGATAGTTATTTTATAACGGAGCATTGAGTAGTCCAGCCTTAAATAATGTTAATATTTATATCCTACACCACTGTGGGGTATAATCAGTTTGTGCTGATGTTTGTAAATACCCGAAATATTGGTCCTAGACTTGACTTCAAGTATACCGATCGACTCAGAATTACTTTTTCGATTTTAAGATGTCCGTCCGTCTGTCCATCTAACGGTTTAGTCACGATTAATTGAATTAAAATTTGAAAATTAATTGAATTAAAATTTGAAAATTAATTGAATTAAAATTTGAAAATTAATTGAATTAAAATTTGAAAATTAATTGAATTAAAATTTGAAAATTAATTGAATTAAAATTTGAAAACTAAGCATCTTTCGGCCGAAGAATGAATCCTATTGAAATTGGAAAAAATCGGTCCATAAAACCTAGCCCCCATACAAACAAACGCTCCCTTTGAAATTGACTTAAATGACTAATAACCGTATTATAATTAGGATGACCATTTTTTTTTTGAGCTCAAATCAGTACGCCCAAGTTTTTATGTTTATTTTCTATAAATAACTCTCAAAAATTTTTTTCTACGGGAAAACACTGCTGTTTTTTCAACACTCAAAAAATTCGGATACACTAACTAACTTGACCCCAAGTATTTTAAGTAAAAACAACTGTTAAAAACAACAGCGAAAAAAGCTGTTTAAAACAACCACAAAAAAACAACTGTTAAAAACAACTATTATCGTAATTTTTCAACAAATTTAGTTGACTTTAAACGACTTCATTTGAAAGTTTTGATCGTTTCACTGCAGAAAATATAACAAAACTCCACAGGTTTTAAGAATAGGAAAACCCCTCAGATTTTGTAAACTTTTTTTTCGTAAGTTTTGACAACTTTTCGTTTAAGAAAACTTCCCAGCTTATATGCACATTTTTTTTTTTAACGGCCCTGATTTTCTAAGCGCTTTTTGAAATAATCTCTGATGACATTACCTCATCTAAGATCTCAGAATGATTTGTATTCATGCAATTAACATAATTTTCCTAAAAATTGCTGTGTTTTTCAATAAGTGGATTTATTTTCGGATTAATTTTATTTTAACATGCCAAAACAAATTTGAAATATTTTTTTCCGTAATCTACGATAAATTAGCAATTATAATCCGAAAAACTGATAAAAAAATTTGGAAAATGAAAAAAGTTATAAACAAATCAAAATTAATCCAAGTGGACTTATTAAATCCTAAAATTTAATTGGATTAATTTTGATTTATTTATAACTTTTTTAATTTTCCAAATTTTTTTATCATGTTTTCGGATTATAATTGCTAATTTATCATAGATTACGGAAAAAAATATTCCAAATTTGTTTTGACATGTTAAAATATTTATTTTAAAGAAAATAAGATTAATCTGAAAATAAATCCACTTTTTGAAAAACACAGCAAATATTTTACTTTTCTTTATAGAAAATTGCAAAGATTTTGTGCGCAATTTTATATAAATTTAGGAAGATCAAAATAACCTCTTGATTCACTAACTCTAATCTCCTTAGAATTAATTCATTATAAATTATCTCATGGTCAGACTTAAGTTATAAAAACAAATTGGACTATGTAAAAATGTTCAGAAATCAGTACAAATTTCAAAAAATCAGTACAACGTTTTTTGATCAGTAAACGTGATCAAAAATCAGTACATGTACTGATCAAATCAGTACGAATGGTCAGCCTAATTATAATAGATATCGTTTTGAAATTTAACAGGTAACCAAATTTTGTATCCACGAATCATCATTCCGAATTTCATTAGAATCGGGTCAGTCCTTCTTGTAGTCCCCATACAAACCACCCTCCCGATATTCATATAATTCCCTCAAAATGCATACAAATGGGAAATATTTAATTAAAATGTTGTTTGTAGCTATTAAACGTATACTTTGGTAACCTAAGGCCTGTTTTCGCATAAGTTATCGCTATAAAGCTAATGCAATTTTAACATCCCAATCATTTTAAAAGCGAAATGGCAATATTTTTCCAGTAGAATTCAAAAGTGTTTTAGCCAAAAAATTTGTTAAATTTTTCGCAAACATTTCAGACCTAAAACACTAAATTATATGCGCTAAAATTTTGTACACTCAAAAAAAAAAAAACTGTAAAGTTAGCAAAAAAAGCTTGTAAACCTACAAGAAAATTTGCTGATTTTGAACCCACAATTTTTTTGGTAAAGTTAGCAAAAACGTTTTGCTAAAAATTAGTTAACTGAAATAATTTTTTTTTTTCAACTTAGTTCATACACATTTGAGGACCCCATTGGGTTCGGACCCAATAGGTCCAGACCCCGATGGGCCTAGACCTACTTGGGTTCCTTAAAAATCGTCATAGTTTTTGATCCAAAATTTGTGTCCGTTTCGCTCTACCTTGCTTAGTTTTTGAGATACGTGATTTTAGGGGATCACTGGGGTCTTGAGAATTAAAAAAACTCGATAACTTCAAAAATATTACTCGGAGAGCTTTTGGTTATTTTGCGGTCTTGTTCTACGTGTTGAGAGCTACAAAAATTCTTTTGGACTTTTTGTTGTGTCGGCAATATTTACCGAGATATGAGCATTTTAAAATTTTCGGGAATGCTAACTTTTTTGGATCCAAAGTTAGGTCCCATTAGGGTCCACACATGTGAAGAGGGCCCGCGAAAGTATGGAGATTCTAAGAACCAAAAATGCCCTCCATTTTGCTCTATCTGGCTTAGTTTCCGAGATAGCGCCATTTTAAGTTTTCTGAAAATAAAAAAAAAATTACCATTTATTTTGCTAATATTAGCAAAAAATCTTGTAAAAATGTAGTCAACTCAATTTCAAATTTAGCAAAAGAAATTAGTTCAAAGTTTGTTTAAAATTGCTAATGTGCTAAATGAAGTTTACAAGAATTTTTTGCTAACATGCTAATCTCAACTTAAAATTTGCTAAAAGTTAGCTAACTAGCGTTAGCAAAAAAAAATTAGTAAATCTACTAACGTATTTTTTTGAGTGTATGAGAACTAACGTGGATAGTTATCCACGCTTAAATTAAGCGTATATTCGCTAAATATGAGATTATATTTTACGCGAAACGCAAAAATATATTATAACATTAATTTTTTTGAGTTATCGTACACAGAAAAAAAAAGAATTGTTATATTGACTCCCATATTTGTGAATACAATTAACTTTTTCACTGAAAGTGCTCCTATACGGAAATTTGTGAAATGAACTAACGTTTGTAAATATTGATTGTTGAAAAAAAATGTAAAAAAAAAATTATAAACGAGTTTGTAATACCCAGTTGGCAACGTCCTCGAGCCATCCTCAGTGACGGAGCGATGACATGTCAGAGTCACACCTGACATCCACAAGACATCTCTATGTACTGGGTTGAGGACAGTTTCATACAAATTTTCAAAATGTCCTCACTCAAAGTCAGCAGTGGTCAGGGCTGACCTTCTGGGGACATTTCACCTAAGACTTCCTTGGGGAAATGTCTGACATAGGTCATGCGAAAATACAAAAAATTTTCGTATTTCCTTTAGTTTTTACTTTTATCCATTTTCCTTTATAAATTATCTTTCTCATATTTAGAAAAAACTTTTCGCCTTTTTAAGTCCCAACTGGATTTGAACCTGGAACCTCCAGTTTATTAGTCTCACACCTAACCACTTGTTCCAAACTTTATTTTTAAAATTGTTTGTCTATTTATAACTTTTATTCTACTTGTTAGATTTTGATTTTATTTTAATTAAGTCGATAATATTGCCATCTTTTTCTTGGAAATTAAAGAGTTGCCCAGATTTAAAATTCTAATTTAATATACTGCTATTCTGAAGACATTTCCTTTTAGACGTCTTAGAGGAATTGTCCACACTCTTAAAGCAAACATTCAGTGCTGACAATGTTAGGACATGTCATCAAGGACTGCCTATGATTTGTCAGAACCTGAAGACATTTCCTCAAGGAATCACTGTGGAAATTTCCTCAGTGACACATTTTCCAACTGGGTAGTTCTCTAAAATTATTTTTTGTATTGACAAACGTACAAAATTTTAATTTTTTTTTTCAACAAAGAAATTCAACAAACACAAACATAATTTGTTGATTTGACAAACGTAAAAAATCTTATTTTTTTTCAACAAAGAAATTCAACAAACACAAAAACTATTTGTTGACATGATAAAACAATTTTGAAATAAAATTACTTGACTGAGTTTGTTAAAAACAAAATTGAAGTTTTGTATTATAGATTAACAGGCGGCCGTTTTTAATAAATGTTTGGTTGATATCATTTTTGGTTGATTTACAATTGCTGTTTGTTGATTTAAATTTGACGATTTTATTTTCTGTGTATATTCGCTTACGCGAAAACAGGGCTCTAAATCTTAATATAATTGGACCATTTTTGGACTTAGTCCCCATATAAAAATTTCTACCAATATTCGGCAATTCCACTTAAATTTGGTTGTTGTGTGGTTTCTACACTTATTAAAGATCTAACAAAAGATAAATCAAATCGGTCCACGTTTGGACTTGGGACCCAGTTTCCGGAAAACTCTGGGGGCTAATCACGTGAAACGAAAATGATAGACGATGCATAAACGACATCAAAATACATAAAGTTTTTCTTTACTAAATTATTAAAGAGTGTTGTCTAATCCAGAATCATTAAAAAATTTGGAAACATTTTGATAAGTTTAGGAGGCAACAAGGCTCCAAAAATCGACAATAGTCAACTATCGTTTGACGTGATCACATTCCTGGTGTAGGGTATCATATGGTCGGTCTTGACCGACTATAATTTTCGTAGTTGTTTTAAACAGTGTTGTCAATTAAACGTTATTTGGTTTTTCTTCATTTGCTGTTTTATTTTTTAAACAATCCTATGTCAATGCAATTTAATTTATCCCTGCACTCAAAAAATTATGTCATTAACTGTTTGTAGTTTATTTAAAAAGTTTTCGGTTTAGTCGTTTTTAAAAGAAAAAACATTTGTTTGATGTTCAGTTTTTATTAATGACTAATTCAGTCCTTTGTTTAAAAAATAACACACTAAAAAATAAAGACTTTCATTAACATTTAATTTTTAAAGTCATTTATTTTTGTTCTGTAAGTAAAAACTACTGATTATTCTTTAAATTTTTAATGATTTGTGTCAGTAATTTTTTTTTAAATTGTTGGTATTTTTTAATGAAATATCATTAGTTTTTACCTACACAAGTCATTTATTTTTTTGTAGAAAAAAAAATCAAAAAATTACACAGCTCAACATGAAAATGCGTATTGGATTCTGGTAAGTGATTTAGGTAGTGTTTGTCGCTCTGATTCTGAATCTGCAACCCAAATATGTCTATCACGTCAGGATTTTGAGTTATTCGCGGTTAAAGTGCCGAAAAAGGTAATTTTTGACCCTTTTTGAAAGCTTATAATATAAGATCCTGACATGCGATTGACTTGGTATCAAGCTCATTCCAAAGTATGTGATTTTCTCTATAAGACAAGATAACATGTTCTTGTAATTTAATTTTCTAAAATGGTAAAAACATCATTAACAAAAATCCTTCCATTTTTTAAATATTCAGTTTATTTACACAGTGTTTTTAAACAAATTTCCATACAAATACGCACGTAAATATTAGATTTAAAGAACTTGTGTCTAATGATTTTTTCACCATTATAAAAAATTAAATTTCAAGAAGATTTGATTTTGTCTTAAAGCGAAAATTACAAATTTTCGAATGAGCTTAATATCAAGTCATTCGCATGTCAGGATCTTATCTTATAGGCGCTCAAAAATGTCCAAAATGGGCCTTTTTTGACACTTTAACCACGATTTTTTCGAAATTGTGACGTGATAGAAAAATTTTAGTGACCATTTTGGAATCGGAAAACGAAAACCTATAAACTTTTTTTGGTTTCATTCAAAACGCAGCGACAAACCTCAGATTTGTAGAGCGGTGTTATTTATAGAAATATAAAAACATGTTTGTATCAAGTGACTTTGGCACGATGGGTAGAGTGTCTGGCCAGAATGTAGTTGATTGCGGGATCGATTCCCCAAAAATTTTATTAAAAGTTTTTAAAAAAATATTTCAATTAAAAATTGTAAAAATTTTCGTAGGTTATTTTTTTGAAATTTGTTGGTAAAAATAACAGAACTATCATTAATTTTTAATGTTTTCGTTGGTTATTTTTTCGAATTTGTTGGTAAAAAAGAGTGAAAAAACGTAATTTTTTAATGTTTAATGTTATTAATTTTAGAAAATTTTGTCAGCAGTAAAAAATAAATGTTGATGCTTGTTAAAACAAATGAATAATTACTGGGATGGTTTTCAATTGTTTATTCACTGGTTTTAAGTGTGTTTTTCATTTGTTTTTACCTACAAAATATTTTGAGTGTGCATGGAGACAAAACGTCATATTTGCCAATTTTTTTTTTCTATTTCGCTTAGCGTCGGGGAACAGCATCCTTTTTAGGTTAACTTATCGCTCCTTTACTTGTATAGTGTCGCAACTCAAAATATTTGATTTTGGAGAAAACACGTTTAAAGTTTACTATTGAAACTGGTTTTTAATTGAAAAAGGCCGGTACATAGAAAATGTAATAATGGCGCGTACTCTTCTCAAACGGTGAGTTTAAAAGATATTAATACGAATTTTTGTCACAATATAAAGCACGATATAACGAATAATTCTGCATAATTAACTCAAAAAACGCATTTTTTGAGTTATGACACTATACAAGTAAAGGAGCGATATACAAAAATTAAATTAGACCTGTGAGGCAATTTGAAAATTTTCAAAAAAAGTGTCGGCCCGTGTAATCTAATAAAAATAATAATTATTTAAAAACCATATAAAAAAAAGTAAATAAAAAACACATAAAATTTTTTCGATTTTATTTGCAAAAAAATATAACAGTGATTCAAAATAAAAAAATTTTGCATTAATTTTTTGCTTTATTTATTATTAAAAAAAAATAAAAGAAATAAACAACATTTTCTTTTCGCAATTAAATTAATTGATAAGCATGTATAAAAAGTATAAAAATTTTCTACATAAAAAAATGATTTAATAATAATAATTAAAAAAATATGTAACAAATAGAAAATTAAAAATAAAAAAAATTTTAATAAAAAATATATGTATGTATAAAATATGTTGTAAATATATATTAGCATAAAAAAATTTAACAGTGATAATTTGCAATTAATTACAAATCATTTTTATTTAATTAAACTATTAAAAAAATATATAAAATTAAAAATAAAATTTGACTATGATTTGAAGTATCCAAGAGATATGAACCAAAAGTTTTTCATTTTAACTATTTATATTTATTTTATTTTTATATGTAAAAAAAGCTACTAAAAAAAAGATATCAAGGGCGATATATAACATCAATATAATATATAAAAAAATTTTTGTTTTAACAAGAAATAAAATAACAGTAAAAAAATATATATAGGATTATATGTATTTATGTATGTATAAAAAGAAAACAATAATAATTCATTTAGATTTTTTTTTTTTTTTA
This sequence comes from Pegoplata infirma, assembly GCA_963921195.1. Taxonomy (NCBI): domain Eukaryota; kingdom Metazoa; phylum Arthropoda; class Insecta; order Diptera; family Anthomyiidae; genus Pegoplata; species Pegoplata infirma. Next base: position 137,069,460 of record OY992540.1, on the reverse strand, counting down.
TATTAGAAAAAGATATTACAAAATATGTTTCTTTCTTTTTTGGTTAATTTAACATAGTTTTAAAAAAGAAACTTAACAACAAAATTATCTTAAAAGTAAAATTAGTTTAAATTTTCTTAATTTTTTTTTTTTAAAGGATTGAAGCTGAAACAAATATTAACCTAATAAGAACGTTAGGAGAGTGGGGGCAATAGCAAATTATTAAGGCATTTGATAAAGCCAATTTTAAGTGTAGTGTAGAAAATTATTTTCAATTCGATTTTATTTAAAAATGCCCAAAACGTAACGTTTTATTTTGTTGAATTTTGTTTTCTTTGCTTTATAGCCATTAATGTTATTAGGTACAGATTTTTTTTTAAGTGCTAGTTTAGATAGCTTTTCAGCTGATATAAAGCTCTATAATTAAAGGGGTTTTTACTTAAAAGCTTTACGAATTGAAAGAACTAAATGATTTTCGTTATGTTACTTTCAAGATGGTGACTTATTTAAAAGCTTTCATTAAAAAAAAGTAAAAGCTCTATTAAAATCATGAAGATTTTAATACACACAAGTTTTTGTTAATAATATTAATCCATTAAGATTAAATATATGTAGATCAAAGTTTCCACTAAATTTGTAAAAAAAGCTTTCAGCAAAAAAGTCGGTAGTGAAGGTGCTTATTGCAAAAAATCATCAAGTTTTAGAAATATATAAATTCATCTAAAAGATTCTATAACCTCCCAGTTGGAAAATGTGTCACTGAGGAAATTTCCACAGTGATTCCTTGAGGAAATGTCTTCAGGTTCTGACAAATCATAGGTAATCCTTGAAGACGTGTCCTAACATTGTCAGCACTGAATGTTTGCCTTAAGAGTGTGTACAATTCCTCTAAGCCGTCTAAAGGGAAATATCTTCAGAATAGCAGTATATTAAATTAGAATTTTAAATCTGGGCAACTCTTCAATTTCCAAGGAAAAAATGGCAAAATTATCGATTTATTTAAAATAAAATCAAAATCTAACAAGTAGAATAAAAGTAATAAATAGACAAACAATTTTCAAAATAAAGTTTAGAACAAGTAGTTAGGTGTGGGACTAATAAACTGGAGATTCCAGGTTCAAATCCAGTTGGGACTAAAAAAGGCGAAAAGTTTTTTCTAAATATGAGAAAGATAATTTATAAAGGAAAATGGATAAAAGTAAAAACTAAAGGAAATACGATTTTTTTTTTTTTATTTTCGCATGACCTACGTCAGACATTTCCCCAAAGAAGTCTTAGGTGACATGTCCCCAGAAGGTCAGCCCTGTCCACTGCTGACTTTGAGTGAGGACATTTTGAAAATTTGTATGAAACTGTCCTCAACCCAGTACATAGAGATGTCTTGTGGATGTCAGCAGTGACTCTGACATGTCACCGCTCCGTCACTGAGGATGGCTCGAGGACGTTGCCAACTGGGCTTGTTTTTAAAATTTTTTTCATAAAACTTTTTTTAAAACTTTTACTTAATAACTTAAAAGCTTTAATAAAATCATGTTATTGTCAGATAAATAAGTGAAACCTTTAGTAAAATCTAATTTTTTTTAAAGAAACAAGTCTAAGGAACATTTTTTTAAAAATTAATTTTTTAAGAATTTATTAGACAACTCTTCAGTGTTATTTAAAAGATGTACTACCCAGTTGGAAAATGTCTCACTGAGGAAATTTCCACAGTGATTCCTTGAGGAAATGTCTTCAGGTTCTGACAAATCATAGATAATCCTTGATGACATATCCTAACATTGTCAGCACTGAATATTTGCTTTAAGACTGTGGACGATGGCACATTATCGATTCATTTAAATTAAAATCAAAATCTAACAAGTAGAATAAAAGTAATAAATAGACAAACAATTTTTTAAATAAAGTTTGGAACAAGTAGTTAGGTGTGGGACTAATAAACTGGAGGTTCCAGGTTCAAATCCAGTTGGGACTAAAAAATGCGAAATGTTTTTTCTAAATATGAGAAAGATAATTTATAAAGGAAAATGGATAAAAGTAAAAACTAAAGGATATTTTTTTGTATTTTCGCATGATCTGTGTCAGACATTTCCCCAAAGAAGTCTTAGGTGACATGTCCCCAGAAGGTCAGCCCTGACCACTGCTGACTTTGAGTGAGGACATTTTGAAAATTTGTATGAAACTGTCCTCAACCCAATACATAGAGATGTCTTGTGGATGTCAGCAGTAACTCTGACATGTCACCGCTCCGTCACTGAGGATGGCTCGAGGACGTTGCCAACTGGGTCATTTTTTTTTAAAGCTAAAATTTGTAAAAGCTTAAAATTGATTAGCTATAAACCTTGATAGAAGTATTAAAAATTGTTAAAGCTTTCAATATTTAAGCTTCTATTTAAAAGGTATACATTTTTAAAAGCTTTTAACACTTCTTAAAACTTTCACTTAATGACTTAACGATTTTAAAATATCTGTATGATTTCCAATTGTTTTAATTTAACGCTCCCAATTATCTAAATTTCATTTTGTAAAGCTTTAACACATTTACCCTTTTACGGAAAAATATAACAGAAAGTTTTAGTAAAATCGACTACATTTTTTTTAAAGAAAAAAATGTCTAATGTAAATTTTGTAAAAAAGTTAAATTTTTTAGCTTTTATTGAACAAGTTTTCAAGTGTCATTCAAAAGTTCTGAATCTTATTGAATTTTTTGATTTCAGACTAAAGCCTCCTTATAATTTTAATAATTTTTTTAAATTCAAAATAAGAAGATTAAGAAAACTTAAAAATTTTTTTTTGTATAATTTTTTTGAATGTATCAACATTTTTTAAAGCTGCCCTTTTTTTATTAAAAACTTGAAGCATTTTTTTAAAGGCTAAAACTTGTGAAAGCTTTTTTTAATTGGTTTGCTATAAAATTTTTTAAAAGTATTAAAATTTGTTAAAGCTTTCAAAACTTAAGCTCTGTTTAAAAGGTACACACTATTTTTAAAGATTTTAAGTAATTTGCAACAAACTTTTTTTAAAAGTGTAAGAATTTGTTAAAGATTTTATAATATAAACACTTTATTAAATTTTAAAAATCTTTGCTCTAAAAAAGCTTTTTTTAAAAGCTTGAAATATGTCAAAGATTTTAATATTTTTTTGAAACTTTAAGATTTAAGGCCATATTAAAAGCTTGTTTGATAAAAAGTTTTTGTAAAAAAATTAAAATTTGTAAAAGCCAGTAAAAGGTTTGTTTAAAATTTAACGTTTTTTCAAAACCATATAATTTTAAAGCTTTTACATTTTTATTAAAAATTTTTAAATTTTTTTAAATCTTTTTAATTTTTTTTTTACAATTTACCGTTTGATAAAAAATTTTGTTATAAAAATTAAAATTTGTAAAAGCTTTTACTGGTTTGTTTAAAATTTACAGTTTTTTCAAAACCATATAATTTTAAAGTTTTTAAATTTTTATGAAAAATTTTTAAATATTTTAAAATCTTTTTAATTTTTTTTTTTAAGTTTGAAATTTGTGAAACTCTTTAGATTATCTAAAATTAATTGAAGCTTTTAGTGTCTAAACTTTTTTAAAGGTAAACATTTGTTTAAACTTTTAATTAATATGCTACAACCTTTTTTAGAAAATGTTGAAATGAGAAGATTTAGGAACAGTGTAAATATTTATTAAAGCTTCTATTTTTTATTAAAAGGCTTTAAACATTTAAGCTTCTATTCAAAAGGTACACATTTTTAAAAGATTTCAAGTGGTTTGCTACAAACTTTTTTTCAAAAGTGCAAGAATTTGTTTAAGATTTCATAATGCAAACATTTCATAAAATTTTAAAAATATAAACTTAAAAAAAATATTAAATTTATCAAAGCACGGTTTAAACTGTAGAGATTTAGGAACATTTAAAAAATTTTCCCTTGAAACTTTTTTTTAAGCATTTAAATATGCCAAAGCTTTTATTAAAAAATTAAAGATAATTTTCAAAGATTTTTTTATATAAAAAAGTATTCGAATTTGTCAAAGCTTTCACTTTTTTATTAAAAGCCTTTATGATATTATCTTTTTTTAAACCTTTAACACTTGTTAAAGGCGTAAGGTTTTATTTTTTTTATTCAAAACTTTAATAATTGAAACCGATTTTGAAAGATTTTTTGGTAGACAATATTTTTAAAGTTTTGAAATAAATAAAAGCTTTCAGCTTTTCTGGTACAAACGTTGTTTATAAATTTTCATAATTTTTGATGGAAACTTTTTTAAAAGTAGTTTTAATGGAAACTTTTTTTAAAGTATTAAAATTTGTTAATGTTAAAAGCTTTCACTTTTTTATGCCATATGTTAAGATTCAAAATAGTTTTTATCGTATACATTTTCTTAAATGTATTAAAATTTGTTCAAGATTTTTCAAATTTTTTGGCGTTTGCTTATTTTAAGATCATTAGATTTTCTTAAAGCGTTCAGCTTTTGTTGCTGTTATTGAAAATTTCTAGATTTAAGAAAAATGTTAAAAGCTTTTATGGTATTATCTTTTTTAAAAGCATTAACATTTGTTAAAGCTTTGAGCTATTATTTTTATAATAAAAATTTTAATAATTGAATAGTTCATGCGAATAAGGACGAATAGACCACTTTTTCGCAAACACGTTTTTTTGCATAAATGCATATTATTAGTAGAGGCCTACAATCCTATGCAGAAATTTTGGGGAAATTTTGACTTTTAAGGCTAAAAAAATGACTTTGAATGTGCAATAATTCGTATATTTTTATATTTTTGTTTAAATTGGGAGTGAACTAACGCACAATTTTGATTAAATACAACACAAAATCATACAAAAATTTTACTTTCAGTAACAATGTGTTAAAAGAACATTACGAAGAACAAACCACACTTATTATATTGCCAAACAATTTTACCGTTCTTGAGTTATAAGACTTTAAAGTGTGGAAAGAAAAAAGGGCGAATATCCATCCTTAACAAAATATTATATAAAAATTATTTAGCTGCGAGTTTAAAATTGATATTAGCTAAAATTTGAAATTGTACAAAAAAAAAAAAACAATCTTAGCACATACAAACATTTAGTGTTAATACTGCATCCAATGTCAGGAATAAAAAAAAAAAATTTTCATGTCCTTTTATTATACGTCGTAGTATGCAGTCAAGGGTTAATGTATTTAGTATTTAGTGTCATAAAGAATTACTACTGCATCAAATAGCAGGAATATTAAAAAAAAATTAACAAAAAAAAATGTCCTGACAATCCTTAAAAAGTGTATCCTTGAAGTCTTTAAAGTGTTACAAACAAATACCAACCATAGTTCGTCAAGTTTTGCAAGTCTCATGAAAATGTAGTCAAAATCTGCTGCAAAATAACACATTTTTATTCAAATTTCAATACATTTTTTTGGATATTCGCCCTTTTTCCATTTAAGCAAAAATTTAAGTCCAATTTTTTGGCAAGTTCTCTTTCGAATACCTTACTAAAATTTTGTATATAGGTTGATGTGACCTAAATCTTTAAGCTAATACCAAAAAGTTGACAAAAATATTATTTTTTAACCGTTTCCTGCGTTTTTATTGTCCCCTGTAAAATTCTACAAATGGTCTATTCGTCTTTATTCGCATGAACTATTCAATTAAAACAAATTTCCAAAGATTTTTTTAGGTTTTGAATTATGTTAAAGCTTTTAGCTTTTTTGGTACAAACGTTGTTTGTAATTTTCAGTTTTTTTGATGAAAACTTTTTTAAAAGTATTAAAATTTATGTTAAAGCTTTCACTTTTTTATGCAAAATGTTAAAATTTAAAATATTTTCTTAAGTTTTTTCGGTATACATTTTTTTAAAAGTATTAAAATTCGTTTAGGCTTTTTCAGATTTTTTTGGCATTAACTTGTTTTAAGATCATTAGAAGTTGTTAAAGCTTTCATCTTTTGTGAAAGTGTTTAGATTTAGGAAAAGCTTTTATGGTATTATCTTTTAAACGCATAAACATTTGATAAACCTCTAAGGTATTATTTTTATATTAAAAAAATGTATGATTAAAATAAATTTCAAAGGTTTATCTTAAGTTTTAAAATAAGTTAAAGCTTTCTGATTTTTTGGTACAAACGTTGTTTGTAAATTTTTAGATTTTTTGATAGAAACTTTTTTTAAGGAATTAACATTAGTTAATTTTTAAGCTTTCACCTTTTTATGCAAAATGTTAAGATTCAAAATATTTTTAAAAATATGTAATTTTTTTAAATTATTAAAATTTGTTTAAGCTTTTTCAGATTTTTTGACGTTAACTTGTTTTAAGATCATTAGAATTTGTTAAAGCTTTCAAGTTTTTTGCTATTAACTTTTTCAGAAGTTGTACAATTTGTAAAAGCTTTTACTTTTTTATTTAAAATTTTAGGATTTAAAGTGAAAACTTTTGTAACTGTTGATATAGTGTTTTCTTAAAACTTTTTTTAAAAGTAATAAAACTTTCCAAAGCTTTCACTGTAATTTTTTTTAATATTAAAACTTGTTAAAGCTTTTATTTTTCTAAATAAAAAAAAAATTATGTTAAAAACATTTAACTATAGTTTTTCTAATCCTTAAACTAGCACTTTAAAATCTGAATTTAAGGGTAATTTGTTTTTGTTTAAAAATTTTAGTTAAGGTAGTTTTTTTTTTGTTTTGTTTTAATATTAAATAGTATTTAAAATGTGTATAAAAAATTAACAGTGAAAAAATATATATTTTTTTATGACTTTTTTGTTTTGTTTTGGTTTTCTACTAATTTTTATGATCTAAAAAAATTACAACTAGTTACAAAAAAGAAACGTAAATTAAAATAAAAAAGAGCTTTTCTTTTCAATATGTTTTTGTATGTTTTACAATCATCTTATACAAAGTTTAATTAAGTCCTTGATAAAACTAATATGTTGTTTTTTAGGTTTTTGTAATTTTAAGCATTTAAAAAAATATATATGTACGTTTTTTTTTTATTATTTTTAAATTAATTTATATATTTTATGTTTTTATAATATATTTTTTATTATTATTACATAAACTCTAGTTGAGAGATTTATTTATTATTTTTTTTTTAAATATATTTTTCGTAAAATTTCTGTGTCTTATTTTTTTTTTTAAAGGACTCTTTGTTTTTGTGAGTGTAAAAGTGATTTTTAATTGGCAACTAATAGTTGTTGATAGGAGCCAGTGGTATTGGAATAAAACGAATTGAGACCATCAATCAATTTCGAGTTTGATGCAGCAGCATTATTAGCTGAGTCTTGAGAATTATTGCTATTAGCTGTGGCAGCAGCAGCCACAGTTGCGGCTACCGAAGCAGCCACAGCATTAGCAGCATTTTGTCTTTCTGTATTGGTAGCATTAGTGTTATTTGAGGGTACAGGACTAACTGTATGACTATCTGAGCCAACACCATTGCTGCCATTGGTTACAGTTACCGTAATATTGGCAGTATTATTAACATTACCATTGTTGGCATTATTGCCAGCATTTTCCTTATTATTACCTGTGTTGCTAATATTTTCATTTGAATTTTTCATATTACCAGCACCACCATTATGTTGTTGTTGCTGCTGACCATTCATGGCAATAGGAGATTGTGGTTGTTGTTGCTGTTGATGGGGCATATGATTACCACCACCCATACCATAGAATCCATGTGGTTCTAAATAATTATTAAATTTACCATGACCACCATTACCGCCACCACCACCATTGCCAATTCCACCACCATTATTTCCATGACCATATAAACCATTATTATCACCATGAAAATGTGTATCGAAAATATTACGATGATGATTATTAAACTGTGGATACATTCCCATAGCCATGCTGGGGAAATAAAATGGATCACCATTTCCACCTGCTCCATTTTGTCCCAAACCTAATGACAGTGGATTTGGTGATAAAGAACGTGCTGGTGATACGGGACCAATAGGTCCAAAATGATTACCCGGCTGGCCATTACCACCACCACCATTAGGCGATGGACCATGTCCATGATGTATTTGTTGCTGTTGCATGGCACGTTGTTTTATATAATTGGAGAATTCAGTTGGGGACATGCGATATGAAGTGCTAAAGGAAAAAAAATAAATAAATAATATATTAAAAATTTTATAAAGTTTAAAAAAGTTTTTTATGAAAAAAATATCTCTGTACGAACAACCTCTCGGTATTTAAGATTTTTTTTCTACACGAAACAATTTTTCTTATACGAATGTCTTCAGGTTCAATGTAATGTGTAAGGGTCAACTGGTTCATTTGGTATAAACTTTTTTTAAAAGTATAAGCATTTGTCAAAGCTTTCCCAAAAAATTAAGATTTTAAATCTTAATTTCAAAAATTTCAAAAGCTAATTAATTTTTAGCTTTAAAAAAAATCCAAAAGCTCTAAAAGGACTTAAATTTGGTAAATTTTTAAGTTTTTTTGCCATTAACTTTAAAAAAAAAAACTTCAATATGTAAAAGCTTTCACTTTTGAATTTTAAATGTTTGGAATTAAGATAACTTTTTTTATGGGTTTTTCTTGCAAAGCTTTCCCAAAATATTAAGATTTTAAAAAATTTTAAAAACCTTTTTGTTACTTTTAGTAGTCTTTAAATTTGTAAAGCTTTTTGAACGGCATTTTTTTAGTAGTGTAGAAATTTGTTAAATCTTAAAGTTTTTTTGGAATAAACTTATTAAAAAACGCCTTAAAATTTGGTAAGCTTTTATTGTCATATTGTTTGGAATTAGGAAAATTTCAAAAAGCTTGGTTGTTGTAAAAGAACTAAAATGAATTTAAGATAGATTTTTTTCTTGAGAAGATTTTCCAAAATATTAAAATTTTAGAAAATTTTAAAAAGCTTTTTTGTTATAAGCTTTTTTAGTAGTCTTGAAATCTGTAAAGGCTTTTTGAAAGACATATTTCTTAGTAGTGTTGAATTTTTTTGAGGTTTTTTGGTGTAAAATTTTTAAAAAGCCTTAAAATTTGTTAAAGCTTTTTATTGTCATATTGTTAAGAATTAGGAAAATTTCCAAAAGCTTGTTTGGTGTAAAATTTTTAAAAGCATTAAAATTAATTTAAGATAAAATTTCGTTGATTGTTTTTCTTGAAAAGCTTTCTTAAAATATTAACATTTTAGAAAATTTTTAAAAGCTTTTTTGTTATAAAATTTTGTAATAATCTTCAAAATTGTAAAGGCTTTCTAGTGTCCGACCGAATATTCGGCTTCGGCTTCGGCCAAAAAGCACTATTCGGCACTATTCGGCTTCGGCCACAATTTTGCCGAATAGGCCGAATAGCGAATAATTGTACAATATTTGTGCTCACGTGTTGAAAAACACACTAAACTAACTTTGAATCACATTAGTAAGCCACAAAAACATTTTACTAAGTGTTTTTGCAACTAAAAACATTTTTTTTTTAATATTCGGCTTCGGTTTCGGTTTTGCCGAATAGTGGAAATTTGGCCGAATATTCGGCTTCGGCTTCGGCCAAAAAAGGTGTATTCGGTCGGACACTAAGGCTTTCCTTTTCAATTTTACTTTAACTTTTGTCTTTTCAATTTTAAATGTGGAATTAAGATAACATTTTCAATTGATTTTTCGTGCAAAGCTTTCCCAAAATATTAAGATTTTAAAAAATTAAAAAAAAAACCTTTTTGTTACTTTTTTAGTAGTCTTTAAATTTGTAAAGCTTTTTTAACGGCATTTTTTTAGTAGTGTGAAAATTTGTTAAATCTTTGTGTTTTTATAGAGTAAGTAAACTTGTTGAGAAAACGCCTTTAAATTTGTTAAAGCTTTTATTGCTATTTTGTTAAGAATTAGGAAAATTTTCAAAAGCTTGGTTATTGTAAAAGAATTAAAATGGATTTAAGATAGATTTTTTTCTTGAGAAGATTTTCCAAAATATTAAGATTTTAGAAAATTTTAAAAAGCTTTTTTGTTATAGACTTTTAAAACTATTAAAGTCTTCATATTTGTAAATGCTTTTTAAAAGACATTTTCTAGTAGTGTTCAAATTTTTGAGGTTTTTATTGTTAAATTGCTAAAAAGCCTTAACATTTTTTAAAGCTTTTAATGTCATATTGTTAAGAATTAGGAAAATTTCCAAAAGCTTGTTTGGTGTACAATTTTTAAAAGCATTAAAATTGATTTAAGACAAAATTTCGTTGATTGTTTTTCTTGAAAAGCTTTCTCAAAATATTAACTTTTAAGAAAATTTAAAAAAGCTTTTTTGTTATAAAATTTTGTAATAATCTTCAAAATTGTAAAGGCTTTTATTTTTCACTTTTAAATTTTAAATGTTTGGAATTAATATAACTTTTTTTATTGTTTTTTCTTGCAAAGCTTTCACAAAATATTGAGATTTTAAAAAATTTTAAAAAACCTTTTTGTTACTTTTAAAGTAGTCTTTAAATTTGTAAAGACTTTTTGAAAGTAATTTTTTTAGTAGTGTGAAAATTTGTTAAATCTTTGTGTTTTTATCGAGTAAGTAAAGTTGTTGAGAAAACGCCTTTAAATTTGTTAAAGCTTTTATTGTCATATTGTTAAGAATTTGAAAAATTTTCAAAAGCTTGGTTATTGTAAAATAATTAAAATGGATTTACGATAGATTTTTTTCTTAAGAAGATTTTTCAAAATATTAAGATTTTAGAAAATTTTAGAAAGCATTTTTGTTATAAACTTTTAAAACTATTAAAGTCTTCAAATTTGTAAAGGCTTTTTTAAAGACATATTTCTTAGTAGTGTTGAAAATTTTGAGGTTTTTGGTGTAAAATTGTTAAAAAGCCTTAAAATTTTTTAAAGCTTTTATTGTCATATTGTTAAGAATTAGGAAAATTTCCAAAAGCTTGTTTGGTGTACAATTTTTAAAAGCATTAAAATTGATTTAAGATAAAATTTCGTTGATTGTCTTTCTTGAAAAGCTTTCTTAAAATATTAACATTTAAGAAAATTTTAAAAAGCTTTTTTGTTATAAAATTTTATAATAATCTTCAAAAATGTAAAGGCTTTCATTTTTCACTTTTAAATGTTTGGAATTAATATAACTTTTTTTATTGTTTTTTCTTGCAAAGCTTTCCCAAAATATTGAGATTTTAAAAAATTTTAAAAAACCTTTTTGTTACTTTTAAAGTAGTCTTTAAATTTGTAAAGACTTTTTGAAAGTAATTTTTTTAGTAGTGTGCAAATTTGTTAAATCTTTGTGTTTTTATCGAGTAAGTAAAGTTGTTGAAAAACGCCTTAAAATTTGTTAAAGCTTTTATTGCTATTTTGTTAAGAATTAGGAAAATTTTCAAAAGCTTGGTTGTTGTAAAATAATAAAAATGGATTTAAGATAGATTTTTTTCTTGAGAAGATTTTCCAAAATATTAAGATTTTAGAAAATTTTAAAAAGCTTTTTTGTTATAAACTTTTAAAACTATTAAAATCTTCATATTTGTTAATGCTTTTTAAAAGACATTTTTAGTAGTGTTCAAATTTTTAGGTTTTTATTGTTAAAAAGCCTTAAAATTTTTTAAAGCTTTTATTGTCATATTGTTAAGAATTAGGAAAATTTCCAAAAGCTTGTTTGGTGTACAATTTTTAAAAGCATTAAAATTGATTTAAGATGAAATTTCGTTGATTGTTTTTCTTGAAAAGCTTTCTCATAATATTTACTACATTTTAGAAAATTTTAAAAAGCTTCTTAGAAATAGATTTTTTTCTTAAAAAGATTTTCTAAAATATTTAGATTTGAGAATATTTTAAAACATATTTTTGTTATAAACTTTTTAAGTAGTTTTCAAATTTGTAAAAGCTTTTTGAGAAACATATTTCTTAGTAGTGTTCAAATTTTTGAGTTTTTTTTTTGTTAAATTGTTAAAAGGCCGTAAAATTTTTTAAAGCTTTTATTGTCATATTGTTAAGAATTAGAAAAATTTCCAAAAGCTTGTTTGGTGTACAATTTTTAAAAGAAATAAAATTGATTTAAGATACAATTTGTTGATTGTTTTTCTTGAAAAGCTTTCTCAAAATATTAACATTTTAAAACATTTTTAAAAGCTTTTTTTTGTTTTATTCACATTGTTTGAGTTTTTTTGTTGTAAACTTGTTAAAAAGTCGTAAAATTTGAGTTTTTTTTTGTTGTAAACTTGTTATAAAGTCGTAAAATTTGTTAAAGCTTTTATTGTTTTATTTTGGTCGTGTACGAATTAAATGTGATAAAATACCAATTTTACGCATTTCAATTGATCAACTGATCTGTTCCGAATTTTAATAGCTTTTTTACGAATTTCATTTGATCTGTTACCAATTGCAGTTGAGCTTTTACGAATTTTAGTTCATCTTTCACGAATATTAATTAATCTTATTTCGAATTTCAATTGATCTTTAACGAACTAAAATTGATTTTTTCGAATTTAAATTGATATTTTGCGAATGAAAATTGATATTTTTCGAATTTTATTTCATCTTTTACGAACTAAAATTGATTTTTTCGAATATCAATTGATCTTTTACGAATTGAAATTGATCTTTTTCGAATTTTATGCATGATTGTTATTAATTTTAAAATATTTAATATAAATCATACGCCTCAAAAAAAAAAAAAAATAATTCAGAATTTTATATCATATCTCTTCAATTTTTTAATTCTTTGTAAGATAAATGGAACCGTATTAATTACATAAATTAATAACAAATAGCATCTTTAGTTGATATTTGCAAAAAAAAAAAAAATTTAAAATTTTCCAATACAAAAATATCTCAAAACTTGTGAATTTTGTATATTGAAAATTGTCTCACAATCTGATTTTTTTTTTACGAAAAAGTTCTCAGAATCTAAGAATTTGTCTATACGAAAACAGAATCTTTCTATGAGAAAAATGTTTCAGAATCTAAGAAATTTTCTTTACGATTTTTTAAAAAAAATTTCATTGGTTTTTTTAAAAAGTTTATACATTTCGGGCGGATTAATGTCCAGTTAGCTGCAAATTTCATTATTCAGTTCTTAAATTCCATATACTTACTTATTAGTTCTTTTGGAGTTAGTTTTCAATTTGGTTGAACCAAATTTCGTTTGAGCAAAGGTAGCTGTAGTAAATGTCAAAGGGGCTTGAGAACGTTGCTGCAAAAATGGACCGCCATTAAGGACAGCCGTCGCGGCAACCGGATTGGGACTACCTTTGTATGTAGGAGAATTCGATGAAGCCGATAGGGGTGATGAACCGGCCATTGGTGATGTTTTAGGACTTAAACTCAAACTATTCATACTTGAATTAACAACATCGATGGGACGAAAGCATTGGGCTTCAGGATTAAATGTTTTGTTAACCTCACCATCGGCTGAGGAATTGTCTTCTTGATTGTCACTATTCTCTGAATAGAGAATCTAAAAAGAATGAGGAAAATTATAATATAAGTGAACATTTTTATAGAATTTAAATACACATACATTAAAATCTGGTTGAACCAATCACAAAATATACAACCTCATTTTAGAGGTTGCCCCTACCAAATTTTTTGTAGTGATAAACTCAATTGGTTTTTGAAACCCGAAATGTGGTTGTGATATCAGCAATATAATTGTAACAACTGCAATGTGGTTGTTACAACCATATTGACCAGGAGAGACAACCTTACAAATTAAATTTAAAAATTTTGTGGTTGTGACAACTGAATTTTTTTTGTAAGTTTAGAAAATATACATAATAATAAATCATTACCTTAACTGCTCCTTTCTCGCCAATGCGATAGGAGACCTCACCGGGATCCACCCAAACAGAAAGCTCATTTGGAAGATTTTCTAAAATATCCGTAATAGGTACACCACTTTCACGAGCAGCACGCTCTAAAACAGAATCAATCGGATCACCTGTTTTAAGACAACGAAATGCAGAACCCTGAAATAATAATAAAGAAATAAGAAATTTGGTTAATGTGCGATATATTTAGTTTTTGTAATATATCATGTCTAGGAAAACCAAAAATGTGCAATATCATATTTAATCCTAAACATTCTATTCATCCGTTTCTAAAAAATTTAAGAATTCGGGCATCGGTTTATTAGAGTATATTTCGTCTTATTTTGTTACTAAAAGCATACTTTTGCATATTTCTGTTATAAATGCATATTTTTGAAAAAATAAATATTTTAAAAGCATACTTTGCAATTTAATTTTATAAAATATCAACTGAAATTCAAACCTGATCAATTGGAGTTCGATTTCTTGTGATTTTTTTTAATCAAATTTATGGCCTCAAAAAACATGCATCAGAAATCAAACAATGCATTGCAGATAAAAAATATAGTATCCCAAAGTTTTTTTCGAATTACAATTGATTTTTACGAATTATACAAGTGGTTCTTTATGAATTTCAATTAATGTCTTTCGGGTTTCAATTGATCTTTGACGAATTACTTACAATTGATCTTTAACGAATTGCTATTAATATTTTTTAAATTTCACATGATATTTTACGAAACGCAATTTTCGAATTTTTATTGATGTTTTTCGAATTACTATTGAAATTTTCGTATTGAACTTTTACGAAATACAACTGATCTTTTTAGAATAAAATTGATGACTTTACGAATTAAAATTGATCTTCTGTGAATTCCAATTGATTTTTTACGAATTTCTGTTGATATTTTTCGAATTACAATCGATATTTTACGGATTACGATTGATATTTTTCGAATTTCAGTTGGAACCTTCGAATATTACTTAAATTACTTAAATTTGTTGTCAAAAATTAATTATCTTTTAATAAAACTTTTGTTAAACGCAAATGTCCACAACACTATTGCTAAAAATTAGGTAACTCAGAAGAAAAACTCTGTCAAAAAATCTGTAAAACGACTTTCTTCGAATTAGCAAACTTTTAGCAGATTTTTCTGCTGAAATAGATATTCTAAGTAAATTCTCTTACATTTAGTTTTAGAAAATAACAGAAATTTTTCCGCAATTTTACTGATTCTGTTTGCTGAATTTCAAAATATTTTTGTTCAGAATTTTAGCAGATTATTTTATTATTCTACAGAAACATTCTGTTGCCATTTTTTTCAACAATTTTGATTCTGTGCAGATTTTTAGCAGATTATTTTATTATTTTACAGAAATAGTTTGTTGGCATTTTTTTTTTAAATTTAAAATCCTAAAAATTAAAAAAAAAAACAGCAGATTGTTTTGTAAATTTTACAGAAATATTTAGTTTTCCCGTTTGGAAAAAATGGCGTAAACAATTTTGCTTTCGTAAAAAACGCCAAATCAGCCGTTCTGAAATTTTAGATATACCATAAAAAGTGGACGTAGAAGTAGGCGTGGTCAATTTTTCTATGCGTCAGAACCTAAGTTGGACTATGACGAACATTAAAAAAAAAAATTAGTGAAATCGATCCAGCCGTTCTTTGACTTTTGATAAATCAAAAAAAGTGGGCGTGGTTAATTTTTCTTTCAGTAAAAACTTAAGTTGAATTACTACCATCATTTTAAAAATTAGCCAAATCGGTGCAGCCGTTTTCCGATTTTAGATAAATCGAAAAAAAGTGGGCATAAAAGTGGGCATGGCCAATTTTTCTTTCCGTAAAAGCCTAAGTTGGACCATGACGAACATTATAAAATAAAAATTATCCAAATCAGTCCAGCCGTTCTCAACTGATGCACGAACCAATTTAATTTTTATACCCTCTAAACACAGTATGGGGGTATACTCACTTTGTCATTCCGTGTGTAATACATCGAAATATCGGTCGGGGACCCAACAAAGTATATATATTATTGATCCTTGATAGAATCTAAGACATTCTAGCGATGTCCGTCCGTCCGTCCGTCTGTAGAAACCACGATGAAGTCCAAACTAAAAGAGCTAGAGCCCTGAAGTTTGGCAAGAATATCTCTTATGTTACTGGTAAGGTTAAGTTCGAAGATGGGCATAATCGGATCACGGGGTAAAAAGTTCCCCCTTGAAGAACTAAAAAAATCCCTGAAAAACACAATTTTTTTACTAGTTTTTTTTAGTTTTTGCAAGGTTGGCAATCGATACCCCGCCATAATAACGGTATTTGGCTATTGTACCGCAACCAACAAAGATATGTACATTTTTAAAAGCGATTATGAAAGTAGATGAAATTTCTAGTATTTCTAATGTGTTACTTTGTATTTGTTCCGGTTGCTTTTCGAAATATAGTCCAATACCTTTATAATACCGTTTGAAACGGTATTTTAAAGGTATTGGACTATGTAACAAAAATGAACCGGTACAAACTCGAAGTAACACATCAAAAATACTAGAAATGTCATATAATTTCATAATCGCTTTTAAAAATGTCCATATCTTTATTGGTTGCTGTACAATAGCCAAATACCGTTATTCTGGGTGCGTATCGATTGCCAACCTTCGTTTTTGCTCAACAAATTTTAAATTTTAATGCCATATTATGTTCAAAGACCTGCACTTGGACCAAGGGGATTAGAAAACTCGATTTTTTTCGGCCGCCCCCCTTTTGGGCGTAGTTATACCAAATAATAAAAAAAAATCGATTAAAAATTATTATTTAATCGGAAATATCATAAACAAATAATTTGTAAACATTTATAGCATGGGGGTGGTGTCCCTCACCGTCTCTGCCGACCCCCCCCCCAAAAAAAAGACACCCCAGCCATTTTTTTTTATTTTTTAACGTGTTGGAGGGTATAAAAAATTCGGCACAGCCGAATTTAACAATCTTACTTGTTATTTGTATAAAGGTCGACCGATAAAAAATTTAAAAATACGTGAATGAGATGTTTTTTTGCTCTTCTGAAAAGTTATGTTTTTTTAGTTAGCTCAAATTGAATATCGTTCAACTATATGCAGCAGATTTTTTTGCTGTCTCAACAGATTTCTCTGCTGATTTCACCCAGATAATTAAGACAGATATTTAGCTAAAATGGACCGATTTTTCCAATTTCAATGGGCTTCCTCCTTGGGCCAAAGGAAGCTTAAGTTTTAAATTTCATACAAATCGATTAATCATTGAGACCTGTATGGTGCTCACAACGTTTACATGGAGAGATGGACGGACGGACGGGCAGACCGATGGACAAACGGACGGACATTGCTAAATCGTCTCAGAAATTGATTCTGAGTCGATCGGTATGCTTGAAGGTGGGTCTAAAACCAATATTTCAGATAGTTACAAACATCAGCACAAACTCATTATATCCTGTACCACAGAGGGGTGTAGGGTATAAATATCAGTAGATTTAATTGCTAATTTTACAGAAACATTTGTTTTTACTTTTTTTTTTTTTTTAAAAGCTATTAAAGTTTTCATGAGAACAAATTTTCTAAAAACAAAAATTTTCTAGAAAATGTCTTAGAAGATTTCTCTGCTGTTTCAATAGATTTCTCTGCTGATGTCACCTAGATAATCATAACAGTTTTTTAGCAAACCGTGTCTACTAAAATTAGAAGATTTCTCATATGGCTCAGATTGTCTGCTGATTGGACAGAGAATTTATTTTAAGTGGGGACATTCAAAATCGGAAGAAAAACTTTTACCGCTCTAATACCATATATGTCATACCATAAATATTATGACAAATCTATCACAATACTCATGGCACTGATTTCCCACAACATTTATCAATTTGTATACCCTACACCAATCTATGATACAGGATGTTTGTAACTACCCGAAATATTGGCCCTAGACCCACTTTTAAGTATTCCAATCGACTCAAAATCATTTTTTAAGTCTATTTAGCGATGTCCGTCCGTCTGTCTGTCTGTCTGTAAACACGATACAGGTCGCAATTATCAATCGATTTTTGTGAAATTTGAAACTTTACCTTCTTTTGGTTTAGGGAAGAAGCCTATTGAAATTGGAAAAAATCGGTCCATGTTCTCATCTAGCCCCCCATACAAACGTCCCTCCTAAATTTGGTTTAAATGCGTCAACCGTAATATAAGAGGTATTCTTTCGAATTTGCATGTCAACGCATTTCGTATTCACAAATCATCGTTCCAAATTTTTAAAGAATCGGACCAGTCGTACTTGTAGTCCCCATACAAACCACCTTCCCGATATTCACATAAATCTCTCAAAATTAGTGAAAATTGGAAATGCTGTGGTAAAATTTTGTTTGTAGGTGTTAAATGTATAATTTGGTAACCCTATCAAATTCGATTTTAGTTGAACCATTTCTGGACTCAGTCCCCATATAAAAACTTCGACCGATATTCAGATAAATCGGTCTATTGGCAACAAAAAGAAGCCTGTTTCAATTAAATTTCGTTTGTGCGTGTTTTTACACTAATTAAAGATCTAACAAGATATAGATCCAATCGGATCCATGTTTGGACTTGAGACCCATTTTCCAGCAAACACTGGTCTAGGTCTTGACCGACTATAATTTTCTCACTTGTTTTTTTTTTTATTTACCTTAAAGGGTTTTTCTGGATACCAATGACCTTGAAATTTATCTCTCAATGCTTTTTCCAACTCTTCGCCAAATATATTGACACGCCTCCTGGGCAGTTTGTTGTACAGATATGAAATAACAAAATTTAATGCAACTTGTATTTCAATATGCATGTTTTTTGTTGTTGTTTTTGTGGTTTACTCGTTGTTTAATATTGAAGTAGAGTCGGTATATTGTGGTTGTTGTTGTTGCAATTGCGGTTGTTTTGTTTGTTGCAATTCTACTAAATTTAATTAATTTAAAATATTTGGGATTGTTTAGATTCTGACTGTTGTTTTTGGTTTTTTTTTTGTTATATAATAAGGACTATTATATGTTGTATAAGCGTAGTTTATGTAATTTTTATGTTTAATTCTTTAGTTTCGTAGATTTTTTGTTGTTTGTGTAATATTTTGTTGTTTTTATTTTCTTCAGTGATAATTTTTCGGTTTTAATTTTCTTCTTTGGCAACGTTTTGTCTTTTTTTCCTAGATGTTACTTGTGATGGTTTTTGGTTTGGAATTTATTTTTTGTTTTAGTTATTTTTTTGGGATATTTTGTTTTATGGTTGCTTTTTTTCTGTTGTTGTTAAATTAATGATCTGTAAATAAAGGGAGAAAAATTAAAATGAATTAAAAAATTGTAATAAATTTAATTTATTTTTATTTAAAAGTTGTAGTTTAAAGAGATTGAGGTTAAGGTAAATTTCTTCACAGTAAGAATTAAAAACGAATTTCAATCACGAAAAACTTGGTTTCACTTAATTTTTTGATTGAAACTCCTCCCATGTTTTGAAAATTGATATACCAATCTCCAAATTATTACACACTAAATATTTTGTAAGTGAATTCAACTGAAAAGCTTTTAAAATATTGGTTTTCCCTTTTAAAAACCGGACTACTTATAAGTCATTTGAAACAACATACTTTTTCAGTTATTTTCAAACGTTAATAAATGATATTTTTACTGCTTACATTTTTGTGGAGTAAGAAATATTTTTTTTTTATAACAAACTTCTGTAAAATTATACGGTATAATCAGTCACAAATAATTTAACTGATTTTCCGTAAAATTTGTAGTTTATTTTTTTAAGAACTGTATAACACAGAAAAAAATATTCAATGGAAAAAAACAATTAAATATTTGCTCAGCTTAAAGTTTGACATTCAATTAAATTTTACTTGAATCAATTAACCATTTGCTCAAATCTGAAAAATTCACAAAAAAACTCATTATAGTAGGCTTTGAGTAACAATGCGATGAACGCTGTTGCATTTTTTATTTTAGTTTTCGTTAGTCGTCAAATAGAAAAGTACTTGCACGCACACAAGACGAAAAAAAAAACAAAATAATATAAAGTACAAAAAAAAAAAAAAAAAACAATTTAAACAAAAGACTTGAAAAGACTGACAAAAAACACAAAAATTGTATAATATTGATTAACCATTCACTCAAATCAAGCATTGGCTTAATCAAAAATAACCAAAAGATATTGATTAACCGCTCACTCAAATCAAGCATTGGTTTAATCAAAAATAACAGAAAAATAACAATTAACAAATTACTTAAATCAAGCATTGGTTTAATCAAGGAACAGTCAATGACTGACCTACAATTTTCGTGCTTGATCCAACAATTTTCCTCATTAGCTGACTTTTAATTAAAATAATGCTCAACCTGGTGTATTTCGTGCTTGATCTAACAACTCATTTTTATCTGTGTAAATCAGTCAATATTTTAGTTTCCTTGAAAACCAAATGATAAAAGGGGGAGGGGAAATTCCCCCCCCCCCAGACCAAATTATGACAAGAAAAAAAGAAAGTAGGACAAGAAATTTCCCAAGGAAAAAAATCTCGAAGTCCAAAATTTTTTCATAGAAAAAAATCTGTCAATCTTATTATGAATTTTGGCATAAACAAATTACTTAGAATATACTTTTATTCTATAGAAAAATGTTGCAGGATCTTAATTTGGTTTATATACAAAAAGTTTGTCTTCTACAGAGCAATACACTGAAAAAAAAAAGACATAACTATATTTAAGGAAAAAAATGTCTTTGAAAATTTAACATGAATTTTCCTAAAATTTAGGTAAATTTAACTTAAAAATGAGAAATTTTCTTAACTATGAGGAAACAATTTTAGTTCATTTACTTATAATTAGTTCATAGTTTTCTTTAAATGGATTTTTTAAATATTAGGAAAAAAATTCTTACTGCCAAAGAAATTTTCCACAAATCTAAGAATCGTATCTTTATTTTTAAGACATATTTCTTAAAAAAAAAATTTAGTTCAAGTTTAGTTAAAATTTACTAAAAAAAACATTATCGTATTTCTCTTCTTTGAATTGAGGAAGTGTAGTTCTTAGAATTTAGTTAATGACTTCTGAGAATTTAGTAAATAACTTCTAACTGGGCTATTCATAATGAGTAAATTAAATCTAATGTAGGTTTATTTGACTGATATTGCATGAATATTTGTCAAATAAACCTACTTTAAGTACACTTTAAGTATTATGAATAAAGGCCTTAGAATTTAGTTAAAAATTCAAAATGGCGATATCTCGAAAACTAAGCGAGATAGAGCGAAACGGATGAAATTTTCAAAAGAAAGACTACAAAGAAAAATATGGAATAGCCTAGCTCTGCATATCTGTCGGGGTCTCAAGACCCTAATTTTAGATCTAAAATTTGAAATTCCCGAGATTTTATATATACACATATCTCGGTAAATACTACCAACACGAGAAAACGTCCAACGGCATTTTTGTAGCTCTTGATTCGTAGAACACTTCCGCAAAATACCCGAAAGCCCTCCGATTAATAGTTTTTGAGTTATCCGGTTTTTAACATTCTCAAGACCCTATCAGGCCCCTTATTACCGTATCTCAAAAACTAAGCAAGTTAGAGCGAAACGGACACAAGTTTTGGTTCAAAATCTATGGGGACCCTTAAAGGACCCAACGGGGTCTCGAGTTAAATGGGGTCCGAACCCATGGGTCCAGGGTCTAGACCCAATCTATTTCTAAAATATGAAGTATAATTTTTCCCATTTTCTAGTTAAAATTGGCTTAAAATTAAATAACTTTGTTTTCCTTATTTTTGGGAAAATTATGAACTAAAACCAAGAAAAACAAGTTGAAAAATTAAATTCGACTTGATCGAATCTATGAATACCCTCCACAATGTTATCTGATAGTAATTTTCTAAAAAAAATTTCAAAAAATTGCATTACAAATTTTTTATGAGAAATATGTATATTATTTTGAGTCAAACTTTCTTTTAATCAATCCAATTTTTTTGAGTGTAAAATTTTTTTGACTGTCAACATTTTTTTGAGTCTGCCATTTCATTAAAAAAAAAAAAATAATAAGGTGTACATTTTTTTTTTAGTGTAACATTTTTATTTTTAGTGTAAATATTTTTTTAAGTGTACAATTTCTTTGAGTAACAAATTACTTTGTAAAATATTTTTGTTGTTTTATACCTACCTATATGTAATACAAAAAAAAAACAATTTCACATATTTTCCTCTTTTTATATTACCATTCTTTTCTTTAAAAACCAAAAACAAATTAACATTCAATCATACACATACTTTATTTGATTTTTTCCCGTTACATACAGTTACACTAACAATAACAAAACAATAACAAATATTTACTTGTCTAACAACTAAACTGCACCCCACGACAAGAAAACAAACAACAACAAGTTTTACAAAACTGGTATTTCACCATGCTTTTAAAACTTGTTTAACGAGTTTTCAACAGTTGAAAAAAACAGGTGAAAAAAATCTGGAATTCAGTGCTTTGCTTATAACTTTTGAACCACTGAATCGATTTTGCTGAAATTCAAAACCAAACAGCCTTGGGGAACGACAAATATATGTGCTAAGCCTCAGCTCCCTCAGAAAGTTATAGTTGTTTTAATCTTTTAAATTCGAAAAATACCCTTGCCGAAATTTACTCTTTTACTCATAACTTTTGAACCACTTGACCGATTTCGCTGTATTGCAATACCGACCTGACCAGGTAAATACCTAACATATATGCCAAACTTCAGGAGCCTCCGTAAAGTCTTTCAAAAGTAAGCGTGTTTTCAACAGACAGACAGACGGACGGACGGACGGACGGACATCGCTAGATCGTCTTAAAATCGATCGAGGATCATGAATATATATACTTTATGGGGTCCTAGACCAATATTTCGAGGTGTTACAAACGGAGTGACAAACTTATATATACCCTCTATCACTAGAGTGGAGGGTATAAAAAAATTTAGTAAATTATTTTTTTTTTTCAAACATTACCTAAAAAAAGTGTTTTTTACACAAAACAAAATATATCTAATCAAAAATGTTATTTTTTCACATTAGAAAATTTACTATCACTTAAAAAGGGCATTGTGGAGGGTATTCATAGATTCGGCCAAGTCGAATTTAACTTTACTACTTGTTTTTTCTTAGTTTTAAGAAAAAAATTTTATTTAAAGTGTTCTAGTGTAAAGAACGCCGAGAAGAACGCAAAAAAAGTTGCTGCCAACACCAATGCAAAGTAGCCATTCAACAACTGGAGTAATGCAATTTTTTAAGATATTTTTTTTTTTTTACAGAAATACTTTTTTTCCGATTTTTCTTCAGATTTTATTTAAGTATGCATTAAAGAAACTTATTAAATTGTTTTTAAGTTGAATCTTTATTGAACACAAATGTTTTCCAAAATTCCAAAATTTTAATGCAACATTCCTGAATTTATTACTTTATTTTCTTTAGTGTATTGCACTTAAAAAATAATTTATACTGTTGTTGTTTTAAATAAATTTATTATTTTTTACAATTTTTAAACGATTTATGGGTTATTGCAACTAAAAAAAAACTATTAATTACTTTGGGAAAAAATAACAATTCAATTTTAGTTTTCAATTACACACGTATAAATGTAAAAACATACACTCAAACTTAAATATATTGACAGCACACGTTTTGAAATCAATTTATAAAACTTCCGCACGATCGAACACTAAATGTCTACTGTAAAAGTTTAGCAAGTGTTTTGATATTATTATTTTTTTTTTGTAAAATAGAAAAATAAAAAAACGAAACAAATAACAATTTTGAAGTAAAATAAACAAAGTTTCCGAATCTGTCAACTACACACATACATGCTGAGTACAAAGAAATACCAACATATGTATGGCTTTATGTCTGTATGTATTTGAAACTAAAATTCTTGTTACCATTTTCACTTTTCATGAATTCATTTCACTTAAATTTAATTTCATTTTCATTTTACCAAATTAAAACAGGGGGAATCATACAACATTTCTTTTTTTTTCTGCCAAAAGCACTTTTATGATGTAATTGAACAAAATGTTTAACAAAAGAATTAAATAAAAAAAAAAAAAATTAAATAAAATTCACTTTCTTATGATTTGTTTGTTGTTGCACAAATAGCAAAACAATTAAACAAAATAATTCTATTTTATTAAGAAATTTTTGGCATTGAATTTTTCAAGACATAAAAGAACTAAATTTATTTTTCTTTGTTTTTTGTTAAAAATTTATAAATAAAAATTTGCAGTGTACAATTTAATTTGCTGCATTCGGTTTAAATAGAAAACAATAACTAATAGTTTTGGCGCGCGTTTAAAAACTATTTTCTTTTGAATATACTAATACAATAATAAGCTAAGAAGCAGTCTGTATGTCTGTTTAGTTAATTAATCATTGAGGGTTGCCATAATATGAGACTTTTTCTGTAAGAAAAATATCTCAGAATCTGAGACTTTTTCTATAAGAAAAATGTCTCAGAATCTGAGACTTTTTCTATAAGAAAAATATCTCAGAATTTGAGAATTTTTCTATAAGAAAAAATATCTCAGAATCTAAGAATTTTTCTATAAGAAAAATGTCTCAGAATCTAAAAATTTTTTATAAGAAAAATGTCTCAGAATCTGAGAATTTTTCTATAAGAAAAATGTCTCAGAATCTGAGAATTTTTCTATAAGAAAAATGTCTCAGAATCTGAGAATTTTTCTATTAGAAAAATGTCTCAGAATCTGAGACTTTTTCTATAAGAAAAATGTCTCAGAATCTGAGACTTTTTCTATAAGAAAAATGTCTCAGAATCTGAGACTTTTTCTATAAGAAAAATGTCTCAGAATCTGAGACTTTTTCTATAAGAAAAATGTCTCAGAATCTGAGACTTTTTCTATAAGAAAAATGTCTCAGAATCTGAGACTTTTTCTATAAGAAAAATGTCTCAGAATCTGAGACTTTTTCTATAAGAAAAATGTCTCAGAATCTGAGAATTTTTCTATAAGAAAAATGTTTTAGAATCAGAGAATTTTTCTATAAGAAAAATGTCTCAAAATCTGAAACTTTTTCTAAAAATTTTCTGATTCTGAGACTTTTTCTATAAGAAAAATGTTTTAGAATCTGACAATTTTTCTATAAGAAAAATGTTTCAGATTCATAAAAATCCTATCATAATTGTTGGTTTTATCGCTCTTCAAACAACAAAAGCTAATATTTTTTTGGCAAATTTTTGGAAAAACTGTCCGTCCGTCTGTTAAAATGGAGATCACGGCGAAAGTATTAAACAGATATGACTGAAACTTTACATATTTACTTGTTGTTGTTCTGAAAAGTTTAGTATTGTATTTGAGCGATAACGGTTTAGCGGTTCATAAGTTATGAAAGGAAATGTAAGGACACCTAGAAAATTTTAAAACCTTCCACATAACCTAAAAATACAAAATGCTTTAATTCGACATATGTGAACAGAATTGGATACTGGAAGGTATTTAAACAAGTACAAATATATGTTGTTGCCCAAGCATTTTTTCGCGGAGTATTTTTTTACCAAAAATTTTTTTCCGCGGATTTTTTTTTCAAACATTTTTGTTTCGTGTTGAAAATAATCTTTTTGACATTGTGGATGGTAGCATACATCCTACAATGTCGAATTTAGCTTTTTATTTGTAAGTAAATTTTTTTTTGGAAAAAATTTAAATTCAGATTTTTAAATTTATACACTCAAAAAAAATTTTTTTTTTTTTAAATTTGAGATTGTGCAGCTAAGAAAAAACAGGTAACTCTTATTTTCCTCCCTTCTTTTCCATATGCAAGTTTCAGGACAATCGGTGGGTGCCCTCTGAAGGACCTTCCTTGTAAGACCAAGGTCTATGGTGAGAATCGAACCCACGACCCCCGACATATTGGCTATCACGCTAGCTATCAAACTAGCCTACTGGGGGGCCTTAAATTACATAAAAATGTTTTTTTTTTGAGAATTATTGGTACGATCATCAATTTCAGCTAATTTCGCTCTAGCACCTCTAGTTAAGCCATAAATTGCAAGCAAAGATTTTTCTTCAAAAAATATATAAAAATGGATTTTGAAAATTTATAGGTATGATCCCCAATTTCAGCTATTTTCGCTTTAGCACCTCTAGTTAAGGCATAAAACGCAAGCAAAGTTTTTTTTTTAAAGAAAAAATTCATATGAAAATTAACTTTTGGATTTTATAGGGATGACCTTATCTTTATTAATCTGGCAACATTAGGTGTATATTTGTAGAAAACACGCTAACTTTTGAAAGGCTTTACAGGGGCTACTGAAGTTTGTCATATCGCTCCTTTACTTGTATAGTGTCATAACTCAAAAAATGCGTTTTTTGAGTTAATGATGCAGAATTATTCGTTATATCATGCTTTATATTGTGTCAAAAGTTCGTATTAATATCTTTTAAACTCACCGTTTGAGAAGAGTACACGCCATTATTACATTTTCTATGTACCGGCCTTTTTCAATTAAAAACCAGTTTCAATAGTAAACTTTAAACGTGTTTTCTGCAAAATCAAATATTTTGAGTTGTGACACTATACAAGCAAAGGAGCGATATATATTGGTCATTTACCTGCACTAAGAAAAAAAAATTTCAAATCAAGCAGAAACATTCTCAAATTAAAAAGAAAACAGTGACAAAAGTCAACAAACTTTGTTTTTGCTTAATTTGAGAATGTTTATTTTTATTTTTAAAATGGGCGAATAAAAACTAACGTTTTAAAATCAAAGTTGTTTCATTTTCAATTTAAAGTTGAGAAATTATTGATTTAAGGTTGATATATTTTTATTTTTATGTTGTTCCATACCATTTTATTTTATTTATTAAAACATTTTTTTTAATTTTAATATTAAACAATTTATTTAAAATAATAAAGAAATAATATGCAGTTTTGTATAAGATTTTTGATATTTGTATGTGAAACCCAGTCTATATAGCCTGGTAAAATGGTAAACTTTGTTATCAGACTATATTGACTGTATTAAAAACTTAAATTACTTAAAAATTGCACATTATACTTAACTTGATTAAACTTAATTATTTTATTAATTTCCTTTCCGGGAATCGAATTTTAAAGTCCAGTTTATAATTCTCATCAATTATTTTTTCCACGACAACAACCAGAGAAGCCCTTTAACTAAAGAAAAACAAAATCAAGTTAGTTAACAAAAAAAACATATTTAAGTTTATAACTTACCATCGATTATAGATATTAAACATAAATTTATTTTTTTTACAGATATAATTCATTATATCTTAGGGACTATTCCTTTTTTAACAAAAATTTCCATTTTTTTTTACAAAAATTAAGAAATGACGCTATATTTTTTTTATAATAAATATGTTCAAATTGAAAATGTTTTCAACTTAAAATTTGACATATGATTTCGAAATGTCAATTCACAACTAAAATTAAAATTGTTTAACATCAAATTGAAAATGAAACAATGTTGTTTTAATAATGAAAATTTGAATTGACAATAATTCAAATTTTTAACGATTTTTTATGACAGCATAATAAATTTAAGATTATTCATTTTTAAATTAAGAGTTTAACAACTTTAAAACAAAAATATTTATTTTTAAATCAACATATTTCAATATAAATAATAAAATTTTTGGAAAATAATGGAGTATTTTCAAATTAAAAACGAAAATGATTGATTTAAATATGCTTTTTTCCCTCAGTGTGGTCAGGTTGGTATTGCAATCCAGCCAATTCGGTCTAGTGGTTCAAAAGTTATGAGTAAAAGAGTAAATTTCGGCAAGGGGTTTTCGCGAATTTACGAGATAAAACCCACGATAACTTTCGAAAGACAATAATGAGAAAGCTGAAACGTGGCATGTATCTTTGCCGTTTCCCAGGCCTGTTTGGTATCAATCGGGCCAGTGGTTCAAAAGTTATAAGCAAAACCCCGAATTTCAGATTGGGTTCATCTTAAATGCCACGTGGTAAACAAGTTTTAAAAGCATTGGTGGTAACTTAGCAATGCTTTTCAAACTTGTTTAGTTTTAAAGCAATGCTTTTTAAACTTGTTTAGTTTTAAAAGCATTGGTAACTTAAAAATGACACTCTAAATAAATTTTACACTCAAAAAAAATTTTGCACTCAAAGAAATTTTACACTCAAAAAAAAATTTAGTTTTTTTTTTACAAAAATGTCAATATTTTGTGTACATACGTACGCGCATTCACTCAGAAATATTTTTACAGTAAAAAAAAACATTACACTCGAAAAAAGTTTTACACTAAAAAAAAAAAATTAGTAATTTTTCTATTTTTTTTAAATGACAAAAGAGTTTTTTACTCAAAATAAAATATTTCTGATCAAAATTGTTAATTTGTTTCACGTTAAAAATGTACTATCCTTTAAAAAAGGCATTGTGGAGGGTATTCATAGATTCGGCAAAGTCGAATTTAACTTTTCTACTTTTTTTTTTTTTAATTAAGCTCGAATTACTTGGGTTTGTTTGGTTTTATTTTTTTTTTGCCAAAGATGTGCACAGAAAAAATTTGAAACGAAATTCAATCAACAAAAACGCAGATTCAATCAATTTTTTGATTGAAATTCCTCCAATTAAAAAAATTGTTATACCAATCATCAAATTGTAGGTGATTGATTAAAAATTTTTTTAATCAAAACTTTCTTCGACTTTGATAAAAAATTTGATAATTTTTTTTTTATAGTCAATCAAAATAATGATTGATTTAACAAATGAATTGTAAGCTTATGACAAAATTATCTAAAAAATTCATCATTTTTTGCTTTCCAATATGTTGCAAACAATAAAAAAAAGTTTTTGAATTAATCTATTCAAATAAATTAAAGCGAAAAAAATCTGGTATGTTGAAAATTTGTAATGCGACAGTTAAAAAAAAATAAAAAAAATTTTAAGCAAAACATTGATTGAATCATTTAAATTTTGTTGATCAATAGATTTAATTGCAAATTTTTAGCCAATAATTTTTTGTGTGTGTGGAATTAGCCAAAAGAAATATTGGGCAAAATATTGTGTTAAGATGCCTTTAGCAATTTTTTCTTGCGATTCTTTTCTTGGAGCATATTAATCCTCTGCATCTCATTTTCAATGACAATAACTTTGTATAAATTGCATATTATTGCAAAAAAAGCTTCGGTAGTCCACAAATAAATTAGAACCATAATTTGTTCAAGCCTTTTGGAGGGTTAGGGTCTAATACTGTATCTTTTCATTTACCTCATCCTCTCATTTGTGCTACAATTTCTTGTTGCACTGTGTTTATAAATCAAGCGTCAAATGCATTTGCTGCATTTCTTTCACACTTTAAATAAATAAAATTCGAACGAAAAAAAAGTACACAAAAATATGTGCACATACTACAATAAAAATAAAATAATTAAACCAATATTTTTTTTTTATGAATTAAATTTATGGCGTATTAGTGTCATAAATCACATGTGTTTATAGAGTTCTTATGTATTATTATTTTTTATTTTTTGGTTAATATGTCAAGTTTTTAAAATTTATAAACTCAAAGAAATTAATGTGTCAAAATTAAATATCTTTTGACTTTGGACTATAAAAATGTTTATCACATGTTTTTTTTTGATAGTTTACAAATAAACATTAAAGTTTATATAAATACAGGTGAGACTTGGGTAACGGTAAAACTTTTTAATATAATTTTTGTTGGCAAATAAATTTTGAAAATTTAAAAAAGGAAAAGATTTTGAAATTTTGATTTAAAATTTACTTAAATAAAAGAAATATTATTTATTATATTTGATAGAATCAACTATTTTTGAAGAAAATGCTATATAGGAAATTTTCCAAGCTTTAATTTAAGCTGGATAACATCCAGATTGAACAAATATTAAATAAGATACGAGGGTCGCACTGGAAAATGAAATTATTTGTAGATACTTTTTTAGAAAATTTTTTTAAAAATATGTCTAACAAGGGAGGTCTTTCAGAGGGCACCCACCGATTGTCCTGAAACTTAAATATGGGAATGAGGGGAGAAAAATAAGAGTTGCTGATTTTTTTTAGCTGCCCAATCTCAATTTTAAAAACCCTTACGAAAAAATATGGGCTCTCGGGAAAATTCGAATAATAGCCGAACTAGTAGGAATTTCAGAAAACGAAAAAATACGGGTCAGATTAATTTTAATAGAGATTATTATATATGATTTTAGTGAGCGTCCGTATATACATCTCCATATAAACTAATCCAACTATATTTATACTTTTTTGGCAATAACGAACTTATCGATGCCAAATTCGGACACGACCGATACACATTTCGACCTGTATAAAAAGTTATTTTCTATTAAGTTTTGTTTTTAAAATTCATATCGAATCTAGTTCGGTTTTGAAATGAGTTAAAACGTTATGCCTTCCAGGGTTAAGTGACATTTTATAATACGCAAGAACAAACAAACCCACACACATTTATTTGTAGTATGAATGCATTTCTATTACAATTGCATTGTCAGCTGTTCTAGTTTTGTATTCAATGTTTTTTGGCTTTTGTTTCTGTCTTTTTTTCTCGTTTTCGTCTTCTTCATTTACACTTTATTTATATTTATTATACCCTTCATTCTGCAATAGAAGGTATTGTTTGTCATACTGTTTGTAACACCTCCAAACAAAAAGAAAAGCTGTGTCAAAAAATCTACACTCAAAAAAAAAAAAACTGTAATGTTAGCAAAAAAAGCTTGTGAACCCACAATTTTTTTGGAAAAGTTAGCAAAAATGTTTTGCCAAAAATTAGTTAACTGAAATTTTTTTTATTTCAACATAGTTCATACACATTTGAGGACCCCATTGGGTTCGGACCCGATAGGTCCAGACCCCGATGGGCCTAGACCTAGTTGGGTTCCTTAAAAATCGTCATAGTTTTTGATCCAAAATTTGTGTCCGTTTCGCTCTACCTTGCTTAGTTTTTGAGATACTCGATAACTTTAAAACTATTACTCGGAGAGCTTTTGATTATTTTTCTGTCTTGTTCTACGTGTTGAGAGCTACAAAAATGCTTTTGAACTTTTTGTTGTGTCGGCAATATTTACCGAGATATGAGCATTTTAAAATTTTCGGGAATGCAAACTTTTTTGGATCCAAGTTAGGACCCATTAGGGTCCACAAATATGAAGAGGACCGGCGATACTATGGAGAGCCCGAGAAAAAAATGGCCTCCATTTTGCTCTATCTGGCTTAGTTTCCGAGATAGCGCCATTTAAAGTTTTCTGAAAATAAAAAAAAATTTACCATTTATTTTTGCTAATATTAGCAAAAAAGCTTGTAAAAATTTGGTGAACTCAATTTTAAATTTAGCAAAAAAATTAGTTAAAATTTTGTTTAAAATTGCTAATGCGCTAAATGAAGTTTACAAGATATTTTTGCTAATATGCTAATCTCAACTAAAAATTTGCTAAAAGTTAGCTAACCAGCATTAGCAAAAAAAATTAGTAAATCTACTAATGTATTATTTTGAGTGTATAAAACGACATTCAAATTAAAAACTATGTAATTCGTTTCGGTTTCCAATTCTGTTCACGTACGTCAACCAGCAGCCGAATTAAAGCATTTTGTATTTTTAGGTTATGTTGAATGTATCAACATTTTCGAGGTGTCCTTACATTTTCGTTAATAACTAATGAACCGCTTCAGTAACGGTATTTTCCTACGTTCAAGAAATTTTTTAAAAAAAGTCTCAAAATTTCTTTGCCTTGGCCCTTTCATGGAGCTTCAGACAATCTTTCATTTAATTTTAATTTGAGTCAAATCCGATCATTTTAACCCGTGGCGCCCATCAATCAATGTTTTGGTTTTTTAGAAACTTTTCATCAAAAACTCTAAGCTTTGTATATTTTTTCGGTGTAAGCCAAGTGTATTTAATTTGTTGTTTGTGTTTTTTTGATTGAAGAAGAAAATTGTGTCTTGTAAAGATTAATTTAAATGTGGATTTACCCTAGACCATGGTTGGAACTTTCATCGAAGGACGCCACGGGTTAAGATGATCAGAATTGGCTCAAATTAGGCTTAAATGAAATATTGTATCAATTTCTATGAAAGGGTTAAGGTAAAGAAATGTTGAGATTTTTTTAAAAAAAATTTTTGAACGTAGGAAAAAATTGCGATTTTTTGACAAATTTTAAATGGCGATATCTCGAAAACCGCCCGACCGATTTTATTTATTTTTTTTTGATATTCTTATTCAGCATGCCAAAATAAATAAAATGTATGTTTCGCAAGACATTTTTTCATTTTCAAAAATTCAAAATTTTAGTGGAAATTTTCCAAAAGTCCAAAATTTTGATCGAAGGACGCCACGGGTTAAAATGATCGGATTTGGCTCAAATTTGTTTTAAATGAAATATTGTCTCAATGTCTATGAAAGGGTAAAGGGAATGAAATTTTGAGACTGTTTTAAAAAATTTCTTTAGCGTAGGAAAAAAACACCATTTTTTGCAAATTTCAAATAGCGATATCTCGAAAACCGTTGAACCGATTTTAAAATTTTTAATATTTTAATATTTACTCACTTTGTCATTCCGTGTGTAGCGTATCGAAATATAGGTCTAGCACCACCTAAAGTATGCCCGTCTGTCCGTCCGTCTGTGAAAGACACGATACATTCCAAAATAAAAGGTCGACTTCTGAAGTTTGGCATGAATATAACTTGGGCTGGTTTATTTCGGAAATGGAAAAAACCGGACAAAAAAATTTCACAGGTTTTTATTTAATTTTACAAATCAAATGAAACATCCCAGCAGAAATTTTGCTGAACGTTCAGCAGCTTTTGGAAGGGGAACTTGAGTAAAGGAGCGCATCCAATTGCGCTGAATTCATGCATGATTCCCTAAGGCGATGTCCCACTTTAGAGCGCTAGTTGGATACACAGAAACAGCGCTCTTTAGATGCACTGAAATCACGTGTCTTTAGAGCGCTGATTTAAGCAGAATAAAGATGCTGTAAATTCATGTATCTTTTTAGCGCAGATTTAAGCAGATTAAAGATGCAGTGAATTCATGTATCTTTGTAGAGCTGATTTAAGCAGAATAAAGATGCTGTAAATTCAAAGTTGAAATCAAATAACTAAAATTTAAAAAAATATAACAAAAAAATTCATTCGTTTTACTTTACAAAACTTTATTTATGTGAAACAAAATAAAAAAAAAAAAAATCGGAAGTGAACATCAAAAAAATATCGCAAATTTTCATTTTCACATTTTTTATGGGATTTTTTTTGGGAACAGCGGTCAAAGATGCTATGATTGAAGCGCTCTTTGCAGCGCTGATTAATGCGCAATAATGATGCAGTCAAATCATGTGTCTTTGTCTAAAACTCATGTTTTTTTATTCAAAAAGTGTTAAAAATATTAAAAAGGAAAGCAAGTGTGGAATTTTATCAAAAGATAATTACACATTATGAGTTTTATATAAAAAATCTTAAAAAAAAATTTAAATTTTTTCCCCTTCCTTTTACTGCATCCCTAAGAGCGCTCTTTGGATGCGCTACGGTATGCTATAAACAGATGCTGTGTCGCCAAAATCTCGATTTATTTCTGCTGGGATTTTTATGTCAGAAGAAGTTCGAAGTCTTTCAGTTGGTTCCACGGGTCAAAAAATGTCATTTGCTTTATTCCGCCCCCTTTTGTAGGCGTGTATAAACAAAATAACTTAAATAACAATAAAATAGTATAACTATTGCGAGGAGAAAGGTGTCCTCCACCGCCTTCCCAAAACCCCTCCCCCTCTCGTCCTCAAAAGAAGATAGGCCTTATATTAATACCCTCCACTCTAGTGATTGAAGGTATACATAAGTTTGTCATTCCGTTTGTAACACCTCGAAATATTGGTCTAGGACCCCATAAAGTATATGTATTCATAATCCTCGATAGATTTTAAGACGATCTAGCGATGTGCGTCCGTCTGTCCGTCTGTTGAAAACACGCTAACTTTTGAAAGGCTTTACTGGGACTCCTGAAGTTTGGTCATTTACCTGATCAGGTTGGTATTCCAATTCAGCGATATCGGTGGTTCAAAAGTTATAAGCAAAAGAGTGAATTTTGCCAAGGTAAAGGTAATTCTGAGGCTACTGAACCTTGGCATATATATTTGTCTTATTGGTATTGCATTTTAGCAAAATCGGTCTAGTGGTTCAAAAGTTATTAACAAAACCGTGAACTTCAGATTGGTTTCACCTTAAATTCACGTATTGAAAAACCGCTAAACAATTTTTAAAAACATTGGTGAGTCACAAAAATATTTCACAATGTATTTTTTTCACTCAAAAATATTTTTACACTAAAAAAACAAAATTACACTCAAAAAAATTTTTTAATTTTTTTTTTACAAAAATTACTAAAAAAGCTTTTATTCAAAATAAAATATTTCTAATCAAAATTGTGGAGTTTTTTCACGTAAGAAAGTTTACTATCACTTAAAAAGGGCATTATGGAAGGTATTTATAAAATCGTCCAAGTCTAATTTACCTTTTCTACTTGTTTTTTTTTCTAAATTTTTAAAGTGTTGCGGAGGGTATAAAAGATTCGGCGCAGCCGAATTTATCACTATTGTTTTTAAAGGTTTTTTTTGTATAACTTGGATCCAGAGCATTAAAAAAATTATTTTTTTAGTTCGCCCCCTTTTTGTGGGCGTGGATTTAAGAAAATTATTTTAAAAATGAATAAATTGTATTACTTTAGTGGAAAAGCATAGTAAATGAAGTTCTTAAAATTTTAAACGAGACAGTAGTTGTCGACGAACGATCCCTACCGAGCCCCTACAAAAAAAAAACGCCTCTGCAAACTTACTTTTTACATTTTGGAGGGTATAAAAGATTCGTCACAACCGAGTTTAACACTCTCACTTGTTTTAACTTTAATTGTATTTTATGGAGGTGCTACTAAAAAAATATATGAATTTGGGGATCATAGCTATAAATTGCCAAAAATCGAATTTTATAAGAATTTTATAAAAAAAACCTTATTTGTAGTAAAAATAGCTGAAATTAAGGATCATCATTCAAGAAAATTCTAAAAAATCCAGAAATTCGCTAAAATTTCCACAAAAATTGCAAAGAGTATTTTTAATTCGGTTCTGTGGTATTTAAATTTTTACCTTTTTTTATTTGTTGTTCATGTAAAAGTTATTAGCACTTTTGAGTTTTGTTGTTATTATTATTGTATTATTATGGCATTTTGTTGTCTTATTGCACTGTGTGTCTGTCCGTCTGTCTATACAGTCAAACTCGGTTATAACGAACTCGGTTATAACGAATTCTCGGTTATAACGAACTAAATCTAAAGTCCCGACGTTTTGTCATCAATTTTCACACAAAATACTTCTTTTATAACGAACTCGGTTATAACGAATCCTCGGTTAAAACGAACTGCTTATTTTGGTCCCACGAACACAATTTCATGTTTATTTACCTTTTTATAACGAACTCCCATAAATATTTTTTATTGTGTGGCAATCATGTTTATCAAACTAACAAAAGGTTGGAATTTTTTGGTTTATATAATAATTTTCATAGAATTGATTTATATTTTTATTGATTTCTTCTAAATAAGTAGATTATTTTCTAAAAAAACATCAAATAAAACAAAATTGGATATTTTTTTTGGAAATAAAACTAGATTGATAAAAAATATACCCCGCTTATAGCGAACTTCGCTTATAACGAACTATTTTTACTGGTCCCTCGGAGTTCGTTATAACCGGGTTCGACTGTATATTGTACATTTATTAGTTTTGTTGCTTTTGTTGTCTTTTAAAGGTTACCCCTTTTTTAACCTTGAACACTTTCTGATCCAATTTGTTGCCATATTTATGCTGATTTAGAAAAAAAAAAATTCAAATGCAAAACTAAACGAAAAGAAAAAAAAAGACTCATTGTCGCATTAGGTAATAAAGCCATATAAATTACGTTGATATAATACACGTGTATCCATTGGACAAACTTGTGTATTTTGTTTTTAATTGCCTTTAAAATAATAATGAAAACGGAAATTTGCCAATTTTTTTTTTTTTTTGAAAAACAACATAAAAAGGAAAATTTTTACATGTTGTGGTAGAGGGCAAATTATAGAGGTGGGGAGATCTATTTAATTTGAAACAAGTGAAAGTGTTAAATTTGGCTGTGCCGAATCTTTTATACCCTGCAAAATGTTAAAATATTAAAACAAAAAATCAGGGTCTTTTTTTTGTGGGAGGGATCTGTGAGAGATGTTGGGGCAGACCTTCCCCCTCTTAGCAATTGTTAAAAAATTCATTTATAATGATTTGTGCACTTAAATAGTAAAAATTATAAAAACGTTCAATAAACAAAACCATGTCATAAAAGAGTACTTTTTTTAAAAAAGTACTTTTTTAAAAAAAGTAACAAGAAATAATTTCTGTAAAATGTGCCAAAAGTATTTTTTAAAGAAAAAAGTACCAAAATAGACTTTTATAAAAGTACCAATATTATAAAAAGTACTAAAATAGTACTCTTTTATAAAAAATTACCATATAGTCCTTTTTGGAACTTCTTTTGATAAAACTACTATTTTGATATAAAAAGTACTTTTTATAAAAAAGTACTAAAAGCACTTTTTATAAAAAAGTACTAAAAGTACTTTTAATAAAAAAGTTCTACTGCTATACTTTTTAAAAAAGATTATATTCTGGTACCTTTTATTAAAAAGTACTATGTTGGTACTTTTTAAAACAAAATAGATACTATTTTGATAGTTAAAAAAAATACTTGGAAAGTTATGTAAATAGGATATACATTTTTTATAAAAAGTACCAAAATAGCAACCAACATAGGACTTTGATTTCAATAAGTAAACTTAAATGTACCTAAATTTACACATAGTAGCACTTTTAACAAAAAATAATTTCTGTAAAATGTACCAAAATAATATATATTTTTTTTAAAAGTACCAAAATAGAAATTTTTAATAAAAATTTATCACAACAGTATTTTTTAAAAGAAAAAATAGACTTTTTTTTTATAAAAAATTCCGAAATTATACGTTTTTATAAAAAGTACTAAAATAGTACTTTTTTTATAAAAAATTACCATATCGTACTTTTTATAAACCTTTTTGGAACTTCTTTTGATAAAACTACTATTTTGATATAAAAAGTACTTTTTATAAAAAAAATGCTAAAAGTACTTTTAATAAAAAAGTACTACTGCTGTATAAAAAAAATGTATTTTGGTACCTTTTATTTAAAAGTACTATATTGGTACTTTTTTAAACAAAATAGATACTATTTTGATAGTTAAAAAAAATACTTGGAAAGCTATGTAAATAGGATATAAATTTTGAATAATAGGAGTTTTATTTCAATAAATAAACTTAAATGTACTCAAAATATAACAAAAAAAATATTTCTGTAAAATGTACCAAAATAATATTTTTTTTAAAAAAAAGTTCCAAAATAGAAATTTTCCATAAAAATTTATCACAATTGTATTTTTTAAAAGAAAAAAAGTACCAAAATAGAATAAATTACACAGTTAAAAAAATACATGGAAAGTTATCTAAATAGGATGAAATTTTTTGATAAAAAGTACCAAATAGCAACCAAAATATGACTTTTATATCAATAAATAAACGAAAATGTACTTAAATTTACACATACTTAGTAGCAATTTAAAAAAAAAATAATTTCTGTAAAATGTACCAAAATAATATTTTTTTTTTTTAAAGTACCAAAATAGAAATTTTTAATAAAAATTTATCACAACAGTATTTTTTAAAAGAAAAATGTATCAAAATAGACTTTTTTTATAAAAAATTCCGAAATTATACCTTTTTATAAAAAGTACTAAAATAATAGTAGTACTTTTTTATAAAAAATTACCATATAGTACTTTTTTATACACCTTTTTGGAACTTCTTTTGATGAAACTACTATTTTGATATAAAAAGTACTTTTTATAAAAAAAGTGCTAAAAGCACTTTTAATAAAAAAGTACTACTGCTATACTTTTTATTAAAAATTATATGTTGGTGCCTTTTATTAAAAAGTACTATACTAGTACTTAAAAAAAAAAATAGATACTATTTTGATAGTTAAAAAAAATACTTGGAAAGTACCAAAATAGCAACCAAAATAGGACTTTTATATCAATAAATAAACTAAAATGTACTTAAATTTACACATAGTAGCAATTTAAAAAAAAAAAAATAATGTATGGAAAATGTACCAAAATAATATTTTGTTTTAAAAAGTACCAAATTAGAAATTTTTAATAAAAATTTATCACGACAGTATTTTTTAAAAGAAAAAAGTATCAAAATAGACTTTTTTATAAAAATTACTAAAAAAGTAAATTTTTATAAAAAGTACTAAAATAGTACTTTTTTATAAAAAATTATCATATAGTACGTTTTTATACACCTTTTTGGAACTTCTTTTGGTAAAGCTACTATTTTTATAAAAAAAAGAACTTTTTTTAAAAGAATGCTAAAAGTACTTTTAATAAAAAAGTACTACTGCTGTACTTTTTATAAAAAAAATGTATTTTGGTACCTTGTATTTAAAAGTACTATATTGGTACTTTTTTAAACAAAATAGATACTATTTTGATAGTTAAAAAAAATACTTGGAAAGTTATGTAAATAGGATATAATTTTTTTTATAAAAAGTACCAAAATAGCAACCAAAATAGGAGTTTTATTTCAATAAATAAACTCAAATGTACTTAAATTTACACATAGTAGTGTTTTTAAAAAAATTATTTCTGTAAAATGTACTAAAATAAAATAATATTAAAAAAGTTTCAAAATGGAAATTTTCAATAAAAATTTATCACAACAGTATTTTTTAAAAGAAAAAAGTACCAAAATAGACTTTTTTTATAAAAAGTACCTTTTTATAAGAAGTACTCAAATAGTACTTTTTTATAAAAAAGTACCATATAGTCCTTTTTTATACACCGTTTTGGTACTTCTTTTTAAAAAAGTACTATTTTGATAAAAAAAATGCTAAAAGTACTTTTAATAAAAAAGTACTATTACTGTACTTTTTATAAAAAGATAATATTTTGATACCTTTTATTAAAAAGTGCTTTATTGGAACTTTTTATAACAATATACATACTATTTTGATATTTAAAAAAATACTTGGAAAGTACAAAAAATAGCTTTTTATAAGAAGTATTAAATAATACTTAAAAAAAAGATGTACCAGAATTCAATTGTTTGATAAAAAGTACCAAAATATGACTAATGTTTCAATAAATAAACTTAAATGTACTTAAATTTAAACATATATAAATTACACAGTTAAAAATTAAGCATGAAATGTGCAATTACACATGCAGTAGTACTTTTATTTAAAAAGTATGTTTTTGGTGCTTTTTATAAAACAGTACTTTGGTACTTCTTTTAATACATATTATATTTTGATATTTCTTATAGTAACACTTTTTTGGTACTTTTTATAAGAAAGTACTTTGGTACTTCTTTTATTAAAAATTCTATTTTGATATTTCTTATAAAAAATAGTACTTATTATAAAAAAGTACTATTTTGGTACTTTTTATAACAATATTTTTGTTTTGAACACTAACGATTGACATTTTAATTCACTATGCTACTTGTAGTATAGAGTTTTTTATATTTGCTAAATAGTCATGACAATGGAATCTGACAAATCCAGAAACACTTGTCAGCTAAGTCTTACAGAAATCACCAACATAAATAAAATTTAATCAGAAAAGTAATTTTCTTGAAAAAATATTCTATAAGAA
This sequence comes from Pegoplata infirma, assembly GCA_963921195.1. Lineage (NCBI taxonomy): Eukaryota > Metazoa > Arthropoda > Insecta > Diptera > Anthomyiidae > Pegoplata > Pegoplata infirma. The sequence goes on along the minus strand of OY992540.1, from coordinate 137,029,987 downwards.
TATCATAGTTTTAATTAGTAAAGGAAAAATTACCTCTAACTAGAGTAACACAGTGCAACTGCCCATTTAGGGCCTCAACCAAACCAAGATCGTTTGAAAGTACTTATAGAAATTTTTTTTTATAGCCCACTAAATTTTTCAGTTTTTTTTTCAAAGGCGTTGGAAAAAAGTCGAAAAAAATTATGTTAATGTTTTTTTGAGCTTGAAATAGTGTTTGGACGTCTTCAATAGAATTTTATGGGGAACTTTTTTCTAGAGTACGCTAAACCTCTATCTCCCGTTTTAATGGGTCATTTAAGTACTTTTTTTTGAGAAATGGCTCTAAGGTCTACTAAGACGTGCGATTAAAGGGTTAAAATGTTCTACGATTATTTTCAGAATCAAATTTCACTGGGGGTTTCCGAAGGCAGAAAGTTCGACCGGTATATGATAAATGCATAAAAAAGGTTAATTGTAAAGTATCATACATTTTTCATATTTTTTCCTATATGTGTTAGTTACAATTGTATACGGTTTCTGGCAAAAATATAAAAAAATGAATGACACTTTACAATTTATCTTTTTTTGCATTAGTGAAATTTGATGCAGAACATATTCGTAGAACATTTTAACCCTTTAAACGCAAGTCTTAGTAGACTTTTGAGCCATTTCTTAAAAAAAGTACTTAAATTACCAATAAATACGGCAGATAGAGGGTTAATATATTCTAGAAAAAAAAATCCCCATCAAATTCTATTGAAGACATCCAAACACTATTTTAAGCTCAAAAGAACAGTTACATTATTTTTTTCGACTTTTATCAAACGCCTTTACAAAAACAATTAAAAATTAAGTTGGCTATAAAAAAAATGTGAAACGTTACTGAGCAAAACATTGGGGATTTTACTACTACACACAAGTACTTTCAAACTGTCTTAGTTTGGTTGAGACCCTAAGAAATGACCCTTCATTTGTGTCACAGTGTAATCCTACTCAAAATATCAACAAAAAATTTTGAAAAAGTCTCGAAATTAACAATTTTTATATAAAAATGTAATTAAAAATGTAAATCGGTTTGGGTATCCTTGTCAACAATTTTTGGAGTAAAAAAGTATCCCCCAAATCCTAAAGCTCCGTTACTGGTTCTTCAAGGAAAAACTATTTTCCACCTATTACAATTTTACCTATTTTCAAACTTGTACAATTTATGGCCATCAGACGAAATCGTGATAGCCGATAATATGTTATTGTATAATTAACCTAAGTTTTTTAAATTAAAAACTTAGGTTATTTGAGAAAAGCACACTTTTTCGGTTGTTATTAACCCAAAAACATGCAAAAATGTTTGTGTGTGCATTTTTTATACAAAATGAAGTCATTTTCATTTTTATTATAAGCATTTTTGACCTATCGTCAACGTATCATGATGTTTTAAGTACTCAAGAACAAATTTGTGTCAAAAATTGATTACAGTACCCCGACACAGTTTTATAGTCAAATTTAAGTGTCCGCACTAAAGTGGCCTGGGAATGTAATTTAATCAAGAGACACCTTTTTACACTTTTATTATATACTATAAGTATGACGAAAAAAAAGAAAATCTTTTTATATTCTGGCACGTGTATGAATAATTAAATTAAATTTATGTATAATCAAAAGAAATCTTTAAAAGAAAAATCTTTGTCGTAGGTACATACATAAATATTTTTGGGGAAATATTTTTAAATCTGTTACTAATTGTTCTAATAAAAAATAAAATAAAACAATAGAATACAAATCATGCATAATAAATAAGAAAAAAAAACAACAATACATATTTAAAAATATTTTGGCAACAATTTAAATGTTCCTTTTTTAAATGCCAAAAAAAAAAAAAACTTTTTATAAATAATGACAACTACGAGTAATTGAAACAAGAAAAAAAAATACTTAAAATATAAATCATGTGACAATTTTATTACATTTTTGTGCAAAATATATATCATCATAAAGAAATTTGATGTTTTTTTTTTTATTTAAAAACTTTGGCCCTTACCACAAGAAAACAAAAAGTCTATTTTAACAAAAGTTTTATTTTAAATTTCAAATTTTCTATACATTTTTTGAAAGTTGATTTTAAAAACAAAAACAATTTGAATGGAAATAAAATTAAAAGCTCATTTTAAATTTATTTTATTTTCTTGTGGTAAAGCTGTTTATTTACGAAATTTTTTATTTAAACGTTATTTCCTTTATGCAATCAATTTATGGTACAAAACAAAGAAAATCAAAAAAAAAAAACTCTTAAACCTTTTTTTTTAGTACTTTGGCACCATTAATTGAAATAAAATGGACTACAAATAAGTGAAACTTATAACACCGTTCGACAAAAATTGAAAAGAGCTGTTAAACACGAACCGTTTTAAACTAGAGACTTAATGTAGTAAAACTGCATTTACAGTTTTTCTTTTCGTGATCCCGTTTGCTTTTAAAAGGACTTCAAAGTTTTAGAGGATTCAATTTTTTAAAATATTTTTTTAATATTTGTACTTGTTCTAGGATGGCGCTAGTGATAGCAAATGAAAGAGGAGGATCTCCTTTAATTTTCCTATTTTATTATTTTTACATTTTAAGAAAAAGGAAGTAAGTTACGTCCTTTTATAAATTTATCCTTCAATATCCTTAAAAATTTTCAACAAAATATTTTAATAAAGTTTTCAAATGACTTTATTTACATCCTTTTATCCTGGTATGACAAAATAAAACAAGTAAGAAAATTATAGTCTTTCAAGACCCTACACCAGAGTTTCCCGGAAAATGGGTCCCAAGTTCAAACATGGACCGATTAGCTTTAGATTTTGTCAAATCTTTAATACGTGTAAAAAACACTCACACATCAAATTTGACTGAAATAGACTAATTTTTGTTGAGACTAAACCGCTTTAACTGAATATCGGGCGAATTTTCAGATGGGGCCCAAGTCCAAAAATGGTCCGATGATAATCAGATTTGAAAAAGTTATTAAAGTACGCGTTTAACATACACAAACAGAATTTTAATTAAATATTTTCATGAAATTTGAGAGATTTATGTGAAAATCGGGAAAGTGGTTTGTATGGGGGCTACAAGAAGAACTTGCCCGATTTCTTTAAAATTCGGAATGGTGATTTGCGAAGACAAAACATGTTTAACTGCTAAATTTTGAAAAGATACTTATTATAATACGGTTATTAGAGTCACTTGAGCCAAAACTAAAGAGGACCTTTGTATGGGGGCTTACAAGGGAAGTCTCCCTAGTGTCACCCGCGGATCGTTATGGAATTGGTTTTATTTTGTAGAGCAGAAAAAATAAAGGTACACGTATTTTTTTTAGCGGCCCAAATTCATATTTAGGGGGTAAAAAGGGGGGAAGACAAAGCCATTTTTCAGTTTTTTTCATTTATATCCTATATTATGCAAAGAAACCTACCCAGTCAGAAAAATACAAACGGGCCAACGTTGGACTGAAGTTGGCGGCGACGGTACCAACGTTGGCAAATCATACATGTTTCTAAGTCTACGACGTCATTCCGCAGTTGAAATGATAACAGTGGCCAACGATCGCTCGACTTTTGTTTTGACGTTGGGTTAACATTGATTTTACAAATTTACGACATTGGATTGATCTCTTGCTTAGGGATGTACTGAAAATATCGATGTAGTGCTTGTTAGTTACCATTTTGTAAAAATTGGTTGAAAAAGCATTTACTAAAGTTTTCACCTAGATTAAAGAGTTGAGGTCTAAGTTAATCAAAAGTTTTAATTTAAAATAAAAATTTTAAACTTTTAAATTATAATCTACACTACAGTGTTTTATGAAAACACAAAGTTGTGCCAACACAGCATTTTTAGTAAAACTGTTTTATATTATAGAATGTTGTATTTTTCGTTAGCCCGATATTGTACCAACACAAAATTTTTGGTACGGTTGGCAATTTCTGACTGGGTAGTCATGTTACATACCAAATGAAAGGTCTTTGGAAAACCTATCTACGTGTGCTAAGAACGTGTCCAAACATGGACAACTTTTGGTCATATTGAGTAAAATAACAAAATTTTAGGACATTTTTGTTAATAAGTCAAAAAATATTAACTTCTTTGGCCTTTAGGGGGTAAAAAGGAGAGGGGAAGACAAAGCCATTTTTCATTTTTTTTCATTTATCTCCTATATTATGCAAAGAAACCTAGTCATGTTACATACCAAATGAAAGGTCTTTGGAAAACCTATCTACGTGTGCTAAGAACGTGTCCAAAAATGGATAACTTTTGGTCATATTGAGTAAAATACCAAAATTTTAGGACATTTTTGTTAATAAGTCAAAAAATATTAACTTCTTTGGCCCGTTGTTAGCACCACAAGATAGGTATTTTTAATACCTTTAATCTGATACCTCACGTGGCTATATTAATTTTGTTTAAATAGGCGTAAATCGTAAAAAACTGAAAAAGGTAAATTTCCCCCCATACAAATCGACCCCCCCTAAAAATGAGTTTGGGCCGCTAAAAAAATACACAAGATAGGTATTTTTAATACCTTTAATCTGATACCTCACGTGGCTATATTAATTTTGTTTAAATAGGCGTAAATCGTAAAAAACTGAAAAAGGTAAATTTCCCCCCATACAAATCGACCCCCCCTAAAAATGAGTTTGGGCCGCTAAAAAAAATACATGGCGAATTAATTTTCGTTCTTAACAACATATCCAAATTTTATGAAGATCGGAGGGTGACAGGGAGACTTCCCTTGTTAGTCTAAATATGGACCTATTTTTTTTTCAATTTCAATAGGCTTCGTCCTTGGTCCAAAATAGGCTTAAGTTTCAAATTTCAAGTCAATTGATTAAAAATTGCGATCTGTTTACACCGTTTACATGGACAGACAGACGGACGGACAGACGGGTAGTTACAAACATCAGCACAAACTCATTATAACCTGTACCACAGTGTGGTGTAGGGTATAAAAATGGAAAAATTAGGGAAGATCCTCCTCTTTCATCTGCCATCACCAGTGTCATCATAGGACAAGTTAAAATATTTCAAAAATATTTTACAAAATGTATCCTTTTAAACTTTAAAGTCCTTTAAACAGGAACCAGGACCACGAAATAAACAACTGTAAATGCAGTTTTACTCCATTTGATCTCTACTTGCAGACGTATATCATCCGGTTCATGTTTAATATTGGCTGTCGGACGGTGTAATCATATTTACCCAGTCGGTAAAAAAATCACCCCTGACATACTGCTGACTCTCCCTTTATAAAATTGCTGACATCTTTATACAATTTTTCAAAATGTCATCAATGACATGTCAGCAGTTGGTTAGCGGTTGTTGGTGACCAACGATACTTGTGGATACTGCTGACCAACTGCTGACATGTCATTGGGGACATTTTGAAAAATTGTATGAAGATGTCGGCGATTTCATAAAAAGATTTCATAAAGACTCAGGAGTACGTCAGGTGTGATTTTATTTTGCCAACTGGGAAAAATTAAGTTGCAGTTTTCTGAAGTTTTTTGTTAATAAAGACGGGTTGTGTGTTGTTATAAAAATACAAAAATGAGGCAGCCAAACATTTCCTCTAATTCTATATTTTTCATTTTAAAAAAATTGTTATTACCTAGAGACTACTGTACAGAAAATGTGTCCCTTTGGAAAAACTAACTTTACTTTGTATTAAAGTCAAAATATCAATTTACTGCAAAAATTAGAAAAAAGTTAAAAGAGACCTCAACTGCTGCAATAGACAAACAACATCTGCAGCAGTTAGAGTAAAGTTTCCCAAACTTTTTCGAGACATGCCCCACAACACCTTTTCCAATTGTATTTCAGAAATTATCAATTGTATTTCAGAAATAATCAATTCTATTTCAGAATTTATTAATTGTATTTCAGAAATTATCAATTGTATTCCAGAAATTATCAATTGTATTTCAGAAACTACCTTTCGTAAAACAATTGATAATTTCTGAAATACAATTGATATTTTCTGAAATACAATTGATAAATTCTAAAATATAATCGATAATTTCTGAAATACAATTGATAAATAAATAAAATTGATACTAGATCTCGAAATTATGTGGTACAAATTTTAGACCAGTCTGCTAATATCCCGTGGCGCCCAGTTTTGGATTTTTTAAAATTAAAAAAAAAAAAAAAAGATTATTGGTATTGTTTTAAGAGTTCAAAAAACTGTTATTGTATTAATTTTTGCTGTAGAATCGACTGGTGAAATCAGATTTGCAATATATTCAGCCGTTTTTTCTCTGCAGAAAAATCAACTCAAAATCCGCGTTTTCAGATGCTTTGAACCACCCCAAGGAGTGAAAATTTTCACAAAAAAATACCGGCATTCTTTTTAGCTCCCCTAAATCCTTTAAAAAAATTATGATATCCGATAAACAGATGAAGTGACATAGTCCTCTAATCTTTATGTTCCACTTTTTATTAAAATATTGGGAGTTGGTAAAAAAATATGGAAATTTTTTTATAAAAAATTGTAATTGTCTCCCCAAGTAGGGACGCGACCTTATATACCTGATTACAATTGTTCTGCTGGTCAAAATTTCGGTCTCCAAACTTTTCCATCACATCGGATTTTTGAGAAAATTGAGGTCAAACTTTAAAAAAAATCGCGGTTTTCGGCATTTTCGAAAACTCATAGCGGATGAGCCCGATGTGATGGCGACTTCAAAACAATTCGAGGGAAAAGCTTAAACATTACTCTTTAACATACAGACCTTATTTGGTTAGTCGCCAAAAACCTTTAGGCACCAATTGTCTTTCGATGATGTCTTATCTTAAACGTTTTTTGGTGGAAAATACCTTATTAAAAGACGGTTAAAGCGACTGATCCAATGAGTTATACCTCTAAAAGAGCAATGTTTAAGCTTCACCCTTGACTTATTTTTAAGTCGTCAGTACATCGGGTTTATCCGCTATGAGTTGTCAAATATGTTCAAAAACGCGATTTTTTTGTATTTTAAATTTCTCAAAAACCTGATGTAATGGAACATTTTGGAGACCGGATTTGTGACCAGGAAATTAATTGTAATCATGTGCATAAGGTGGCGTTCTCTTCGCATAAAGTTTTTTATTCATATGATTTGTAGCGGAAAAAATTGTATAATGAATAAGACATCATTGAGAGACAATTGGGGCCCTAAGGGTTAAGGCGACTGACCAAATGAGTTCAGTGTGCTTAAGAGAAATTTTTAAGCTTTACGATTGACTTATTTTTAAGTTGCTATCACATCGTGTTCATCCGGTATGAGTTGTCAAAAATGCCCAAAACAACGATTTTTTTGAACTTTGACCTCAATTTTCTGAAAAACCTGATGTGATGGAAAAGCTGGGAAACCAGATTTGAGATCACTAGAAAAATTGCAATTAACTGTGTAATGTTGGGTTCCAAGTCGCATAAATTTTTTTTCAAAATGTTCAGTAGTGTAATCATAGGTTGGGAATCACTTACGGTTAGTGGAAAAATACACACCCCTTCCTGTTTTTGATTTTATTTTATTTTTGTCAAGTTTAAGTTTGACATTTTTGTTGTTGTTGTTATGGTTTTGGATGCTGTTTGTGTTGTTACTAACGTTATTTTATTTTTATATACGATTTTATTAAGCTTCAAAGTTTCAATGATTGCCATCATTTCTAGTTGTTGCTGTTTGTGTGGCAATTTCCGTTTCTCTTTCCGTAGAGTATTGTTTTTTGACTGCGACGTTAGTACAATTCATGTAGTTAAATATTATGGTGAAAAGATAATATGATATGATTCCTAACCAAACAATCAACCAACCAACTAAACAACCACCATGATAACAACTCCAATAATACCAACCCATACCAGCGCCAACGCAATTTTAGATCTTTAGCATCCCAGCATCTTCATCTTAAGAATATCATAAATGACACATAACAGTACTCTTTCGTTTTATTTTTTTCTCGGAATACCGTCATAAACACGGTTGACAACCTTTTCAATTACATTTAATACTTAATACACATACACATTTATTTTGTTTGAAACAATTTGAAGGAATTAAATCTTTTGATTTAAATTAGGAATGTAAAGTATGGTATACGTTCTATACCGACGTTCTATAACAGAAATAGGTAACAGGTTATTGACATAACTTTGAATACAAACACGGACTCAGTTAGAATTTCAGACCGGAGGGTATCTCGCTAATCCTCTTTCTCGGGCCAGTACAGAATACTTTTAAGCATTGACCTCTCAATGGAAAAACGGATTGACTCCCCCCGCACAGTGGGGGGAGTCAAAAAAGATGCACTTTTTTGTCAGAATTACTCTGCAGCCTTCGATTCTAAACCGATTTTAATTATTTTATTTCCTGCTTGCATATGAGGCATTCCACACCAAATGTCCAGCGAAAAAAAACACGTGTACCGTAAACTTCTGAATAGGTAGTGTGGATAGCCCTATATAGAACTTAGAAAATTGCGTTTTTGGTTTTTAAATTTTTCAAAAACTGGGCTTAGGAGGCGTGGTCAAATATTGGAAAAATGGTAAAATTTGTGGCGAGTTGCCTTGATTAAATATTTATCACATTACAACGGAATGCACCACAATCTTTAAAATTTACATTCGTATATGGTTTTGTATGGGCTATCGATTATTTATTTTTTTTTTTGAACCTGTTCTGAAATGTTCCATTTTTTAAAATAGTCAATTTATCAAAAATCCGGCCACTTTTTTTATATTTTTTTTTCAAGTTTAGATGTTTGTCCATCCACACAAAAAAATTCAGACTCGCGTTTTTCGTTTTTTTCGAGAAAATCGAATTTGAATTTTGAATTTCATATTTTTTCATATTTTTTCATATTTCATATTTTCTTGTTTCAACAGAGCGTATGAGTAAAATTTATGCAATTATTAATACTCACTCGCAACGTTAAAACAAGAAAATACAAGCAAATTAAAAAATTGTTGTGAAATTTAAAATTCAAACGCGATTTTCTCGAAAAAAGCGTAAAACGTAAATTTTTTTGTGTGGATGGACAAACATCTAAACTTAAAAAAAAAATTAAAAAAAAGTGGCCGGATTTTTGATAAATTTCCTTTTTTAAAAAGTTAAAAATTTCAGAACGGGTTCTGAAAATTTTACAAAAAAAAAAAATAATCGATAGCCCGTACAAAACTATATAAAAATGTAAATTTTTGAGATTGTGGTGCATTCCGTTTTAATGTGATAAATATTTAATCAAGGCAACTCGCTACAAATTTGACCATTTTTCCAATATTTGACCACGCCTCCTAAGCCCGATTTTTGAAAATTAGAAAAAACAAAAACGCAATTTTCTAAGGGCCATCCAAACAACCTATTCAGAAATTTACGGGATACATGTTTTTCTGTAGCGGGACATTTGGTGTGGAATGCCTCATATATATGTCCTTTATTTATTTAAATATCAGTAGAAATACATTTCTGAAAACTGCAAATACTTAAATAAAGTTCAGAGTGAACATAGGGCGTCAAAATTTTGGAAAAAAATGTTATTTTTTTTCATGCTTTTTGAAAATATTTTGCTTCATAAGCACCACAAAAATTTTCTAAATCAATTTTTTAAGAAATTTTAATTATTGGACAGGTCTTTAGCAATAATTTGGCTTTTACAGATTGCAAAAATATTAATTAGTCGATGAGTTATAGTCAAAAAACCATATAAACAATATGCTGAAAATCGTCATTTGACTGCAAAGTTCGAAGGTCGATTAAAAAAAATCGAACTAACATCAACAAACGCCGCGATACGGGTCTTCTAATTTAGCCTCAATTTTCATCCCTCACTCTCAGAATCGACCTAACTTTTGCAAACCTGAATTTGTTCCACAGTGTTATTTTAAAAGGTTTTTGACCCCCTGAATTCGAATTTGACCTTGAAATTGCTCTATCTCATTAAGTTTTTAATATATCAATTTGTGTTAAATATCTCAAAAATCTGACGCGATAGAGAAATGTCAAGGCCAGATTCGGATTCAGCGCGCCAAAAACCTTTAAAAATATTGTACATGACCTCTCATGAAAAATTTATTTTTTTGCCTGGGTTATCTGAACGACGATTTCCACCAAAATCTTAATTTTCTTTTTCAGAAAAATGATCACAACTCTGTCAATTGTTAACAGATTTTTTTCAGAATAAAGCTTATCGTATTCATAATTAAATTTTCTTTAAGAATACAAATCAAATCAGTAAACTCCAAAATTTTTTAAAAAATAACAAAAAAATTATATATTATAGAAAAAATCAATACCCTAGTAAAAAAGTTTTGATACAATAATATATAATTTAATATTAAAATATATATGAGTTTTTATATGTTCGATCTAATTATATGAAAGATTTAATATGGCTCCATTTCTTTATCTGAGGTTATACATAAATATATATGACTTCATATAATTGTATAAATCTACATATATTTATATAAAATAAGATCAACTTTATTTATTTGGATGTGACCAAAATTCGGATCTAATTGTATCATTTTTTATATTTTTGTATCTAAAATAATACAATTAGATAATTATTTGATACAACTTGATACAGCCAATTTTGAGATCAAATTAGATATTAAAACGACATACAAATATTTTAAATTTATATGCGCATTTAAGTGATTGGTCCGGATTTAATTAATTTTTCAATTAAATCTGCGAATTTTTTAATTAATTTTTTTTTTCATTTTTTTTCTGTGTAAGTCCCCAAAAAACTATTTTTTGACAATACCCGACTAAAAAATGTTGATATGATCATATATGATCAAGCAGATATGAGCTCAGATCCGTAATTTGAGTCGATCAAATTGGATCTGAACATATCTTACACCATATCTGAGTTCATAGTTTTAATATTTTTTTTAAATGACTTTATAATTTGTAAATAAAAATGCACCGTTAATAATTTAAATTAGAAATTAATAAATAATTTATTTAATTATCAATATTTGCACACTTACAATATTTGAGCACTTACAATACTTGCTGAACGCAAAATGTTCGGTGTGCAAACCATACATCATGCAATCTTCCAAACGAGTATCCGCACTTCCTAATTTGTAGTTATCAAGGGCTAGAATTAAAATGTTTGACGCGCCAAAGATGCGTTTTAGCTGATTTTGGCTACTGAATGTTTATGTATTACAACTCGTCGAATGCATATTCATAAAAAGCAATCGCTATAATGACATTTGAAGTAAAAACTACCACCATCATAAACATCTACCTATTCAAGAAGCGTCAAATTTAATGTTTGGAATGCCCTTTTTTCAATGCAAAAAAGTTCCACAATTGTTTTCACATTAGCGGTTTTCACAGTGACGATTAAATTTGCCTTTTTTAGTTGGGTATTTGGCAAATTTGCCATTTTACTAAACGTCAAGTATTTGCCACCATTTTTTCTTTACATATCGTGAGCGCACTTTTCGTTAATAATTTGCACAAAATAACTTTAATTAACTTTTTACATTCACAATTTTAAAATAAACACCAAAAATGTGTATGTTTCTTTTTGTATAAATGTTTTTGTTGCCGCGTTCGAAATTTCAGCATAAACAATCACAGCTGTTGTCATTTTTACGTTTTTTTTTATTTGCACAATGGCATTTTGTTTTTAGACAAGGTTTGAGTTGTGCATTTTAAGAAAAATATGCCACATTCAAATTGGCATTTTTTTTGACGTTTGGCACATTTGGCAAATACCAAACTAAAAATGGCAAATTTAATCGTTACTGTGAAAACCCTAATTGTATTTAGTCAAAATGCTGAAAATATAAAAAAACGAGTCATACACATATGAACATATTGCAAACACATTTTATTTCTTTTACCTTTTAGCAGTGTTCTTTCGCCTTTTATTGCAAATTTAACAAATTATTGAATTTTTCGAAATTTAAATGATAAAATTTTTTGAAGTTTTTTTTTTATTTTTGAAATTTGTTTTGAAGTTTTTATTTTGGTTTTTGTTGTTTGAGTTTTGAAAGTTTTTAATTTTTCACTGTTTTTGAACACCAAAAGTTTTGTAATTGCGAAATCGAAAATAAATAATTTGTAATATTAGGGATGTTCGCTTTTTCTTAAAACAAAACTAAGATGTAATCATATGAGATATCGTTATATATAATAACATGTTATCATATATTATATGAGATATCATTTTATAAAATTATATGTAATCATATATTATATGAGATATTGCTTTATCTCATCACATGTAATTTGATCTGATATTTGATCCAAAAAGATATAATCCGATCAAATTGGATCCAATTTTATCAAATTATATCTAACATTTTTTACACGGGTAACTCTAAAATTTGCGGGTGTCTGGCAAGTTTAATGGACATTTTGTAATCTACTCAACCAAACCAACAACCTATACTATGTCACATCAGAAGTATTTTTTCACTGTAGCACAGTGTAATTAAGGGAATCACAATGGGCCTGATGGTCTCCGCGTGAATTCACCAAATGGCGGAGACCTATCCAACCTTACGATTTACCATTAATTAATACAAACCAAGGAATTTATTCTTTAAAACTCTGTGTGAAACCATCATTTGCTCACCCTTCCTGTTTTTTTTCTATCTTTTAATTTTACTGATTTTCCTAGTGTTTTTTTTCCTTGTCTTCATCAGCTTCATATATCAGATAATAGAACAAATAGAATTTATTATATTTTTTCAAAGTTAAAAACATCTTAATAAATGCGACGAGCATATAAATAACAGGGTTTCACACAAGAAACAACAATATTAGGGGGGTTGTCACGAAGGGTTTTAGAAAATGTGGAAATAAATAAATAAGAAATGTTAACAGCTCTACAAAAAATTTATGTTGATAAAGTAGATAATGCAATATTGAGAAAAATATTTCGTTATTAAACATTCTCATTGTGAAACCCCTTAATAATATTAGTTAAATTTCATTTAGCTCTGTTGACTGACGTCTTACGTTACTGTGAAACAATAATCTGAATAAAAAAAAATTGTAGATACCCGTGTAAAAAAATAATTATATCAAAACATAATCATATCTACTACATATATATTCATATCTGCTTCAGATATTTTTTGATCCGTAAACTGAGCCTATCTGTCATATATGATCAGACATTTTCAGATATGTTCATATATGTAAAATTGTCAGATACCCGAGTAAAAAAGATCTGATATAATCATATATGCTATTATATAGTTATTTATATTTATATATGGTTATGCATGATCTTTGATATGGACATACAAGTTTATATATAGCATTGTATTTATCCTTGTTTTTTAATATGATAGCATACATATTCATATCTATTTATATACTGATTTATATGAAATTTGATATGACATATAAGGTCGGGAATTTTTAGATATGGCAGATAAAAAGATATATGATTTTATTTATAATTATATCCCGAAAAAATTTTCAAAATTTTCTAAGTCCCGGACAAAAAAAAATTCAAGTCCTAAAAAATTTTATGTAAATTTTTTGAAAAGTTTTTGAGTTCCGAAAAAATGTTTTTACATTTTCTAAGACACAAACATTTTTTGGAAAATTTAAATCCCTTATAAATGAGGGGCTCAAAGCACAAGGGGTTCAAGTGACTCTTTTAAAAAAATTGAGTTAACATATGGAATTAGTAGGTGAAGTTCACAGAAGTTCAGAGCACAAGAGGTGAATGTGAAATTCTTATCCGTTAGCGAGATATGGCGACCATTTCTAGCCCTTGTTACTAAAATACCTGTTTTGCTTGGAGCAGAAGGGGTATATGAGCACTTAAACCCCTTGTGCTCCAAGCAATTATTAAAATTTAGGTTTTCACTTGGACAAGTGGTTGAATTCCGAGAAGTTCTTGTAGTAATAGTAATCAAATTTTGCAAGAGCATCTTCAGTCTGTAACCAGCGGTTAAAGTGTGAAAAAATAGCGATTTCCGACCAAAATTCATGTCCGAATTTTTTGACCAAATTGGGCTCAAAAATTAGGAATTTTTGCGTACATAATAGGAAAAATAAAAAAAAATCCCAAAAAAAAAACTATTGGTCCACAGATGCTGATTTTTAACATAAATATTATTTTTTTTATCCAAATTGGTCCCAAAAGTTGGAAAATGTAAAGCAAGTTATCTAAAAAATATTAAAATATATAAAAAACACGATTTTCGTTCAAAAATGCTGATCAAAGATTTTGATACACAGATGCTAATCAGCTTTTTTGGACCAAAATCGTGGGTTTATTTTTAAAATTTTTCACATAAAATACTCAACATTTTTCGACTTTTAAGACAAATTTGGTTAAAAATATTTTTTATGTTTATAAATCAGCATCTGTGGACCAAAATCGCAATTTTGAAATTTTTTAAATATTTTTCCCATAAAACGCGCAAAAGTTCCTTATTTTTGACCCAGATTTGGTTAAATATTTCAGATATAAATTTTGGTCCAAAAACGTAATTTTTTAAACTTTGACCGCTGGTTGCAGACTAAAAATGACCTTGCAAAAATTTTTCACAAATTTTCCCACAATTAGCTACTCCATGTCCATCGTTCGGCAGGTATCACGGCACGAAATTCGAAAGTTTAGATTTCAAGGGACGCCCTAATGAAGATGAAGATGAGCCCGATGATGTCATGGAATCTGATTATGACGACTAAAAAATTAAACAAAGAACCATTAAAGACTTTTGTAATAAAATGTGGTTTTCCTTTTACAAATAACTAACATTCTTTTCATAATTTAGAAATTTATAAAAAAAAGTTAGAGCACAAGGGGTATAAGTGCCACTTACATACTTCAGAGGCAATTTTTGGGTGCTTGTATTTGTGAAATATGGTATTTTTTTAACTTGTTAGATTAAAATATATCTCAGGATCTCTATTAACTAAAAAATAATATTCTAGATATCATCTAACATTTTTTACTGCAATTTAACTATAACCTCTTTTTTCCCATTATTAAATTTAAGGCACTTAAACCCCTTGTGCTCCAAGCAATTATTAAAATTTAACTTTTAAGACCAATTTGGTTAAAAATAATTTTTATGTTTGAAAATCAGCATCTGTGGACCAAAAGTGGAATTTTTAAAAAAAATTTCCCATAAAGTACTCAAAAATTCCTAATTTTTGAGCCATATTTGGTTAAATAATTTTGGGCAGGTATTATGATACGAAATTCGAAAGTTTAGATTTGACGGGATGCCCAAATGAAGATGAAGATGAGCCCAATGATGTCATGGAATCTGATTATGACGACTAAAAAATTAAACAAAGAACCATTACACATTTTCTTAATAAAATGTGGTTTTCCTTTTACGAATTTACAAATTTATAAAAAAAAGTTAGAGCACAAGGGGTATAAGTGCCACTTACTTACTTCAGATGCAATTTTTGGGTGTAAAACACGGTATTTTTTTAACTTGTTAGATTAAAATATATCTCAGGATCTCTATTAACTAGAGTTTTTCACGGGAATTCCCGGGACGGGAATTCCCGGGAATTCCCGTAAATTTTCGATCCCGAAATCCTGGGAAATAGAGCGGTAATTCCCGGGAATTTTCGTTTCTTTGAAATTGTTGATTTTTCGACATCTATTCATTATTTTGTATGTGATTTTTTTAGAGATTTTATTAAAATTCTTGATAATTGTTGGCAGAAACGTACGCAGGTGGGCCCAAAAAGTATTCCAAGGAAGACCTAGCTAAAAAATGTCATAAAATCTGAGACTTACGAAATGAAAAATGTCTCACAATAAATCTTAATAGGATATAATTATCAGCTAGGATATAATTATCAGAACCTGACAATTTTTTTCAGAAGCTGAGAAATTTTCTTTCTGAGACCTGCATTAGAAAAATATGCAGCATGATTATTTGTTTCTATAGAAAATATTTATGTCTCTGGACATGATTCTTTTTAAAGTGATTGATATAAAATCTGTGTAAGGAATGACTCTGAAATTAACGGGTTTTTCTTCTAGAAACCAGAATTTTTAAATTTTTTAAATTTTTTTTAATAATTCTTTGGGGTAAATTTTCTTATAATTTCATGTCTTTGAAACATTTACATTCAGTTTTAGAGACATAATTGAGAAATTCCTGTGAATCATTTTGATTGTGTTCTAGAGGCAAATCGTTGAGAACCAATTGTAAAAATGAACTGAGATGAATTAGAATAAATGATGAATTTGTATTATTAAAACAGATAAAGCGATGTAAAATAACATATTCCCTTAAGAATACTTTTATTAGAATTCAACATATTTGGACCATTTTTTTATAAAAACTGTATAACAAAAATTGTCTTTTTTTCTCGAAACTTATTTTTTTAAGGTACTAAATAAGATTTTTATGGTGTTATAAACATTATAAATAGTGTGATCGCATTCAGAAGGTTTTTTATATATTTTTTTGACAAAAAATTTGGGTTTTTAGTTTTTGCGGGAATTCCCGGGATCCCGGGAAATTTAAAAATGAATCCCGCTCTCCCGGGAAAAGAAAAAGTCCGGGAAAAGAAAAACTCTACTATTAACTAAAAAATAATATTATAGATAGCATCTAACATTTTTTATTGCAATTTAATTTTAACCTCTTTTTTCTCATTATCAAATATAAGGCACTTGAACCCCTTGTGCTCTAACCCCCTCAAATGATTTTAGAAAAAAATTAAAAATTTTTAATAATTTGCTAAGTCCCGAAAAAATTCCAAAGAATGCAATAAAAACTCTTCTAATTGATAATGTATCCAATCTGATAAAATAATTTCTAATTTCACGTTTAAAATTCCAAAATATTTTACCAAATTTCATCTTATTATATAAAAATTTATATAATTTTAACAGATAAGATATGATTTAATACAATTAGATAGACCCATTTTTGGGATCAAACTTAATCAAATTTGATGTTATTTTATCAAAAATAATAGAATTTGATATAATCGTATAATATTCGATCCGCCAATTTTCGGATCAAAATTAATATGGATTTACATAAAAGCATATCTGTTCATATGTAATTAAATATTGCGTCACATAACTTTTTTTTACTCGGGTATTCATATCTGCTTCAGATATTTTTTGATCCGTAAATTGAGTTTTTATAAAATTTTTAAGACTTGAACATTTTTTTTTTTTTTTAATTGTACGGGACTTAGAAAATTTTTAATTTTTTTTCGGGATATAATTATAAATAAAATCATATATCCCCGACTAAAAATAAATATACAGGTCCATATATAATTTGAAATTGAACCATATATAATTTAATATGGCACAACACGTATTTGGATAAAATAAGATGATGAAATTGGTGGATCAAAATAGCTTAAAATTTGTTATATTAGATTAAATATGATCGTTTTTGATCCGAATATTGGGTTTAACTAATTTGATATAATTGTATATAATTTTATATCATAAGATAAAATATGTAGAATTTTGCATAAAATATTTTTTTTATCTCATAATTTTCAAATTTATCCCAAATTTTTTCGGGAAATACAAAAAAGAAAAAATTGTGTCCGGGACTTAGAAATTTAAAAAAAAAAAAAAAAAAATTTAAAAAAAATATTCCTAAAACTTTGTTAATAAATTTTTACTTCAAAACGCAAAAAATGTACCAAAAATATTTTTTATCCAGGACTTAGAAAATATTAAAAAGCTTTTTCAGGACTTGTAAAATTTTTCAAAATTTTTTTTTTGTTTAAATCATTTTTAATGAAATTCTTAACTCCAAAACGCACAAATTATTTGTGTCTGGAAATTTAAAAAAAATTCTCGGGACTTAGAAAACTTTTTTCCCCCGATTCAGAACCATATATATATATGTATCTCATCTTGTATGAGGTCAGACATGGAGTTGTATATCATATATTTATTTATCTAATATTGTATGAGGTCATTCATGGAGTTATATAAAATATTATATGCAACATCTAATTTAATAAAGCTTTATATATTGTATGTGGAGCAACACATGATTCGATTTCCTTTTATATGGCACCATATTAAATTTTGGGTGTAAAACTTAATACAAGATACATTCACATATAATTATGTAATTTACTGTGTATAAATATATTAAATAATGTTTTACTATACCCGAGTAAAAAAGTTCCTATATAGTTGTATATAATTTTATAAACATTATATATGATTAAATAGAATTATATAGAATTTGATGCGAAAAATGAGTCGATAAAACTATATAAAATTTGATCAATGTTTCGTATATTTTGATAAATTTTTTATATAATTTTATGCGAAATTTGGACCCCTATTTTTATATAACAACAGCAAATTTATATAATTAGATATAATTATATAAAAAAATATAAAATTGTATAAAACTGTATAAAACTATATAAAGTTACATAAAATTATATATAATTATATATAATTAAAACAAAATTTTATGATTTATATAAAACTTGATATAATTTTATGTAACTTTATATAGTTTTATACAGTTTTATACAATTTTATATATTTTTATATAATTATATCTAATTATATAATTTTGATATTATTATATAAAAATAGGGGTCCAAATTTCGCATAAAATTACATAAAAAATTTATCAAAATATATGAAACATTGATCAAATTTTATATAGTTTTATCGACTCATCCCGAGTAAAAAAGATCTGATATAATCATATATGCTATTACATAATTATTTATATTTATATATGGTTATGCATTAACTTTGATATGGACATATAAGTTTATATATAGCATTGTATTTTTCCTTATTTTTTAATATAATAACATACATATTCATATCTATTTACATACCGATCTATATGAAATTAGATATGACATATAATGTCGGGAACCCGAATAAAAAAAAGTTATATGACGCAATATTTAATTATATATGAACAGATATGCTTTTATGTAAATCCATATTAATTTTGATCCGAAAATTGGCGGATCGAATATTATACGATTATATCAAATTCTATTATTTTTGATAAAATAATATCAAATTTGATTAAGTTTGATCCCAAAAATGGGTCTATCTAATTGTATTAAATCATATCTTATCTGTTAAAATTAGATAAATTTTTATATAATTAGATGAAATCTGGTGAATTTTTTTGGAATTTTAAACGAGAAATTAGAAATTATTTTATCAGATTGGATACATTATCAATTAGAAGAGTTTTTTTGCATTCTTCGGGACTTAGCAAATTATTAAAAATTTGTAATTTTTTTCTAAAAGCATTTTTAAGGGATTTAAAAATTCAAAAAAATTTTTGTCTTAGAAAATTTAAAAACATTTTTTCGGAACTTAAAAATTTTTCAAAAAAATAAAATTTCTCCTAAAAACATTTTCATTGATTTTTTTACTCCAAATGACTTTTTTACTCCGGGACTTTGGAAAATTTTCATAAAATTTTTTAGGACTTGAAAATTTTTTAATTTTTATTTAATTGTCCGGGACTTAGAAAATTTTGAAAAATTTTTTCGGGATATAATTATGAATAAAATCATATATCTTTTTATCTGCCATATCTAAAAATTCCCGACATTATATGTCATATCTAATTTCATATAGATCGGTATGTAAATAGATATGAATATGTATGTTATTATATTAAAAAATAAGGAAAAATACAATGCTATATATAAACTTATATGTCCATATCAAAGTTAATGCATAACCATATATAAATATAAATAATTATGTAATAGCATATATGATTATATCAGATCTTTTTTACTCGGGAATTTTTAGATATGGCAGATAAAAAGATATATGATTTTATTCATAATTATATCCCGAAAAAATTTTTCAAAATTTTCTAAGTCCCGGACAATTAAATAAAAATTAAAAAATTTTCAAGTCCTAAAAAATTTTATGAAAATTTTCCAAAGTCCCGGAGTAAAAAAGTCATTTGGAGTAAAAAAATCAATGAAAATGTTTTTAGGAGAAATTTTATTTTTTTGAAAAATTTTTAAGTTCCGAAAAAATGTTTTTAAATTTTCTAAGACAAAAATTTTTTTGAATTTTTAAATCCCTTAAAAATGCTTTTAGAAAAAAATTACAAATTTTTAATAATTTGCTAAGTCCCGAAGAATGCAAAAAAACTCTTCTAATTGATAATGTATCCAATCTGATAAAATAATTTCTAATTTCTCGTTTAAAATTCCAAAAAAATTCACCAGATTTCATCTAATTATATAAAAATTTATCTAATTTTAACAGATAAGATATGATTTAATACAATTAGATAGACCCATTTTTGGGATCAAACTTAATCAAATTTGATATTATTTTATCAAAAATAATAGAATTTGATATAATCGTATAATATTCGATCCGCCAATTTTCGGATCAAAATTAATATGGATTTACATAAAAGCATATCTGTTCATATATAATTAAATATTGCGTCATATAACTTTTTTTTATTCGGGATTTTTTTACTCGGGTATCTAAACTTTTTTAGTCGGGTCTTTTTATCTGCCATATCTAAAAATTTCCGAACTTATATGTCACATCTAATTTCATATAGATCGGTATATAAGTAAATAGATATAAATATGTATGTTATCATATTAAAAAATAAGGAAAAATACAATGCTATATATAAACTTATATGTCCATATCAAAGTTCATGCATAACCATATATAAATATAAATAATTATATATTAGCATATATGGTTATATCAAATCTTTTTTACTCGGGTATGGAGTAGATATGATTTCATCCATTTATATATGATCCATATATGTTTTTATCAAAGGAGATATCTTTTGATATAATTATTTTTTTTACACGGGTACTCACTTGTTTATACTATACTCATACTATTTTTAGAATGGTTATTATATTTTTTTCTGTGCGTAGGAAAAAGGGCTGGTGGAGTTGCTGAAGGGAGAATGTAATAATAATCTGCCTTAAGGGTGCTATGATAATTTGATAAGAATTTTATTTTCTTTTTTTCCCCTCATCATACAAATTGTGAAATATACTAAAAATAAATTG
Source organism: Pegoplata infirma (assembly GCA_963921195.1). Classification (NCBI taxonomy): domain Eukaryota; kingdom Metazoa; phylum Arthropoda; class Insecta; order Diptera; family Anthomyiidae; genus Pegoplata; species Pegoplata infirma. Next base: position 137,008,976 of record OY992540.1, on the reverse strand, counting down.
TGCTGAACCGAGTGAATGAAAAAAAATTTAAGTGGTTTCATCATCATCATTTTCATCAGTACTGTATAAAAATTAGGTCAAGGGTATTTTGAAGAACACAGAAGGATGTTCTGTTTATACATATTTACAAAACTGATTTGTTATTTTTTTGGGTGATATTCATTAAAATGGATTAAAATTTTTATTGACATAAACATGATTTCCACAAAAAAAAAAAAAAATGTTGATGTGTAGCTTAAAATTGTTTATTTAGTTTTTTGGTAAATTGAAAAGTAATCCATTATTTTATGTTGTGTGGATTATTGGTAAAAAGAATTGTTTATTGAATTGGAAACCAGGATGTACAGATTAAATTGAAATTGATTATTTTGCTGTAAGAAGGTTTAAAAGATGTTTTAGACCTAAACAACATTTTTAAATTAAAATTGATTAATTTTTTAAAAGAAGCAAATACATGTACAGTAAAGCGTCCGGCGTTGCCCGTGTTGACTTACACGGAAGGTCTTTCACAGGGCACCTTGCGATTGTCCTGAAACTTGAATTATAAATACCCTCCATAATGTCTTTTTTTTAAATAATAGTAAATTTTTTAATGTGAAAAAATTAACAATTTTGATTAGAAATATTTTATTTTTAGTTATTGTCATTTAAAGTGTAAAACTTTTTTCGAGTGTAATGTTTTTTTTTACTGTAAAAATATTTCTGACATGGAAGGTCTTTCACAAGCAGTGTTGCCACCGGCAATATCGTAAATTACACATGGATCATGTCAAAATTACACATGAAATCACGAATTACACATGCTTTTTTTTTAATAACGTTTATTTTGTAAATTTTTTAAATTTAACGGTTAAGTCTATCGATTTTGACATAAGACTCCGTTATATCGACAGTTCACAGCTAACTGGACATTGTGTAATCCCCCTAATCCCACCTAATCCCCCCTAAGTCTGAAAATTTCTGTCTGGATAATCTAAGCCAAATTGGAAGAAAATCTGAAAAACAGCAAACAAAATATATTGATTTCAGCTGAAAATCTGCTCATTTTAACCGAAAACCCTGCTGATTAAAGCAGAAAAATCTGCAGACTTGATGAAAAATCTGAACATCTTAAACATATTTTTTTTTAAACGAAAATATTGCTAAATTTTAAAGACAAAAAACGGCAGAAAAGGTTGCTTATTTCACATAAACAATTTGTTTTTTATTTATTTTTATTTTATTTTCCTTTTTTTTAAATCGTCAATTTTTTTTGGTTATGCTGTTTTTCAATAATTTTTTTTTAATAAAATTTTGAAAAATACTAATGATTACTAAGTATTTTTGTAAAATTAGCAAAATAGTCTGCTATTTTTTAATTTTGACAACATTTAATTTCACAAAAATAAAAAAAAACAATTTCTGAATCAGAAAAATTACTAAAAATTTCTGTTATTTTTTAAAACTGAATGACAGAGAATTTCGTTAAAATATTAATTTCTGCAGAAAAATCTGCTAAAAGTTTTGTTAAAACAAATTATGAAAAAAATGCTCAAATAATTAAAAATTTCAAATTACACATGAGTTACACATGCAGACAATTACACATGGGCTACACATGAGAAAAAAAATTACACATGATATGTGTAATTACACATGAGGTGGCAACACTGTTCACAAGGCACCCACCGAATGTGTAAACTTGCATATATGAAAAAGAGGAGCAAAATAAGAGCTACCTGTTTTTTTTTTAGCTGCCCAATCTCACATTTAGTGGGTCAAAGGGGAGGGGGAAAAAATGTTTTTTTTTTTTTTCGTTTTTTGAGGAATTTTTCCATTTCTTCAAAAGAAACTATATGAACATTTTATACAGGTCGAAAGGTTTTTTGAAGGCCTATTCAATGGTGTATCGGTCGTGTCCAAATTCGGCTTCGTTAAGTTCGTTATTGTCAAAAATGAATAATCGTTGGGGTAGTTTAAATGGAGATATATATACCTACGACCCCCAAAATCATATATAATAACCTCTGTCAAAATTAAGCTGACCCGTATTTTTTCGTTTGGAGAAATTCCTATTAGTTGGACTTTTATACGGATTTTCCCGAAAGCGCTTTTTTATAAGGTGGCAACTCATTTTTTAAATTTGAGATTGGGTAGGTTAAAAAAACAGGTAACTCTTATTTTTTCCCCCTCATTCCCATATTCTCAGGACAATCGGTGGGTGCCCTCTGAAAGACCTTCCTTGTTAGACATGAATATCTAAATAGTTTCTCCCCGGCGCCATCTATACACAGAAAAAAATATGGAGAAAACAAATTTGAGCAATCACTTGTTTAAATTTAAAAACAAAAATTGAGTAATTTCTTAATTGACGCAATTAAAAATTTACTTAAAAATGTTAAAAACAATTTAAGTAAATAATTTAATAAAAATTTAATAGTTTTTTTAAACTCTCATAGTTTTTCGAATTCTCGTTTAGTTTATATTTTTTTGTGTATGTATATGAAAGTTTGTAATCGTCTTTATAAAATTTTCTTATGTTTTTGAGACATAAATATGTTTGGTAAAGTTTGAAAAAAAAAGTTTTTTTCTTTTTTGTATAAAAATTTAAAACTTTTTTAAGCTTTAAAAAAAATAAATAGATAAATTTTGAGTAAATTTTTAATTGTGTCAATTTAAAATTTACTTAAATTTTTTATCAAACATTTAATAAATTTTTATTAAAAATTTACTCAATACTATTAAATCGTTTACTGGTGCAAAATTGAGTAATTTTTTACTCAATAGTATTAAAAATTTACTCAAATGTTTTTTTTTATTTTTTCTGTGTACATTCCAATTTTCTCTTGACGAAACATGCATACATTCTGAAGTGCCGTAAAATTTTTACTGAAATGAAGAATTTTATCAAGAAACTTATTTTTGTTTTTATAACCTCCACATAGTGAAAGAGGGTACATATAAGTTTGTCATTTCGTTTGTAACTCATCGAAATATCAGTCTGGGACCCCCAGACATTCTAGCGATGTCCGTCTGTCTGTCCGTCTGTGGAAGTGGTGATCACGCCCAAAGTATTAAACATACATGACTTAGACTTAGAAAATATACTTGTCGTTGTCCTAAGTAGTTTGGTATTGCATTTGAGCGAAATCGGTTCAGCGGTTCAGAAGTTATGAACTAAAATGTAAGACCACCTCGAAAATTTTGGTATATTCTACATAACCTAAAAATACAAAATGCTTTAAATTGGTTGCTGGTTGGCATATGTCAACAGAATTGGACACAGAATGGAATTTATACAAGTACAAACCAATTTTTTTTTACAAAAAAAAAAAAAAATAAAAATTTCGCGGAATTTCACCAAAAATTTTTTTCCGCGGAATTTTTTTTTTAAATTTTTTTTTTTTGCAAGTAATCTTTATTGCATTGTGGAGGGTATCAATACATTCGGAATTTAACTTTTTTACTTGTTTCGGCTTATTTTAGTTTAGTTCGAGATTTTTTTTTACA